>JAWZYV010001112.1:0-703886 GCA_038373885.1 Cheiracanthium punctorium
CATCTTCGATTGCCTACTTTGTTTGGAGAGTAGTTTTTTACTTGTTTTTGAATCAATGCCAGTTATAATCATTTGCCTGGTTGCTCTCTGAACAACCAAAACGATTGTTCTATTTGTGGAATCTTTCTAGTCCTTTCGCAGGGACATGATGAAAATAAGTGGCACTTGCATGTGGCAATGTCGAAAAGAGTTTTTTCGGCTTCTTCCGAAAATTGCTTGACTGTATATGACGTGGTTGACTTTTTTTAAAAACTTTTCTGTACATTTTCATACTTAGTATAATAAGATTGTAGCATCCGGACAATTCTTTAGTGAGAAATCACAGGGATCGAAGCTTTCTTCCATATATCAACCACCTTCTTCACGACAACATTGGCCATATCAGAAAATGCTGGATTTTTGCCGTGATATGAAGTTTTCAGTTATTGCCTAACAAATAAGTTAAATTTCATAACTTGACTATATGTTGGTAAAACGTTAGACTTCAGTTCTTCAGGCTATCCGAAAACAAAGCAATAAGACGCTTTTCTAGTTGATTGAGAAACTGCAGCCATTGTGATTTAGTAGTTATTACTAGTGTCTCTAGTGAATGAGAATTAACTATATTTTGAGGCTTTCAAATATGCAAACGATATAAAGCGCATTTACACATTGAACGAAGTATATTCCTTATATCTGTGCTAGAGTGAAACTGAAACCTTTACGATGAGTAATGTACTGCGGTAACGCGTTGACTGCAGGGGCGCGCCACGTTATGGAAAATGCCACTGGAGTAGGAGGTAAAGTTGTCGTAGACTTTGAATAATACGAAATATCCAACATCAACATTAAAATCTTCTACAATTTCAAATTCCAAATCCCCAAAGTCAGATTCACTGGACGATTCTTTTCATTCTTCCTCTTCTTCAATTAAGTCATTTTTGTAATTGCTTGCAATATCTTTTCTCTCCTACTTCATATCATTAGGTCTTCCACTTTTTTTTTTCAATCATGTGATTTTGGATTGTGATTTTAACAGATGAATGCAAGAATATCTAATTTTTTTTTTAGGTTGCTTCTCAGTTTTTTTCCCTCCTTTTTACATCAGAGTTAGGAAAAGAATTATCCTCTCTGGTGTCATTTTTTGTTTCACATAACTTTCTTGAGAAAATGGAGATTCTGTGGCTTATGTGGAACACTTATTGAGAGAAATTTAGATCATTCAAACGTTAAAGAGGAAGAAACTTACAGAAAGACAATAAATATATAAATGGGGACACAAAGGGTCAGTGACCCACTGTACCCCATTTCAGGTGACGCAGAGTGTCCCATATGAACCAATGAAGTATTTTTCACCTCAAAATACCAAATGGTAAAAATATGCATTTAAATACAGCGTAATCGAAAAGAAGGTAACTTAGACTACATTAGCATACCACATAACTCATATTTACTTGACAAATTTCAAGTGTAATAGCATAAATTCTTACTTTCTCTAAATTTCATGCAGATGATCAGAAAACAAAATGGGTCTTTCTTCCAGCCGCAACGAAAATGAGATGTTTAACTTTTCCCACAGAGTTAAACTGTTTAATGCCTACTTTAAATAATTTCTCATTTGAAAACTATTCACCGAAACATAAATATCCTCAATGACACATTGTACCCCCTGAACCACTCAATACCACCGCTCTCTCCTATTTTAAAATGAACTGATTAAAAATTGTCCCATATTTAAACAAGAGAAAGCGAATTCTTACAGTTCTTTAAATTAATCTATGAAGTACAGGGTTGTCCAAATTAAACTTCCCAACTCAGAGGCATATGCAGGATGTTGTATGGGTCATAATGTGATGAAATTTTGAAAACAGACACTTCAGATCACGCGCTCGTGATTTATTAAAAAAAAATTAGTAGTACAAGAAGTTGCCGATAGGTGGCGCTGTAACACTAGTAATTTGCATATTGCAACAACGTGATTTGCAGAAATAAAGCTTCTGCGCAACGTATCCAAAAGACGAGCCCTACAAAAGTGGAAGACAGGCGCTGCACAGGCAGTTGTTTCCAGCTCGCTGATGCACAATGGCGACTTTGAAAGACAAAGCTCTGTTAGTGAAACTTTTCTACCAGAATGACGAGAACTCCTGTGCTGCGATAAGAGCATTCCGTCGGCTGAAGAACTTACGCCGAGGACCAATGACACCACGCGCTTTACGAGACATGATGAAGTTCGAAAGAACCGGACAGCTGGGAATTTTACCAGGTAGAGGACGACATGTTGTGGATTCTGCACGCGTACAAGACGTTGCTTTGGCGGTCGTGGACGCCACTAGCCAATCGCCACATGGTGTTGTCAGTGTGCCAACTGTTTCTCGTGCTGTTGATATGCCCTATTCGACCACGGCACACATATAGAACATCTGTAGAACGTCTTGTTGATCTGCAGCGCCACCTATCGGCAACTTCTTGTACTAATAATTTATTTTTAATAAATCACGAGCGTGTGATCTGAAGTGTCTGTTTTCAAAATTTCATCACATTATGACCCATACAACATCCTGCACAGGCCTCTGAGTTGGGGAAGTTTAATTTGGACAACCCTGTATAGTGGTTTTTTTCAATGATACTTACTAATGTCTCAATAATAATAATAATAATAATAATAATAATAATTATTATTATTATTATAGTAGTAATAATATTTTATACAAATATATTCCACCAGAAAATTAAAATCGTAATCTTTCATGATTACATACTGCAAACCAGTTCCTAAAGACTTATGTTATTAATTCAAGTACGCACGCAATTCTTTTTTCAGAAATAGATAACTTTTATTAAAACGAAAAGAAATATAAACCAATTCGAAAAATTACTGCATTTCATACTGATTTCAGTCCCATGCATTTAAAGTTTAAAGCACGAAACAACATTTGGACTAAATATAAGTATCCTGAACAGAAACTTTTAATCCAGATAATTCATGCAATCTCGATCTACCTTTTTCCCTATTTTAATCTTATGCTTGAAGTTAATTGTAAAATTTCTTAAAAAACAAAACAAAATATCTGGAGTGACTCCACTCGACTTTCCGAACACTTACGATTAAGATCATTACCAAGCACTTAAATAAATTTTAATCGATGAATAATTCAAACATATATACCAAATTGAAACTCCATCGAATGCACCGTTTAAACTCTTGCGCACTTTCAAGAATTTCTCCCCATATGCCATTATGCCATAACATAAAAGAAAGTTTTGTCGTAGCCCTTTAGGAGAACTATAAGTCCTATACACACCAAAATCAATACCGGTCTTGCAACGGTGGTTTATAACATGTATACCCAATTTGAGCTCAATCGAATCTACCGTTTAAACGCTAGCGCACTTTCAAGAAATTCCCCCCCATAGGCCATAATGTAAAAGAAATCTTTTTCGTAGCCCTGTAGAAAAACTATAAGTCCTGTACACACGAAAATCAATACCGGTCTTGCGAAGGTGGTTTATAACATATATACCCAATTTGAGCTCAATCGAATCTACCGTTTAAACGCTAGCGCACTTTCAAGAAATTCCCCCCATAGGCCATAATGTAAAAGAAATCTTTGTCGTAGCCCTGTAGAAAAACTATAAGTCCTATACACACCAAAATCAATACCGGTCTTGCGACGGTGGTTTATAACATATATACCCAATTTGAGCTCAATCGAATCTACCGTTTAAACGCTCGCGCACTTTCAAGAAATTCCCCCCATAGGCCATAATGTAAAAGAAATCTTTGTCGTAGCCCTGTAGAAAAACTATAAGTCCTATACACACCAAAATCAATACCAGTCTTGCGACGGTGGTTTATGACATATATATCCAATTTGAGCTCAATCGAATGCTCCGTTCAGGAGCTATCGTGTTCACTCACATACACACACACACACACACACACACACACACACACACACACACACACACACACACACACACACACACACACACACACACACACACACACACACACACACACACACACACATACATCTCTTAAAAATAGCATAAATGGATTCAGAAGCCCTCAAAACGTGTAAAAACACCAAAATCTCGAAGTCGAATTTTTTCATGATTACAATACTTTCCTTACATGGTACATGTTCGGAAAGTAAAAACAATGAGAATCTTGCAAAAAGACAAATTTATTGATACCTGCGCCTCAAATGTGTTAATGTGTTTGCCACTTTCGAATTCTTTGCAAATATATGTATAAAATGTTTACAAGAAAATAATCACATCTTTTTGGCTGAAATTATTCGCTTTATCAGTGCTGTTTTATGCCGAATGGCTCTCCTCTTTTCGAATGGCTCGAATGGCAGCTTGCACGACAAGTTCGTTTGCCTGTTTCAAGTTGTTTTCCAAAAAAATAAGCCAATTTTCGGAATTCATTACCTCTATCATATTTTGCGATAGAAAGGTAGACGCCAGTTCCATGAGTTCTTCGTCTTCGTGCTTTAGTGCCAAATTGACAGTGTCGACGAATGTGTCGACCGTCAGTGGCATCCGCTTAACAATTACCAAGCAACTTTCTTTGAGGGAACTGACTTCATACTTGTCTGCAATTCTCAGAAGGCTAAGGACGTTCTCTGACGAGAGCAGATCAGAACTTCCAGTGTACAAATAGTGTATGAACGTGCGGAATGTGTCTATTTCGATGTCGTCCACCGGTATGAAGCCCGTCGTTTTTCCTTTCAGCTCGTCTTTCAGCGTGGCATTAAATACGGGTGCCCGGACTCCTAGAATGGCTCTGTGAAGTCTGAACTCTTCGTCTTGCACTATGACTGTCACATCTGTGTGATCTCCACTATTAATAAGACTTTTTAGATCGACCAAGAGTTTTTCAATATCTAAAATGAAAAAGAAAGAAATTAAAACAAGTAATATATTAAAAAAAATTAAGTCAATTCCTACTTAGGTCAAGAAAGAAAAGTTTTATTTTAGTTAATTTTTATTAAATTTAATTAATTACATTTAATTAATGAATTAACATTTGAAAAAGCTATTTGAATTTGAGTGGATGAATAAAAAGTATTTCATTAACGACTCAAAATTTGAATAAGATATATAAATATATACAGGCAGAGTGTGAACTAATAGTAGGAATTGAAAAAGAAAAAAAAGAGATGCACAGTTGGATGTTACAACAGTTCTAAATACAAAATTTCAACATTCTACGGTTAAAAGATTTAGAGTTATGCGAAATGCAAAATAATTTTTGGCACCAAATTTGGTCATATTTCGGCAAAACTCGCCAAGGTCGATGACAAATGGCGACATTTTGGGCATGGACCAAACAATGACTGACTATCGTCAAATTTGGCGATATTTCGCCAAAACACGCCAAAGGTTTAAGACAAATGGCGACATTTTGGGCATGGACCAAATGACTAACTATCTCCAAATTTGGCGATATTTTTCAAAACTCGCCAAGGTCGATGACATATGGCAAGATTTTGGGCATGGTCCAAACAATGACTGACTACAGATGTAATATATTGAAGATGTCCATAGACATTAATGCATTGAAATTCTTTTTGGTGGTCCTGTAAATAAACTCTCTATATTGGAACCAAAAATCGAGATGCGCAACTAGATGTTACAACAATCTTATATATATGAAATTTCAACACCCTACGACTAATAGTTTTTGAGATTTTACAGTAATATACATACACACGTACAAAGTTGCCAAGCTTGGCGACTTTTGGCATAATTCTTGAGGAAGATACGTGACCGTGGTCGGACCATTACCTAACTATATGGTAGGACGGTATTGTACTTGAAATGGATGAATGTACCTAAAATTGCCATTGACCGTTATGTGTTGGAAATCCTTTGAGTGTTCCTGTAGCAGCACTAAAAATGATAAAACACTTTCTTCGATGGAAAAATTCATTTTATAACCCTCAACTGCATGTATCACTTCTGAGTCGTTTGATTTAGCCTAATATCTATAAAATACGCTTTAATGAATTTCTGCCCACAGAGCGCAATGTATTTAAAATCTTTTGGGCGGCCCTGTAGATAAACTATCCAGTCGAATGGGACCGAAATGGCGGATGCTCAACCAGATGTTACAACATTCCTGAATATAAAGTTTCAATATTCTCCGTCTAATAGCTTTTGAGATATGCGAGTTTAATGAATTTTGTCCCATAGAGCGTAATGTATTTAGAATCTTTTGGGCGGTCCTCTAGATAAATTATCCAGTTGATAGGGACCAAAACTGTATTAACACCCAGTGTCATTCACTACAATTAAAAAAAAATGTATTTACCCTTCAGTGGATGAATAAAGAAGTATTTTAGTAACGATTGAAAATTTGTACAAGCAATATATACCGGGTGTTCCAAAAATGACCGGTATATTTGAAAAATCGATAAAAACTAAAGGGCAGCGATAGAAATAAACCGTTTGTTGCAATATGGTTGGAACAACAGTAAATTTTCAGGCAGACATACTCAAAATTAGTTACAATTTTCAACAACAGATGGCGCTGCAGGCGATTTGAAAGATGTAGAAGAAAACGTAGTCTGTGAGTTCGCCATTCTGTGAGTTCCGCCATTTCACAGCAAGCTTCCAATCTGCGAACAGCACACGTTTACAGCAGAAAGACGACTTACAGAATGGCGAACTCTCAGACTACGTTTTCTTCTATATCCTTCAAATCGCCTGCAGCGCCATCTGTTGTTGAAAATTGTAACTAATTTTGAGTTTGTCTGCCTAAAAATTTACTGTTGTTCCAACCATATTGCAACAAACGGTTTATTTCTATCGCTGCCCGTTTAGTTTTTATCGATTTTTCAAATATAACGGTCATTTTTGGAACACCCGGTACATACACTGCAAAAAAAAGTCTGTGAAATTTACAGAAAAAAACTGTCAGCCAGGACGCCAGTTTATTTCCGTTTTTTTTTTTTTTTACAGAAGTCTTCCGTAACGTTTACAGATTCTCAGTTTATTTTACAGAAATTTTCCGTATATAGGAAAAAAACGGACAAGTTCTGTAAAATATACGGAAATAAACGGGCGTCCTGGCTGACAGTTTTTTCAGTCAGTTTAACAGACTTTTCTTTGGAGTGTAGGGAGAGTGTGACCTAATAGTAGGAATTGAATTAAAAAAAAAACAATAAGACATTGCATTACAAAGCACTAAACGAGGGAAGCTGTATAAAATAGAATGGTTTCAATCAGGTTTCTAATTAAGGGATATATTTTTAAGCTTTGTTTTACTTCTAGTACTGTTAGTGCTACTAACTAGAACTTTGTAAATGAAAGATAACTCCCTTTTTCTGATTTAGGGCCTTAAGAATATAGGAACGAACCCTTAAAAAATTCACTGTACGTTCTAAAGGATTTCTTAAATGCTTACTGAGGGGAAACGTTGAATGGACTGTGAGCAAATCAAGTGCAAGACTACATGTTGAATGTACAGCAATGGCATTCAGTTTTTTAAGAACGCGAATCTTCTTTAAGCATCGAGGTACCATAGCGACTCAAAAGTTAAAATAACAATAATCTAATTGTTTTTATAGCGTGTCGTGCAGTAAATTTCAACATTTAATACAACTTTACATTTAAAGGAGCACTATTTTATCGCAAAACATTTAATTTTTGTCAAGAAATTTGAAAAAATTATTTCTGTGTAATCAACTTTATTTCTTGACGTATAATTTCTTGATCCACCTTCCGACCCCAAGATGAATTTTTAACAACTTATTTGGAGTCTCAGCCTGCACATATACCACTGATGTGGAAAATTATAAAACTACTACTTACCAGTTGCATGTGTTTGGGTTTCTGCATCAGTACTGTCAATGTAAACTTTCATAACCTCTTTTAGCATTTCTTCAGCTAGATAAAAGGAAAGCGATAATTAAATGAAATTATAAAAGAAAATAACCATTTGAGAGAATGTTTACGGGCGTTTTCACATAATGCAATCGAGAATTATCTTTGTTTGAAAAAAATCTATTTAAATTATACATGTAAATTTATTTGCCATTATGAATACGCTACAATATCAATAAGAAGTACCAACTAACCATTCTCAAAACTATAGAGTTTCTGTACCTATAATTGTAACCGTAAGAGCTACATAGTTGCCTTTGACATAATTCTGAGCTCATACATCTGAATAACTATATCCGAAAACTCGTCTCGATTGGTTGAACGGAATGGGAGCTAGAGGTCCACGTATGGGGACAGTTTCTTTATGGCCTCCTCATATTTTCCTCTGAAATGCCTGTTTTGTACGTGGTTGTTCCTAGTTATGTTTAATAGTATGTTACTACCGATGAACACAATTATATTTTCGTCATGAGTAATTTTAGTACACGTTAGAAGAAAAGGAACTCTTGAATACTGCACCCTGGAAATCTACTCAGACTATTAATATTCTGACAGAACTAGCATCAGCATTTACCGTGTGCAGTAGTGACATGAATGACGATTGAAAGGGAGCGCAGATTTTCGCGCAGATTGTGATGATAACGTGGTGAAAGAAGCATTTAACCTGCTCCCCTGACTATCGTCCCAATCGTTGCAAGGCTGCGACGATAGCCATTCTCTCGCCTGTATCCATCGTTGCTTCCCTTCGTTTGCCTTTGAATACCCCTGTTACTGTCCAGTGCATGTGCTCACACGCAGTCACTGGCCCGAAGCCGAAACATTTAAAGACCCATGCCTGGAACCAACTATGGATGCAGAAGAGAGAATCGCAACCGTCGCGTCGTTGCCACAATGGGAGCGAATACGTGAAAGTGAAGAAGATGCTAAAATATTTATTTTGAATCACTGTTTTCAAATCTTAAATTCATGAGAACATTTTCCTTTGCACAATGAACTCTCTCGACAGTGCAAACGCCCGTTCAAAAGAAATGTTCATAGTTACCACGCGAACGAAGTGATCAGAGTCGTAATAAGAGATAGTTTTAGACCTTGAAAAATATTTCGAGCTAACGACCCGTAGTCTGATTTTCAACCAGCTACGTTCGATTGTAGAACATTTCGATTTTTTATTGGATACTCACCTCTGAGTACTCTTTTATCCTTACACCTCAAGGAACATAGGATAGTAAGAGCTCCTGATGGCATAAACTTTGATTTTAGTTCCATCATGTTGCATCTTGTTAGATTTTGTGGACCGGCACCCCATCCTTTATCAATCTTATCGAATATCTTCTCGTCGGTATTTACTATTGTTTCTTTTCCATCACTTGTTTTTAAAAAGAGACTAAAAATTACAGATTTTGGAGCACCCGAATCTCCTCTCACTAAATAGACCTTTATAATAGGTGTCACATCATCTTTCTCTTTATTGCCAACTGTTCCTACGTATACTTGGAGATACCATGATGAATCTGAGAGAAAGTACATGGGACTATAAAGCCTTGTATTAATTTCGGACGTCAATGAAATGAAATCAGCGATCTGCCATTCTATCTCGAGCTGACCACTTGTCTCTGTCACCTGGCCAACAGTTCCTTTTCTGACCATGATCAATTTTCTGATACTCCAAAGGATACAAAATCATGCGAAGGAAATCCTAGAAATAGCAAACACATATTAGTAATTATTGGAATGTTATAGTAAGGTAATAATGCAAGTTTATAGCACTCCTTTTTAATCAGTCTGTCTAACCAATCATCGAAGTTTTAGTTAATAATACTCATAAGTGCAGTGAACATCCTTAACAAAACAAATCTTTTGAAGAAATATGAGTTCACCTACCACACGCAGAGCAGTGCTTAACCCAGACAGCACAGCAAACTTGCACCAAAATTGCAGCAAGCTTCATTTATCAGTCATTAAGCTTGAATTAAGCTTGAAAATTTCAAGCGTGTAAACTTAATGCAAGCTTGAATCAAGTGTTCTAGTTTACACTTGCCCAGCTTGCATTAAGCTTGGCATTTCAAGCTTGAATCAAGCTTGACATTTCAAGCTTAAAAAATTTTCCAAAAAAAAATTTCCTAACTACACGGCACGCCGGTCGGCGAACTCGCCCCCACATATTTTACTTTGACACGCATTTTCCCCCTCTATGCAGAAATTTCAATTTAATTTAATCTGTTTCCATCGAGTGTTCGTGGCTGGAATAGAACCCGGGACCTTTCGGTTGGCAGTCGAGTTCGCTATCTGTTTAGCTTCTAAGCTTCACGCAGATATGACTAAAGTTTGAATTGACTTATCATGCCGTTTTCTCGCCAGTTTGATAAGTGGGCGATGTGTTATTTGTTTCTTTTATTTTTCAATGGGATGCATCAAAATTAAAATAATGTTATGTGTGATTTAGAGACTCTACTAATTGGGAAATAAACATAATATAAACTTAAGAGCAGCACACGTTTACAAACTTTCAGTACCGCAACACTCATGAGCAATACTGCTGGCCAAAATCGAGACAAACGACTGATTTTGAAAACAATTTCGTAGTATAATTTGTATTTTATTTTGAAGAATTTCCATATTTGCAAATATTGAGTGGGAACTACTTAACACAAATTTTGTGTTAAGTAATCTGAAATCAAAGAAACAGATAGTTAAACGTTACTTCGAAATGCTATATCACAGTTGCTAACATGTATGGAATACAAACACTTTAATCATTTTTGTAAATATTTCTTAAAATAACAAACAATTGAAAAATTTTGCTATTTTTTAAAGCTAAAAATTCTCTTTACAAATGTGGTTAGTTATTTTCCTACATATCGGTATGCTATATCGATATAGAGCATTTCGAAGAATTAAAAATAAGTTTAAATTAATTTATACAAATGTAAATTTGAATTATTTTCATTGTTCATACTTTATAATTAAAAAAATTATTTAACTTCAGAATTCTTTTTCTATCCTTTGTAACTTTATTTTAAAACTACAAAAGTGTAAGATGTAAGATTTTTGGGCCCTAAAATCTGTAGGGCCTGGGCAGTTGCCCCGTTTGCCCTGCCGGTAATATGGCACTGGTAATAAAATAAAACACATCTTTTACGAACTTTCAGCAAATTCGAGGACGCTAGACAATTAATGTCCATTCTCTTTCACAGATGGCGCCATCACTGCACACTTTGAAGTCTAAAATCAAGCTTAAGTCAAGCTTGCATTAATACGTCAAATTCAAGGAAATGTCAAGCTTGATTTAAGCTTATGTGCTGTCTGGGAACAACCTTTTAACATTTGCGGACCGGGAAAAAATAAGAAAAGTATTTCGGTTACCTGCGTCAGTCAAAAATAATATTTGTTACATAAACACGCATTTTACTCGTATTTATTAAATCAAGTATTCTACAAAGATAATTTTTTGTTAGAACGACATTTACCGCTGATTACTTTTTAATAAATTTAATGTACGTGCATCATCACGGATACGCGGGCCAGTGGATCGGAAACACTTCCCTAAAAAATATCTTTAAAAATGGACGAACACGTCCTCTTTTAGTTCGAAGGACGTTCATTGACCAGTAGAGTGGTGAGTGAGCGAAAACACAAATTTAAAAATTACATCAGTTATGAAACTTATTTAGACAGTAAATTACAATGCATTCTGTTTCATGGATCAAAATAGAAGGTTATGTACACTGCTGGCCACCCAAATTGCAACACCAAGAAAAACAAGAGATATCACAACAAAATTTATTGTGTAGATAACATGTTGACCAAGTAACAAATGATTAAATTTACAGCATTCTATGAAGCGTGGTTCCTGCCAAAATCAGTACCCAGAGTAGCCGCCGTTGTTGGAGATCACAGCTGCCACACGCCTCGGCATTGATTCAAAGAGACTTTGAATGTGTTCTTGGGGTACAGCAGACCAAGCAGCTTCCACACGTTGCCAAAGTTGATCTGGTGTGACAGCTGGGGATGAACTCTGGGTCAGTCGTTGAGCAACCATGGACCACATGTTTTCTATCGGCGAAAGATCCGGAGAGCGCGCCGGCCAGGGAAGCAATTCAATCTGGTGATAGACGAAGAACCCTTGGACAATGCGTGCCACGTGTGGCCGTGCATTATCCTGCTGAAATAGGGCTGTTGGCAAGCCCTGAAGGTAAGAAAGGACAACTGGCTCCAACACCTCGGAGATGTAGCGCTGGCTGGTTAAAGTACCGGCAATGCGTACTAGAGGAGTGCGAGAGAGATATCCGATACCGCCCCATACCATAATACCCGGTGCAGGACCAGTGTGACGGTGCATAATGCAGCTGTTCAGCATCCTCTCTCCACGGTGTCTCCAGACTCGAATCCGACCGTCGTGGTGTTGCATACAGAAGCGTGACTCGTCAGTAAAGAGAATTTCATTCCATTCTGTCGTCCACATCCTTCTTTCATCGCACCATTGGCGGCGGAGACGTCTGTGGTTCCGCGTCAGAGGTAGACAAAGCAACGGACGTCTTGCGGACAGACCATTCTGCTGTAAACGACGTCGAATGGTACGCGCAGACACTGGATGATGCGTTACAGACTGAATCTGCTGTGATATGGTTCGTGATGTGACTGAGCGGTCCGTCACTGCCATGCGTACAATCTGCCTGTCATCACGTGACGTGGTGCACTGAGGTCGATGCGGTCGATCACGTCTGTCCGTCGTACCCTCCTGCACCCAACGATCACATATCCGCATCACAGTTGTTTGGTTTCGTCCAATACGACGACCGATTTCCCTGAAAGATAACCCACAATCTCGGTATGCCACTATCCTTCCTCTGTCAAACTCGGATACTTGATCAAAAGATGATCGTTGTTTCCTACGAGGCATAATTTATCGTTTTTTTGAAAAAAAAGCAAGAAAAACACAATTGCTGTACTTGAAACCGTCGAAATCTCCAAGCCTTAAATAGCGCTTTGAGGTGGCGCCACAGGCGCGCTTGATGTGCGTCTGCGCTGAAATTCTAATCATTTGCATATCTCACCTCAGCTAATACATGTTGTAAATTTCATATTATTTGCATGCTTCCTTCAGGGTGTTGCATTTACGATGGCCAGCAGTGTATTATGATAGTCAAAAAAAAAAAAAAAAAAGCTATCTTATTATCGGACACCAGAGGGCGCGTTCTTTGTTAGGCATTTTAACCATCTGTGCCTGGTAAAAATAATCTTACGGCAACTTTTTTTTTTTCACATACTTTTCCTAGAGGTTTATTACTTACAATAACGCAAGCAGACTGCCCGGAGCTTTACATGGATAGAAAGATAGAGTATCGTAAGGTATATCATGAGCTATCTTAAATGAGATCTACATTATTTTGCTGTCACAATTATAAAATTGCGGTTGAAATTAAATTAGGTTAATCAGGCATCAACATGAAAATTGCGGCACAAGAAAAATAAATTCGTAATTTTAATGATTTCAATTACTTGAAATATATCTAGCTCTTTTGAGTTTACCAAGACTGAATATTGACCTTTATTACGAGACCAATAAATAAACGTTAAGTACGGTTTTTCACAAACCATGGATCAAGAATATAAATGAAGGAGGGGAGGGGGCAGCTGGCTTGTAGGTTGAGGGCCTGCCCTACTCCACACCAATCACCTAAATGTACGGTCGAGGGTTCGATAACCGCTCAATTTCCTGGCTGTTTGTGTTCGTCCAAATACTGTGCGGTAAAAATACATACTTCGAAATAAATAAAGAACTTAAGAAAAACTAAGATAACGGCCAAAATAGATATAGATCTTAATAAACTCTCTGTATCATGTGTACGGAGCGTACAGATTGAGGATCTCAACTTCCACAAGCTCACTTATAAATTGCAAAAGAGATTACAATCTGCCTCATCACCGAACCGCATTACGTTTACGTCACATAAACAAATTTCTCGATTTTTCGAATATGTACAGAAATAGGATACGAGTGTTTCTTGGAGATAGCGGGGGAAGTCCACTAGTTCTTAAATTGAATTGCTTGTATGTCATTCCAGTTCAGAATTTATATACGAATAAAGAAAAATAAACTAATAACAAAAACGTATCATCTTTTTTAAATAAGCTTTGTAAGCAATTTTTCTTTTAAGTAAAAAACTGTGTGAATATGCTTTTTTTTTCTCATTTCAAGCCTTTTAGTAGCTTGGTTTATTATTATGTAAGAACAAGTCAAAGCCCGTTTTGGATGCAAATACAACGGGCGCTAGAAAAAAAAATCGACGAAAATGCGTTTACACTCAATATATTTCATCTTCGTCCATCTAAAATAAATAACTTCAATTTTTATTATATACCCAAATCGAATTTCGTGCTCTTCTGGAAACGCGCGAAAACTTTTCGCACCCAAACGATTTCGTTTTGTGTAAACAGGCCCTCTTGTATCAATGCTTTATGAAAACGATCATGTTAATAAAAAATTAAACTAGGTTATCTGGAAAAACTGTTTAAAACGAATCGGAATCGCAACTTTCCCTTTAAAGCCTGATGACCGTGACTTCAATATGAAGTCATGTCAATTACGAGAAAAAATTTTATCACGCAAATGATTAACTTTTTTACTCTCGGAAATAAAATGGCACTGAAAATAGCAACAAATCGCTTAAAATTTTGGGAACGGGTGGATTTTCAGATTTTTAAAGTAGCGCCGATTGTTTTCTATATTTTTGTACATAATTATGAAAAATTTCAAGTGGATAGTACAAACGGTATAGATGTTATTAGACTATCTGTGCTTAATTTTTTAATCTTTTTGGAGTAATGGCGATTGAAGTTTTATCTTCGAGTGGTTGCCTGGAATTGTTAGAGAGTCAGTGTGTCAGGGATCAGCGTAACTATAGAGTAGGATTTGATTTCAAAATTTGTATACGCATTTTATTCCACTCCCTATTGTCCGATCTAGCTGATATAGAGTTATACTACGCTAGGGATATTTAACCAGATCGCCGTTTTGGGACTGCTCACGATTTCCTGGATTGGATTAGATATCTATTCATGAGCTGTAGCAACGGCCTGTGTAGTACAGCTGTAAGCGTAGACGATTTTATTCAAGCTATTTGTTATTTGTAGTCAGGGGTGTAGCCAGAAATTTTTCATGGGGGGGGGGGTTACGACTACTACAACTCATATATATGTACTAGCTGTGTACCCGTTCTCCGCACGCTAGGGAACGAAAATTTTTCTTGCATGTATGATTCGAATTGATTCCAGTGATGTGGAATCTAAAAATAAGCAAAATCATTAGACTCTTGGAGTAAAGTTACTCATTAGTTATTCATTAAGTTAGTATAATTACTGACCTGAGACCACTGTAATATTATGACACAAAAAACTATGTTGGTGTCATTCGCGATTAGAAAAAGAAAAGCTCGACGGTTTACAGCAAAAATTTTTAACTTTCAAAATGTCACATTTCTACATCATACTCTTTTTTAGGTTTAAGTTTTACCATTAATACCTTAGATACAACATGATGTGGAGAACCGTTTTATTTTATATTTAAATAGCTGTGTACCCACTCTTCGCAAGGCAAGAAAGAACATTTTCCTAAAATGTTTACTTGTGACGAAACAGATTCTCCAAGAAAAAAAAAATGTTCAGGTACAGTCTTTTTTGTTGAAACTACTGCGGGATATATTAACGCGACGTAGAATTATTTAATGCTTAGTTAGTTGTGCTGTAAGACGTCTGTTGAAAAAACGAATATAGCACTTTTAGTTTCACGAAATATTTATTAATGCGGTATATTGTGCTTTGATCAGTACATCTACTAACTATTACAGCCTAGTATATCTACTAACTATTACTTATACTATCTTTTACTGATACCAATACTATATATTTTCGTTTTTTACTCTTTAATGCTTAATTTAAAGAAACGGTTAAGATATTTGCTACGAATGTAGTCTTTTACAGTTTGGCGATTCTTTACAATTTAGGCATTAGCAAAAACGATA
This sequence comes from Cheiracanthium punctorium, assembly GCA_038373885.1. NCBI lineage: Eukaryota > Metazoa > Arthropoda > Arachnida > Araneae > Cheiracanthiidae > Cheiracanthium > Cheiracanthium punctorium. The sequence continues at coordinate 15,897 of JAWZYV010001112.1, forward strand.
TTCCTTCCACTTTATCTTTGCCATTAAAACAGCTCTCCATACATTTTTATGCATAATTCTTGTCAGATTGGCGTATTTAACACCGCAAAATATTTCTTGCGATTCGAAAACATGTCCCGTTTAATAACTCAATCAGAAATAATGCTGGGTAATTCATTGTTGAAAAAACAGCATTCAATTCTTTTTCTGGCAACATAATATAAAATATGGAATTATTTCGTACATACCATATGTTTTGTTTGTGACTCCGTTATTCTGATTGAGTTTCGAAAGGGGTTTTAAACTCGTTACATCAAAATGACGTAGATTTCGCATGCAAAATTCAATTATTTTAAAGTAATTTTATTTATTTTTTTTTCAACTGGCAGCTATTCAGTTTTAGTTACCATGACAGCTAAATTTGCAAGCTTAATATGAAACGAAATCTTGAAGCAGCAATTATTGAATTCAAAATCCTACTTTACATAAAAATTCGTAAAAAATCTCCTAATTTATATTTTTCTTCCGTTCTTCTTTTAAAAGTGGGCGAAATGTATGCTCCGTCTTTTGAAAAATTTGTAAAAAAAATATGACAGATAGAATTTAAGATGCAACAATTTTAAAATTATTTTACGCAAACGTCGTCAAAAGAGAAATTCTTTTTAAAAGTTCCCAAAAATCGGCAAAATATGTTACATAGTCGAAACAAACTGTTTTCGAAAGAAAAGTTTTTCCTCTATCCGATGATGCAAACATCGTTTTACTGCGAGTGCAATGACCGGCGTTATTACGTATTATGCAAGATAAACCGCTAAAAATCGGACAAAACATAAAATAAAACATTTTCTAATTCAAATTTCGAAAAAATCCCTCCGAGGCGTGTTAGGATCTGTCCTAGTGAAGCCGTATGCAAAATTCGGTAGGTTTGCGACCAACCGTTTCGGCGCAATGCGATCGAGAGACGGGAGCAAGAAGATTGGTGACCATAAACCTACCTACCTACATAGCTACATACAATGTTTACTCTCGGATTTTATTATATAAGTTAATTGTGTGTGATAATGTAGTGAAGAATATACATTTTGTATGGCAAAAAATTCCGCATGGGGGGGGGTTATGACCCCCTAACGCCCCCTTGGCTACGCTTCTGTTTGTAGTGGTTATCGGATTTAGAAGCGTATACAACACCGTAACGACGGGTATGGAGCAAACGGGGCACGTGCCTCGGGCGTCATACTAAGGGGTCGCCAATATGGAAAGAGGGGGCACCAACATTGAGGTTTACCCCGGGTGACGTTTGTCCAGTTGTGCGTGTACATCAGCACGAACACTTTCTATTGCCTTTCTCACAGGTAAGTCGTGCGATACAATATGAAGAAAAGACACACGCGCATGAAAGAAAGAGCAACTCATCTCAACGTCTTACAAACCACGACAGAAATATTAAAAAAGACATTTTTCAGAGCAAGAATAATTAAATAAATAATTTTTTTTAAATCAAGCTTTTTGCTGAAATAGGGACTAAAAAATACAAAATCATTTCTGAGAAAGTTTTCAAACTCAAGCTCTTACTGCAACGTACAAATCCATCCTAGTTTCTCAATCATCAGCGGAGGTACTTATAAATTCATTAATTTTTAAATATAAAATACTATATAAGTTTAAGAGCTTGAACCGTTAATACTTCTTTTGATTTTGAATAGAAGTAAGTAGTTAAAAGCGTCAACCTTTCAAACTCTATGCGTTATTTTACATTTTAAAACAGAAATATTTAATGAATTTTCTAAGTACCTCCGCCGGTGATCGATAATTGAAGTTCGTACCAGTATTTTTCTCCGTTTGAATATGGACAGAAATCTGTGTTTACAAGGCAAAAACTCACCTGCCCCACCTGGGCAGAAATAAAAAATAACTGTGTAAAAAAAAAGAGAAAGGAAAGTGCCCCGTCGAAATAAAGCCTGTACTGTTAATAGCCAGTATATTAGCCATGTTTACATATGACTTTGAATAGTAGATGTAACATAGCATTCACCAATCCTTGAAGGAGAGTAACGTCAAAGTGACCCCAGTGTTCGAAGGTATTGGCCTTCATTTTTGATACACTTGAAACTGTCTGACATTTGTATATTCATCATTAGTGAGGTTACTCGAAGCATTTTCTTGAGGATTGAGAACAAGCTAAAAGGGCAGGACATTTCATGATGTACAGCCCAACACAGAAAAAGCATTCTCAGGAAGATTTGTCATCATGAATGGGTACGTTGACCTGATGGAAAACCAGACTCTGACCTTCAATCCTCTCTGAAAATGGCAGTAAATGGGTTTATAGCATTTGTTGGTAATCGGTAGCTTTTATATGGCTGGAAAGAAAATCGAAGTGAAAGTTTGCCACCAGGTAAAGCCTCTCCACACCGTATAATGAGCCCCATATTCGTGTCTTTTCGAGAATATTTACTCATGTCATGTCAGTAGAACGCAACGTCGTGTGGGTCATGCAAATTATTATTTTTATTATTTATCTTCATCTGAGGCCATAACCCGACACCACTGGTCCTTCCAGGTTTGATGATATTTGACCAAATCTACTCTTTGCTTGTGGATTACCTTTATGTTTATTACTTGTTTTTTCGTCTCCAAAAGGCAAGAAAAGCTCATTATGCAATGCGGAGAGGCTTGTAAACTCAATTTGGCTTTTCCTTCAAGCCACTAAATGCTACTGATTATCAATATATGCTAGAAAGCCACTTACTGCCGTTTTCTCGGAGAATTAGTCGCCGAAGTTTGATTTTCCACCAGGACGACACATCCACGGTGCAGAATCCTTTTGAAAATGGTATTCTTCTAATGGGTTGTATATCATGAATTGTCCCGACCTCTTAACTTGATCTCAACCCCTAAGAAAATGCGTGGGGTATATCCTCAGTAGGAATGGATATGCAAATGTCAGGCAGTTTCAGTCTGTGGCAGAATTGAACACTGAACACTGGAGTAATATTGATGCTACTCTCCTCCAAGGATATGTTACATCGACTATTCAAAGTGATATATAAACATAGCGAATATATTGGTTATTAACAGTACTGACTTTATTTCGGCGGGACACATTCCTTTCTTTTCTTTTTTACACATTTATTTTTCATTCCTGCCCAGGTGGAACAGGCAGTGGTTTCCTTGTAAATACTCATTTCTGTGTATACTCTCTTAATATATTTGTTTTGTTCTTATTCGTCTGTTTCGAATTCAGTTGCGGCAGAAAATCAAGGTGGCTTTATTTAGGTGGTTAGGTGTAAGATTAGCTTTAACTATATAAATTGATCTTTTCAAAATTATAGGTACAAATATAAATAAAATTTTATTTTAAAGTTTTTCAAAATATATTAATTTAAATAAAATATCAAATTCATATGTATTCTTTATTCCCATTCTTGAATAGAAAACAATTTATGAAATAAAAAGACACCTATCTTTGGTGTGTGTGCGTGTCTATGTGATTACTGAAACTCAAAAACCTTTTTTGATTCATAGTTCTCCACCTCAGTATAAAGACGATCTCTGCAGATGAACCGACTAATTGCAGCCAGTTTTTTTATCCCTTTGAGGCGCAACCCTTGCCCAATGCTGAAAAAAGGGCAGCCGTTGCCATCGCTCGACTTACCTACCAGCAAGATGGCGGACGACCGAAACGTTCATCGCGTGCCACAGATCTAGAGACCCTTTTTTTGACGCTGCACAGCCAGCTGTCCAGCTGACGTGCGCATTGCCCTTTTTTCAGCATTGGGCAATCTATCCATCTGTTCTCGCATTCTTCCATTTTTCAGCAGATGCCAGTGCTTTTAAAAATAATCGTGACAATTTTTTTTTAACGGGAAATGACGTGCTAAAAAGTAAAGGATTCTCGTGGAGCTATGTCATCCGCAACTATTTTTATAGAAATCAAATGTATTCTTCGTGACTGGCAACAGTCAAAACGTCAGAGTTTAGTGTTCCCAGAGCGGGAACACTGCGCGTTAGAGGGTAAACTATACCTGTGCATAAACTTCTTATCATTCGAAATACTATACAATATTTCAAAAGAACTTAACTTGCATGTTTCAAATGAAATATCCTTAGCTCTGTCAAATGTAATTATGTTTTTTCCCCCTAGTTTCTCTTTTTCTTTAAAAAAATATTTGTTTGGACTATCTAAGTTCATATTGTTACTTAATACTGTTATACTGTTATACTGTTTAAATATTGTTACTTAATACTATCAGAGTTACAACTGCTCCAGAACATAATTAACCACTTTTTGTAAACAGTAATATTTCTTAAAAATTTTTTTGAAATGGTAATAAGCCCATACGTTTAACTTTTTGAGATAATTCAAGCCAAGCATTTCTGTTTTAAAAAAAGGGGTTAGTTATATTCCGGAGCAGTTCTCAACTCTGTAGTATGTATACGATAAAAAATGTAAATAAGATACATTTTGAAATGCATTGACTTTTTTTTTCCAATAAATTACATTACTTTTGATGAACTTAAAAATGGTGGTGATTACATATCCAAATTTCGTTTTACTCCTACTACCCCCTTCTCACAAAGTAATTTTAAATCGAAAATTTATAAAAAAAAAAATCTGGAGTGACTCCACTCGACTTTCCGAACACTTACGATTAAGATCATTACCAACCATTTAAATAAATTTTAATCGATGAATAATTCAAACATATATACCAAATTGAAACTCAGTCGAATGCACCGTTTAAACGCTTGCGCACTTTCAAGAATTTCTTCCCGTATGCCATAATATAAAAGAAATTTTTGTCGTAGCCCTTCGTTGTCGTAGCCTGTCGTAGCCCGTCGTTAGAAAAACTATAAGTCTTATACACACCAAAATCAATACCGGTCTTAAGCTCAATCGAAGGTACCGTTTAAACGCTAGCGCACTTTCAAGAAATTCCCTCCATAGGCCATAATGTAAAAGAAATCTTTGTCGTAGCCCTGTAGGAAAACTATAAGTCCTATACACACCAAAATTAATACCGGTCTTGCGACGGTGGTTTATGACATATATATCCAATTTGAGCTCAATCGAATGCTCCGTTCAGGAGCTATCGTGTTCAATCACACACACACACACACACACACACACACACACACACACACACACACATCTCGTAAAAATAGCATAAATGGATTCAGAAGCCCTCAAAACGTGTAAAAACACCAAAATCTCAAAGTCGAATTTTTTCATGATTACAATACTTTCCTTACATGGTACATGTTCGGAAAGTAAAAAGAGGGCACAATTCTTGCGATAAGCATCATCAGACGAAAAATCTACCTCTTTAACCGATAACTTTTCTTTTGCGACGCACAAAAGTGAGAGATGGTTTTTTAGAGCAGCGCACAAATGAATGAGAATAATTATTGTTTTCCTATGCCCGGCAGGCACCGCTTTAAACATAAGTGAAAAACGTGCATAAATGAGAGTGCGCATGAGAGATTATTTATTTTCTGAGAAATTCCTAAATTTAGATGCACAAAGATTTTATTATTATTTTCTTTTTGGAGGGGGGGGGAATTAATAATGATAGTCATGAAACAATAATAGCCATAAAAAAAGAGCTTTCAAAACCCGAAATTTTAAATGACAGAATATTATATTTATGAAAAGAGAAGCATGGCCAAGGTCTTCAATAAGAAATGACTGACTGTAACGATGGTTTTCTTCCAAATGTGGTGCTATACCGCCACTAAAAAATCTTCGAATAGGATTGTCGTATATAGACGGATCGAAACTTTTTTCGATCCGAGAAGGTTTAGTAAAGACAGCTTTTTGTGGCAAATTAAGCACATTTAAAACTAACCTTTAAGAACAAAACAGAGTAAAAGATGAAATTCTGGAAAAAAAATGCAGTTGGGCAATCTGCTTTAAATGAATTTCCAGCATTATGTGTCTTCTCTGAAATTTTTCTCGGGGTTCGGAAGGACTTACGCATACTGTCTATGTTATACAGGCATATTTTCAACTATATTTTTAAGTTATAATTTTAAGTTACTATTTTAAAGTGACAGTAATATTAAAGTTTTTAAGCGGTTAATTCAATTACTTTTTTACATTACCAAAAATATTTCTTCATGCAATGAAATTAAAGCTTAAGTAAGACAGCTTAGACTTACCAGAAATCGTTCTTGCGTCTGCCTGCAAATAAAATCAACAAATGGCTTTTATATTTAAAAAAATGAAATAGATAACTGTAGTAGAATCAAAGAAAACAGTTCTTTGAAATCCGGGCGAGAACAACCCAACGGATACGAGGTTATCAGTTGTCAGGGTGTATTGTGTAATGCCAAACAGCTCCTATTTTTACATATTAATTTCGTTTTTACATCAGCTTGTAATCAGTAATCTAGAACAGAATTTATAAATATTAGTTGCCCTGACATAAAGCTGGGCTGTATTCGCAACCCTTTCTGCTCGAGCTGTTCACTTATTTAACAATTGTTAAAGATACTTGGTTTTCTTACGCTGAGATTGCTCTAAAAACTGTGGCAGTTTAGGAAGTTTTAACTGTGCGGTCATTTTGGAACTCAGAAGTTATGGATTAATATAAGTTGCCATGACAATCCTCGTTTGCTTTCTAATTTAAGGACTTTTTGGTCTTAAGAAATTATTTAAAAATTTTCTCCCGTAGCATTTAGCGTATGTGTTCAGCCGCTTCAGTTTTTAGAGTTTTCATTTATTAATTTACTTTTAAACTAAAACAATTGTAACATAACCAAAACATCAGTCATATCTAGGTCGTAGACTATTTATCTACAATTTAATTTTTCAAAAGAAATTTCTCTTGTTTACTTATCTTATATCTTTTAATGTTATTGAGAAAAAATCTCCTTACTGGTTTCCAATTAACAAATAATTGATGATCCTTTAAGCTGTACTTGCTCAAGCAGAAAGTGTCTACTATGAGCTGGTAAACAAATAACCAAAGAAAGTGTTAAATAAAAATATAACAAAAAAATAATTAAATAAAAATTAAATAATAATTAATAATTAAATAATTAATAATTAAATAAAAATATTCTCTTTGCGAAGGCAAAGAGAATTATGCCTGTTCAAGTCACCAAAGGACAACAAAAGTTCGCATAGAATGAAATAAAAAAGGAATAGAAATTGATATTATACAAGCGGATATTTAATAATAATATATATTTATAGTGGGTATAAATAATTATATATATATATATATATATATATATATATATTTGCTAATTATTATTAGTTTTCTATATTTGTAATAATTTAGCAAAGAAAACACGTTAATGCTCTACAGTAATCTTACTTCAACTAAAAATGAATTTAGAATAAAAATTTCTAGGTGAAGTTAATTTTGAGTAGAACATTTTTTAGTTCTAAGAATATAATAAGTGAAAAACGATTTCCTTCCGAAAATAGCTAATAATCAATTTTTTAAAAAAGAAATATGTTTAACGGAAGCGGGACAGATAAAGCCTTATTGTAAATGAAATATATAAATATACTGAATGCTATTTGTGAGAACTGACCCCTTTTGCACTCCCAACCACAAATTCATTGTTTCTAAAATTAATAGACCACTAAGTATTCACAAAAAGATCTTTGAAAAATATAATGAGTAACTTAAAATAAATTTAAATTCATTCATGTCCATTGCAAGATATAAAGATGCTGAAAAAATATATATTGGTCTTGTTAGAATTTGTTTTGCTGTTAAAATTAGTTCCCGCTATTGGAAGAAAAGTAAACCGACAACATATATAGCAGAACGGCAGTATCTAAGAAAAACCAAGCTGATAATCATTTTAGTCAAAACCCTCTTGTAAAAGCTCGGAAAATAAAAATTAATTAACAATTAATTCAAAGATTAATTTCCTAGAAGTATTTTATTGCATGCAGTCACGGATGAGCAATAAACATTTTTTTTTTTCAATCTCTCAGAATTAAAACGGATTCACTAAATAAATTACACGTTATCTCTAAATGAACTGATGATGAATTTCTAAATGTAATGTCGCAGTTCTTAATTATCTAGCTAAACAATTTTATAGATAAATGGAGGGGATTAGCGTTTATAGCCCCTGGGGATATATTCGGAATCATCGAGCTGGTATTAATTTTTAAGTTGAATGCATCATGTATTTTTCATTAGTGCGAGAAGTCATTCGGTATTGAAGAAGCGTTTGCTCAACTTAATTCTGTACAGTGCCTCTGAATGTTTCTAAAAAATAATAATTATTTTAATTTTAGATTTAAATATTAATTTATTTTAAGTAAATAAAGTTGAAGTTTAATTCACACTATTTCTTCGATTTTATTTTTTTATCATTCAAATTGGTTGCAATTAAATCATTTTTTTTAAAAAGGGGCTGTCATTAAACTGTATAAAGTAATTCAATTTCTCTCTGATAGGGCGGAATCTTTAAAATCTGATTTTGTTTGAATATGAAACTTTTTTTTTCGCCAAATAAAAATCAACTCAACAAGCTCTTAATAATATAGTACCTCATAAAAATAAGGTATTATTACTATCCACTTGATTTTATCAATTTAAAATATAAAAATACTTGTTTTTTTTCATTTTAAAGCACTATAAATAATCAAGAAAAATGTATTGTTGTGCCATAACATTGTTTTACTATAAATGCACAATCATTTGTAAATTTTTCGGGCCACATCCAAAAAGTGTTGTTCCTGTTTCTCATTTTTACTCTGAGTTATTTAATTACAAGTCATTTTTAAAACATTTCCAGGATATCTTCCAAGTTTACTGGCGTAATGGTTAGACATCGTACTACTGTGCCACAGGTTCAGGGTTTAATTACCGGGTTTGGCAAGGCAGAAGCAACCTTTAATCTCTTGAGGGGTCTATAAACTAAAGACCGAGCTTGCTCGGGGGAACAAAAAACTGGAGCTTCTCACCAAGGTACGAACTGGCCGGAGCATGCTCTTCTGCAGCCTATAACCCTTTGAGGCGCAACCCTTTCCCAGTGCTGAAAAAAGGGAAGCCGTTGCCATCGCTCAACTTAACTACCATCAAGATGGTGGACGATCGAAATGTTCATCCCGTGCCACAGATCTAGAGACCCTTTTTTTGACGCTGCGTCAAAAAAAGGGTCTCTTGATCTGTGGCACGCGATGAACGTTTCGATCGTCCGCCATCTTGCTGGTAGTTAAGTCGAGCGATGGCAACGGCTGCCCTTTTTTCAGCATTGGACAAACTATCCAGCTGTTCTCGCATTCTTCCATTTTTTCAGCAGATGTTAGTGCTGATAAAAAGAATCGTAACAATTTTGTTTACGGGAAATGATGTGCTAAAAGTAAACGATTCTCGTGGAGCTATGCCACCCGCAACTATTTTTATAGAAATCAAATCTATTCTTCGTGACTGGCAACAGTCAAAACGTCAGAGTTTGGTGTTCCCAGAGCTTGAACACTGCGCGATAAAGGGCTAACCCATATTGCAAGGGCGTGGTTGGGCAGCTCAGCCTCTGCCCAGACAGCACATAAGCTTAAATCAAGCTTGACATTTCTTTGAATTTGACGTATTAATACAAGCTTGACAGTTCAATCCAATTTAAGCTTGCAGCAAGCTTGCAGGAGTCAAGTTTAATTGTCAAGCTGGATTACAGCTTGATTTTCCCTTTCGAAAGCGTGCGTTGATGGCGCCATCTGTGAAAGAGAATGGACATTAATTGTCTAGGGTTTCTCAAATTTGCTCAATAAAAAAAAGTTCGTAAAAGTTGGGTTTTATTTTATTATCGCACAAAACCTGGACATTAGAACACGCAAGGGGAAGGAATGAATGGGATAAGCCCCTCTGAAGTGTAACACGAGGGGAGTTTTAGTTTTATTTACATCTAATTAACATTAGTAATTCCATTAACTAATTAATTAGCCCTAAAAATAAATTTTAATATAATTAACACAATTTAGTTGCTTCACTTTATGGGTGGTAGAATGAGGCGCAATCCGGCCTCCACAAAATAATTAATCAGTCATAATGTACTTGACCATAGAATTAAAAAAAAAAAGATTCTATATTTCCAAACATGGAAATTCTTCAAAGTAAAATACAATTATACTACGAAATTTATTTCAAAATCAGTCGTTTGTCTCGATTTTGGCCAGCAGTATTGCTCAACATGAGTGTTGCGATATTGAAAGCTTTGAAACGTGTCCTGCTTTTAAATTTATATAATGCTTATTTCCCTATTAGTAGAGTCTTTAAATCACTCATAACATTATTTAAATTTTGATTCATCCCTCGGAAAAATAAAAGAAACTTATCAGCATCGCCCAGACTGATCGATCTGGCTAGAAAACGGCGCGACAACAGTCACTTCAAACTTTAGTCATCGCTGCCCGAGGCTTATTGGCGGAGCGGTTAGCACGCCGTCCTCCCATGCCACAGTTCCCGAGATCGAACCTAGCCGTGGACGTTTGATGGAAACAGATTAAAATAACTTAAAATTTCAGAATAGAGGGGGAAGTGCGTGGAAAACTAAATTATGTGGGGCGAGTTCGCCGACGGGCGCCCCGTAAATTTGGAAAACATTTTTTTAGGAAAATTGTTTAAGCTTGAAATTAAGCTTGCTATGTCGATTGAAGCTTCCTATGTCAAGCTCAATGCAAGCTGGGCAAGTGTAAACTAGAACACTTGATTCAAGCTTGCATTAAGCTTACACGCTTGAAATTTTCAAGCTTAATTCAAGTTTATTGACTTGATAAATCAAGCTTGCTGCAAGTTTGATGTGCTGTCTGGGCTGCTCCCATGGAGCTGTAGCGCTAGTGAGTTTTGCTTATTTTAGTATGTTCAAACTAGTATGCCTGGTGTAAAATAAATTACATAGTGCTAATTAAAAGAATCCGAAAATCATTACAAATTTCCACTCCATCTCCACATCTTAAATGTATGTTGATAGGATTAAAGGCTTAAGATTTTAAATGTGGTTACCGTGCAAGTTTTAAGGTCTGCGATTTCATTTTTTTCTTTAAGTTTTGGAATTTTCTTGCTTTTTTTAAAAATATTACTTTACTCGATGGTAACACAAGTGCACACGTGCAAATGTCTGGAGTGATAGTGGTGAGATGGGTATGCAAATGATGAAGTTTGCGTACACATGTGAACATTTGGGCTATAAAATCCAGCAACTTTCCCTTCTCATAAGCGGCATCTGAGGTTTTGCGTAGCATTTTCGACTTTCAAAGAAGCGTAGAAAATGCCTCTGAGACGTCGGGAGCTCAATACCATCAGTTAACGACCGGGTAAGTGATCGTATTATCGAACGCAATGATCTTGGTTTGTCGCTATGCATAACAGCAAATCGTGTAGGGTAACAAAGTGAGTACCATCCAACGTTATGTAACACGACGGATTCAGGAAGGTCTACGTGCACGCCGAAAAAGAAGTGGTGCGCACAGATTACGTCAGAGAGCACAGACCGGCGCGTCCGCCAGTCGACTATTTGAGATCATTTCTCTATGGTACGGGCATCCGAAGCTGGTAGCCTACCGGAGCAGGTGGATCTGTGTCCACAAAATCATACGCAAACAGACTGCCTGAAATGCAGTTACGTGCACGGATACCAGCAACAGGGATACCGCTGACCGCTCAACACAGGGCTAGGCGCATGGCATGGGGTCATCGTCATCGTATTGGGATCATCAAATGGCGTTGGGAATTGTTCCCGGATGAATCTCTTTTCTGTCTGTGGAGGAATAACAACCGTCGACTGGTATGGCGGCGAACGGTAGAACGCTACGAACCAGTCCATTTTCCTGAGCGTCGCACCGGTCCTACACCGGGCATAATGGTTTGGGGTGGCATTATGTTTGATCACAGGATGCCCCTGGTACGCAATGACGCAGTTTGATAGCGGCATTCTTAACCGCGCACTGCGTATTCTTAACCTTCTGACCGGATTTCATATTCGTCCCTGGCCAGCAGCCTCTCCAGATCTGAATCCCATCTAGTGGTTCAATAAAGTAATGATTTGCTACAGCGCCGTCAAGTGGCGAGTTATAGCAAAATGGATAACGCCAAAATATTCTCATTGTTCAAATAGCTATGTATACTGATTTTCATAGCGACCGTGTTCAACTATCTATGTATATCAATTTTCATAACGATCATTTGCACAGTCAAGAAGTGATACACTGCAGGGCCATCTAGTGGTTAATTAAAGTAATGATTTGCCACAGCGCCGTCAAGTGGCGAGTTATAGCAAAATGTATAACGCCAAAATATTCTCATTGTTCAAATAGCTTCTCATTGTTCAAATAGCTATACTGATTTTCATAGCGACCGTTTGAATGGTCAAGAATTTGGCCTGCTGCAGCGTCATCTAGTGGCAAGTTAAAATAATAATGCATTGCAGTGTCATCTAGTGGTGAGTAACATCAGAAGGAACGCAGTTAGAATATATTCTTCGTGCTCAAATGTGTAAGTATAAAAAAGTTTATGCCGATCGGTCGAACGGTATAGAAGTTGATGCTTTTCAGCGCCATTTAGCGGCAAGTTACAACAAAATGGATAGTGAAAAATATTCTCCGTGTTCTAATATTCGCGTGTACCAAATTTCATCGAAATCGGTTGGACGATATTCGCATAGCAAACGGCTAAACGGAATAGAATTCAACGTTGTGCTGCGGCACCAAGTGGCAAGTTAAGGAAAACGGATAGCATAAAAACCTTCTCCATCATAAAAGACTTAGGTGAACCAAATTTCATCGTGCAACGGTGCTCAACGGTGCTGGAGTTTTTCAACCTCATAAACACATACCAACATTCATTTTTATCTATAACCAGTGTTATTATATATACCAGTCTCAAATAAAATCCAGTTTCAAATCTAAGCCTCGCCAAAAGTGCCAACATATGCCATTTTGCAAGAGTTTTTTCAGGGAATCATTCGAAGCATTGACTTAGCAGCAATCAATATGGGAAATGGTTCGACCGCCAAAGAGTAGCACGCATTTATTTGAAAATTGAAATCCCTTAATACAGCCGATTTTTTTTTTAAATTATCAACTATAATGTGTTTTATTCATCGTTACTCCGATGTACTAAATGAGAAGATTTCAATTTTCTGAAATCTGGCGGAATTCCCCAAACTTAAATCAATGTACTCAATTGGCGAGAATTCTGAAGTTAGATCGCTTGAAATCCCTTAATAACTGCATTATTTCTTCACGGATCATTAAAATTTAACGCTGTATTCTAATAAAACCTTTGCACTTGTTTTCAAAAATCTATTTCCTTAAGCTCTCAATAAATTGCGCAAAGCCGAAAACTGTGCCAACCGCTAGAACTCACTTACTCAAAATCCATATTTCAGCCATTTTATTTTTTCGCCAAACTAAAAAAATTTACACATTAGCCTCGGAAATCTTCAATTCTTATTGTTTTGCGTGTAAAGCATTACATTCCTGCTCTGATTTCCCATGCACACGATATTATAATTTAAAAAAAAATAACCTTACGAATATAAACTAACAAAAAAAAATCATTATTATTCTTTTATTTTTACTTTGAGAATTTAAAACATTTTATTCGGCAAAATCGCCACACATGGCAACCACGATCCTTATTTCACACTTTTTTCACTACAGGGGTTACAATTACGGAAAGCTTTTTGCGTGAAGAGCATAAAAAATCTCTTAAATTCCGGGAACGGGTGGACTTTCAAAGTTTTAAGTGGACTACGATTTATTCTATATTATTTTACATATCTGTGCTAAATTTCAGGCCGATAGGTTCATTTTTGTGGATTTGTATACGAACGATATTTTATTCGGCAAAATCGCCACACATGGCAACCACGATCCTTATTTCACACTTTTTTCACTACAGGGGTTACAATTACGGATAGATTTTTGCGTGAAGAGCATAAAAAATCTCTTAAATTCCGGGAACTGGTGGACTTTCAAAGTTTTAAAGTGGACTACGATTTATTCTATATTATTTTACATATCTGCGCTAAATTTCAGGCCGAGGTCCATTTTTGTGGATTTGTATACGAACGACATTTTATTCGGCAAAATCGCCACACATGGCAACCACGATCCTTATTTCACACTTTTTTCACTACAGGGGTTACAATTACGGAAAGATTTTTGCGTGAAGAGCATAAAAAATCTCTTAAATTCCGGGAACGGGTGGACTTTCAAAGTTTTAAAGTGGACTATGATTTATTCTATATTATTTTACATATCTGTACTAAATTTCAGGCCGATAATTCCATTTTTGTGGATTTGTATACGAATCAAATCCACAAACAAACAAACAAACAAACAGAATTTCATTTTTATTTATAAGAAGATATAAAATAGGATGTATAAAATAGGATGTATATATATATATATATATATATATATATATATATATATATGTAAAGAATGGCCTTATGCCATCCCTTGTTGGAATGATTGACGCAAATCCATTGGGGTTCTAGGTTAAATAGTTTATTTCAAAGTTCAGGCAGAGGGCAGGAAACGGGCCGGCGACCTTATTCGTTCCGTGGCTATCTTCTTACATCGCAGTCTAAAGGCTCGAAGCTAAGCTTTACGGTCCAAACTCCTAAAAAGGTAAGCGCAAAGTTAAGACGAAGCTCTCGAAATTTCCGCGCTCTTGCTTAAATACTCCTTAATTACCACACCTGCTGGCAGGGTGCAGCACGATCGCGAAGGCGTTACTCTCAAACGTAATTAGTTAACTAGATTGTCAATCAACACATGAGAAACACCTGCTTACCCAGGAGTTCTAAAAGCACATAGTAATGAAAACCACAGAAAACCGAAAATACTGCTGAATAAACAATTTTCTACTTATGGAACTTCAAATAACGTCTCCGAGCGTAATATTTGTATGGCCGAGAAACAAACTTTACAGTAAGAGTAAAAGATTAAAAAAGGATTTTTCAAATAACATTAAATTAAATTAGGTTAAATTAGAAAAGTTTATTTTATTATTACATATATATATATATATATATGTATATTTATATATACATCCTATTTTTCTAACGCGTATTTAATACTTTATTTGAAATACTAAACCTTCGTTTAAATATGTTTGAGATAGACTTTGCCGTTGCATCTGCATTCATATTTAAAAATCCTTTTTTGAATTTACTTATTTCCCTTAACACATTTCAATTATTATCATCATTAAAATTAATTGATTAAACAAAATTTCAAAAATTTGCTGAAAGGAAGCATTTTAAACACCAACAATATATCTTTTATGATGAATAAACGTTTCAGAAACACTTTTACGCGCTTGATATTTAATAGAACAAACATAGACAGAAATTCGAAAGCAATCATAAATTTGTCTATTGAAGCACATTTCCCTTTTATTCTTGAATAATTTGTCATAACAATATGCTTGCTATAGCATAGATTCAATTCGGCTAAAATAAAAGTTTGTTTTAAGCTAAGAACTGACATTTCTAACTTTTAGACGTTGAAACATGTCAGCAATGCAATAGCTACGGCAATGTGAAATTTGTCAAAATGAAGTAAAATTATATTTAAAAGAACTCTTACATAATTATATCATACGTTAATAATAGCTTATTGAAAGAAGATTTTGAAGCAAGGGAATTCCAAGGCGATGATTTAAATTAGATCCCTCGGGATGAATTAATTAATTTATAATATTAGTAAATTTGGAATCTAACAGAGCTAAATGACATATAAAATACAAGTAACGGCTTGACAACGAATTTTGCTGAAAGGAATTTCCTGTTCTTCTGAAAACGTTACAGGAGGATTAATGTTATAAAATCATAGCCGTTAAAAATATGACTATCTGCTTTTTAAATAATTTTTAAAAGCGGATGATTTTACCAGAATTTACGGAGATTTCATGTGAAGTTTTAATACTCTGGAATCGCAGATACGTGAGCTAAAGTAATATATATCCATATGAAGTATTACACGCATTTAACCCTTTAACGCGCAGTGTTCCCGCTCTGGGAACACCAAACTCTGACGTTTTGACTGTTGCCAGTCACGAAGAATAGATTTGATTTCTATAAAAATAGTTGCGGGTGACATAGCTCCACGAGAATCCTTTACGTTGCCATCGCTTTTTAGCACGTCATTTTCCGTAAAAAAATTGTCACGATTATTTTTAACAGCACTGACATCTGCTGAAAAATGGAAGAATGCGAGAACAGCTGGATAGATTGCCCAATGCTGTAAAAGGGCAGCCGTTGCCATCGCTCGACTTAACTACCAACAAGATGGCGGACGATCGAAACGTTCATCGCGTGCTACAGATCTAGAGACCCTTTTTTGACGCACCTGGCTGTGCCGGCACAGCCAGCTGTCGTGCGTGCCTAAAGTAATATATTCATATGAAGTATTGCACGTATTTAACCCTTTAACGCGCAGTGTTCCCGCTCTGGGAACACCAAACTCTGACATTTGACTGTTGCCAGTCACGAAGAATACATTTGATTTCTTAAAAAATAATTTATGGACACACTTGTATTTTTTAGTTAGATGCACATAAGGTATAAGCTTATGAAGTATATGCGGTATAAAACAATTGGAAAAAACATTCGAATACTATTAAATTGATAATAATATTACTGTAGGATTCAACATATGACTATTTGAATCATACATTCAGCATAGGGCATTATCGTAAAAATAAATGTTTTACAGATTTAAATTTTAAATGATATGTGTATTTTCCTAAGTTTTCTGGCATTTCATGAGCAAGTTCAACATAACTTCAGTAATTTATTTTATTTTGACAAATGGAGGGCGAACCAGATTTTTAAAACATTGACTGGGACTCTAAATTTATAAAATTCAATTAAAAATGTTAAGGCAGCTACTGAGAAGCATGCATTTTTCTTGGGTGGAAAACCGATAATAATGTATTTTGAGTAACTCGATTAGAAAATTGAATTTGAAGCAAATGGAACATAAGCAATTTAGAAAGTTTATTTTTTGTTATAAAGAGAGTTTGATAACTCTGTGGTTTTGAGATATATCCACAATCATTCTTTGTGATCGTGTACTTTTTTTAATTAATAATTAGATGTCGAAACATAAGTAATCATAAATATTGCATATGAGTTTAGTAGGTTAATTTACTTACTGAAAAATTTAAGCTTTAATCTTTAATTACATAAAATGGTCGAATGGAAAATGATCTATGTAATTTAAAGTCTTCGGATTTAAAAGACAATTTCTTTTAAACGAAGCAAATTATTTTTAAAAATCAAATTTTCTAATCATATTGATTTCTCTCATAAGAACATTAAATATTCTTCATTACCATTGCTCAGTATTAATAATTTCAAAGAAAAGCAAGTAGTTTTAGAAGAAATTAATTTTTTTCTAACACTTTTTCAACACATCTTTCTTATTCAATCACTTACATCTACATAATGAAATGTTTACTGTTCGTTCTCGTCATTGAAAATCTTTTTAGCAATACTTCTAAGATCAAATCTCCAAACACAGAAGAAATATCCTAATCTTTTCAAGAATTTTTTCTCTCAATCACTAATCATAAAATATAATATGTGGAGTGACCAAAAAGTCCATAGAAACTTTAAAAAATCTTTAAAAAGAATAAATAATGATAGATAATTGCAGTTTGCACATATAGGTTTAGAAGGTGATCGGATTTGTTAATGACAAGAAAGTTTGTAGTTCCAAATATTGCTGATAAGAGGCGCTGACATGCACAATGGGAAGCAAGTTTCCAATAGAAAAAAATCTGAAACATTTCTAATCTTGTCCATGCAAACTTCAATTTCGTATCATTATTTGTTCTTTTTTAATGGATTTTTAAACTTTGATGCTTTGCATGTAGAAAACTCGTGAAAAGTTAAAAAATTCATTAAAAAAATCATGATAAAAAACTGAAGTTTTCCATGGAAAGGATTAGAGATTTCAGATTTTTTTTTTTGGAAACTTGCTTCGCATTGTGCATTTCATTTCAGCACCACCTATCGGCAACATTTGGAACTACAATCTTTCTTATCATTAAAATATATACATATATATATATCCGATCACCTTCTAAACCTATTTGTGCAAACCGCAATTTTCTATTATTATTTGTTCTTTTTTAATGAATTTTCAAAGTTTCTACGGACTTTTCAATCAAAAGATACAAGTTCCGATAAATAAAATACACTTTTACATAGTAAAGTGCAAGTTATTTTGTAAGTAGTGCACATTTTTGAGATATTTCAAAAGCACAGTAATTTATATATAGCACATTTATTTACAGCACAGTAATTTTCAAAAGCACAGAAATTTTCTGTGGTGAAATTTATTTAATTTCGTTAAATAGTTTATTTACTTTAGTACACCTTGTATTATGTATTGTACTTCGCACTTCTTTAATAAATTAAGGCCATTTTTCTTTCCACGAATGTCAGACTGTTTGAAGTTTTCCAGTGCAGGTAATATATAAAGTTTCCCTTAGATTAAATTTATTAAAATCTTATTGACAGCAGATTAAATATTGAAGTGTTCAAATTATTTGAATTTTTTTTATGAATTTAAAGCATTTTCGAAGAATATCTCCATCAAAGTGTTTTTAGAATCAGAGTGGCGAGTTGAACGGTTTTTGCAAATGTGTTGAAGCTGGAGGATTCAAACGGATGTAAATGTTAAAATTTAGTGGATGGAACACACTGGCATAACCTTTAGCTGATCCACAGCGTATAAGATTACAGCCAAAAAACCACGCTGTTTCTAGGGTATCAACATCACCGAGCTACGTCTAGTTCTCCCTAAACTGAGAACCAAACACCGTATAACTCACTCGGGCCGAACTAATTTCGTTTTATCTTTTTTTTGAATTTATTGCTCAAATTTTCTGCGATTTCCTTTCACGAGAAATTTTAACACTTTTCTCCTAGTTCGATAGCGTAAACGATGGCATTGTGGAAAAGCATACCACACTGGTTAACATTTCCCTAATCTCGCTAAGTGTCGCCAATTTTGGTGACCTTTGGTGATATATCGTCAACTATGGCTATATATTGTTAAAAAAAATCTCAAAACTGCACCATGCTTTGCCGTAATTGGTATGCCATAATTTTGGTTCATTCTTCAACGAGAAGTTGCTAACCCTAATTTTATCCAACGGAAACTATAACGATCAATATCCCGCGATCTAATTAACTAACTTAATGCTATAAAATTAAAAGTTAAATTGTTTGACGCTTAGAGCATGATTTTTAAGCAAAATGAAACCCTGGAAGAGCAGATCATCCCTGAGCAGAACATCGTTGAAAAGTTCGTGAAACTATTTAATGAACAAATGTTTAACTCACGAAGTGTAAAAATACAACGTAAATGTTGTTCAGGATTTTACTTTAATTAATTGTTCCAATATCCACTGCTATCTTGCAAAATTGATGAATATATTAAGTTATAATTATAAAATTAAACATTTAGCATATAAATAAAATTGTTGTAATTTTACAAAAAAGCAATAAAATATTTAATTGGAAAAATCTATATTCAACATTAGTGAATTTAAACGAGCACAGAGTAAGAAATTTCAAACTGCTGCAACATGGATATTTTTAAGCGAAATTGTTATCTTAGCCATCTCTGAAGGTGAACTTTCCTTTGAGATTGACTAACCATATCCATATTTCTGTTAAGCAATATACTGATTTAATACTATGCATAAATGTTGATTCATTCACACTTTCAAAATTTTTATTTTTGTCTTTCTTTTTACAATTCTTTTGCTGCCAAGATACACATTTTCAAATTCTTCGTCTAAAAAATGGCAAGAGAAATAATTACTCAAAGTTTCCTTCTTTTATTAAAAAAAGAAAGAAAGAAAGAAAAAGAAAATGTTCCGGTGAAAAGATATCTTAAAATGTTACAAGATGATGGATCACTTCTTTAGTTTCAATATCACCTTCATATCGCAAAACTGTTTAACCATTTCCTCGTTCCTTTGAGGTAAGTATTTCTCATTGAAAAATGAGCTTTATGGGATTTTTATTTTTATTTTGCCAATTTAGAATTAAACTTTGAGAATGATTAGGTTAATACAAGAGTTGCAGTTTTTTTACTCTATCCTGCAGATCAAACGGACAAAAGAGAAGCTACAGGTCATGATAGCATTTTTTAAGAGAGGTTTAAGATAGCATTTTTTAAGAGAGGTTTAAAAGTTCAAGTTACCGCTCTGTGCGAGATTGATGGATATTGCAAAACACTATTTGTATACTATACAAGTTATTAAATTAGTAAATAAATATATATATATATTAATATATTTAGTTTAATTATATATATATATATAAATAATTAAACCGAATTAAAATGTCACTAATCACTTGCAAGAATTATTCGCTTCATTGTGATAATTAGTGAGTTATTAGTTCCCATATAGTACACGATTCAAGTATAAAATTCAATCAAATAAAAAAATAGAAATCTGCAGTATAGACAATACACATTGGTGAGATTGTAAGTTGTTGAAAAAATTAAAAATTATGTAAATACTTTGACTACAATTCCTAAAAAAGTATTATTCATTAACACTGGTTAAAAAGGAAGCCAGTATGTCAATATACAATCTTGCACTTTATAGAAAGTAATAGTATTTCTCTAATGTACTAGAACAGATGCAGATTTAACGATTTATTTGGGGCCTATATAAAGAATGTCCTTTTTCCGTATAGCAGTATTTTGCTTAATATTAAATACAGAAGCTGATAATACGAAATTTCGCTTGTTATGAGAGCTTTTCAACATATGTTCTAGATATGACATTATTTTCCAAAGTTCGTAAAATATTTCGGGGATGTGGTGACATTATTTTCACATATCTCTCTCTGTTTTAAACCTTTGAGGCGCAACCCTTTCCCAATGCTGAAAAAGGGGCAGCCGTTGCCATCGCTCGACTTAACTACCAGCAATATGGCGGACGATCGAAACGTTCATCGCGTGTCACAGATCTAGAGACCCTTTCCAATTGTTTTATACCGCATATACTTCATAAGCTTATACCTTATGTGCATCTAACTAAAAAATACAAGGGTGTCCATAAATTATTTTTTAAGAAATCAAATGTATTCTTCGTGACTGGCAACAGTCAAACGTCAGAGTTTGGTGTTCCCAGAGCGGGAACACTGCGCGTTAAAGGGTTAAATACGTGCAATACTTCATATGAATATATTACTTTAGCCACGCACGACAGTTGGCTGTGCCGGCACAGCCTGCTGCGTCAAAAAAGGGTCTCTAGATCTGTGGCACGCGATGAACGTTTCGATCGTCCGCCATCTTGCTGGTAGTTAAGTCGAGCGATGGCAACGGCTGCCCTTTTTTCAGCATTGGGCAATCTATCCGGCTGTTCTCGCATTCTTCCATTTTTCAGCAGATGTCAGTAAAATAATCGTTAAAAATAATCGTGACAATTTTTTGACAGGAATTGACGTGCTAAAAAGTAAAGGATTCTCGTGGAGCTATGTCACCCACAACTATTTTTATAGAAATCAAATCTATTCTTTGTGACTGGCAACAGTCAAAACGTCAGAGTTTGGTGTTCCCAGAGTGGGAACACTGCGCGTTAAAGGGTTAAAGGAAAAAAGAAATATGTATGAAACTTTTGCTATATCTGACAGTAAGATACAGCACTCACGATTACGTAAAAATCAATTTCAGGACATTTTGAAATTGGACCTTAAATAAGGGTGGATGGTCACTTTCTGCTATTTTTCGCATCTTTCTTGAAAGAAAAGTTATCTATAAAATTATTTCTTTAAAGTATAACAAATGTGAATGAGTTTGAATGTATGAAATAAGCTTGGGCTTTTATTTCATACGCGCAGGCGATCTGCCCAAATTTATCCGTCAACCGGTTGCGATTAGTTCTGAAACTGCCTGTAAAACAAGTTTCCGAGCACGAACGGTATATCTACGGGGAAATAGGCCACGTGTAAGCGATAAAGTGAAAGAGAAGGTCCTATTGGTATAAGGGTGACAGGAAAGTAATACCTTTTTTTTCGTATATCAGCATTTCGCCTAGGCAAAACTACTGAAGCTCATAGTAAGAAATTTGGCATGTATGCGAGTTTTTTAACATAGGCACTCAATAAGGCGGCATTTTCCAAAATTCGTAACCCATGGGGGTAGGAGACCATTTTATGCACATTTCCTGCGTGATCTCTAAGAAAAAAAGTGAGATCCATAATATTCTTGCTGTAAAATGCAACGGTCACAAATATTTAAAAGTATCGTCTTTCAGGGAATTTTGGAATTCGTCCTCCAAAGTGAGTTGACGGCCACCTCTCCTTTTTTTACATCTTTTGCTAAAAGAAAAAAAAAGAATGCTATCTAAGAAATTCTTGCTTTAAAAACTTAAGACATGAATCCTATGTTTAGGCTCAGCTTGCTCTTAGTTAAAAGTTTTCTGAAAATTTATTTGTTTGAATTGAGCGTGGGAAAAACGAAGTTACTTTTTGGTACACCAAATACTAATACAGTTGCAGTCATTTGGCGGGAAAGAAAACGTAGATGTATTATTCGTAAAGTCTAAGTATTGAAATATATTTGTTCAAACACATTAGAAGTAGTTTTTAATGCATCCACGAAACTTCCCTAAACTGTAAATGTGGAAGATTTTTTTAAATTAAAGTAAAAAATCAAATACTTGACATTTTTTAATATGCCCATGAAAATTCCCTAAAATGCGAATCTGATAGACTTTTTTTAAAAAATAAAGTAAAAACATTCAAATACTTGACAGTTTTTAAGATGCCCATGAAAATTCGGTAAAGAGTAAATATGGAAGATTTTTTTTTTTAAATTAAAGTAAAACTTTGAAATACTTGACAGTTTTTAATACGTCTATAAAAATTCCCAAAGGAGTAAATCTGTAAGTTTTTTTTTCAGATTAAAGTAAAAATATTGAAATAATCTAACTTTGAAAAATAGATTACAGGTACTAAAATGATTTTTAAACTAAAAAATTTGGTTAAGAGCTACTTGAATTATAATACTGTGTATTCAAAATATCGAGGAACTGAAAAATTAAACTGTTCTCTTGAACCCTTATACCTCGATCACCTTTCAACGTTTAAAGGAAAATATTAAGTTAATATTGAGTCACTGAAGGAAATACACATCTTTATAAAATTTTGTATTCCTTGAAATAAATTAAAAATATTAGGATTAGCCTAGTGCATCCAGTTATTGTAAATACGAGATCAGTTCTTGAAAGTAAAAATTCTCAATACATTGCAAATGACACAGGATGAGTACGTAGAGATATTCTAAAATGTGATTGGTGGAGAAACAGTTGGAGAGAATACGTCATTTTTATAATCTGTATTGCATGAGCTAGGTAAAACGTACTCAATTCGGGGGAAATTCTCAACTTATCGGAATCGGAATCTGGAAAGATTTCGCAAATGCAGAACATGAGTAGTTTGAGTAGTTCCATACACATTGTATTTTTTACACTTTACGAATGCGTTGGAGGGGGGAGGGGTATTGGATTCCGATTTGCAGGGAATATACCAACCTGAATTATTAGCACTAGAGGGCTATTTTCTGAACGAAGGCTTTTTTCTGATAATATTTTTTTGTGTGCACATGATTTGCGTCGAGACGTTTTCATTGCATTTTTTTATTGTGATGACTTTTGAAGGATTTCCTAATAACTGCAGGGTAGTGAAATGTCAACAGTCATCAGGGTTGACAAAATAGGCAATTCCAGGCTTGTTACCACGCTTGTCACCAAAATTAAGGCACCCAAAACTAAACCATCTTGGCGCTGTTTTCTACATTAATTTAAATGAATTGAATAAACATACAGTATAGTTATGATCGACGAAGGTTGTAAGACTGTTTTGATCAGCGATTTTAGCATAGATTTATAGTCTAAAGGGTTTTATGGAGCAAGAAAAGCAAAAACAGCACACTCATGGTTAATGATGCACTTTCCAATCTGTATTTATAAAGATGAAGTATAGCTGGAATATGCTTGTCGAAGATTATAAAATAGATTTAATATCCGATTTTAATTTCGATTTCAATCGCAAAGAAGTGTTTTACGGAACATGGAAGACAAATACGACCCACTAATGGATTGTGGCACACTTTTCAAAGCATTAGGGCAAGGAAGACAAATACGGCCGACTCATGGATTGTGATACACTTCTCAAAGTAATGGGACAAGGAAGACAAATATGGTTCACTCATGGATTGTGATACACTTTTCAAAGTAATGGGACAAGGAAGACAAATAGGGCAGATATATTATGATGCACTTTCCAACATAATGGAGTAACGATGAATAATAGGGCTTACACATGGGTTATGATACTCTTTTAATATGGACATTTTAGTGCGTATTTAAAATATGAAAGTGTTTTTGATTTTGTTTATAATTTTCATTTCAGGTTATAACCTTAACCGTTGAAGAATTAGCATCTTCATCTGTCGTGCATAAAGTAATATTGCACAACGTGAATTGTTAAAAAGAAGAAAATGTATAAGCACCTTCTTAAGTATTTCATGAAACTAATTTGTAAGTGGATGTTAATGGCGTCATTTTCGCTACTAAATATACCCTATGTTGTAAAGAGTGGGAGCTTCTCTGTATTCTTTTAAATCCCTACTCGTGCATTTAATTACTGAAATAAGCACCAAAATCGAGAATTGACAAATACTGATTTCATGAACTAAAATCAGGCGTGTATCAAATAATCTACCACAGAATGAAAAGTCAAATTTAGTGGCACATACACAAGCTCTACCATAATTTGAAATTGGTTTTCTTTTTTTTTAAACACGTACTTGCTAGCATGACTTTGAATTTATTCTGTCAATCATCATTCATGCTGTTAAAATAGATTTTGATTCATAACTTGTGCATAAAATGCGTCGTAGAAACAGTATCTCAAAAAATATTTTCAAATTACACCATACCTCGGACATTATTTCCATCACTTTTTTGAAGCAAATATCATGCCCAAGGAAAATTATTTTGATGCTTCTGAAATTATGCATCGCTCACATTAACCGTGTACGCAAAAAAACATCAATCCCATGCGAAGAGAAAGTACTTAGGTAATTTCAAAATGCAGTCCAAGGTTTGATCTAATTTAGCTTTAACTCATTTCCCAAGAAATATTCCAGTTTGCTTTCTCAGAATCAGCAGAATCTTAAAAGTACTCTTACTGTCCATTTATCCCCTACACATATCGTTTTTGGAAGCTTTATATTTTGCGATGGTTTCGAAGATATAAAATTATGTATTCCACTGGCGCATGTTACGTGTATTGAAAAACCTAAGATATTTTCTTCGAACATCATCTGAACAATAGCAAAGTGGAATCATTATTCAAAATTTTATCCGGTTACATGAAGTGCTTGTAAGAGAAAATTCTAAATTCATACTATAGGATGATAAATTGCTTCCATCTTGCTAGGATTTTTATTTCGCAGAATCACATGCCATTTTCTAGGTGTACGTTAAACATAAATAATTTAGGTATCTTGATTCTTTTTTCACAGGATTTGTTTAAGAAAGCTGGCAAGTTTATAAAACTTTATGGATGATTAAGATAATGTAATTATTTACTTTTCTTGTTAAAGTGAAAAATTAGCATGAAAGTGTTTCTAAAGTATTAAAGTATCATACATCAAATTATTTTCAAATGGAGGGAAAAAAAAACTAGCAATGTATATAAGATTACCAGCATTGATCAAATTTATTGCAACAACTTTTTGTGATTACATCCTTGAAATTTCTCTATCAGTCAATGGCTTGTGCAAAATAAAACTGATTCCGTACAAGTTAATCACAAGACTAACTTTCGGATTCGTCTGTCTATCGTACTCGAACTTCTTTTATCGCCACAAAATGAAACTACGTTGTTAAGACTAACATACTTATTATGGAATGTAATGCACAAAGAAATTATTGCTCTCTTTCCTGAATACACGAAATAATAATATGTATAAAATTCAAGAAAAGTGAAAAGTAATTATAAGTGCATTTTAGTTATGTTACTCCAAAGTAATATTGATGTATATTGTTGAGGTTTGAAATACTTGTGCTCTTTTCCAGGAGCATGGAAATTTATTCGAGGTTTTTTATGGTCTAATTACAAGACGTGTTTTTCACGGTACTTAATGATACAAAAATAGTAAGTTTTCTGTTTTAAGGTGATGTGCATAGCATTCATTTTTTAGACTCACAAAAGAATTTTCATAAATTATGCTCTCTTAATGGTGAAACATTTAAATGGTTCAGTTACCTTTTTACTTGACTAGTTTATTGGCCTGCTGAAAATAGATATTCAGTTGAGAAGGCGACTTGTAATTTGTATTCATACACTAGCTGAAGTACCCGTTCTTCGCACGGGAATGCATGGACTATTTGATATTACGATTTGTGGTGATTACTATTCATTGTAATAAACAGATATAGCAAAATGGATATTGCGTTATATTGCGGCCAATAATCATGCATACCGAATTTTAAGGCAATCCTTTGTACGGTGCAGAAGTCCATGCGGCGTAGCGCAATCTAGTGGCGAGTTTTAGCAAAACGGATATGGCGAAAATATTCTTCGCATTCAGATATCGATGTATACGAATTTTCATGATGATTGGCTCTACAGTCTTCAAGTTCATGTATCGACGCGACATCTAGTGGCGAGTTATAGGAAAATGGATAGCGCCAAACTCTTCCCCGTGTCGAAATACACTATCTGGCCAAAAGTATCCGGACACCCAGTGGTATGGACTTGGAGCGTCCTGAGGCACATATTTAATATGATGGTGGTCCCCCTTTTGCATCGATGACAGCCTGCGCACCTCTGGGAAGACTTTGCACCGGTTTTTGACAGGTGACCGTAGGAATTGACTTCCAGGCGTCCATCATGGCTGAAGTGAGTGTTTGCTGTGAGGATGGTCGATTTGGCTGGCTACGTAATATGCACTCTAATTCGTCCCAGAGGTGTTCTGTGGGATTAAGATCGGTGATCTGAGAAGGCCAGTCTAGGTTTTGAACTCTCATTTCGTCAAACCACGTCTGTGCAAGCCTCGATGTGTGAATGGAGCAGTTATCCTGCTGGAAGAAAATTGGGCCTTCCCCGATATATTGCCACAGAGTTGGGAGTGCAGCATTGTCCAGAATGCCCTCCTACATCTCAGAGTTCATGTTTCCAACCACAGGAACTAACGGACCCAGGCGCAACCACAAGGAACGTCCACCACCATTATACCGCCATCGCGAAACTTAACAGTCGGCACAATTCAGTCACGCAAAAAACGTTCGCCGGGCATCCGCCAAACTCAGACGCGTCCCTTCGACAGCCAGACTGTGAAGCGAGATTCATCACTCCAAAAAACAGTTTTCCACACGTCCACAGTTCAATGACGGTGATCTCTGCACCACTGCAATCGATGCTTCGCATTCTGTGGAGTGATGTTCGGCTTGTGAGCGGCTGCACGACCACGGAATCCCAAGTTGTTTAACTCTCGACGAAAAGTCCTGCTGTTAACACTAGCATCTGATGAACTTTGGAACTCCTGAGAAATTTCTACTAACGAGGACTTGCGATTGTTTTCCACTGCCCTTTTCTGAGTTCTGCGGCTCCGTTCACTAAGTTTTTTCGCTCTACTACTCCGTTTTTCTGCAGTTTCACTGCCTCGACGTTTGCACTTCACAATTACATCACTCACAGTGGATTTAGGCTTCTATAGAATGTCTGCAATCTCACGAACTGATTTCCCACAAAAGTGGCATCCCACTATACTGCCACGATCGAACTCACTAAGATCCTTTGACTTACTCATTGCTTCCCAAACGCATACATACAACCGGACAAACCACTACCAACACTTTAATAGCTTTCGATTACGCATCAAATTTGCGTCACCCGCCAAAACCACTTTTTTAGGGGGTATCCGGATACTTTTGGCCAGATAGTGTATCTATGCATACCTATTTTCATAGCGATCATTTGCACAGTCAAGAAGTGATATTCTGCAGGGCCATCTAGTGGTTAATTAAAATAATGATTTGCTACAGCGCCGTCAAGTGGCGAGTTATAGAAAAATGGATAACGCCAAAATATTCTCATTGTTCAAATAGCTATGTATACTGATTTTCATAGCGACCGTTTGAATGGTCAAGAATTTGGCCTGCTGCAGCGTCATCTAGTGGCGAGTTAAAATAATAATGCATTGCAGTGTCATCTAGTGGTGAGTAACATCAAAAGGAACGCAGTTAGAATATCTTCGTGCTCAAATGTGTAAGTATAAAAAATTTTCTGCCGATCGGTCGAACGGTATAGAAGTTGATGCGTTGCAGCGCCATTTAGCGGCAAGTTACAGCAAAATGGATAGTGAAAAATATTCTTAGTGTTCTAATATTCGCGTGTACCAAATTTCATCGAAATCGGTTGGACGATATTCGCATAGCAAACGGCTAAATGGAATAGAATTCGACGTTTTGCTTCGGCACCAAGTGGCAAGTTAGAGGAAAACGGATAGCATAAAAACCTTCTCCATGATAAAAGACTTAGGTGAACCAAATTTCATGGTGATTGGTCAAACGCTGCTGGAGTTTTTCAACCTCATACACACGTTCATTTTTATTACCAACATTCATTTTTATCTATAACCAGTGTCATATTATATACCAGTCTCAAATAAAATCCAGTTTCAAATCTAAGCCTCGCCGAAGTGCCAACATACGCCATTTTGCAAGAGTTTTTTCAGTGAATCATTCGAAGCATTGACATAGCAGCAATCAATATGGGAAATGGTTCGACCGCCAAAAAGTAAAGCACACATTTATTTGAAAAGTGGAATCCCTTAATACAGCCGAATTTTTTAAAATTATCAACTATAACGGGTTTTATTCATCGTTACTCCGATGTACTAAATGAGAAGATTTCAATTTTCTGAAATTTGGCGGAATTCCCCCAACTTAAATCAATTTTCTCATTTGGCGAGAATTCTGGAGATAGATCGCTTGAAATCCCTTAATAACTGCATTATTTCTTCACGGATCATTAAAATTTAACACTGTATTCTAATAAAACCTTTGCACTTGTTTTCAAAAATCTATTTCCTTAAGCTCTCAATAAATTGTGCCAAGCCGAAAACTGTGCAAACCGCTAGAACTCACTTTCTGGGCATTTGAGCCATTTTATTTTTTCGCCAAACTACAAAATTTTACATATTAGCCTCGGAAATCTTCAATTCTTATTGTTTTGCGTATAAACATTTCATTCCTGATCTGATTTCCCATGCACACGATATTATAATAAAAAAATAATAATCTTACAAATATAAAGATCTGCTTACAGGATTGTTGATTGATATTTCTTAGACTGTCTCTCCACACAATGGCTTGATAGAGTAGGATTTGGAATTCACAACCACAGTTTTAACAGACACAAGGAAATGAATGTTATAAATAGGATCAAACTCTGTGATTCGAAGTGTTAGGACTGCTAGAAATATTTGATGATGGATACACAAAATATCAATCTATCAACAGGCCTGCTTGAAATAAATAAGAGGAAATACGTCATGAGATCATGAGAAACTTCATTCCAAATATTAAAATAGGTGTGCTTCTTTCAAACACTCAGATAAAAAGCTGTCTAAAGATTAATTTCAAGCATGATATCTGAAAAGTAACCATATTATTCAAAAACTTGCACACGCACATACAACATTTGTATTTTTGTAATATTATGAACAATGTTTGGAAAATAAATATACATAATTGTAGTAATTTTATAAAAGTATATCAAGAGAACTTCTAATGTAAATTAACAGGGGAAAGTAGCAACGTGAAACCCTCGAGGATTTTGAAAAGCATCCTAATTAAACTTCTTATGTCATTTTACAAAAAAGGGATTTTTAAGTATAATTTTCATGTACCGATAGGGTATAAGTACGCAATTAACTATATATGCATACCCGCGTGTGTATAAATACTCATAGGAAGACACGATTATGCAATACAATTTTGAACCTCACTTAAAAACTTCTCCAAAAAGTAGGGTACTATCAGACAAGTCGGAACAATATAACACTATGAGGTCAAAATTTTTTTCTTTATTAGCTGCGGGAAGAACTGTTGAAGTGTCAGTTTGATGATCTACATAGGTTTCATTAAGAATGGGTTTTGTTTCTTAGAAATACAATCATTCAGCAAGAAAAACGGCCTCACGATAGCTGAGTGAATAAGACCCTGAACATGGTAGCTGGCTGTGGTGAGAAGGTCTAGAATGCTGGCTTATCCCGAGGATGTCGATCTAACGATTCGGAGTTTTGAGTGGTTTTCTCCAGATGTAACGTAAACAAGCATTAGAACACCTTAAACAATCTTCCGCTCAAGGCATTCCCTTTAGACAAATGCGACTCGTGCAGGCTTGTCATTACACAAAACACACAAACACAGGGAGAATACGATTTTTTGAATTTATATTTTATTTGTTTTTAATGAAATACTAATTATTTTCCTCCAAATGATTCGCTTTTATTTAAAGATTTCAACACTTCTTAAAAATTTATTACTAACTGGTTCTTAAAGAGGGCGTTTGCAAGCCCATCTTAACATGCGATTTAACGTCGCCACCTATTGTTCTGATTCTTAAAATCTTCTATTGAAGGAATCTTTACTAATTTGTAAGAATAAAAAATTCTCTGAAATTCATGAAAGTTTCATAAAAAATCTCTTCCAGGAATCCGAGCTTTTCCTTAGAAAATGTATTCGCCGACAAATATTCTTAACATTATTGCAACTGCTTATGCATTTAAAAAGCTTCTTATTCTAGATTAAGCCGAAGCTGTATTTTAACTAATCTCAAACTTGCGTCAGAGAAACAATTTAATTTATACTCCAAAGTATCACCAGATTTTCAAGAATATGTTGTTATAAGCTTTTCTGGTATTAGAATAAATTTGAAATCTTTAATTCTATTTTGTTGATGAATAGGATTTTTCAAGAATTTCAAATAACTCTCTGTATGTTGTTTGCTCCGAATTATATCCAAGCAGTATTGAAGATGAATCATTATTCAATCTTTTATCTGCTTACAATAAAAAAAGAAGAAAAGAAACAAAAATTCTAGGAAACAGAAAATAGAAACAAAATGACAAATTCTGTCTTTTGCCCATTATCATTCTTTTTATAAGATAAACTGACATATGCTGATACTCAGGGTGTTGCGAAAAGGTGGTAACTGGCTTTAGTTCCTTATATATTTGAGGTAAGGGGACAATGTAAATGGAAAAAATGTTCAAAATAAGGCCGGGAATAGGATTCCATCAAGAAAAGATTCCTCTCGTTCATTTGCAAAAAGTTATGCTTTTTAAATTTGTATACGGCCCACCCCCGGTATAAAAATTTCCCAATTAGAAAAATGAGCCCCATGCATTAACGCATTAATGAGGGTATTTACAAAATACAAGATTTATATCCCCAAAACTGTCAGAGGTATGAAGATAAATATATGCTGTCTGAAACCACTTTTCATTGGCTCTTGAAGGGAAAAAAAATGGAACAAAGGGAACATCGGATGATCGCATTTCAGGGGTCGTACAGAAATTACGAAAGAAAATATTTTTTTCCCACTCTAGCAATAAACGTGTACATTCAAATTCATGTATAGACCACTTTCATTTTTGTTTAAAGATATCTCTGAGTCGTTTTACGATGAAAGGCTAAAATTTTGTACATCACATCTTTAATGAATGGGGCACATTTTACAAACTGGAATTTTTTTTTTTTTGTACAGGAATCAAATACAAATTAGAAAGTGTAACCTTTTGAAAATTATCGAGAGGGATTTCTCCTTAACGGAGTCTTATTTCCTTATTTTGAACATTTTTTTTTCCAGTTTGCATTGTTCATTTATCTCTAATAGATAAAGAATTAAAACTCGTTTTTGAAATACCCTGTATCCTGACTAATACTGAACATACTGACAGAATATTTTTTTAAATATTACATTTGAAAATTAATTTAATCTGAGGGATGTTTAAGCTAACGAAGATATTCGCAAATACTTTTCAAGTGAAAGTAGTGTTTTTTAGTTGTGTCGTTTATTCTCGAGCTAGTTCCTAAGCATAAGTTCTAAAATAAATAATAGCTCGTAATTGAAACTAATTACATTCACTAATTGAAAATGTAGGCTCTCAAATCTGACACATTCAGGATGTGAATGAAAACATTTTATTTTAATTGAAAAAACTGAAATTATATCCGATATCTGGAAGATTACACGTTCGCTTTTTCTGCAAAGTGAAATAAAAGAGGTTTACATATTCATGAAGTGACCCTTTTCAAAATAATATTGATTAAATGTTTATGCCATTCATTTTTCATCAAGTTTTAATAAGTATATTTTTAACATTTAAGAAAAATCCGAATGGTATCTACTTCTTCTAAAAGTAATTTCTCGTCGTTCTTCTAATAGTCTAATAGTCACTCTTTTAACTATTTTCTTTCAATCTTCTTAAGTTATATTTCACTTCATACCAGATAAAATTTATTCTTTCATAATAATAATTTACTTGCAAAGAAAAGAAAAATATGCAATAAAAGTCAATTTCTCCGATTAAGGTCAAAAGTTGCTTTGAACAGATGTGGAACTGAAAAAATTTAGTTTGAAATTAATTGATTTTTAGAAAGTTCTTTTAAAACTAAAAGATTACGTTTTGAGGAACCTGCTTGGTGTAAAATGTTTGTCTGAAAAGCAACATTTTGGTCATAAGCGAAACTTGATTAAAGTCAGCCGATTTACGGGGATAGAAATATAAGGATCGCTAAAACGATCATCTATAACCCATGATACTCCTGTATTTTGACACATTAGCATTATATTCAGTTATTTAAAAAGGCATTTTATTCTTAAGCACGTATTTTATCTTGTTTTCGGCCAACATTTAAATTTATTATCATAGAAAATAAAATAGCTTTAAAGTAAATCAGGACGTCGTAATATTCATCTGCTGAAACTTCCAAAAATATGTGCAAAAGCTTAAGTGGCTTCTATCCACTTCGTAAGCTTGAATCAAAGGTGTACTATTAAATAGTTGATTTCTAATTTAAACGTAGTTTTGTATGTAATCATGGGTGAAATAAGCGGATACAATATACAGGTGTACATGAAGGCTAAGGAGATATATATCCATTTAAAAAGTGGAAATCAAACGCGTCATTTACTGAATTATTTATTTCAATTTTTTTTCCTTTCTGCTTTAAAACAAAAATCATCAAGGTAATCTTTTGATAATACTACATTTAACGATTACAGTTAAAATGATAAGTCGCATCAGCATATGACTATTCAATTTGTTCCGCAAAGCTTATAAAGCTTAGAAAACTTTAACAAGTAAGAAACGGCTTTGGCTCTTTATTTGTTACCGGACACTCAACTTCTTTAGATTTTTCCGGATAAAAATCTTATACTGTAAATTTCATATCTGATTTACCTCACATGAAACGATGCAAGCAATTTTATTTCCCGTGTGTATTTTCGCAATGCGTTTTAAATTACTTTTTTTTTTTAAATAAATAAACAAAGAATTTAGGATTTTAAGTAGTACTAGAGTGCTATTTTAATCTAGAAAAAGCTAAATAAAATAAAACCCCTGAAACTAAAAATTCCTTCACAGATTTAACATCTTTATCTCGACAGGTGGAAACTCCAATATACTATTTTACACGTTCACGATCTTTTTGAAGACTTTCCCCCACAATACTGATTTTTTAATCGGCGGTTAGTTTCCTTCCGAGCATGATATAGGACTTTATTTTCAAAGGTGTAAGAAATCGACACCTCCGACACATTTTTTCAGATTTGAAATCAAAAGAAGATATCATTATAAAAAATAAATATAAGAATATATTTTACATAATTTTAAAAAACGAAATTATATAATTATGAAACATTAAAAAATAAATTTTGAAAGCTCAAATGCGAAATTATAAAAGTCACATATTTTCGGGACTCGAAATTTATAGCACTGTAGTGCTAAAAATACAAAAAGGTTAACGCGCGAAAACTTCACTTTGGTACACAAATACTTTGATTGATTCTAATATTTTTTGATAATGTTTGAAGGTTATTTAGTTAGTGACACGCTAAAATTAATCCCAAAACAATTCTTAAATCAATTTTATTCCCATTCTAGCGAACATCGAAAGTTATTAATTTGAAGATTATTTCAAGGGATAAGAAAATAGTGTAAGCGGATGATTGGATGAGGTGTATTTAATGGGTATTAATAGTTAATTCAATAATGATTTTCTAATTAAAATTTGCCCCTAATATTGGCTGCCATTAAATTACTATAATTATTTTTTTAATTCAATGAAGCCACAAAACTTAATGTTTGTATTTATCATAATGCCTTACGTATGTGCATTGGATTTAGTTTTCTGACTGCTTTCGTTGTTCGCTTAGATTTTTGTTGCATTTTGTAAAAAAAGTGCCCAATCAAATCTGTTATAAACCGGCAAGATTCTATTTCATGAGCCGTCTAGAAACCTGAATTTCTTCTCTCAAAAGATCAACTCTGAAAGAAGTTTTCTCCCTTTTTAACACAGAAATTTTTAGCACCAGCTTACCGAAAATTTCAAATAAGAAAAAAATGAAATAGTTTCTAAGATATGTGTTGATGTAAATCTCTCTTTTTAATATAAACTTTTTTTCAAAGTAACAAAAAGTCTGATAAAGATAACAACTCTAGCTTTCTGTTAAGAATGTAAACTTTTGTTTTTCAATCCTTTAACCCTTTAAAGCGCAGTGTTCCTTGTCTGGGAACACCAAACTCTGACGTTTTGACTGTTGCCAGTCACGAAGAATAGATTTGATTTCTATAAAAATAGTTGCGGGTGACATAGCTGCACGAGAATCCTTTACTTTTTAGCACGTCATTTTCCGTAAAAAAATTGTCACGATTATTTTTAACGGCACTGACATCTGCTAAAAAATGGAAGAATGCGAGAACAGCTGGATAGATTGTCTAATGCTGAAAAAGGGCAGCCGTTGCCGTCGCTCGACTAAACTTCCAGAATAATGGCGATCGATCGAATCGCCCAGTGTGAGCCACAAAACTAAAGAACAATTTTGACACAGCTGGCTGTACCCCGCCGCACAGCATTAGATGGCAACCTATATTTGTTTTTGCCGCCATCTTGCAGGTATTTAAATCGTGCGATGGCGACGTCGGCAGTTTTACGACATTGGGGAATGATTGAGCTTCAGAAGGTTAAAAGGCATACTTAGAAACGCTGAAATTCCTTTTGAGTAATTTGTTCTGATTTTTAACTTTTAGTCTATGAAAATAATTAATGAAGAACTATAAAATGTGCTTAATCAATAAAATTTATTGCGAGACATATCATTTCTGAATTAGCTTCTCCTAAAATAATTTTTTGAAACCACTTTTTGCTAATTAAAAAATAAAAAGAATTAACAAGGAGAAATTATTGTAAGGTGAGTATCCATCGTCTATTTAATCCTATTTAATCAAACAGCAAGGCATTTCAAAGTTATTCGATCTAACTACTTTTTGTTTTTCCTGTCTCTATCAGTGCAATTTAAACAACTCCACTTGATTGTTTGTCTTTTAACCTTCCCTAATTCAATAATAATAACAAAATAACAAAAAAATCCAGGTTTTTGACTCCAGAAATCGAAACACGCCGTAACAAATATGGCAACCCGGTACTATACACAAACACAAGCAACAACCCTTGCAAGTAAGCCAGCGATCTAGGGGGGGGGGGGGGGAAAGGAGAGCGAGAGAGAGACTGTGATGGCAGCGCCGTTGAATTTCCGTTCTGTGCAACATGGAAGCTCGGTGTGATAATGCTGCTCGGAGATATGTGATCAGCTGTGTAGTGATCTAGGACCAACTGCTTGACCTCAACTTGGAGACCAGGACGTCCTAAAAGTGGATAAATAGAGCTGTTTGCAAGCTGTCGAGGTAAGGGAACCGGAAAGGGATATTATATGCACGCTTTGAGTCTCCGGAAATATTTCTTGGCTGCAGTCCAAACACCTGTGGTGTACTATGCGGGATATTAATTTCGTAGAAATTTGCACTAGGCGGATTTGCTGTCCATCCCCCCCCCCCTCCCCATTTCTTTTTTTCGGGATGTCATAAACATAGGTGGAGGAAAAGACCCTATGAGAGACGAGGGGGATTTTAGAATTGATATTGAAATAATGTGTGAGCAGCTGATTAATTAATAATGAGCAATGGAGTCAAAAAAGAGAGAAAAATACCTGATATTTTATGTTAGAATTGCTAGAGAAATTATTTTTAAAATGAAATAACTTTACTTAACTTAAAAATTTAGTGATATAACCAAATTATAAAAGTGTAGGGTAATCATGACCATTCTTACCTTTCTCAAATTTGTGAAATTTTATTTATGTATTTTTTCATTACATAAAAATTAATTGTTTTAAGGAATTAAAGGGTAACTAACAATTAACGCACATGCTATTAAAATTTTATTTTCTTAGGCCTTTTTTTACTTATAATTTAGGGAAGTAGTCATAAATACCCTATTCTTAAAAACATTTTTTCATAACAGAAAAATTAATTAAGTAATTAAGGGTAATTTTGACATTTGAAGAACACCTTATTAAATTTTTAATTTAGTAGGCTTCTTTACTTATAATTTAAGGAAGAAGTCACAATTGAAAGCCATAGACATGCCACTCTATGAAAACCATAGACATGCAAAAAAAAAAAAAAAAAAAAAAGTTGTGATTGTTTGCGGGGATTTTATGACCACTTTGTCCTTTCTTGATATAGTTATGCATTACAGATTTTTTTTTAAACAAAAAGAAGCGTTTAAACTAAAAATAAATGTTTGCTCCTTGAATTAAATTTATTTTTATTATAGACACTGAAAACAAAAATATGGTTAAAAATATTTGAAAAATATTGAATAAAATGCAGTTGTGAGTACAACTTTTTTTAAGTGATTAAAAGGTAATTTTGAGATTTAAGAAACAACTTTATTATTTTTTTTTATTTCTTAGGATTCTTTATTCATAATTTAAGGAAGTGGTCATAACTACCCTATAAAAGCCATAGAAATACAAAAAACAAAAAAAAAATTGTGACAGTTGTGATCGTTACTGTGGATTTTATGATCACTTT
This sequence comes from Cheiracanthium punctorium, assembly GCA_038373885.1. NCBI lineage: Eukaryota > Metazoa > Arthropoda > Arachnida > Araneae > Cheiracanthiidae > Cheiracanthium > Cheiracanthium punctorium. The sequence goes on from JAWZYV010001112.1 coordinate 53,077, forward strand.
GTTTTTTCTTGATATAAGTTATGCATACAGCTTTTTTTAAGCAAAAAGAAAGCTTTCAAACTAAAAATAAATGTTTCATCAGTGAATTAATTGGTATTTTTATTATAGACACCGAAACAAAAATATCATTAAAAATATTTAAAAAGCATTGAGTAAAATGCAGTTGTGAAAAACCACAACTTATTTTTGTAAGTGATTCAAGTTTTATAATTATTTTAAATATGAACGAATAACTAATTAATATCTAGAATGAAAATTTCCACGATTTAATTTTTTAAAATTAAGTTGCATTTACTTTTATTATAAAGACTTCTGCGCAGAGGTCGAAGTGGTTTATTAGATTAGTGGATATCAAGGGGTCGAAGTTTAACTATATGGGGTGCTTACTGAAGTTTATGAGTTCTTTTCAATAAAATTAAGAAATAATACAGCATTTATAAATTTAACATAGGAACATACGAGTGGGTTTTTAAGACCACCTTTAATTCTTTAAAAGCAAGTCCGGGGAACCTGACGATATGAAAGAAAAATGGTCCCTTTATGAAAAAGACTGTAAAATACACGTTTTGAGCGATTCCTGTTGTGGTATATTTTCTTGTTTTGAGAGGAATTTTCTTCCTCTGTTAATATTTATGAACAAGAATTATTTAGTTTTCAATTTCAAAATTCTTAATAGTGTTTGCATTTCATATCTTATTTTTAAGTTAGAATATAACAAATAAATAAAAAATGTTAACTTATTTTCCTGATATTTCTTAACATTTTTGACTTTATTAAAAGTGAAAATGGTTCTTAATATTATGTTTTTAAATATGCTTATACTTGCATCCCTTTTTAAAATAGTGAGTGAGTTCTGACCATAAACTTAAAAATTATTTATATTAGAAAAATTAAAAGCATACCAATGGCATTCAAATACACAACAAACGTATTTTTAGTGGGAATTTATTTTTTTAAATGAACTTTGAGCCAAATAAGTTTCAACAGTGAACTGTCAAATCATTTTATAGAAAATTTTTGTATTCTGCTAATTTTACAATTGTTACTACTAAAAAATACTCAACGTTAATGATGAACGATACCTAGGATGAAAAATATACATTATGAGATTTATATCTTAAGCTTTTTACGAAACCATAATTTAAAGATATTTTTAAAATCGAGTTAGGCACGAATGCCCATTAGTCATAATTGCCCCCAATCTGTCCTTACATGTCATAGTATTTTAGTATTATTTAAATTCTAGGGAATACTTATAAATCCTGAGTGTAAGCACATCAAGCTATTATTATCAAAATATAACCATAATTTAATTTCTTTTACAGAATGCAACATAATTATTTTGCTTACTTATTGCAGTTGTTTTCTTATATATAAAATAAAATAAATTTTTTCATTTTCTTTTCTTTGGAAATATATATGCTATAGCTGATATATGTAGGTTATCCCCAAAAGATGGTAACGGTTTTTAATTCGTTATCTACTAGAGATAAGTGAGCAATGTAAATTAATAAAATGTTCAATATAAGGTAGGAAATGAGATTACGTTAAAAAAAATTCCTCTCGTCAATTAAAAAAAAATACGCTTTTTGAATTTGTATATGACCCTTTACGAAAAAATTCCCATTTAGTAAAATGCGCGCCATGCACTAATGAGGTGATGTAAAAAATTTGAGAATTATATTTTTAAAAGTGTCAGACATATGAAGTTTAGAAATATGCTGACTTAAACCACTTTTCAATGACTCTCGTAGTTAAAAAATCAGGTCAGATGATCCCATTTCATGGGCTGTATAGACATTACGAAAGAAACTATTTTCTTTACACTCTAGAAATAAGCGTTTACATTCAAATTCATGTATAGCCCTCGATCATCTTTGTGTAAAGATATCTCTGAACTTCTGTGAGATTGAAATGATGAAATTTCGGCCATCCCCTCATTAGTGTATGGGGGCACATTTTACTTACTGGAAATTTTTGGTATATAAAAAATATATATATATAGGGGAAGGTGGCCCAAATCATTTTGGGATCATATATATATATATATATATATATAGGGGAAGGTCGCCTAAATTGATCCCCTTAAGGTAAAAACGTGTATAAACTAACATAAATGTTTAAATAAAGCTTTGGCCCTTTGCTATCATGTTTTACACTATATTTTGCGTATTTTAATAATATTTTAAAAGCAAAATGGATAATAATAAAAATAGAATTTTTTGAATGCGTCCAAAAGATAGTTTTACCTTCAACCAAAGGTAAAAAGATACTTTATTTGAAAATAATTTTTAATTGTTTTTTATCGGAAAAATAAAAGCTATAATAGTAATTATGACTATGCATAGTGAATTAAAATAAATTTTACAAACATACAGTACACCTGATTTATTTTATGAAAATTTTAAAATAAACAAGTGTTACAAACAATAAAATGGAATATTTTAAAACTATAATTAAAAAATTATGGCCTACAATAAAAGCAAAAATAAATTAAATAATGAAGTGGGGAGTCACGCATTTGGAAAACGGTTGAAGGGCTGCCACGGCGCTTTATACCCGGTACTGAAGTTTCTTCAGTTGAGGGATCCTTTTACCCGGCAATATCGCTTCGCACTTTAGGTCATATTACTATAACACACTGAGAAACATAACAGCCTTAACAAGTGTATTTCACATCTAAAAATATACTCTATTCTGTAAACCAAGTCATAGCACATTAAAGACTGTATTTCTAAATAAGTAGGGAAGTTAGTGCTTTCCTTATAAGAGATATGATAAAATCCATTTTTTTTTTTTAATTCTACTCAGACACGTAATACCACCGATCGTTTAAATATCACCATTGCTTCTTCTTACTTGACACAACTAGTTTATGTATTACCCGGTAGGTAGCGCTAACTGTATCTAAGAAAGCATATGTAAATTATTTTACTCTCTAGGATCATTCTGGGCCACCTTCCCCTATGTATATATATATGTGTGTGTGTGTGTGTGTACAGGGCGATTCGAAATTAGTTTTACAAACTTTTAGGAGGGATAGGATACACAAAGACTGTTCAGATTCACATTGCAATGCGGGGTCGGAAACGTCGTCTTCATGCACCTGTTATTAATCACTTCGGAAAGAGTGTTGAAGTCAGCATCTAATTTCTTGACCAAGTTTCATAAACAATGGGCTTTCTTCCGACAATTTCATCAATGTAATGACAGAAAAAATTCTGAATTGACAATTTTTATCAAGTGCAATCGGTGAAAGACGGGCAGCTTTTGAAAATCCATGGTCGGAAATACTATTATTTGAACATTTCTTCTAAAGTAATATTTACAGGTACATAAAGAAGACGTTTTTCCGACCCCGCATCGCTATGCGATTCTGAACCGTCTTAGTGCATCCTACACCTACTAAAAGTTTGTTAAACTTTTTTCGAATCACCCTGTAAATTAGATATAGTAAAATTATTAATTTATTGTTTTTAATTGAGAAAAATGAAAAATAATAACTGTTGTTTGAGTACAAAGAATAAAACTAATTTAACGAATGTCTATAACTTAAAAAGCAAATTAACCGATAACTTGGAAAAGTTTACGTTAATGTATTTTATCTCATAAAATACTTTAAAACTCAAAAATGTATGCTTTATAAAAAAAATATTTAATTAACATCCATTACAACAAAGAAGAAAGACGCAACATGAAAACTGCTTTTTGTGAACTTAAGACAATCTTCTTAGTTCTTTTCTTTTATGTGAAGTATGCACGAGTTTTAAAAGAAAATTCTCATATTTTAAATATAAAATATTTTTTGCTAATTACTTTCAGTATTGATTTTCAAACTTTTTTTTCGCCTAGAAGTTTATTTATTTATTTATTTTACTTTTATAATGGCAATGCAGTTAATTTTATTGAATTGTGCTTTTAAAAATACATAAATTGAAAGAAATTGCATTTGAGTCACTAGAACAGTCTATGAAATTTCACGTTTTGTCTATTTCTTGCGGATTTATTTTTCTAGTTTATAGTTGCGTCTAATTTTACTCAAAGTCTGCGTATGTTTCATGACTGTTTCATGTATTACTTATTTCTCCTGCTGATTATAAACGAGAATTAAAAAGATAAGTGCTGCTAGTGTAAACACTCCTTGCTGTGAATAGGTGCTAAAAGGCCACACAGGTGCTGTATTGGCTAACGAAACATTCTATCACACATAGGGTCCGAATTGGATTCCCGGCTTGGACTATATTCTTTCTATAAATTAACCCTTTAACGCGCAGTGTTCCCGCTCTGGGAACACCAAACTCTGACGTTTTGACTGTTGCTAGTCACGAAGAATAGATTGGATTTCTATAAAAATAGTTGCGGGTGACATAGCTCCACGAGAATCCTTTACTTTTTAGCACGTCATTTCCCGTAACAAAAATGGTCACGACTATTTTTAACAGCACTGACATCTGCTGAAAAATGGAAGAATGGGAGAACAGCAGGATAGATTGCCCAATGCTGAAAAAGGGGCAGCTGTTGCCATCGCTCGACTTAACTACCAGCAAGATGGCAGACGATCGAAACGTTCATCGCGTGCCACAGATCTAGAGACCCTTTTTTGACGCATATGGCGTCAGCTGACTGTGCATTTGACGTAGTCAAATGTGCTGGCTGTGCTTTTTGACACATATGGCGTCAGCTGGCTGTGCGTACTTGATGTGCATTTGACGCAGCTGGCTGTGCGCGCGCACAGCCAGCTGCGTCAAAAAAGGGTCTCTAGATATGTGGCACGCGATGAACGTTTCGATCGTCCGTCATCTTGTTGGTAGTTAAATCGAGCGATGGCAATGGCTGCCCTTCTTTTAGCATTGGGGAAGAGTTGCGCCTCAAAGGGTTAACAAGACATGTTGCCACGATCGGAGAAAAATTTTCAATCACCGCATGTTAAGGAATTTTTTTTCTTGTAAAATTTCTTATTTACTGTAGAGAATATTAAATTAAAAATAAAATGAATGCATTTTACTTTTAAAATTGTTCGTTGTATTGGGAACGATGCTCTCACATATAAACGACGATGTTATCTGTGTTCATGCATCAGAAAATCATTCCAACACATCCACCACAGCCGTCACCCATCAGTCTTAAGCCATCCTGCATATTCCAAAGTCCTTTCATTAATAATGTACGCATATCGATTCACTACCTACGTGATTTCCGTCAGGCCTTTCTCAGAGCTGCCCAAGTATAAACCCATTTTCTCGTAACAGCATAAAATTAAAGGATTTCAAATAAACATTGTGAGATGGTACTTGAAATTAAGACGTCAGTGAGTTGAGTTGCTTTCTAATCACAATTCTATCAGGTAACCTAAAACACAGATAAACATAGATATTTTGAAAATTTAAGAGCTCGTGTTCTTAATTATAGTCTGGATTAGATGGAGGCACTTAGTTAATAAGAGTTGTTTCGAAACCTCTGAAGTATGGGCACAGTCCCTAACAACGGTCACATCGGTTTCTACTTAACATTTTTTGTAATAAAATTGTGGACATTATGGAATCTTAGAAATACAGAATCCTATAATAAAGATCCTATCTTACAACTGTCCATTTTTTGCTATTGAAAACGGCCATTCCGTTACAAAATTAGACCCATTTTTATGTAAAGAAAAAATACAATTAAAAAAGGTTTCATAACAGTTCATTTTGTAAAATGAAATCGTACACATGAGAGATCACTTTTCATTTCGGACCCCTTTTAGGTGGGCGTGATTATAAATTCATGTAAGATGGTGCATTTAAAATATAAATTGGCTTTACTGATATGTTTCCTTTGAACAACATCTGAGAACTAACTTAAATTCTATCGACAAATTATTGAGTTCTTTCACTTGTCAAGTACAAGAAACCAGAAAATAGTACTCTTTGACATATGGACAATTGGAAGTCTCAAATATGGATAAATAGGAAAATTTTATAGAATTAATTACCAAAAATAATTAAACCGTTAACAAATCGTATGTTCGAGTTTTTAATAATTGATGCAGCAAGAAGTCACTACGTTTTTTAAACTTTCTTTTCCAGTAGGTGTTTTTCAAGTGTTATTAAAACAATTGTTTGTTGATCTAATATGTAGCCTAAATAAATTTTTGGGTATAAGTCGCTAAATTTGACTATAATCATCATGAACTGACATAAAGTAGCTTCTTTTTAAATTAATATCGGCCACTCATCATTAAAATATATCAAAAATATTCTGAGATTTATAGCTTTCTAAGAGACTCTTTAATATATATTTGTCGTCAATAGTATAAATAATACATTTTGTTACTTAGCATTTTTTGTCCAATCTCATAAGCAGGTACACAGAAACGTTGAATTACTGTGATAATTTTACTATAAAGTTTTTCATCAATAAATAATTGCATTTATATTTTGATTCAACAGTTTGAAGCACAAATGGAAATATGCAAATCAAACATGCATAAGCTATTGGAGATGTTTAAAAAATGATAGGTAAAGTTGAAAGAACTAAATATTAATTGAAATAACTTCAAATATTTGTTTAACAGTAACATTTAGAAATGCATCACATCTCTCTGAAAAAATCTGTAATAGTTAAATCTTTCAATAATCAAATAGAAAACGTTTCTATAGAAGATTTTTTAGTCTTTCACAGACTGTCGGGAATTAATCAGATTAAAAGATTGGGTTGACTCTGCAGATTTTAGTTTTAATGAAAGATGTTTTAATGAGTATTTTTTAATACCATTGACTGATAATAATGCGAAGGGGGACAGTATAGAAAAGTTATTTTTATAGAATAAGTGAAACGTTAGGCCACTAAGCATGTAAAGTCCGCTCTTGAGATGAAGACTCAACGATTTTTATTGTTGAATAACTCAATAAATTGAAAAACGATAAGGATATTTATGTTTGTTTTGTTGAAGTTGGTCGAGTTTTTTATTTAAGAAAAAAATTCAAGGTTTGGAAAGAGTTTTAATGGTTTCTTTTCTTTAATTAGAATAAATTGAGTCCGTCTTATATATTAAAATCTGAGAAGTTTTTCTGTATGTAACTGACTGGGTATTTGTGTAGGTGCTTTGGAACTTTAGAACTTGATTGTTCGCTATTTTCTGCAGAACCAAATCGCCCGAAGACTCTCAAGAGGTTTAAAAAAATCAGGAATGGCGTTCTGCTAACTTAAGCTTCTAATTTGAATTATTTCTAAAGATATCTATTAGCATTTTCGTTCAAAAATAAGCATCAAGGTGCCATGTTGAAGACTGAGTTAGCTTCTCTATGAGTTTTTCCATAAGCGTCACATACATGTACAGTAAACATGCCTTTAAATTTCTTTTATTTTATAAAAAAAAAAAAAAAAAGGATAAATGATGCTAAACATATCGATTTTAAAATACTTCCTAACATGATATACTTTGAGCTCACACAATAAAGTGGGTCATTGAATACTTGCACTGTAGCCGCCGTTGTTTTGAGCTCGAATGAAAAACCTGGGTCAAAGCAGACCTTTCAAATGACCCTACCAGTAAGCGACAATAGGCAGAAAAAGGAATCGCTGCCTGCCATCATGCCTTTGCGACGATGAGATCGAACAGGTTAATCGAAACACTGTAGAATCTTTCTTGGCCGCTGCAATTTGAATGCAAATTGATGACTTTAAATGCTACATTTATTAAATTTCGATACAACACATTTTTTAAAAAATAATATTCACCAACATCTATTCATTCTGTTACAATGAAACAAACCTGTGCGTGTTTTAGAAACAGGAATGTTTCTAAAGCGCACTTTAAACATTGACCGCCTTTAAAACTTATTTTAAATGTTTTTCTTTTCTTTTGTTTACTTTTTTTTCCAAAATAGGTCGGCATTAGCTGATCAAGCCTTTTGCCACTATTTAGGTCCGAACTACTGATCATTACATTATAGGGGTGCCGAGTGGGTGGCCAGCGTTACCTCCTATGAGGGAGGAGACGGACAATTTAATGCCCAAGGCCAGAATGGAACCCGGAACTTAAGTGCGATAAAATGGTTTTTTAGCCACTACACCACCTTGGCGGTTAAATTTAATAAATTAAAATAATTTTTGATCTTCATGTGAAAAATCTATCGCTGCTATCAAGTTATTTTATCAGGATTTATGGTATAGACCATAGCAATACCATGTATAAATTATTAGATGTACCAGAAAACAATGTCATTTTTTTATTAAATTAAAATACTAAATTTTCAAAAAGTTTTTAAACACAAACAAGCTGATAAAAACAAAGGATTCATATTTGTTAAATTTTAAAGCAAGAATTTTACACAAGATATTTTTTCCTTTCAAGGGAGATGTAAAAAGAAAGGGCAGGACGGCAGTTTATTCCTTTCCTTGGAGGACAAAAAATGTCCCGAAATAGATTTTCATGCATTCATGAGTGTTGTATTTTGCAGCAAGAATTTTATAAATGGATAGCAGACTTCCTCTTTGAGATAGAGAGATATATTTGAGAAGAGTGTTTTCGCTCCAACCACTCTTACGTTACAAATTTTAGAAATGCTGTCTAATTTAGCAGCTATGTTAAAAACTCACAGACATGCCTTTGGAATTTCGCAATATTAATGCCAGTAGTTTTGCCTACGTGAAATATTGATATATGTAAAGCGACATTATTTTCCGATGTGCCTAATACATAGAAATTGATGAATATTTACAGCAGTTAGATCACTGACACACATGTAGACAGATAGGCGAACAAGCAGACTGACGTGAAACACATTTCAGATTTGTTGGAAAGGTGTTACAAATGAACAGAGTGTGTTTGAAATAAAATTACGTGACGTTCCAAATATGTCATTTTAGCAAATTGAGAAAGTAAATAAAAATTTAAATAATTTACCAGTGCAAAAGTATTTATAATAAAAGACTAATTGAAAAAGTGTTCATGATCGACACTTAAAAGAAGTACCAAAATAAATAAAAGTTCTCTATTTTTTAAAAAATATTATTAAAAATGCTACTTAAAAGAGTGTTGTTGAAATTACTGCAATCCTCGGGGAGAAAATAACTTCTGTATAAATATTTTCTTATCTGTTGAAAAATCTCTTGTCAAAAATTTTCCTGAACTCAGTCATGGAAGAAAAAGAAATATATATATATATATGCATGTGGGTATAATGCATCTAAAAAAAGTTCCCTCTAAGAATAAACCCAAGACAAAAGAAATTTGTTATTCAAGGAAAAGGAGGTACTTTCTATTTTCAAAGTACATATTTGAATGAAATCCATTTTGACCGAAACAAAATATTATCTTTGATGTTAATAATAATTTTAGAGAAAAATTCAGTTGATTTGAATATATTTCTTTAAAGCAATTAATTTCTTAAAATTTTGCTTAATAAAAGATTTTTTTTAACTAAGTAGACGGGGTGAAATAGTTTCCTCCTTTGGTAGTTACTATGAGGAAAGAACTAAAGTGGATGAAATTTCATCATAGATTTCACACAGTAATGAGTATCCGTTAAAATATTTACTATAATAATCTTTCTTTAAAATTTTCAATTATAATTTCATTTTTATATAAGTATATATCTGTTAGCTAATGTATGAGAAAAGTTGCAATAAAAATGTATTTATTAGAGTTCATTTTGAGTTATTTAGCTATTTTTAACTATAAAAACAAACTACTTTTTTATACATTTTTATTTATCACTTTATTTAAATTTGAAATATTTTTACTATATAAAAATTTCTCTCGATAATTTTAATTGTACTTTTAATAGTTAGAAAACACTTTTAAATGTGTTAGTTTTAAAATTTATTAATTTCCTAATAAAATTGATTGTTCATGAAACGTAATTTTCAATTAAGGATAAATTCAACTGCTCCATAAAAATTTAATACATGTCGCGGTATTTTGAAATGTAAATGAGAAAGGAAACTGTGAATTTCCGAAAGATTTCAGTCAGTCGTACATCTAGAAATATATTCATTGAATTCTGACACGGTGCCACTGAATTTCATATTTTCACCGCGACAGCGAATCTGTTTTCTATGCTTAAAAACTGTACTGTAAAATAAATTGATACAAATACGCTCAAAATATTTTAGAAACATATGTGTTGTTTCGATTTTAAATAATCTATGTAGTAATGGTATAAATTTTAAAAAGTCTAGGTTTTTTTTCAGTATGATTGGAAGATAAATTTATCTGTCTTGCGTGCAAGGTGTGATAATTTTTTTATTGTTTGTATGAAGGGAAGATTAAAAATGGTATCACAAAGAGATTTTTATTTTCTTTCAATATGAAGATGTTCACAGGAAGGAAGTGTTAAATATATTATATTGTTTACAAAATTATATTATTGTTTTCCCCTATTAATGTGTGTTTGCGTGAAAGGGTATTGTTCAGGCATTATTGCAAGTGTAATGAGTATGCGACCCCTTCACATTGGCGACAAACTTGTCGATCATTTTGGTGACTTGGCGACAAATTTGCCAACTTTGGCAACAAAAAGAAAATTCACGAACAAAGAGTGGAATTTCGGTTGTATGTCAATTAGGAAAATAGTTACTAGAAAAATCTAAAAATATGATGTCACGTCCTATGTGACGCCACATTCGATTGGAAATCTATAAATAAGGATTCACTCTCACTGTCGAGTTAGTGTGTGAGGGACTGCGGATATTGAGAGCAAAGGCGATACGTTCAACATTACGATCTGAATAGTGTTATTGTTGTGTTAGTTAATGATTTTCTGTTGCCTGTGTTTCTAAATTCTGCATTTTGTGTGATATTAGTGCTTCGATACGTGGAATAAAGTGTTATATTCATTTTTTCGGGCTTGTTGGACTATTTTGACATACAGCCGATGCAAAATTTTTGGACAATATGTTGCTCAATAACTTTGGGGAAACAATTATACAAGATGTTTCGAAACTCATGGGCAAAAATTTAGGGGGTATACTGCGAGCCAAGATGGTTCAGAATCACACAGCAATGTGGGCTCGGAAACGTCGTCCTCATGCAACTGTTAATAATAATAGTGAACTTTCCGACTATGGTTCGTCAAAAACTAATACTTGGTTGAAATTGATTAGTAAGAGGATTGATTACTTAAGTAAGGATTATACAATGATTACGAGATTGATTATTAAAGTGATTATTAACAGGTAAATGACAACAACGTTTCCGACCTCACACCTATGTGATTCTAAACCTTGTTGATTTCCTCTACCACCCCGTAAATTTTCGCCCATGAGTTTCGAAACACCCTGTCTAAAGGTCTAACTGCGTATAATATTGTGCGGAAAAGTCCGGAACTACAGTCTGATTTTTCAGAGCAGCTGTGCATGCAACATTTTTAATCGTCTGAAATCATGAAAACGAATGTAGGTTGGTGAACTACACTACTGGCCAAAAGTATTGCAAGTTTGAAAAATCTAACCATCTTTTCAAGAATAAGCCCAGAAAAAGTGGACAGGAAGTTTTCCAGATTAAATATTTTTGTGAATTTATGTAGTATAATTGGAAAAAATACAGCTAAAAATCATCTAAAGACAAAATGAGAGCTTTAGGAACCAATAATTTAGGTTGGCCCGATGAAACACCGAAAGAAGTGTTGTAAAACATTGTGGATTCCAAAAGAGTATCTGTTATGACCTAAGTCAAGGGTGCTCAGCAGCATAATAAATGATTAATAAATGATTTTTATTTGAATTGCATTTATTTATCATCCTCTTTTTGCAGAACTTGAAATTAATTCTTTATTTAATTTTATTCCGGCAAGACAAAATGGATTATGATTTCTATAATAACTTATATATTTTTTTTATGCTATCTTTTGAATAAATTAAAAAATTATTTTTGTTCTTTAACCTTAATGCTATCTTATCTCTGAAGTAATTAATTTAACATGTTGACATTAAAAAATATCAATTATATTGATTTTTCTTTTTGACAGGGGAGAGGGGGCTTAATCTTAAAAAGGGTTAGATTTCTGAAACTTGCAATACTTTTGACCACTAGTGTATATTTGTGATTTTCTTCTACTTAGCTTTCCACCTCTTTCACTTTTATTCTCTAAAATTATATGACATTTATCTATTGCCGATTATCGACGCCGTGTATAATATCTCATAATATATTAAAGATATTTGTCGAGTTCGAAAAAATTATTGTTACGAATTTTCGGGGCAACTCGCTGTTCTGGGGTTTAAAATAGTTCAAAATTCATATTCTACGCTTCAAAACTTTAAATTTTGCTTTTTGTAGCATCAAAATTGGTCAACTAGGAACGGAGATACGGAGGTTTTGGTTTCCCCATTGATTTTCTATGGCGGCTCTAGAAATCTCGAGAAATATTGGTCGTAGGCCTTCGGTAACTTACTTTCGGAGACTCATTTTTGGCGCCAAATTTGGCGATATTTCACCAAAAGTCGCCAAGCGTGGCGACATTTTGGTCATTTGGTGCGATTTTCCCAATGGCCTAATATTTCTCTATGACGTAAACAAAACGCGATTGTTCGGGGACTCGTTAGAACGTTCCCGAGTTTTACGGAATGCACGTCAGAAACTATAAAAGGAACCGGGCTGCCCCGATCCAGTCAATGTTTATTGAGTGCCCGTCGAGTGAGTTTGCTCTGTTACACTTTGTATTGACGCTGTAGAAGAGGTGTTTCCGCTTGCTTTTCGAAAATTATTTTTAAGTGCTGTGTGTACATTCTTCATTGCTGAGTCTTAAGAGATTGTGTACGATGCCCCTTGCATAATTCCCCTGAATTTTGCTGTGGAAGTGTTTTATTTTGTGTGAGAATTACAGCATTTGTGAAAGTTTCGGTACTGAGTGGACTGCCATAAACGAGCTACTGGCTGTTAGTACCTGTGAATTTTGTAAAGCTGATTGTTCGACTAAGTTCTAGAAGCAAACAATAAAGTTTGTGTCCCATCCTGACAGGTGGACTCTGTACTAGAACTTTCTACATCAACTGGACTTTAGAACGGTGAACCCAGCAATTAGCAGAGTGTTCTACAACATTATTATAGCCCGATGCTACACAGAAATGTACAGGTTGTCTCAAAAACACTGACCTAAGGCTTTATTCCTTAAATATTGATGAGGGAAATATACATTAACCCTTTGAGGCGCAACCCTTTCCCAATGCTGAAAAAAGGGTAGCCGTTGCCATCGCTCGACTTCACTACCAGCAAGATGGCGGACGATCGAAACGTTCATCGCGGCCACAGATCTTTTTTGACGCAGCTGGCTGTTCCGGGCACAGCCAGCTGCGTCAAAAAAAGGGTCTCTAGATCTGTGGCACGCGATGAACGTTTCGATCGTCCGCTGGTAGATCGTCTTGCTGGTAGTAAAGTCGAGCGATGGCATCGGCTACCCTTTTTTCAGCATTGGGAATCTATCGAGCTATTCTCGCATTCTTCCATTTTTCAGCAGATGTCAGTGCTGTTAAAAATAATCGTGACAATTTTTTTTACGGGAAATGACGTGCTAAAGAGTAGAGGATTCTCGTGGAGCTATGCCAGCCGCAACTATTTTTATAGAAGTCAAATCTATTCTTCGTGACTGGCAACAGTTAAAACGTCAGAGTTTGGTGTTCCCAGAGCGGGGACACTGGCCGTTAAAGGGTTAAATTACAAAGTCGTAGAAAAAAGATTCAGAATTTTATGGTATCGATTAAAACAATGTATTCAGAAGATTAAATCTAAATAAATAAAAAATTTAAATTTTTATAGCCCCCACATACAAAAACAAAAACAAAAAATAAAAAATCTCCAATTAATAAATGCGCTCCATACACTAATGAGGTCAAGTACAAAATTATTTGCGAGTTTTATCCTCAGAGGTATCAGAGATAGGAAGATAAATATATGCTGACTTAAACCACTTTCTAATGGCTCTCAAGGAGAAAAAATCCCGCCAGATGATCCCCCACCATTTAATAAAGGAAAGAAAGCATAAATACAATACTTCTGGTATTATCGGTATTGTATAACTCCTCACCAACTTTGTTTAAACATATGATGCAGTTCTACATCGAAATGCGTTTAAGGGTTAAGCGTATCATTTCATGAAATAATTTATGCGAATGGTGTTAATATACATTTAAAAAAATCCAAAAAAAATCCTGAAAAATGACAATTTTTGGTCGATAATCCCGGAAAAATAAATCCTGGAAGAGTTTTAAAGCTCCTAGCACTTTTTAAAAGACTAGAAAACTCTTTTCTAATTTAGAAGTAGTTTATCTAAAAAATCCCTTATCAACTAACAGAAAAAAGTTCAAGTAGTATTCAAATGGATCTTCAAAACTCATTTTCCGGTTTTCACATAAGCTGCCATAATCCAGGTTTTAATTGTTCTTTTGCAAGCAAAATTAATTCCCTGTGAATTACGAGGTTTAAATAGAACACGAGAAAAATATATATAAGACTTGTTTTCAAAAGTTCTTTTGTTAAGTAGAGCATTTTGAAATAAAAATGTTATTAAATTTTATTAAAATACGCTGCAATAAATGTGCTTTTCTAGCATTGTGCAAAAGTTTTTCTAGAATAAGATTACAAAAATTTGTACAGAAAAGAAAAAATGAGACTGAATCAGAATGTATTATTTCAGAAATGAGTGAGTATGCATAATAAGATACATGCTCATTTCTGAAATTAGATTTTTAAAAATGTAAAATATACATTGCTATGGCTTCAGCTGACGTTTGGGGATTTTTTTTTATCCCTTTAAATTACTGTATTGGCCAGAATATATCGCTGCCCGAATTTGACGTGACCCGGAAATTTTTCATTAAGATAATTAGAAAAATATAATATTTAGGCGACAAATTTAGCGCGAGTCAGGTTTTTTACGGGCAATGATCAGCCAAAAAACACCGCGTTATATTCGGTCCAAAACGGTAGACACTTATCTGGAGAGAGTGAGAGAGAATGGGAATTTTTAGCACTAGGGTACTATTTCGCTCAATATAAAAATTTTGTCTACGCGATCTTGTCGACAAGTTTTGTAGATATGAATTGTCACAGTAAAGATCTTTTCAAATTTATTTGCCAGATAACGTATTGGAGGGGGGAGGCGTTAAAGAATGTTGAAAGTCGCACAAGGTTTGCAATTTTTGATAATGGATCGCTAAATTTGGTGCCAAAATGAGACAATTTATTATAAATATGGTACGAGTATAGTTAGATAATGCCTGGCAAATATTGTAAAATAGTTTTAGTAGGCGATTTTAATATAGATGTTAATTTCGAAGAAGTGTTTTATAGAACAGAGAAGACAAATACGTTACACTGATAGATTATAATACACTTTCCAAATGGTATTTATAAAAGTGAAGTATAGCTTGACTATGCCTGGCGAAAATTGTTAAACAGTTTTGGCAGGCGATTTTAATATAGATTTCTATTTCTGCATTGATTAGAATTTCTTTGTAATTCCTAGCATAGTTTTTCCATTTAATACGATTTATTATTCACGACTGGTGTGCTATGATATGATAGTAGGGAATCGAACGCATTAAAAAACGAAATTCATTTATCTAATAACTTAGTTGACAATTTCTAAAAGAAAATATTTCACGCAAACATTGGGACTAAAGTATCTCGCTCTATGTTTTATTGTCCACCTCGAAAACAATCTGACTCTGCCTGCAAGAATCCTGGTATACAGGTATAAAATTTTGCATTTCGAAATTTCAAAGGTTATACGTTGTTCATAGATGTTGTTGAACATTTCACTATAAATTACTGAAACTAGCTGTAACCTTTTGATGGAGAACGTTTTTTTTTATTTGGTTCCATAGATCTGGTTAAGCACCGAATTATTGAGCAGTATTTTAAATTATGAAAATTTTCGAGAATTCTACTTCATTTTTCTATCAGCTTTTTAACTTTATTCCTTTTAATAATTTGTATTATTAGAAATATATAAATAATTTTGAAAAGTGAGGAAACTGCAAAACAACTAGTAGGTGTAATTACGAAAATGAGTTTGTTTTCTAAACGTACATTAATTATGTTAATGCTGCATCATAACACTCATGATTACTTCGTTTTCCACACCTATTGTTGCTATCTGATTCCTGGAGAAAAATATGTACTGTGGCACATTATGATGAAAAAACGTATTACATTATTAAAATGGTTGTGCTGAACCAAATTAAATAACTGGAATAAAGAGCAATGGCTTCATTCCAGGTATATTGGTATTCATCTTTTCTGATTAGTTCATGAATATTTTTTATGGTGTCATTCTCTTTTAATAATTAAAATTATAGTGGCAAGAAAACTAAACAAAAGGTTATATGCGTGAGTCGTAATGAAAACTGGACCTTTTTAAGGCTGTACTTTTCAAAACATTACGGAAGTCAGGAACAGTTTTTAAAAACAACAAACACCATCAGACTTTTGGAATAATTTAGAATGTTTCTTCGTGAAATTTTTCTGCATTATAAAGATAGATATCAGTTGGACTACTTATTATAGGATACTTTTGGCGACGCATAATTATTTAGGAGCTACGAGAATAATTCACCATTTGTTTTTAAGCATGATGTGATGAACAGATTAAGGTTCTGCGATAGTGTATCATTCGATTTGCTCAAACATGCTTAGACACTGACCAGGATTTGAGTCCCAAAATTTCTTTTTGCATCGGGAAAAAAGTAGGGAAAAATGAGATAACAAAAGCATTAGATTTATTATTGTATAGTCGTGATTTGCACAATGCGCATAAGTCAGTACCTGTATAAAATAAACTAACATCACACGCAAATTTTAGGAAAAAGCCGTAGACATGCAATATTTCTCTCTTGTAGTGCTCCTACCAATTATAAATTGCAAATATGTGTTGAATCTTTGAGGTGCCTTTCAAGTGTTAAAGGAAGCATCCCTGACCCTGACAAACTCATTTGATAAAATATGGCACAGTTATTCTGAAAAATAAATTTATCAGAAGATTTCAAATTAAAAATCTAAAAGTCTATGTTTTCTTTCTTTTTAGAGAATTTTGTCAAACTTCGATTAAACTCTTCATACTATTTCAATCACTGATTTACTAACAAATTTTCTAAATACAAATTACTTAAATACCCTGTAAGATGTCTTTTTGCCCAAAAACTTTAAATTAAACCGCATACACATACAGACAAAGAAAAAAATATTAAATTAAAACACGCACACATTTACAGTTTTAGCCAATTTATCCGACTTATTTCAACTAGCATCTATTTCTTTAATATGTGTTTTAATTAAATTTGTCTGAGTTAGAATTGCTATAGTTTATTTTTTTATCGGATGAAATTAAATGACGTCTTTAAAAATGGTGATACAAGTACTAAATTTTAACTATGGGATAAAATATAAACTTTTAAATGTTTAGCTTATTAAAAAGTTTCAGATATCTTCTTGCACGAATGAAATTTATTTGTACAATACTGACGAATTTTAATAACAAGTAAAATGTTTGATAAAACACAAATACTCACAAAAGGAATTTTCTGTAAAAATAACTTTTATAATTATTTTCTTTTTCAGGAGTCCAATAATTTTGCCAATATTGTATAGTTGGTTATATTAGTTGTGAAAACGTACTCAATTCCGGAGTGTAAACGTTAAGCTAGTAATTGAACATTTCTTGTAGGGTATTTATGAAATTTGTATGTAGAAATTTTGTGAGTAAATCAGTGATTGAAATAGCATGGACAGTTAAATCGATAAAAACAGTTACTCTAAATGTTCGTCAAAATATTCATAAATGAAGCAACTTGATTAGTCTCGAACATTTTGAAATTTTTTCATGTCGAAGTATCAATCATATATAATAATGAATCCTTGACTTGCGATGGATTTTAACTTGAAGGCTCCTCACGCATCGCTTAACAAGTCAAAATTTTGAAGTGTTAAGCTCAAGGATAAGCGGCTAAGAAATTAAAATAATATATTATGAAAATGGAAGTTTTCTTTTAACTTTTATGAGCATGTTAAAGTTTCACTTAAGTAATTGAAATCTTCATCTCTAACATTTTCTAATATTAAGAAAAGGTTCTTGAAGTGAAACTTTCGCTGTAAGTTAATAAATGAAAAAAAAATACTGTAAAGAAAATCGAACGTCTTTTTCGTAAGGAAAAAACGTGCACAAGAAGGAAGAAGGGAAAATAATAGCGAATTATAAAGATAAAAAAGTGTAGTCAGTAGTATATGTGTGCATAAGCTTTCATGGGTTTGTTTTCTTGTGTTGTAATGCAAAGCTATGCATTGGATGTCTGCCTAGGATGGGGGTTACCTTGGTCGGAGAACTTTCTATGGAAAGCTTTCGTAAGAACTGTAGGGAAGGCAGTGTAACATTGTAAATAAAATTTGAAACTATTCAAATGACATCACTGCTTCTAATAATATATTTTTGATGTCACATCATTTTTGCATGGTTGCTGTCGATTTAAAATGAAACATTAATTGAATTATTTAAGAAAATTAAATATTTCCACTGAAATATATTTAAAACTTACTGTTTACTTTTTTGAAACAGCAGAAAAAAGAAAGATAAATCATGGCAAACTCATCAATCCTAAAGCACTTTCTAACATAACAAACATTTTCGAGAAAAGAAATTTGGCAAGATTCTGCAGATAACCCCAGAAAAGTTGTAATCACCATTACTGTAGCTTTACGAGACTGCAAAAAATGTAAATGTTATTTCCATTTTTTGAATGCAGAGAAAGCTATTGGAGACGTTCCATTGTGTTGTGCTTGAAATAGATGTATGTCTCTAAACTGACATAGATCTTAATCTATTGGCACTTTTTAAACGTATAAATGTTACAGCCACTTTTTTCCATGAAGATCATTATTTTGCAATCCTTAATGAGAATATCACTTTTGTTTGGTTTGAAATAGCCAAACATCTCTAAATTCGCTTTGAAGAATGAATGGCTGACTATAGACCTTAATGCATTGGAATTTTTTAGCTGCTGTAAAAGAACTATAAATGTTACACAATTCAGTTTCAATAGGGTACATGGTACAGTACGTAGAAATAATGTATATGAATTTCTCAATAATTGATGCACATTTACAACAGTTAGAGCATGGGCGGCGGTGAGACAGTCAACCAGAAACCATAAACTTGGATTTAGTTATCATTTGCAAATCTTCAATTTACCAATTATATACCAAAGAATTAAATTTTAAAGCATGTAGAAATGTAAATCAACAATAATTAAACTTATATAATATGTACTCATTAGGGTGATGCTTAAAAATCAACTTAAGATCTTATATTGGGGAACCCTGTCATTTTGTTCAATGACATAAAATAAGAGTTCCACCAAAATTTCAGAATTTTTAACCCATTTTTAGGGGTCGCTACCCTGGGTGAAACTTTATAAAATATGTGATTAAAATAAAAAAAAACTAAGAAATTCTAAAGTTTTTATTTTATAAATACTTAGATACTTGTGTAACGTATATTATAATTAATCAAATAACAAAGAGCAAGACAATAAATGCTGTAAGAAAGAAGTTAACGGGGAGGGCAGTGAGGGGGAGTAGAGGGAGGAAGCTTGTCACTGCCTGCACAGTTCATGTCGCGGCACGCTGCTTCCCACTCCCCACACCCACTACCAACTGCACTGTTACTGCCAGTCTCTCAGTTGAGTCTGTAGTGTTTGTTCACTTGTGTATGTGTCGTGTATTGCGTAGTGTATATTGTACAATACTTTGACTAGTGCTGCCGATTTATTCATTGTGTGGTAGATAGAGTGGTGGGAGTTTGATTTACTGTAAATATTTAGTTTCGTTTTGATTTATTGTAAAGATTTAGTTCCGTTTCACGTTTGTCCACATTTATTTTTAAAGCCTAAAATATGACTAAATGCAGTAGCTCTGCCACAATAGTGACTAAGAAAAAGACTGATATTTGGTTAGTAGGTCAGACTTCGTCTGCCTTTAGCCAAACAAAACTTCCGTCAAAGAAAGAGGCACTTTCAGTATTTTTTTATTATAAAGAGGAACAAAAACAAACTGTACGAGAATCTACACACTCAACTTCGAAAGATATCTTAGACATCTGGAACAAGGCAAGAATACCGACTAGATTAAAAAAACATGTTGTAGAAAAGCTTGAAAATATGTTTAAGGAATGGCAAAACCTAAAAAAAATAAGGAAAATAAAGCTAAAAGGTCAGCCAGTTTAAAAGAGCGGGAGTCTAACTGGTCACAATATCTTGATGAGTTATTTGACATTGCACATGCTGATGCTTTACAAATGATTAAAATAGAAGAAGACAAGCAATTCCTATTAGCTCAACGCCAAAAGGGCCGTCCCGGTAAAATGGGCAGTATTGATAAGAAACTTGCAAAGAAGGAGTCTGAATTAGAAAGCAAAAAGGCACGGTTGGAAAAACTAAATGAGAAAGAGACACAGGACATAAAGCGAGCAACAGAAAAGTATCTATACCTGAAGATTCAGATACTAGTGATAGTGATTGTAAAAGTAATTCACATGAAGATATTTCCGTGACAGAGCTAGGTAATCGAAATAATTCTACAAGAAAGAGGGGATGAAAGGAAATAATTGATGACAATCTTGCTGTTTGCCTTGATGTTTCGAAATTGAGTGACAGAAATGCTTCCCTAGTGTTAACATCTACCCTTAAACAAGCAGGGTGTGATCCATCTCATTATAATGTAAATTACTCGTCAATACGTCGACAGAGGATTAAGAGGCGAGAGTCCTTAGCAAAAAAACTGAAATCCGATTTCTCTCCGGATGGTCTTCTTACTGTTCACTGGGATGGGAAAATGCTTGAAGATGTATGTGGACACGAGATTGTGGATCGCCTTAATATCCTTGTATCTGGACAAAATATTGATCAACTCTTAGCAGTTCCAAAGCTTGAGTCAAGCTCAGGAGAAATGATAGCTATGGCTGTTTATGAAGAAATTTCCTCATGGGGAATCTCAGACCAGGTTAAATGTATGTGTTTTGACACAACTGCGGTTAATACAAGGCTTCGTAATGGAGCTTGTATTTTATTTGAGCAAAAAAGGCAAAAAGAAATGGTGTGGCTTCCATGCCGCCATCATACATTAGAAATTATGTTAGAAGCAGTAATTGTTCAAGAAGTTGGTCCATCAACAGGGCCAGATATCTTATTGTTTAAGCGGTTCAAGAAATTCTGGCCACAGATAAATTCACAGGAATTTGAGCCTGCCACTACTGACCCTCTATCTCGTGACATTGTAATAGATTTTGCTCAAGAAATAGTTGCATTTTACAAAGATCAGTTACAGAAATTCCAATCTAGAGATGATTATAAAGAACTGCTAGAGCTGAGCATCATTTTCCTTGGAGGAACACTAGAAAAACAACTGTCATTCAAAGCACCTGCCGGTGTTCATAGAGCGAGGTGGATGGCTAAGGCCATTTATTCATTGAAAATTTATCTCTTCTGCAGTCAGTTTCAGCTAACAAAAAGGGAAGATACTGGGATCTGAAACATTTGTATTTTTCTGCAGCCATCTACATCAAGACCTGGTTTCAAGCTGCTTCAGCTGTGTATGCTCCGTTGAATGACCTGCAACTTTTAAAAGACTTGATAGATTTCAAAGCTATAAATGAAATCTTAGCTGAGAAGGCTTTGAATAAAATCAAAAACCATCTCTGGTACCTCTCTGAAACCCTTGTGGCTCTATCCTTTTTTGACAAACGTGTTACTAATGAGACAAAAAAGAAAATGGTGACAGCTCTACAAAATTACGGTTCTGAACATCAACCACTGAAGGCAACAGTTGATCTAAAGTCATTCCTTTGAGAAGTCTAGAAAATTTTGTTTCAAACAACACAATCAACTTCTTCAGAACACTTGGTCTAGGAATTGAATTCATCTACAGAAAGAACATGGAAGTTGTAAAGTCAATTAGAGTTGTAAATGACATAGCCGAACGAGGAGTAGCCTTTATAGAAGAATTTAACAAACTGATTACCATGAATGAGGAGCAGAAACAATTCTTGATTCAAGTGGTTAAAGAATTCAGGAAAAGGTTTCCCGATCGTAAAAAAGAAACTACTCAAAAGTGTTACTGTTCTAAGTGTTACTTTTCCTTTTCATATTTTTTAAATCATACTATTATTTAGTTTTAATATTAAAACTTTAACTTTTTAAATAATGAAACAATATGATATGTATCATGTATGTGAATAAAGATGGAACTGATACTGAATAAAGCTGTGTTCTATGTAAGAATAAGTGTCTTCCTTACAAAACCCTATTTAAGGTTACACATTTTTGCCTACAAAAAAAATAAAATAATGAAAACAATAAATAAATAGTTCAGCTCATTATTTTTATTTTCAAGTTTTTTTTTTTTTCGTTCAAAGAGGCATGTTGAGATAAGTTTGCTATAAAACAGTCAAAAAACTTTCTCCCTTTCAAACTCTGATTTTTTGGATTTTTTCAAAAAGTTTTCAACTTTAAGTTTTGGTAGCAACCCCTAAAATTCTGATAAAAATTACCAAAAAATTACTAAAGACTTATTTTAAGAAGTAGAACGAAATAAAAGGGTGCCCCGTACAAATATTGAAAAAAAAAATTTCCCCTCACATAAGCATCACCCTAGTACTCATATATACTTATATATACTATATGCTTATATAACTTACATAATAGTAAAAATATATTTAACACGATTTTATTAGCTTCACCTGTATGTATGTTTGCATGATTGTATGTTTGTAACCGACTCCTTTGAACTCGATTTTCACCCACTTTAAACGGTCAGGTTTAATTTAAACTTTGTAGATATATCAAGGATCGACGACTATACAATAATTTGATATGTTTATCCCATTATCCTGCTTTTAACACGCTTTTATTTATTAGCTTCACCTGTATGTATGTTTGTAACCGACTCCTTTGAACTCAAATTTGGCACTCTTTAAACGGTCAGATTTAATTTAAACTTTGTACATTTATGAAGAACCGGTGACAATACAATAATTTTATAAGTTTATCTCATTATCCTGATCAGGATCGCCAGGATTAAATAATTTCCTCATTTCTTATCCTGATTGAAAGTAGAACACTTCCAAAGATTACAATCTTAAAAAAACCTTTTTTACTGTGGCCATGATCATATAGTAGTTAGTACATAGCGTTGTGGCCACAATAACCCAGGTTCGAATCCTGGGGACGGCAATATTTTTATTTTTACAAAATACCGTGATCCATCACATGGAACAGTTGAGTACAAGAACATGTTAATGCCATTCTTTTTAACACGCTTTTATTTGTTGATTAGAGACCTATTTTTCCTTTTTAGTGAGGAAGGTAGCATTTAACTGCAGGTTGATTAATACTTTGGTGCACAGCAGGGGCGTAGCAAGAGGGGGTGCTCAGGGGGCTGCTCCCCCCTCGAAATGGGACCCTTTACTTAGCTTACAATTGAATTTTAGCTTTAAATTTGATACCCAGCCCACCCCGAAATAAAATCCTGGCTACGCCAGCACTGGTGCACAGTGAAAATAAATTATCTCACAGTTTGTACTTTCCAACTTAGTGTTCCTTAGTGTCTTATGAGAGATATCGAAAATTAAAAATAACTTTTAAATACATACAGTTCTTAAAAAAACTTAAAAATACGCTTTTATAGCAAATTGAACTAAAAAGTGAAAAATAAAAATATAGTTTAAAAAACCAAAAAACACGCTTTAGTGATAAATTGAACTAGCTAAAAAGCGTAAAATAATTCTTAATATAGAAATAAATTAATGAACGAAAAATAGTATTATTGTGAAAAAAGCGTGGGGTGCTCCATATATCAGTTCTTGAGAATATTCGATCGGTACGATTAGTACAAAAATGATACAAAAAATATAGCACAAAGCGCCCCACGCTTTTTTCACAATAATACTATTTTTCGTTCATTAATTTATTTCTATATTAAGAATTATTTTACGCTTTTTAGCTTGTTCAATTTATCACGAAAGCGTGTTTTTTGGTTTTTTAAACTATTTTATAAAATATATTTTTACTTATAACTAAACAATAAACATTCCCTTTGGTATAAATCAAACAAAAAATATTATTCTAGCCTGATGTTAAATCTGAACGCTATAAGAATGTTGAGAAAACAAATTTAAATTCTTGCGTTTCTTTTGAAGTTGACAGACTTAAAGTCTTAAGTTAAAAGATTATCGTAAGTGCATAAGTTTATTTATTTTTACAAATTGTCTAAGATAACCTATTTATCAACACTCAATTCTTTCTGCTAAAGCTCCATGCTTCAAAAACGAAGCAAAATTTTCGATTAACTACTACAGTTTTATCGTTCTCTGCAAAATAAATTATTTTGAGGCAAACAAGTATACTCTTATAATATTTGAATTCTCGTATGACTTCTCGCATAAAATACAGACAGTTAATAAATTTAGACCCGCTTAATATTAGTACCCGCCGGCTTATAAAATTATATTCATTCCAAGGTAAATTGATTTTAATAAGCGGCGGATTTATATATGTGGTAAACATTTTTCGAAGACAAAGAAAGTGCGTCACTTGATGCCACCTCCCAAACATGGGGAAAATTATAATATACGACTTAAAAAATTAGTAAATGAAATAAAAATTTTAAGAGAGATTATTAGTTAATTATTCATTTGTTTTACTAATTTAGTTGCTTTTTGTTATTACGTGGGTAATTATAGTTCCGATATGTATCTTTTTTCTATTTTTTTTTATTACTAGAAGTCAAAATATGTCTACACTCAATATATTTCATCATCGTCCACCTAAAATAAATAACTTTATTCAATTTTTATTAAATACCTAAATCAAATTTAATGTTATTCTGGAAACGTGCGGAAACTTTTCGCATTCGAACGATTTCATTTTGTGTAAACAGACCCTCTTATATCAATGCTTCATGCAGACGGCCTGCATAGTTAAAAAAAAAATCTATGTTATCTGGAAAAAGTCTTTAAAACGAACTGAAATCGCAGTTTTCCCATCAAAGCCTGGTGACCGTGACTTCAAATACGACGTCACTGTCTCTTGCAGAGCCTAATTTTATCACTCAAATGATTCACGTTTTTTACTCTCGAAAATAAAATGAAGCTGAACATTCCAAAAAGTCGCTTAAAAAGGAGGGAACGGGTGGATTTTCAGATTTTTAAAGTAGCGCAGATTGTTTTATATATTTTTATACATAATTATGAAAAACGTCAAGCTGATTGTACAAACGATGTAGATGTTATTACGCTTTTTAATCTTTTTAAAGTTTTTAATCTTCTTGGAGTAATGTCACCAAAAGTTTTATCTTGAAGTGGTTGCCCGGAATTGTTAGAGAGCGAATCACTGAGGAGAAAGCGTAACTATATAGTATAAATAGTCGTGAACATTGGCACAGACTTTTTTGGATCTTATAAAATATCACAATATTACCTTTGCAAGTAGCCTGCCAAATAAGTTTACAGCTTTGAAACTACTATCAATTGAAATGATTCTACCATGCATTTACTCCATTATCCCGGCAACGAGCTGTTCAGGAGCGCGGACATTTTTTTAAAGAACTAGGGGCCAAGGCCCCCAGACTCGCTACGCTCGCTTTTCGTATGACGCATTTGGCCCCTAATCAGGCTTATTCGTAAAAAAGACATAATTTCAACAGACAAAACCCGAAGATTGGATCAGATAGAATGTTACTGAGCTACACATTGCTTGGTTCTTGCATGTTCATTGGTACATAAAAATTTAAACTTCACACTACAGTAGACCCCCTTCCCCTCATAACACGGAAGATATTTTGTTATGGGAATCCGTGTTGTACGGGTCCTGAGCTATACTCCACCTGGAGTGCGGACTCCGCTAGTAATCGCTGGAAAAATTATTTGGACTCCTCAGAAGCACAATGATATTTAATGTTGCCATTCAAAAGTTATATTAATTAGGAGCTAAAGCGTAATAAAATCAGAACATCTGTTTCAGCTGTATTTTTAATAATGTAAAACCTATTAGACACATCTTGCAAATTTGCCACCCATGGCGATTTTTCATTATTTGGCGACTTGCGTACATGTAAAGTTAATAAAAGCTACGGAACAGATAAGATAGCTTGTCACCAATGGCGACTTTTCATTATTTGGCGATTTACACATGCTCACAACCTATAATTACTGTTCATTTAAGATTACCGGAAAACCGTTTTCTATATTTTCATTTACATAATCGTTTGCAGATTGGCGTACTTAGCACCACGAATTATACCATCTCGTCGCGCTAGCAAATATTCAAAGTGCACTATAACTGCTATAATGGCATAGTTAACGCCGCCAAATATTTCTACTGATAGCAAATAATCCAGCTGGACAGAACCGGCTTTAAAATAATCTGCATTTTAATTATTTTTCATTTTCAAGATATCAGTTATTCTGTTTTGGAAAAACGAATAATCGCTAATTCTAAACTTCTGTTGTCTAAGCGAACTTACTATTTGAAAATTGTCAACTTTGTGTAACAAAATTCAAAACTACTTTCATATAGTTTTTATTTTGGCGTAAAATAGGCGTAATTCTAACTCATGTTTGTAAATTTCACGCGATTCTAGATACTTGGAAAGGCTTTGTTGCAAAGGAATGAATGATTTTATGCCAAATTTCGCAACCACTTTGTTTATTTTTTCAGTTTTTTATTAATATCTTCTAAAATAATTCGATTTTCGAAATTTAAGTCAGCTTAGCAGGTTCCTCGGAATTTTTTGAATCTGTGGGCACCTTAGTCGAAACTCAAATCCACGCGGTTTAGGATGAGATAGGTCAACAAACTTTGACAGCGCCAGCGGCACCGGCCTTTACTTTTTTTTAGAATAGATCGATTATTTTGTTTGGTATGTTCGATATAGTAAGAAGTGGCATGATGAACGCCGGGGATTGCCGGTCTAAGTGAACAAATTAGGATATTTAGCAACTATTTATGCTGTTATGCAATATGCTGACATACGCAGTAAGATAATGATATAGAAAGTTTTTTTTTTAATGATAGGCGTGCAAGGGATTGTCGGCTTAAAAAGAACAATTAAAATAATGTATTGTTTTTAACGATAAAATAATATTTCATCATTAAAAATCAATAAATATAGATAGAAACAAACGGAAATCATATACCATGCACTCTTAAGTTTAACAAAAAGCACTCAACAGAAACTGGAGTTTAAAAGATGAAAGGGCTGAAGAAATTCCTCCTGGTTTTTTCTTTTATTCTCCCTGGTTTCTTGCTTTTTCCTACTTATCAATGGCAACTTTGAGCTTCTGTTTTGTTTACTTTCTAAGTTCTCACTCTTTAGTAGATGCAATCGGTAGAACGTTATTCAACTGACGAATGCGAACATTTCCCACCCAAAACTTGCGTGCTGATTTATAAGTACTTTTGATGTGTGTTATTCTGTAGAGTTGTAATTATTTAAACTTTTTAATTTTTTTAGAAAGTGCTAAAACTGTGATTGAAATACTTGTACTTTTTTCCTTCCAAATTGACTGTACAAAGAGACATAGCATCTATCATAAATGTAATAGAAATTTAAAGGAATGAAGCATGATCCCATGCGGACAGTCAGATAATTGGAGTGTGATGCACCCGGTGGAATCTAAATTTGAAATTGAATCAGCATTGTATAATTGCACGCGTCCAGACAGATATCTGGCATTTAATATATATAACAGGGAGTAATTGCTTATGCAGATATTTAGTAGCCTTTCCAGTAAATTATCTGTCAGAGTTCTTGACATATATGAAATATGTAATTACACTTGTTTTGCGGTCCCAAGGTGATAGGAAAATTTCATCTTCTCCGTAATTCAATTCATGCTTCCGTTTTCAGAACATCAGCAACTCTATTCTGGCATTCAGCAACTTAATAACTGAGTGTGTGGTTTTAAATAAGGAATTAGCAGTAAATTCCTATTTAAAAAATAGTTATGAATGGACGCTGTTTAAGAATTTCATAAGCAAAATTGCTTCCCAATACCACAATTCCATTCATTACAAAAACAAGTTGCAATCTGCTTATTCCTTAGTAACCAGAAATTCGTAAAGGGTCATAAAAGGATTAAGAGTTCAAAAAATCGATTTTTCAATTTTAATTTTATTTGAGACCTTAGTTATTTCCAAGCATTTTAACACCAATTTCATGCGTTTATTCCAACTAAAACCAGAGATGCACGTAAAAACGCTTTTTGAAAGTTTTGTATTTGAACACAATAAGGTAACTTTAAGCTGAATTTTTTCAAAACGTATTTTTTACAAACTATTCGAAACATAACAAAATTTCTCATTCATGTCGTCACGGAACTTATATAGTTGTAGCTGGTATCAGTATCTATACAATGAATTAATATTAAAAGTGAGAAGGAAAAAAATTCAAAATTTTAACAGAAATATAAGGGAAAAAGAATGTTTTTTTTAAATTTTAGTTTAAAATACAATTTAAATATTAATTCATTGGATAAATTCTATATTTTACTTTATTTTGCAACGAATATTTTGTTTATATATCTATTTTAAATTGACTTATCTTACGGATAGTGACACGCACTATTAAAAAAAAGATACAGTAAAAATTAAAACGAATTTTTGAAACATCTTTGAAAGGTAATGGAGTTTTGTCTGAAGTTTTATGATGCGTTATACCTTACTATTATAAAAAGAATATCATTATGCTCAGACTATTATTTTGATCATAAAATGTAAAACCGCAGTCTAAAATGCGTGCATATACGTGATTCTTAATCCTCCTAAGACCCCTTAATTATGATGTGAGATAAAAAAATCTAATTTCTATCTACTTCTTTTCGCAATACGTTGAGTTTAACTAGCGGCTTCCGAAGAAGGAGAAATATTATAACAAGACCACTGATTAAGAAACCCTTTCCGAAAAAACATTGCTAAGTCCCGATGGAGAATATCCCGGACATACAGGATCTACTCAGAAGCGGCTTACCTCTGTGATTTTAAGCTGTGGTGTGATTGCTCTTGATGCGCACCATAACTTAGAAAAACCCCAGCCCCTGAAAACGTGACTAACTCTAGATTCAGGTGCGAGTTAGGTACTTTAACTTTAGTTAAGCGGTACTTTAAAGCGGTATGGTGTAGTACATCATTCGCAATCCCAGTGAAAGCCACGCCGACGCGCTGTTATGTGACGATGCTTAACTGTAGGATCGAATAGTGAATAATTACATGCAATAATGCTTTGGCTGGCAATAACACACAAAAATTGCGCACCTTCACAGACAGAGACGAAACTGATGAGTGCCATAGAAAGAGGTGCAAACAGGGAAAGCCAACCTGGTGATGACGCTAAGAGAAGGTAAGAACGGATGCCAAATAAATCCCTAGATTGAAAAAAAAAAAAAAAAACCAAAACAAGCTGACTTAGCGATAACGCAATAGCTACAAAAATTTGAATGCGGGTCGCCAGGGAGGCGATATGAAAACAGAAGTTGAAACACAAGAAAAATTATAGAAACCCCGTGGGAACGGGAAGAAATACAGAATGCATCGGACGGGATAAATACTTTGACCTGATAAATACATTGTAGCAGTTAAAGGCAAAGTAATTTAGTAAGCAGAATTAAAATACAGTCAAACCTCGTTATAAGGTCACCCGCGGGGACCGTAGAAAAGTGACCTTATAAGCGGGGTGACCAAAAAAATACGATACAAGTAACCAGCCATCTGTTTTAAAACAGATACATGGTTTGCAACCAGAATTATATATTGTGATTAGATTAATATATTTTTTGATGCAGTAATTTGATACTAAAGAAGATAATAATAATAATTGATGCATAATATACTTACAAAAGTTAAAAATACAGATCAACATTTAAAATATTCATTTATGCAGTATTGCCTTTCCTTCGGTTTAGATATTCTTACCACTACTTTTCAAGATCACTAATAGTTTTTAAATCTTCCTCTGAGGCCTCAAATTTCATAAAATATACCTGGCAGTGTTCAACGAAAATGCAGTGAGAAAACACGTGAATCAAACTTGGAGCTCATTCCAGGGATGGGTGTGACACATGATTTACACCTGACTAAACAGCGTATAGGGCAAGGTGCAATCTTCTTTTCAAAGAAATGAGTGGCTTACTCAGTAGTAAACGGTAATAAATGTGGGGGAGTTAAGTCCTTTTGCAACCCTGCAAATTGTCCCTTTCCGTATCAACACAACGAAGAAAGGCTAGATCGCTTATCTCTTACTGAACGTGCCCATACATTGCCCATCGATACATAACGATACTAAACGTGATCGATACATAATGTGTCTGAAATTTTACACGTTATGACTGAAAATGATTAAACACCTAAACACTGAAAATGATTTTTTTTCTGCCAATATTTTGAATCTTCAACTAAAATACGTAAAACCGGGTTCCCCAAACAATTGAATGTTTTAAGAGGCTTACAATAGAGAAATACTTTTGTAAAAATATTCAGCAACCTAATTCATTCCTCTAATACATTAAGATACGGGAAAGTTATTCCTACTGTCTGCGGTGACTGGCTCCCCGACCTTCTCTCTGTTTAAGTATGTATGTATGTGTGTGTGTGTGTGTGCAATAGCACCAAATAAAATTACTTATTCATGACGAAAGTCAAACACAAGATAAGACAGAAATAGATAAAAGAAAGACAAATTTATACCAGAAATGTGCTGAGAAATTTCACACAAATCTCTCTGAAAACTTAACGTTACTTTAAATGAATTGTTACATGAATACTAAGAGTGTTAGTCTGTATAGGGCTTGAACAAATACTTTTACACAGACAAAATGCCGTTTGCACCGAAGACTAGGGTTGGGCATACCTAACGTAATCATTTATTTTTTTCCTTCAGAACGGGACATCTACTACTTTTTTGGCAATAGTGTATTTATTTTCTTTCTCAAAGCGGGGCATCTGCTGTTTTTAAGGTAATAGTGCAGGGAGACTGAATTTACAGGTCTTTAGTTTCTCAGAAAATGCGCTAAAAAGCTTGTGTTAATGTTAATTTCAAAATAAAATGAAAAAAAAACTTTGCTAAAACACACACATACTATAAAAAATAGTGCAAGACGTACGTTTCGGGTGGTACAAGGGGTAGGTTCTTCTTCGACTTTAAAAACACCATCCGGCACAAGGCAGGAAGGTAGGAAAGTAAGAAATGTAAACAAAAGGACACACAAAAAAAAGAAAGTTGTCATTGAAGGAAAAAAAAAAATTCTTTGAAAACCAGAGTGAAAAGGGAAAATAAAATGGAGATCGGGGAAGGGGGAGAAATAAGCAAAAGAGGACCATGACTTGAAAAAAAGGAATAAAAATTACATAAATTGAAATAGTTGACAAAAAAAAAAGAACATTAAAAGAACAAACACAAAAACAATACCTCCCCTCCCCCCCCCCGCGGTGTTTTTTTTTTCGTCTCGAGAGGGGAGGGAAGGAGGTCAGTTTTTTTTTTTTTTTTTTTTTTTTAATACTGACACTGACGTTGGATGATTTTAGATTTTTAGCGGCTTTCATTTAAATCGTTACCGTGGTTGCTCTCTTTCTAAAAACGGGACATTGCAGGGAACATTTTCTAAAAACGGGACATTACGGTGTCCCTAAGCTGTGCTTGGGGACAATGGGACAGGCCACCTAAAAGCGGGACTGTCCCGTTCAAAACGGCACGTATGGTCACCTTAGGGCATACCGAATGCCACATTGCTATAGTAAGATCCTGTAGTGATAATTTCTGTTAGAGAGGACGGAGAATTCTTTTATTAGTAAGATTAGTCTACTCGCAAGAACAACTTAAATGTAGGTAAATTTCTTATTTAACTGTTTCTTGATTTCCTATTTAACTGGCAAATTTCTCAATATTTTAGGTAATGTGAAATTTTCAGAGTAATACGGGCTACTAATCGGTAAACAATATTAATAATTTTTATACTCCAGGACAGACAAATTTATCATGTGCAGTTTGAATAAATTGTTTTCTTAATAAAAAAGGTCAAACAATTTTAGGAAAATCTTTTCTAGAGTTGAAATAACATAATTAAAAATTTTAGTTATTATGCCATGAACATATTCTGTTTGCTATTGAATATTAATTTTTCTATACTCAATGAAGAATGATAAAAAAGCGAGATTTATTTAGAAACAGAGCGTCTAGAAATGATATTGGACTCTTCGAGGATATCATGAATAACATAATTTTTGCTACATTGCCCATCCAATGCGTTTTTCCTTTTCATTCTTGCAGATTATGTCTTTACTTGAGTTCAGCATAAGAATTAGAAAAAAAGCGAGCAATTTCTTTCTGGCAACATCAATTACAAACACTGAAATTTGTGTACATAGGACACATTAATTATGAATAAATTGATAAACAATAATTTTAAAATTATAATTTTAATGAAAATAGGAAATCTTTAGTTAGAAGTATTGATCTAAGTACAATTATTATTTTTATTATAAACAATTCAGTAATACAGATATTAGAGCAAACAATATAAAATTTGTATCATAAATTAAAATTTCTATGAAGCAATTAAGATTACTAGCTATGTATGTAAAAAATGTATTGTATTAACATAAGAGGAGCATTTTATTATTAATATCATCTTTATTCAATACTACATGTCGTGACATAGTAAGAATATCATTTCTTTGACTGCTATTCTGTCTAGGAAATTGAAAAACATTGTTGATGATTGTCTATTTTGGGATCTTTCTTTCGCAAAAGTATAAAACTTATTATATAAGCAGTTTTATTAGCAGCTGATTTTAACAATCAGCTCCCAGCTCTTTGGACTTCTGCTTGTAGCGGCTTCTTACTATAAGAGTTTGGTGGTTTTAAGACAAAAAGAAAAGCATTAAGCCCGTAAAAGTAAAGTACATTTAGATATTTCATAATATTTCAATGTTGCTGTTATAACCTTATCTTTTGTCAGTTATGAATTATCAGAACTCTAAGGACTTATATAAATTGGCGCAAAATTGAAATTAAATATAATTGCAATTCGTTACACTAGATTTAAATTTAAGCTCCAAAGAATAAAATAAGAAAGATTTAATTTAATTTTACTTTTATTGTCATCAATATTGTGTTAAAATATGCTTCATCAATGTTATTTAATACTGAAAATAGCCACTATTATTTAAATATGTATTTAATAGATGAAATTATGAAAATTCCTTACTTGTACAAGTGAATGCACTGTTCTTTATTTAATTAATTTTTTACATAATATTGAAAATGCAGTATTATAAATGCACACTCATGTAACCTGTGAAATCTCAATGAGAGAATATTTTATATACATCTATAAGATTTAACCAATTTATTTTTAATCCAAGTACAGGAAATTTCGTTTTGTGTGGATAAGACTGATAGATTTACTTATTTAAGTAATATTTTACACATCATTTCTAAAAAAAGAAAAAGTGGGACAATGAATTGTTTTTTGCAACAGCTTATAGAGCACGTCATCTCAACATTCAGAACCCTACTTATTCTTTATGATTGTTTCTATTCCTGATCTGAATCTAATCCATCTGTGTTCCTGATTTTTAGCGGAAAGTTTTATTCAAAATATTCCACTCAGCATGTTTACTATTCCGAAATATTTTTTATTGAAAATCCTCGTTTCAATGCGAATATTTCATAAAATACTGGAAAGAAAATATAAGACGCTGTCTGAGAAATTTTGAATATCTTTGCCATTTGATGTGTCGTGACAGCACATTTCTATTTTTTGCGGAGTCATAATCATTTGCTTAAATAGACTCATTTTTTAACGCTTTCTAGCATACTGAAAACTTTTCATAGCTTCATTTGGTCTGTTTGTATTGTAATTTTTGAAAATGTATGTATAAATTTAGAAATGCATGTTTGTAAGATCTAAAAACACGTGGTTGACCATTCTGGATATGTAAACTCGATATTACCATTGGCTTTCCAATTTTTGCAAGGGTTTCCAAGAAAGGTGAAGGAGATGTTACCTTGATAAGCAAGGATATCATTGACTGAAAAAATTTCAGAGCCCATTTGTCGAAGAAATCCTCAGAAATTCGATCCCCAGGATGATGTATCTAATGTTGGCTTGAAAGTTTTGAGTCACTGAACTGTGATCAACACAGTTGCATGCAGGCTATGTAAGCAATGCAATCATAATTTCCATCTAAAAGCAACTATCAACACATAATGAATATTGCTATCATCGCGGATTCACAGTAAGGGAAGCGAACAGTTTAACTATGCTGTAGAGAAGCAATACCTGCGTATATGAAATTGTAAATAAAAGAACTTTATAATCCATGCTTTCCACATCATTCATCTTACTTATTTTAAAAGCCAATTCAAATTCACTAGCGACGGAAAGGAAGCGGCCCTCGAAATATTGCCCTTGATATTATCAAAAATATGAATGATTTTGAATTATAACTCTCAGTACCCTTTTGGTACCCAAATGCCAAAGCAGTTGAACGGTTGGTGTTGCTTCATGAAGATACCAAAAGGCCTTTGATGAAGAAGTAATCGCTTCTCTCATGGTATTAGCCACGTTAAATATTATTTCATTTCAAATATCTCACCTGTCACGAGTAACGTGAGAGCACTTTACCATACAGCACTTGAACAGAGCACTTGAACCATACAACTCAAGTATACTCATGACTTTTCCAATGCTTGCTGTTATTTAAATAATTACTTTCTTCCATTTTTTTTCATCACTACTCACCATGTCTTTATCCTGAATATTTATGTAGTGTTAGTTGAAGGCAATTGAACCCAAGCATTTACGGGCGGAAAAGATTTTTACCGTTCAGTATATTACAGTGTTATGCATAAGCATCGCCACATATTTCGTTAAGCTTTAAGGTAAAAATACATTTCAAAGATGCTATGTTGTTTCCTCGGATTAAAGTTCAAGAAATTCAAAGCAGCTATGAATAGAAGCGTTTACATTCAAGAAATTGGTCCAGTTATTTTTGTTCTCCCCGTGAATTTTCCAAGAATCACCAACCATATTATAAAGATTATGTATACGTATTCACCTAAAAAATATAGGAAATGTTAGCTCACAATTCAATCTAAAAATCCAATGGTACTATAGGGATGTGCATTGAAAAGAAAAATTTTATGAAAATGTGTTGTTCTCCTGTACAGTGCACTAATTAAAATGCATTTAAAATTTAACTCAAGAAATAAAAATTCCCGTTCCATTAAAAATAATCTAAATGCTTATAAGCCAAGTAGGCAATTCTTGATAAAAAAGCACTTTCACAAAGAAACATTTTTGTTTATTAGTTGGGCCCCATCTGGAGTTGAACCATACTTAAGAACTCGCTTAAGTATGCTTTGTACCACGCTTTTCGCTGTGGTCCATGCTTTTGGACGTCCACGCTTTTCGCTGTGGTCCATGCACCACAGCGAAACAGTGCACTGCGGTCTAGCTTCTGCAGTTATCTGGAATGGTTATATATGTTACATAAAAGCTAAATTAATCTTAGCGATAATTTAAATAATCAAAAAACTACCATTGATCTCCATGTCTGCGAATAAAGATTAGTTCATTTAGAGTTCGAAAAGTCTAGTTTTAATGATTACGGTAAGCTAATTTTACATTCCTGACTATCCAAGTTTCCTCAAATCTTTTCAAATCTAGCAAGGCGAATCACAGATTTTATCCAGCAGTCTCATTCGTATACATATGTCCAGTACTTAAAAAACAATGTATATAACATTAGGGAGAACTGACAGACAAAAGATATAGTCGTTAGGCCGCAGCAGTCTTTTAAGAATGTTTTATGTGAGATGCGAGTATCCCCAGAAGAATTACGAGAAGCTATCTTCCAAGACATTAAACGAAAGTATTCAATTTGTAATGAAAAAGAGCTACATACTAAAGCCGCTGGTGTTTTGAGTTTCTTTAAAATTGTGAGCACTGTAGTTATTTTAACTGTATAAACATGTCAAGTATAAATTCAGAAGGTGCAAGACTGCAATGCAAGCATATGCAAGTAATTCATGCTTCTTATTTTCAGTTCCTTTCGGATTCTATTAAGAAAGCTCAAAGATCTTCCAGAGAAAGATCTTAAATTTTAAGGGCGAGCTGATAAATAAAATAAAGAGTTAGAATTTTATCATTTGCATTTTAACACAGCGCAAAAATACATGAACATGGAAACATTTGTAAGGGAGGGGGAAGGGTTCAACTCTCCGAGCAAAGCGTGCATTCTAATAATCAAATATAGATTTTTTTAATTGCCAATTAAAAAAAAAGGAGGCGGCACTATGTTTAACCCGTTATCTTTTGCATGTACTAAGATAATTCGTTTTTACCTCGTGAAACGATATCCACGATTCTTTTTTTTTATTGGATAGGACATAGCTAAAGGGTAGTCGTATACAGGGGCTGTAAATAGGAGGCGAGAGGGGGTACGGTCATACCCCCTAATGTTTGTTGTAAATTTAACAATCATTTTATTTATTCCATATTCTGAATTTTAGCACATCATATCTCGCACAAACAATTGAAAAACTGAAATGTTATCCCTGGTAGCATATTTATTTGGCCACGTTCTAATGGTATTATCATTTAGAAAATCGAAAAAAAAATGTTTTCAAACCATTGCCTTAAGCAGGTGCGGACAACCCTTAGAAAATTTCGAGATAAACTTTCGAATTTTAATGACGTCGCGAGCCGTAGATAATAATCAGGTGTGTATAAATAATAATGATGCGGTTTATTTTAAAGTATAATGCTAAGTTATATGAATCAGAATATCATATTCTTTATTGCGGGGAGCGGATAATATTGATTGTCTTTACTACATCAACCGAGAATATTTTCTATATTTTGAGCGTGAATTTAAAATTTCTGCGAGCCCCGGATCAAAAGAAGTTCTCAAAACTGAACCCTGTTTGGCGATATATCTTCTAAATTTTGGCGAAAAACTGCCAACCCCCACTATTTTACAGTGGAAATAAAGTTTCGTTATGCTGAGATAATTTCAAGTAGATCTGAAAATCTACTTGAATTTGAATATGGTTTTTCTTCTTATGATTTTTCGTTTTTGAATATGATTTTTCTGAAAAACCATATTCAAAATTAATTGCATTAAATCGTTTATTCACCGTAACTACATTTTTACATTTTCTAATATTGTATGCCAAATGCAGACATGCTTGAATTAAATTGATTTTTATTGAAGTAAGAGCTTTTTTCTTTCTGAAACTGTTAATTTGTTTCAGCGGAAACGGCCTATTATTATCGGCACTTTAAGCTTGATTTATCATCCTCTATCTTTTACGGATAATTAATTTATTGTTTACTTAATGGAAATGAACGGCCAGTAATTGATTCGGAGAAATAGTAAAGATCAGGGGTATAGCACTTCTTCATTACCGATGTGCAATTCCAGAATTAACAACTCTCGCGAAATAAATTCACCTCATTATACTGACGGAATTGATTAGCATGAAATCACCATTGAAACTCAATGCCCGTATTTCACTCACTTACAAAACAATGAAAAACAATCAGTAATGAACGAGCTTCTGGAGAATTTAATACATTACGAAACCTTCTCTCTCGCTTGCGTTTGATTAGATAACAGCGACAAGAAGTTCGTTATACGAATGACACAGTGTATGGGAAAAACTGTGAGGCGTACTTCCCAATTGTTTTATTGGAAAGAAATTGAGTGAGATTTGTGTTGCCATAAAAAGTATCCAACTTCATTGGGGTTTTTGAAAATGTTCGATAAAATGCTAAAAATGATTGTTGTGGCTTAGGTTTAACTTTTCATGCTTTAATTACTGCAAATAAGTATGCATTACCACCAATATTTTCACTGTGCTTATTATATTAATATACTAGAGTAATTTGTAAGTAGCGAATTGATATTGGTCTTGCAAGATAACTATTTACAATATAAAGCAATATTTTTTTTATTGAATCAATCAATTACTTGAGACTTCTTTTCGATAGATATTTAAGTTCACTGTTGTATGGGGAAAAGCTAGTAAATAAATAAAAATGATATAACTTTTGCGACTTAGTTAATGACTTACTGTCCTATAAATAACGTGTTTCAGTTGAAAAATGTTTTAACCGTATTCAATATATCTTTACACTTCTCTTTGATGTCTGGCATCATCGCTCCAAAATAGGAAACTTTATTAATGATACGTACGAAAGAATCGATGTATTGTTACATGATAATTCATTTTTCAACAACAAAAGCAATAGAAAATTTTCTTATCTATAGAATTATTAGTTAATAAAGGGTTGGACAGAATAAAATAGCAGTATTTAGCTTGATTTTGCAATAGGTGCCTTTGCCGTTCGTTGAATCTGGACCGAATTAAACACACTGACTAAATAGCCTAAGGGACAGCTGCTTATTGCAGAGGAAAAAAGATAATGCGATAATTATTTTTTAGTTATTTTGTCTTTCGTTCCTTTTTATTTTATAGCAAGCTCAAGTTTTAGCCAAGAACTTTATTTCTTTTATCATCCAATATTACAACGATTTTTTTTTGATTTTGTTTAAGCATGGTACCTACATTTTTTAAATCAATTTCTTTAAGATGTCACTAGAAAATTATCATTTTTCATAAATTTTTATTTTTAATGCAGATATTCTTTTCTCAACGTGCTGTTTCGAAATTTTCATGTTTATTGGAAATGAACAGTGTCCATGCTATTAAAATCTTTTTAAAAATAAATTATATTTATTATTATTATTACTTCAATTTTTAAGAATAACTCACTTAAAAAGTTTTTGTCTCTTCTATTCTCTGCACACAAGTACTTCCTTATCAACTCGAGGCAAATGTTTTCCATCTCACTGTAACAGGGGGGGGGGGGTTGATTCAAATGTTGAAACCAGTTTCATACCCAAGTAGAGAACTTCGAGAAAAGTAGATAAAATGCAGTGCTTGAAGAGTAGCACATAGAGTAGACAGCCCATTTTCCTGACCACTCAGCACCAAGGTTGATCCGGTTAACGAAAAATCCGGGTAACTGGAGCGCATCGAATCGTGATGTATATATATATATATATATATATATATATATATATATTATAAATATTCGATGTAGTTGAATGTGCCAGTGGCATGCATCTTCAAGTGTTATGCTATTTCTGTCTTCGTCTTTTAAATACTTTTTAACAATATCCTTTTTTAACATATATAAAGTTACCTTAGAGAAGTTCATATCAAGACAGCTGGCACTTTTTGCGCTTTCCAGACATGCTCAAAAACACCTCCTGCACGTAGAAAACTTATTAAAAACTAGTGTGTGTCTCTCTCTAGCACGTGTTTCAAAAGCAATTGATGAAGGAAACTCCCTCTCTCCAGTTCTTTGAAAAAGAAAAATCGTAACCCGTAAGCACTCGAGCTGGGGTAAATCTCACCCCAGGAATATTTTTTATTCGTAAAAAGGGAGAAATTTTTTGAGAGAAATTCTGTCCAGAGAGAGACAGAGAGCATTTACTTTAATCATATTTATCTAAACATTTTTTAATTTAAAGTTATTTTTTAGTGAATTTGAAAGGTTGAACCTTCCTATGAAAATAACAAATGTGTCTGATAGAGAAATGATTCTGCAAATTTTATGATCCATACAATAAAAATGATTTAGTATGTAGTTAAATATAATACGATTCTTTCCCTGCTAAACATTTTTTATCTTGTGCATGTATGATTTTCCTACACCTTCATGTCACAACACGCCACTGTGAGTACCATTATGTATGAAAAATTTAAACATAAACAAGTGATAAAAAGTGTTTTGGTGTATGAAATACCTTTGAAAGGATAATAATTCATACTAGGGTGTAATAAGATTTAATTTTGAAACATTAGGAAGAATAAGTTTATTTGCTATGAAGTAATTTTAAATAGATTATTTGACAATATCACTTAAAACTTCTGTGTGTGTTATAATAATTTTACGTATATTTTGCTAGTTTGAAAAAAATTTTAAAAGTGTATTTTTTATCCCCAAAAGGATACTTTTTTCTACCCAAATGTGTTACAAATTTGCATTTTGAATATTTAAACTGGTAATTTTTTTTAAAAAATCTGTTTAATATGACACTATATTTAACGCTTGCTGAAAAAAAGCTGAAATTTTACTAATCGAATATTTATTTTTATGGATTAAGTATATTCTATAAAATATAATACTTTCACTAATTTAAAGCACAAACTTAATATGCTTTAGAGAATTTTTCCAATGCATAATAATTCAATTTAATGTAAATCTGATTTCCCCCCCTACATAAGAAACATACGACATACAACTACATACAAGCTACATAAGAAAGTTACTATTGAATTAAATAAATCCACTTGAAAATCTTGAAAATGATGTTGAATTTGATGTAATATGTTTATAAAATGGATAATGTTTTCAAATTAATGTGTGGTAAGTTCTTATGAATAATTTTTTTACTTTTATAAAGGCAGTTTCAAGTGAATAGATATTTTATTTACTGTTCAACAAGAAAAGGTTGAGCATCATTTCGGTCAAAACTCATTCAAATGAACGC
The DNA here is from genome assembly GCA_038373885.1 of Cheiracanthium punctorium. Lineage (NCBI taxonomy): Eukaryota > Metazoa > Arthropoda > Arachnida > Araneae > Cheiracanthiidae > Cheiracanthium > Cheiracanthium punctorium. The sequence continues at coordinate 93,667 of JAWZYV010001112.1, forward strand.
AGAGCACTTGACGTCGGAGTCGGAGTCTGTGAATCGCTGTGGAGGCCTTTACTGTCGCAGGTGAAGGTCTAGGGCCCTGGGGCCCTAGTCTAAATAAATAAAATTAGATTACGCATGTATACTTAAAATAATTTGCGATTTATATCCGTTTTAAGCATTTGGGACGAAGTACGACCGAAAAAAAAAAGTTTGTATGTCTGTCATTTTGTCAGTGACGCATTTTTTTATCCACACATTACATAAAACTGACTGAAATAAAATTTGATTAAATGATAGAGGGTCACTCAACTTAAACTATAAGAGTCGAATTTTTAAAAAATTCATTAGATTTTGAGATTTTCCGAAAACTGTTCAAACTGTTCAAACCGAAAACTGCGTAGATTTTTGTTCGCACATCTCGGAATAACGACTAAAGCGAAAGAAATGAAATTAGGTGACCTGATAGATGATCACTCAACTTAAGTTATACACGTCAGATTAAAAAAAAATTAATTAGATTTTGAGATTTTTCTTGAAAATCGTTTCAAACTGCGTAAATTTTTGTTTTAGTATGCAGAAAAACTGCATATAATTTGCAAAACTAGTGTATACTTTCAAAATATTCAAAAATATCTACTTTTTATGTACAAATTGTGTACAATCTATATGTTTTTGCAAAAAAGTGCAGACTTTTTCTAGGTGCTATAATTTTCGATTATTTACTTCAAAAACTGTATTTTATTTGAATAGCTATATAGTTATTGTTCAATAATGTTAATTTGATATGTGGAGAGTGTTAATAATTATATACTGTACATTATTTGAATTATAAGTGTTATACCATAGTGCGTTTGAATTTGAATTATAAATCCATCATTCAATACAAATAAATAGGATTACTGTTCATTACAATGCAAGTAATAAATTCACGTACATAATTATTAATTAATTCGAAAAAAATCCAAATCGTGGAGAAAAATGTGTATCGCTGATGTATGCTGTAAGCATATACCATTTGTGTCACGTTGCGGCCTGTGCGCGCACTCCCTCTCTCTTTTTAAATTTTAATGCGCACACAACTCGAGCGCGAAATTTGGAATGTAATAAAATTAAAAAATAAAAATTTCTATTGCCAATCTAGTAAAAATTAGGTTAAAATGTGTACAAACGTAGAATAAAATGTGAATATACGTTCATGAGTACTTATTTTTTGTTAATTAAAAAATCCATTTAGTTGTGAAAACCTGTTTAACTGCATAAATATAAATTTGAGAAAGTTTGACGAGTTTTCACTTCGGACGTGCAGTCCTACGACTGACTGTTTTTTTTTTTTTTTTTTTTTTTTTTTTAAATAGAAGAACCATGATCTTTGATTGATCCAAGTAATTGAATAATCTGGTTAATCGTTGCTCAACTGTAAATGCAGAAAAACATTTAAAAAAACTCATTTCTGCTATATAAATTAGTGGCTGCGAAAATAAGCCTCATTCTCGTGTAAGGGGACTATCCGATCAGCTAACTAAGCTAACGGAAGTAGACTAGCGGAGATCAGCAAATATATTTTATGCAAATTATGCTTTAACACCTAATGCACCAGAATCCCCGCCGACACAACTTTTATTCAATTCATTTTATAAGAAATTATTAACACACACTATTTAAAAAAGTAAGGGTTTTTTTTTTTTTGGGGGGGGGGGTTGGGGACGCATTTTTTATTTTTAATATGTTTCTTATAATTAAAATGTTGTCATTGCACTAAAAATACTTCCTATGTATCCCCAATATTAGGAAAATATTTAACAAGTTTATATTCCAAAAAAGCGGTATATTGCTATTACAACACAATACTGAGCAAATACTTAGAGCTATTCGATAAATGTTATTTCCATGTCTTAGAGTTTAAGAAAAATCAAATGTCTTGAAAGGATGGTTTTCAAAACTAGAAATACGGTTTCAAGTACTGTCAAACTTTTGCATAAGTACTTCACGTCTGATTTGAGATCAACTTGTGTAGAAATAACTTCAAATTAAACTTCCGTGCCAGCCGAGATCCACTCGAAAATCTCAAATGTAATGAGATTTAAATTAAAGTATGATATAACAAGTGTTCGAACTTGGAATGCCAAATGAAGTTTCAGATTCTTTCGGAAAACTGCCTTTATTGAAGCAGATATTTACTCTGCGCAGATGGTAAAAATCTTCATCCGAAAGAACATTTTAAAACTTTACCATCTTGGAGCATTCTATTCAGACTTTATGGATACTCCTGCGTAGTAATATGTGGTTTTTTTAAAGAGGTTCATTCGTAAGCCGTAGAAGATCAAAGATAGAATAATTGTAGCCCAGTTAGAAAAGAGGGAAACTGCGAGTGAAATTCGTGGCTGACCAAAATTCTTGGACTGTACTGCGAGAAGACTGCGAAGACTGTACTGAGTATTTTCTTGTCAAATGTACGAGGCAGTATGTCCATTTTCTAGGTAAATCAATACATTAGAGAGTGGACCGAAGCCGGGAGTTTCACTACTTCTTCTGTTCGTAACTCTTTAGTCACACATGGATGACACTTTGACATCACTGTTTTAGACAAAGCCAGTGTATCAATCTGTGTTTGAATGCTCGAACGTTTAGAGCAAGTTCCAGGAACTACTCGAGTTCCTAGGAAGAAACCCGAACTTTATTGATTCTAGAAACTCGTCATACGCTCTTGAATGCAATAATCCTGAGCATTCGACAGTTGGCTGTGCGGCGCCGCACAGCCAGCTATGTCGAAAATGGTCTCTAGATCTGTGGCACGCGATGAACGATTCGATCGATTCCCATTTTGCTGGTAGTTAAATCGAACGGTGGCAACGCCTTCCCTTTTTTCGGCATTGGAAAATTGGTGCGCTTCGAAGGGTTAACAGATTCACTTACAAAAAATTCGGAATTTAATTCATGGATGGCTAAAATATGAAATTTAGACCAAATTGAACTTCAGAAGAGTAGATCACTCAGTAAATCCGTAACAATATTTCACATTTATTTTGCGCAGTACTTTCATCTGAATTATTTACTCAAATCTGCGCATATTACATAGAAATTATACCATCATTTTCATATCCTGCATAAATTTCAAATTTCGAGGTAGTATTTTTAAGACATATTACTTTTTTAGGTCCCGTAAGAGTACGTTAATCGGTGTCTACTTCATTCACATCCAGTAACTTCATAGTAATAAAAAAATACTTGTTTTACCTGAAAACATATAACAGGCCCAAACGAGTGTTTATATGCTATAGTATGAAAGAAGCAAGCAAGAAAAAGCATGCCAAACTCACCGACTATAAAATATTTTCCAATACAACAATCCTTTTAAAGCTAAATTAGAAGATGTATTGTGTCAAATTTCCTGTGATTTTGAGGATAATCCCCCAAAAGTCCTTACTAAATCACTTTTAAGGTAATTTTGCAAGATCATGTAAAAGAAATTTAACTGTTATTTCCAACTTTTAAATAAAGACTAACCTGTTATAAATGCCTATATACATATTGTATTTTCTTTAAGTGGGTGCAAGTTTCTAATCAGCCGTAGGCCGTAATGTATTGGAATTCTTTTAAGTGCTCCTGTAGATGAACTATAAATTCTACATAACTATTTGCAATGGAGATTATTATTTTGTAATCCTTAATATCATAAATTCATTTTGTTTGAAATAGACAAATATCTAAAGAATAAAAAATGATTGTCCATAGAGCTTAATGTATTGGACTTCTTTTGGGTGCTGCTGTAGATATGATAAATGCTACGCCGTTTTCATTAAGGTACAGTACATTGAAATAACATTTAAGAATTTCGTAGACATCGATACATATTTGTGACGATTTGAGTATGGACAGGCGGGCTGTACAAACAAATTGAAATCATAAACACTTTTCAGCTTTGTTGGAAAATGCTAAAAACAATATCTTATTAAATTTCACAGTTTTTTTTCTGAGAGTGATTAAAAAATAATAAGTAAACAAGTTTATAACGATTAACTTTAAAAAATGTTTATTTCTTAGTAAATGTGCAGCTAGTAAAATTTCTCCTTAAGTATTTAATCATAGCTATTAATTTAAATAACTTACATTGGATAAAATTGTTCAACCCTGGAAATTTAGCCGGGTTAATTAGTCATATTAACCCTTTAAGCGCGGTGTCCTCGTCTTGTGGAAAAAAATCTCTGATCTTCGACTATTGTCAGTCACGAAGAGTGAATTTGATTTCTATAAAAATACTTGTGAGTAGCATAGTTACACGTGAATCCTTTACTTTTTAGCACATCATATCTCGTAAAAACTGTCGATTATCTGTAAAACTGCCAGGATTATTTTTAACAGCACCGGTATCTGCTGAAAAATGTAGAATACGGTAGAAATACGTTGATACAGAACACATATGGGAAACTCCCGAGCCACGGGCCGGATGTGTCCCGCCACGATTTTTGATCCTGCCCTCGGAACTTATCACAACCCCCCATAAAACACATAAATACCATTTGGCCAAAAATGGTCTCTAGATCTGTGACACTCGGTGAATGATTCGACTGACCGCTATCTTGTTGGTAGTTAATTCGAGCGGTGGCAACGGCTGCCCTTTTTTCAGCATTGGGAAATGGTTGCGCTTCAAAGGGTTAATATCGTCGGATACATACTCTCTGAACAGTTTATGCAAAACGTAATTACTCAAATAATTTAATAACTCAACAAATTTGAAAACTGAACTTCCATATTTTGCATTCTGAATTTTGCACAAATGTACTTTCGCCTGGAAAGAAAATTTCAAACGAAGTAGTTTGATATTTTCACTAAATATTCTCACGTTCCGTAACTTCTTTGCTGTGCTTTCAAGATTCTGCTAATAAATGAATAAATCAACATGAAGGAGAGGCGAAAAAAAGTAGTCGGGTAAATCTCTTAAACTTTTAAGGTAAGAGACATATTTGAAGAATTTTATCTTAGTAAATGTGCAGCTTACATGGCGCTCATAGTAAAAGATTTTTGGAAAAAGAATCAGCTGAAGTATTCACTTAACGTTATGAAAAATTTTCAGGAAAATGGTGGACTATTGTTTTTTAAAATAAACTATTTTATTTATTTAATAAACATAATGCTATAGTTTTTACTGAATTTAATAAGATTAAAATCTGCAGAAATTATTCATGAAGTTAAATAATGATTAAGAAGTTTTAAAAGATAGAAGCATCTTCCTCCCGCAAAAACAAAATCTGTATTGTTGTTTATAATTTGAATATTTAAAACATTTCTATTCTGAAATTATCTGTCTGCGAAACCAATTTGATTGATTCGTTTGGTTCTTAACAGTTCTCGTCTTTTGGCAAAAGATATTAATTGGAGCGTTAAATGTGCTATACAAGAGTGAATTTTACTCTTTTTATACTCTCAACGTACTTTACAGCGCTTTTTGACAGTTCCGAAGTACATCATTACTGAAGCATATAACTGCCTTATTCCGCTTCACCACATTGATTGATAAAGGAGCAGTTTGACAAAGATGGTGTTTTAGAATCCCGCTCCTTCATTAAGTGTTTAAATCTGTTATTTCGATTTTAATCCACAGACTTCCTTGAATTCTTCGTGTCTAAGACATCTCGAGATTAAAAAAAAAAAAAAAAAACAGAACATTTAAGAGACTTAACAGACACTTAACAGAGCATTTAAGAGAAAGTTCTGTTCATTAAAATTAAAAATGCTTTTCATTTTAGAATTGTGCTTATTGGTTATGTTTGTTTCTGTAATAAAATTGGGTTTAGGTTTAACATAACACGACATTCGAACTTACAAGGAATCAAGACTAGCTCGACTTGTGGTAACACCATCAGACAGGTGTTTACTTACCATTTTCACGCATGTATTTTCATCCTTCTTTTCTCTTTTGACATTAGGATGAGAGAGTGAGAACTTTTGCTAGGAAATTGAATGAATAAGGTTATCTGTACATTTCCACACACAAGGCTTCAGAATTCAGAAAAACACAGAAGTGTAATGCCCGTAAGACATCATCTGAGGAGGATAGTTCTGAATTCCGGAAAAGCTATTCCATTTTTTTTTTTTTTTTTTTTTTTTTTTTGTAAGTGATAGAAGGAGAATTAATTTAATCACTTACATCTTGTAAAAGCAAAAAGTCTAGCTTTGAAAAAAAAAATTGTAATCATTTTGTACAGCCAGCGATGTTCTCGTCAAATATACATGGTGCTCATAGTAAAAGTTTGTCTATTTAGATTGCAGTGTAGAGAAAATTGTTGGTCAGAATGCTACTGAATTTGCAAGATACTGTAATGAGATAATGGAACAGAGATTTCCGTGAAAAAAAAAGTTTAAAAATATCCGCCAGATGGTGTTTTGCAATGTTATAATTGCTAATATGCAAATTCCCCCGCCACGCAGATGCATAAGACATCTGCTTCACAACCTCGTGTTACAAAATTGTGATGTTGTTTTCCCTCATTAATATGTGTTGTTTGAAAAGGCATTGCTGCAAGCCCCTTGACCTTGGCGGAAAACTTGTCAACCGCTTTGGCTACAAATTTGGTGACTTAGATTATAGAAAGAAAGTTTTCGAAACTAGTGGAATTTTGACTGTATCTCAATTAATAAAGAAGTTATGGAAAATCTATATTACTGGAGAAATCTATGGATGTTCTGTCCTATATGTTGTCACTTCCTGATTGGAATTCTATAAATAGAGAGTCTCCCTCACTGTCGAGTTAGTGTAATAGACTGCGATTATAGAGAGCAGAGCTATGGGTTTGACATTGTGATTTGAATAGTGTTATTGCTGTGTTATTTAATGATTTGCTGTGTTGTATGTGTTATTAAATGCTGACTGTTTTGTGAAATGCTGATGTGTTATTAAATGCTAGTTTTGAGAGATATAGTGCTCCGATTCGTTGGATAAAGGACTATTTTTGCTTTTCCCAGCTTGTTGGACTATTTTAACACACCCACTGTGCAATTTTGTAACGTCGTTGTTCTTCCCGCTTGAAAAGGGTTGCTACTCAGAAAGATTGAGCGTTACTCGTAAAAGTATTTCATCTAAAGGGCAGTTCTGTTCTTTACGCGTTATTAATGCTCCGATATCGCACCTTAAAAGGAATCCGAAAAGTTACAGCGACAGTTATAGGATTACAAAAAATGATGGCAAAATTTCAAACAACAAGATCATTAAATGTAGAAGCCGAAAGAGGATGGAAGAGTATTGAACAGATAGTGCGTTATACATCGTGATTAGTAGTGAAGCATGGCATTCCATGGTTTCAGATGGTGGCTGCAAATAAAGGCAAACACTTTGAACACGTTTACACTGTACATCGTTCTGAATACGACAACTTTAATTATGAACAGCCTGTACAGGTTCCTCCCATTTCACTTCACCTCAAAAGTATTTTCTTATACTCACTGCATCTGTATGTCTTTCTATTCTGTGCACGTACCCAGGAGTGTCCTTAAAGATCTTGGAAATTCTTAAAAAAACAAGAAATTGTAATTTGTAGGGGAAAATAATGAGTAATATTGTGAACATGTTCTGAAATATTAATGGCTTCTTCCGATAAAAGTTACAAATTTTTAGATTAAGCTAAATAGTGATGTAAACTGTCTGGGTACTATAGATGAGTTAGCAAGTATTCTGTAGAAAACTTATAAATCACACAAAAAATACACTTTTTTTTCAAAAATATTAAACATATAAATCTAGACTTATAGGAAAAAAAGGAAAAGGACAGGAAAAAAAAACAGTTAATAAATTTTACATTTATTCACACCAGTAATGTTAAATGCGTCTTATTTTTTAAAAAAGTAAATGATAATTTTTTTAAAGGTACAGAACGATACTATAGGGTCTTTTGTAAAAACAAAATAATGATCATTAAAGTATGTATGTATTATGTAGAGTGTATTTGAATTAATTATAATAAATAAAGAATAAATTAAAGATTTAGCATTTCAAGAAGCTGTCATATTATTGCAGGAAATTAAGTGTATTCCACACTAGTCTCATTAAATAGTAAATCTTATACGAATTTCAAAATCCCTCGCCCTTAATTTTATCCTATTTTTTCCGAACTCGCGAAAGAATCCCTTGTTCGTCACTAATGATCTATATCCCACATATGATTGTTCATATAATATCTGCTTATTTTGTAGAGAACCCTCCTTAAAATAGTAAACAAAGATCAACAAGAGATATCAGAGCTGCGGTAATATGACCTTGCCACGTGCATTTTTGGAATCGATTTTTATGTCTGGATGGTTCATTTCTTGGCCATCAGTCTTCTGATCGCAGCTGTAGTGTACTTTCTCATTTTATTTTTGGAATGCTTATTGCCCTACGAGAGAAATAAATGAAGAATTGGAGTTCAATATACTACCGAAGAAGAAATAAATAGTTTAGTTTTTATAAGCTTTATATTTTTAGGAGTTCAACGATTAAAGCGTATATATATATATATATATATATATATATATATATATTTGTGAATTCTTTTGTTCTTTTTTTGGTCAAGAAAACGCCGTCTTAAAATAGTGAAAATATTTTAAAGTATTTTCTCAAGACACTCGTTTATACAGAAAATGCACTCTTAGTTGTGCAAGAGCATTAAAACTACATACATCGTAATTTATGTGAACAAAATTTTAATTAAATAAAAAAATAAATCAATTGCAACTAAAAAAGAAAAAGAAGCATTGATATACGAGGGGTTGTTCCCAGCAAACGAAATCTTTCGAAAGGAAAAAGTTTCTGCAAAAACACTTGCAGGGGTTTCCACAGATTTTCAGAAGAGCATGCAATGCCGATGACAGAAATTAGCATTTTGAAAACGCATAGATCTTCTTTAGGAATGCGTATGTGAGATGCACCCGAAATACTGAAAATAGCTCACAAGTAGTAATAAATTGAGCATTTAAATCTTTAATTGATTTAGTTTGGCAACAATTCAAAACTTGGCTTGTAATGAAATTTGGCACGATTGTGAAGAAAGCAAATGACAATGTTGCATTTATCAGTTTTCAATGGGCGCCTTACAAATAACTAAAGGATGAGCAAACCTAAATTAATATATATCCCGCTTTGATTTCAGCAGAAGAGCCTACCTGAACATATTTTGTTCTTTTAATTGTTGAATTGTGCATTGAGTAGCCACAAACCTGTTGATTCTATGGTAACTATAAAGTTGAAAGTAAAAAATAATGTTATTTATACCAAGGAGTTAGACTCTAGGAGTACTTCCTGGGCTCTCCAAACTATCTTTGAAATATTTAAACATTGGAAATTGAGTGACTGGCAGCGCTCCTAGAGGTTAAAGTGTAAAACATTTCCCACGCTGACTGCTAGCCAGTTTTGTAGGCAGGGGATATCGGGATATATCCCCCCCCGAAATTTTTGGATTAGTGATGAAATTCCGTCTATTTATGCACATATAAGTTCATATCCCCCCCCCCCCGAAAATTTTTACAGGCGCATATCCCTCCTCCCCCCGAAAAATTTTCCTGGCTACTTGCCTGTTTGTAGGTTTTGTCATTTGTCAGAAACTGCATTTTTTATTTTTCCTACTAGCATGTAAATGAGGTTGTGAACGTCAGCCCGAAATTTTAATTATTTTTTCACTTTGCAAATGTGCAGTTTTCGTGGTCGACTTAGCAACACGAGTAAAAAAAGGAAAAAGATGGTCTATCTTGAGATGATTAAAATACTGAATTTATATTTGTTACAAGTGTGTATATTTCTGCCAGAGAATGACTTTGAGTTTCTTTATGCAACGCGAGTTTAATATTTTAATATGAGTTTTGAGATTTCTCTAAGAGTTTAGAGTGAATATAAAAGTGTGTTAAAGTTTATAGCCGAATGGACAAAATGTAAATAGTTTGTTCTGTGTCATCGTCATTGAAAGTTAAGATTTTGTAGATATTGTCTTCTGTTGGATGGCTACACCCTGACAGGAGAGCAGTTATCGACTGACGTGTTGCGCCATCTGTATGCAAGACTGGCACTATCCAGCTTTGTAAAGGAAGTGAAATCTCTTAAAAGTCTAAGCTTTGTGGTTATACCATGGATTAAAGTAGAGCTATGTACGTCATTTTCCGTTCGAAGACATTCAAAACATCACGGATTCTGTCGGCAATACCAGATGTTGAAAAGCGGAAAACGTATAGTGCGCATGGGCAGCTCTGGGTAATTTTGAAGATTTGTTGCCACATATGAAAAGACAATAAAATGCGTAAAGATAATATGCGTAATCGATAAAATAGTCTTAAATCAGGGTATTTTGAAGATTAATGTTTTATTTTTTTTATATTCAGGTACTTTTATTTTTCGAATTTTAGGAACATTAAAAATTACTGTTTAATTGTAGCATTTAACAATTTAAGTAACAAGAATGGATACTGTTACTATGGTAGCTATGTTACTATGGTAATGCTAATTTTAAAGTTGGATATGAAATTAATTACTTTTTGACGTTGGATTTAATTTATGCGTTTGAAAGTACATTAGTCAGTTAAACACTAACAAACTTGACGAAAAAAAAAAAAAAATACACCACGATCAAGTTCATTTCACAAAAACTAAATATACAATCAAATGCGAAGAAATAAATATATAATTTATTTATTTTTGTTTTTTATTCGTATTAGTTGTTTTAACAATCTCCATTCCCGTTCGAAGAACGCTAGTACTGTGTATACTTGATGTTTATAAATATATATGAACTTACTATAAAAAGTAGTATAATGTCATTACATTTTGTATGTCTTGATTTGTATTTAAGATAAATATCTAAAATAAAATCAGAAGAGTTATATTGAAATATTCTATTAAAGCTTTATCAAAGTATGCTCAGCAATATTTTTGAACAGGATAATTGATCTCATTGTATAGCTAATGGCATCTGATTATTAAAAAATCTTGGCATCTCACTTGAAAATGATAATGATGGTATCAATGATTATGATGATTGTTATAACAAATACTTCAAATGTATTTAGATAATGGAATAATTTACACTATAAATATGATCGAAATAAGAACACTACAATGAACAAGTATAATTTAAACCAATTTCTTTCATTTAAAATAAAAGTTATTAAACCGTCTATGTAATTTTTATTAAACTATTTAATTATATTTTTATATAATATCTTTTCATGTGGGATTTCGAAATGCATTTCATCCAAATATACCGTTAAAATAGCGAGTTCAGTGGCATAATAAAATAAAACTTTTTCCATGCAGAATAAATTTACTTTGCCTTGGCTACATTCTCCGACGAAAAACATTCATATGGGAGTTACACCCACATGCATTTTTTCTTTCTTTTTTCTAAATGCACTTTTTCATTTATCAGTTCAGTAACACTTTTGAAAAGAACCTTTTCAACAGATAAAGTAATATTTATACAGGCGCATATATTTTGCTTTCCTAGAGGTGCAGTAATTTTAATGTTACATTTTACCAAAAGAGGTTTTAAATAAATATTTTGTAAAAAAATGCGTAGAGAGGATTTTTAAATATCAGTTTTTTATGGAATGATCGTAAATTGTTTTTAAAAAGCATTTTAATATACTAATACTGGGCGTGTCTGAGATTATTGGAATGCGAAGAGACAATTACTGATGTGGAAGATAATTAAAGTAAAAATCATAAAAAGAAGAAAAGCAATTCATTACGAATCCATGTACTAAACAACGAATTTTTTTCGAGCATAAACTACTGCATAAATAATAAATAAAGCTCAATAAAAATATAAATAAATAAATAAATAGGCTGTACTGGGAACAAGGACAGTCATCACATGAAACGCCTTACACGAGCTGGGGAGAGTGTACAGTATATAGACACTGCACTCTAAAAAAATATCCGTATGCACATTTATTGAAAGCTTTCCGTTAAGGTTTACTGAAATTCTGCATTTATATTTGAATGCAGAATAAGTTTTATAGATCAATGGTCAGTTTCTTTCTGAAACAGAATTTCGTCCGTAATTTACAGGAAAAAAATTGCGTAATGAACATAAATAGTGCTGGCGTTCTATTTGCTAGCACATATTCCTATTTTCATGAATTTTTTATAATTTTTTATTTAATTATTTATTTATTTTAAAGTGCAGTATAAAAAATGATGACAATAAATACAAAAAGTACATTTTGTTGAAAGTATCTATACTATTAAAATCTGTGCGCGTCTGTGTGTGTGTGTGTGTGTGTAGCATCATCTCCTCCTAAACGGCTGGGAGTTGAGTTTCGACCGAGGTATCCACGAATTCGGAAAATTTCGAGAAAGAACCTCCGCTAATTTAAATTTCGAAATTCGAATTATTTTAAGAGATATTGATAAAAAAACCCGTCAAAAACGCTAATTTTTGCTCTTCGCAATTCCGCGATTGTAACCCATGTAGTGAAAATGTGAGAAAAAAGCATCGAGGTTGCCATGTTTGGCTATTTTATTAAATTATTTAGACTCCTGTAGTAAAAATAAAAGAATAATGATTTTTTTTCTGTTTAGATTATTTACAAAGTTATTTTTTAATTGAAGTATTGCGTGCATTTGAAATCAGAGCAGGAATTCAATGCTTTTTATGTGTAAAAGAATAAGGTAGTGGGAGATTTCCGAGACTAATATGTATATTTTTTAGTTTGGCGAAAAAAAATGGCTGATTTGGTGATTTTGAGAAAGTAGTAGATTCTACCGATTTGCACAGTTTTGGGCTTGGCGCAATTTACTGCGAGCAAACCGAAATAGGTTTAGGTTTGTGTGTGTAGGTTTTATTAAAATACGGCGTTAAACTTTAATTTTCCATGCAGAAATAGTGCAATTATTAAGGCGATTTTAAGCAATCGATTTTCGGAATTTTCCCCAAATTAAGTAAATTGATTTACCTTGAGGGAATGCCGCCAAATTTCGAAAGAAATGAAATTCTCGCATTCGGTAAATTGGAATAAATAAAACACGTTATAGAAATTTAAAATACTGCTATGCTACTTTTCAAATAGATTCCTGCATTAATTTTTGGCGATGGAACCATACACAAATAACTATTTCCTATTTTGATTGCTGTTAAATCAGTGCTTAGAATCATTCTCTGAAAAAAAAAAAGAAAAAAAAAATCTCGCAAAATGGCATACGCAGATTCCTTCTTTAGTACCTTTCTTAGAAAAGTTGGCGATAAATATTCAAATGTAGTGTAACTCCGTGTTTAATAGCGTGTGTTTTTTGCGTTTCTATTTCTAATTCTATGGCACGATTGAGATGAGCCAATGTTACGAGCGGATGGATAGATAATTTTTTTTTAATCCCGCCAAACATAGTAAAATAGGAATTCTGTATAAATACGAAAGTCTTTGGAGATGAACGAGAATGCCTATAAATATTGCATTTACTGTGAAGTTAAATTTAGGATACATTTTGGCTATTTGCCATCGACTATAAGCGCTAATTACGCCAATATGGCAGAGCAAGCATAAATAAATTTCATTTCATGTTCTATTTTAATATTGCTGCAGTTTCCGTAGTTACGGAATCCGTTGTTGCCACTCAAGCTGTTAAATTTAACAATTAAGTGAAAACACTCATTTCTACAGCTCTTGACTCGAAAAATGAAAACGCATTGGATATGACACAATTAGAATATTATCACAATCACAACGTCAATAACGCGAACCTATAACTTTGGTTATTTTTAACTAAATTCATTTTCAAGGTCTTTAAGAAATCCTGTGTACTATGTCAAAGCCTCATATCTTAATTCCGATTAGTTTGCAAGAAAATTGATTAATCAGTATAAACTGAAGCAATGAAACTTTGTAAGCGTTTTTCTTGAAACCAGGAAAATGCAGATTGACGTCTTTGGTGTAGAAGTGGCGATAGGGAGAACTACTTAATTCAGTAACCTTAATGGGGAATGATAATTGAATATGCGCATGCACAAGGACCCAAAAATCAAGAGAATATGAAAAGTCAGGAATATGAAATGAAAATCAAAAATAAATCAAATAATATGAGATATAAGTAATAATAATACGAGAATGACATTGCAATCATGTGTACAACAAAGGTCCCAATTGCTTATAATATTCCCCTAGCAATGACTTAGTCCGACCAGTGGCCGAGCGCTTAGCGCTCTGAACTGGGAGGCGGAAGGTTTCTGGTTCAAAACAGGTCGCGTCCGCCAACCTAACCGTTCGGAGTTTTCCTGTATTCCGTTCGGAAAATAAAACTGTACTCGCAACATGCATATGTTAGGAAACATATATGTCTGGTTTCCTCCAAAACGTAGCGTAAATACCGGTTAGGACCCCTTAGAAAGACCCCTACGGAGGACAACCCTACCCCTTGACCTAGATCCCATTTGTGGAGATTAGAAGCAGGATAGTCTCCAGATTTGTAGAGAGTTCAATTGAACGCCCAGCGTCGTGTGCAACTTATAGAAGCAGTTCTACGATACCGGATCCATCGAGAATAAGCCTGGGCAAGGTCATATAAGAGAAGCTGCTTCTTTTTTGATCCCAGTCCAGTGACATTGACGTAGTTTTTGTGCCATCATGTTGCAGTCATCTCAGATTGGCACTCATGACGTCAACGTTTCATCACGATTTAAGTAATTTTTTACTTTTATAGATTCCGCATCAATGGGCTTAATTCGAATTATATGTATAAGGAAAATGTTCTTTTCCTATAGCTGGAATTTTGTCGCCAAATGCCAATATATCTCTAGCACTTCCGTTCTTCTAATGATTTCTAGGCTCATAAGAATATCAACCTATCTATAATTTCATGTGTCCGGCATTTATCTTGGCCAAAAAATCTTTCGTCTTGGTGGACCGCCGCCGGGATTGTAAATAAATACCTAATTTTACATACATTTTTATTAGTTTGTTAAAAATCTTGAAATGAGAGTTGTATTTATGCCGAAAAGAGTATTTTTTCTACCCAAATACAGTAGAAATTTGCATTTTGACTACTTAAACTGCTACTCAATTTAAAAAAGTGTTTAATATGAAAGCATCTTTCTCTCTTGCAGAAAAACTGAAATTTTGTTAATCAAGCATTGATTTTTATAGATTAAGTATATTCTATAAAAAATAATACTTTTAATAGTTTAAACCACAAACTTAATATGCTTTAGTGGAATTTTCCAATATATAATAATTCAATTTAATCTAAATGTGTTTTCCTTGCTACATAAGAATACCATTGAGTTAAATAAATCCCCATGAAAAGACGTTGAATTTGATGTAATAAATTTATGAAATGGATATTTTTTTTTTCAAATTAAAGTGGTAAGTTCTTACGAAGAATTTTCTATTATTATAAACCAGTTTCCTGCGAATGGATATTTTATTTACTGCTCAAAAAGAAAAGGTTGACCTCTATTTTACTCAAAACTCATTCAAATGAACGCAGAGTAGTGGATCTCGGAGTCGGCCATTTTTATATAGTGTGGAGGTCTCCATTATTGGAGATAACGGGTTATGTCACTGGACTGGAAATAGTTGACGGGTGAAGTGTGAAGGTCCCGGGTTCGGTTCCATCGCGCGTCCGTCGATCTAACCGTTCGGATTTTTTCGTGGTTTTCTTCGAACTTAGCGCAAACACGTGCTAGGACCCCTTAGAAAGACCCCCACGGTGGGCATCCCTCCTTGTGTTGTCCTACCGACGAGAATTTTTAAGCGGGTTTCGAGCCAAGCACATAAATCCGATATACGTGTTCACAATAACAACAACAACATAAAAAGAACCTTTATTACTAGCATCAAGATAAATACAGCTTTTAACCTTTATGTACACATAATTAATGGCCATATTCACTAAACATCAAAGACGTGAGTTAATAGAGATACTTCATAGATACTTCAGAGGTCCGCGTTGAAAATGGTATTCATCATGCCGAATACAAGGATTATCATGACTTCTAACCAATACAGGTTCAGCTTTGTCTCAGAGAGTCCAACCGGCTATTCAAGTTACCTAGCTCGTAGAATCATAGCGCTTATTTACTACTGCTGTAAAAAAAAGGAAAAAATGGTATCAGTAACTAAAATAGTTTTAAACATTATAAATCTTATAGATCATTGATGAACGAAACCGATTAGTTCTATTGAGAAATGAAAATTATAAAAACTTTCTCACTTATATAATCAGTAAAATTAGATTTGTTGTAAAAAAAAAACTATAAGTATTATGTTTAGGGTAAAATTATTTTATTTCAATTCTAATTGTAGCGATTACTTTCGCAAGTTATGACTTAAAAACTGTTATATTCATTCACATTTTTTAGGAGCCTATGAAAGTAAAAATGGTGGCATTTCAGGTGGGTTCTAACTGTAACTTTCCATTAAATTAGTTGAAAGCTTTGACCACCTGCAAAACGATTCTAAAACTAATAAGAAGGAGAATATCAAGTCTAATGCTGTAATCTATAATTTATGCTGGTAACCCCGAAATACTCATTTTTTTAGCGGTACATTAAAGTATGTAAACACTTAGAAATTTAAATGAAATCTAATAAATTTAAAAAAAAAAAGATCTGAATAGATAATTTCGACTTTCTTCTACAGTATGGTATCAAAGTTAGACACGTAGAAATATTTTTATAGAACTTACCACAATTTTGGAGGTTGACATTGTATCCTAACTACTGTAAAAGATGTTCAAAGTCGTTAAAGTTATGAAGATGTTTATTGAATTACAGTCTACAAGCTTTAATTTGCGGGTCCATTGATGATGAAAATCTCAATCGTGACAAACGATTTAAATAGTTTGAAATCGAACAAAGCGACTAAAATAACTAGAGTGTAATGCAGTTGTCACCCTAATGCCAAAAAACACTTGTAGATTTGCTTTCAAAGAAAGTGCGCAGACTGTTTACAGATTTTATTAACAGGCGTGCTGTACAACCTATAGCCAATTTAAATACTAGATTTACTTATAGTCAATATGATTGCATGTAGACGTAAAACTTGTGCAAGTTACTGTTACATTTATTGCTTGCATCCCCACTTGCTAGAGCTTGATTTTATTAGCACTTCGCATACTGTTATAACCAATTTCACATTCTCTGTCTGCGGAAAACAATTTTCGCAAACGGGCATTTTTTTTTCGGAATGATCTGCTTTAAGTTCTGCATGTTGAGTTACAGTGAATTTAATATTAAGAACTCGAAACTGAAAAAAAATTTCATTTTGTAGCTTGGAAATCGGTTCATTAGAACGTGCCCTATTAACTCTTAAATGTCCACTGAATAATATGGAAAATGAAAAAGTCAGTGTTTCGTTTAACTTGTGTGAGATTACCAAATACCAAGCCGAGAGAGATTTGTTTGAAAATAATTTATGTTTAATTCTCCTTTTTTGCAATGTATTACGAAAAATTGACAAATATGGCGACCTTGCACAGTTAAAAGTTACGTAAATTTCGTAAAATCTCAAAAAGTCGTACCATTTTTAAATATTTTTCTTTTGATAATTTAATTTGAAATACCATCTATCATGACATAATTGAATAAAAATTACAAAATATTGCTGTGTAAAATGATTTGTGGTGAGGTTATTTGGACTGGCAGAGATCACCACAGTAGCCAAAAAAAAAAAAAAATAACACCAATATTCAAATGAGAAAATGAGCAACAGACTCCATCTTACGCAAAAACTGAACATCTTTGCACAGGAGAGAAGTCGTGTCATCAAAAACTTACGTCCCTATTCGTGTGCATCACATGATTGTTAGAATAAAGAATTATAAGCATTTTTTTTGAACAAGTTTGCTTTTGTAACTATTACAAAAAATAATTTGCTCTTGTAAGAAAAGAGTACAAAATATTTTCCCTTACTGAATGTATTCTCTAAGAGTATATGCGTATAAATAACGGTAGCAAAAATTAAAAGCTTTCCTTAATTTTTTTTTTCCTGCAACCATATTGAGGAATTTTCCTTGTAAAGTTCCTCAAAAATGTTGAAATAAAATTGTAATATTATATTGAATTACAAGACAGTGACTTTTGTTAGAAACACCTTTCTAAGTCAGTCCTCAAATTTTGTATTTTTCTTTCTGAAAATTTCAGTTATTTTAGTATCCCCTAATTTTTTATGGCTACCCTCTTTTTTCCTGATGATTAGATAACTTCAGATAATTCATATTGTTAAAGTCAATCGAACGTGTACGCTCTGTAAATATAAAGTAAACCAGCTTAAAATCTACTTGACTTTGATACCTATTCAGAATTAAGAATTGCAGCCTCCCGAGCGTCAGTTTTACTTTATTTTTGTCCCGTTCTGATTTCTGATCCAGAAATCAAAGTGCAAATTTATGGAATCAGATACATCTTTGATATATTTTATTTTTCTTTTATCATTGTGTCTAAGAATTAGAAATGCATTTTAATTGCCTTGGAATCTTTCTGGTGCGAAAATGCGTAAAGGAATATAAAATATTTTATGGAGCAAATGATTCCGTATTCGTTTATATTTATTTATATTGATAAAAATATTTAAAAATACAAAGTTTAAAAAAGTTTAATTTGGTGACTTTTAAAGAACAGGATATTCTTTTATTATATCTTTGATAGCAATGAAAATACATTTCAGTTAATTATGAAATCAAATAACACATAATTATAAATATAGAAGCTTTCATTGGTTTAAATAATTTTATTTTCTTTAATATTTTTTTAATAAACTAACATACTATATTAAATGATTTTTAAATAGTTTTTAAAATGTTCAAAAAATGGTCAAACATTAAAAAAACATTAATAAAATTAACTAGAATTTAAAGAAACTTATTGCTGCATCTGTTTGGACAACCGAAAAATGTCTTTAAAAAAAGAAAAATATTACATTAAAAATGAGGATTTTTAGGGAATATTTTTACATTTTAATTAAAAATTTAATTTCGAAGTTGAAAGTCCAATATGTATATGTCCGAAAGTCCAATATGTATTGTATTTGTCCAAATATATATATGAAATATTTTATCTGAATTTTGTGAAAAAATATACTGTACTTCACCTTATTATATGATAACAATGTCGGATTTTGTTTATTTTCGATGCCATCAATACGTAAACTATTGAAAATGGGAGCGGGAAAACAAGATTGAGACATGGTTCATTTACAAAAGCCTTTTTTTTTACGTAAGAAGGCTTCCGGCATCTCACTTTCAGCAAATGAAATATGAGTTTTATCATTTATTTTTCCTCCATAAATATCAGCTTAAAAAAATGTCTTTCAAATAAGCGAAAATTCAAATGATACGGAATTCAGAAAATTTACTTTTTGTCTCATATTCTTATACTTTATATATATATATATATATATATATATATATATATATATATATTCTGTAGCAATACTGATTGGAATGCAAACTGAAGAATATTTGAAATGTGAACTCAAATATTGCTTACTGAAACTACATCTATGAGTATATTTCAACTATGAATTCATAGGAAAAATTCTAAAAATACTACATATGATCTATGCAAAATCACAGAAAAATATTCAAGGAAAACAGAAATATATTAAAAGTGCATTTTTACTCTACAGAAAATCAATGTGTTCTTGAACTGATAAAATTTCATCGTGAAATGATAGTTTCTTTGACTATGTTGGATATGCATACCTAAAAGAGAGGTTGTGTACGTTTTGAAATACATTTGATGGCAAACTGATTTTATTTTCATTGCTGTTTGCCATTCTTTAAGTAAACAATATCAAATACAGACATGAAATTTGTGAGGATATTTACAAAAAATAAAATATTAATTGTCCTTCCACGAAAATTTACGTGAAAAAAATAATTTAAATTAACGTATTTAACAAAATAATATTAAATAAAATATAATTATTTTTGTATTAAATCGTATCTTCATTAAATAAATTCTCGAGTGCTTTGAGTAATGACTTAGTATTTTACTTTAAGCCATGTTTTATCCTACTTTGAGTGCTTATTAAATATCACGTTATATTTTTTTTTCATTTGTAATATGAAAAGGTCTGAAAAAGTGAAGATTTTCCCTCTGCTTTCAAATGTTAAGATTCCTCTAAGCGATTACCATCCCTACATACCTCTTACCCGAAAGAAAATCTATTGCTTCGAAACTGAGTGTCAGAAGGGAAACTAAATACCTCTGAGAGGAGCTGAATCTGAGGACAGAAGAGGAATCTTCCTCATTTAGTGAGAGGGAGCTGTTTATACTTACGTTCAAGCAAATTTAAACATAGCTCAAATGCCGATTTTGAGAAAGTGAGTTCTAGCGATTTGCACAGATTTCGGCTTGGCGCAATTTATTGAGAGCTTAAGGAAATAGATTTTTGAAAACAAGTGCAAAGGTTTTATTAGAATACAGCGTTAAATTTTAATGATCCGTGAAGAAATAATGCAGTTGTTAAGGGATTTCAAGCGATCTATCTCCAGAATTCTCGCCAAATGAGTACATTGATTTAAGTTGGGGGAATTCCGCCAAATTTCAGAAAATTGAAATCTTCTCATTTACTACATTGGAGTGATGAATAAAACACGTTATAGTTGATAATTTTAAAAATTTCGGCTGTATTAAGGGATTCCACTTTTGAAATAAAGGCTTGCTTTACTTTTTCGCGGTCGAACCATTTCCCATATTGATTGCTGCTAAGTCAATGCTTCGAATGATTTCCTGAAAAAACGCTTGCACAATGGCGTATGTTGGCACTTTGGCGAGGCTTAGATTTGAAACTGGATTTTATTTGAGACTGGGATATATAATGACACTGGTTATAGATAAAAATGAATGTTGGTATGTGTGTATGAGGTTGAAAAACTCTAGCACCGTTGCACCATGAAATTTGGTTCACCTAAGTCTTTTATCATTGAGAAGCTTTTTATGCTATCCGTTTTCCTCTAACTTGCCACTAGGTGGCGCAGCAGAACGTCGAATTCTATTCCGTTTAGCCGTTTACTATGCGAATATCGTCCAACCGATTTCGATGAAATTTGGTACACGCGGATATTAGAACACGGAGAATATTTTTCAGTATCCATTTTGCTGTAACTTGCCGCTAAATGGCGCTGCAACGCATCAACTTCTATACCGTTCGACCGACCGGCATAAAATTTCTTATACTTACACATTTCAGCACGAAGAATATATTCTAACTGTGTTCCTTTTGATGTTACTCACCACTAGATGTCACTGCAATGCATTATTATTTTAACTCGCCACTAGATGACGCTGCAGCAGGCCAAATTCTTGACCATTCAAACGGTCGCTATGAAAATCAGTATACATAGCTATTTGAACAATGAGAATATTTTGGCGTTATCCATTTTGCTATAACTCGTCACTTGACGGCACTGTAGCAAATCATTACTTTAATTAACCACTAGATCGCGCTGCAGTGCATCACTTCTTGACTGTGCAACTGATCGCTATGAAAATAGGCATACATAGATATTTGAACACGGGGAAGAGTTTGGCGCTATCCATTTTCCTATATAATTTGCCACTAGATGTCGCGTCAACATATGAATTTCACAGGGCTGTCCAGCCGATCGTCCTGAAATTTCGTATTCATCGATATCTGAATGCGAAGAATATTTCCGCCGTATCCGTTTTGCTAAAACTCGCCACTAGATTGCGCTACGCCGCATGACCTTCTTCACCGTACAAACGATTGCCTTGAAATTCGGTATGCATGGTTATTGAACACAATATAAAGCGATATCCATTTTGCTATATCTCTTTATTACAATAAATAGTAATCACCACAAATCGTAATATCAAAAAGTCCATTCATTCCCGTGCGAAGAACGGGTACTTCAGCTAGTAGTTCATATAGTTAAAAAATTTTGTATACAGAACTCTGAAGCAAAATAAACACCATCACAACAGCGGATTAAACTATAGGACAACCGAAAAAGAAAGATAATGCCATCCTCCGAAGTGCAATTTTTGTAAGGAATTTAAGCTGAAAAAGACATTACATTCCTCTTATCTAATAAAATGAACTAAACATATAAATGTACAAGGTCTCTCAAAAATACTGACATTTATACCTTAAATATTAATCATAGACCTATACAATAAGTTACAAAGTTATGCAAAAAACCATTTGCTTTCATTCAGAAAAAGACATAACGTAAGAAACTTATTGTGGATAAAACCCAGTTAAGAAATTTGACTGTGTCTTCAATTATTTTGAATGCTGCATCGCTATCCACACAGCAGTTCATGTTGGCAGTGATTTGTAGGAACTTCGCTTTTCGCCATGTTCGACACATTATAATGATGATGATGATAAGATGTAAATGCTAGTCTTGTGACGTCCCTGCGTGTCAATGTTCCACTTGATGTCACATTGTAATTGATAATAAATCATACTATGACGTCTCTGTGTGACAAACATGTGACGTTGGGGAGGCATCCATGTTGATCACTATGCTGCACATGATGGTCATCATATGACGTCACAAAAACTGTCCCAGGCGGCCATTTGTCCGTCGCCACCGACTTGCGCATACTGTAGCACATGAAGTCACCATCAAATATATTCATGCCTCTATAGAGGAGGGCTTTGTCCAGTTGTCTTTATTTGAAGTAGAATTCCCAACATTTTGCATTTGAAGATTAAAATTTGCAGGATGTTAAATGTTATCATGATTGTACAATTATCTTCTGTGCCTAAAAGGGATTTTGGATTTGGAGTATTTGTAATTTTTTTTTTCAAACGTAAACAATAATTGGCATAAACTAGGAAATTAATTTCAATCAAATATTGTACGTTTTTTGTTTTTATTTTATTTTATACAACAGTAAAAGTATAAATGAGAGAGCTGTTCTGAAGATGAATATAAGTTAGGCTTATTTATATTTCTTGTCAATATATTTATTGTAACTTGGACTTTGCTAGTGGTAAAAATAAAATTCTAAATGGAGTGTTAAAAGGAGTTTAAGCATAATTAAATTTAGATAGACAGTCTTCAAAAATAATGTTTTATTTTGAAATGATATTTTTTATATATTTCATGTCAGTTTTTAAAGCATATTGAGAATTATGCTTTTAAAAATGCGCTATAAGCATTCTGATTTGTTGACAAAGATTGTATTAAAAACACCCTTTCTATTTTTATTCCTATTTTCTTTATCTTGTTGCACAGACATTCCTAACATATTTTCCAAATGCGATTATAAATGAGTTACTTTTGTCCAACTCCCTTTGAGATATGACAAAGAGACAAGATACATTTCTTTAAAAAATCCGTTTTCCTCAGAAAACTTCAATGTTTTAAAGCATTATTTTACCTCTCTTACACAAAACAAATGATATGCTGGCAGCAAAACAACAGAGAAATTTAAGTGACTAGCTTATGATATACTTCCGCACAAAAAAGTTTATTCTTGTCTGCTCTTTTTTTTCCCAAAATTCTGTTTTAAAATGTGTGAACTTATTTTTTTCTGTTATATCCGTGAATAGTAGGGAATTAAAATTTGAATTTTTTGGATTACAACAATCACTATGCATTAAGAAAGTTTCCATATGTTTTGATACCTACAATTTTTGGTGATCAGATTGATTTAACATGTCAAATAGTTTATTATAGTTGTGCTTCACATAAAGGTTTACGATCGTGCAGTTGTCTGCCAGTGGCCGAAATTCGACCATAAAGCATTAAATTTTTTCATTTGAGCGTGAACAAAGTTCTTCTGTCAAAGACTATGTTTCACCATTCCATCTACAGTGAAACCTACTAAAGTGACCACCTTGGCTAAGAGATCTGTCTATAGTGAGCACTTTTATACAATTTCACTTTACAATCACCACACTTTTCTGTGAAGATGATGTTTTTGTAAAAACTCTATCGTATTTTGCTAAATGTAAAGGCCAGCGAGTGGGTCATAGAGATCATTTCCCTCTACCGACCTTGAATTTCACACGTTCCCATGAACAATTTAGGCTAATCTAAAAAGTCTTGTTGCCCCCTCCGAAAATTCAGCCTGGAGCCGTCTTCGGCTAAAGGCCCATTATGTTCGGAGTTGTAAAATCTTAAACCGTCGAATGATTGAACTCACCTTGCTGAGGCGTATCACTGACCATGTATAAAATTTGCTGCCTCAATAAATTTGCAATCTTTCCGAATGAAGGTCCTTGAGATTTATTTGTTGTCATCCCAAATACAGGTATATTTGAAAATTGAGATTTTTGAAAGGATATGGTAAAATAGTATTAGAATATTTTATTAGTGGAATTAAAATTCTCTTATTGCTTGCAGTACCAGTTCATATTTCTCAATCAATAGCATTACGATATATCAACTTGATGCATATTCTTGTTCCATTAACTAACACTTCCTTTGTTTTATTTCTGATTAGTATAACGATGCAATTAACTTTCAATACTAACTTACGTGGTGACAAACTATGGTGTTTTTCGGTTAGCCAGGCGCAAATCCCACCAACTATTTTTTCTGGGAACCGTTTAGAGTACTTCTGAAGCACTGTCGTTCCCCAAAACAAAGCCAGAAATTTTAATCCGTATACAGAATTCCATATACACAAAAATATCCATATACTAAAAAGAAATTCGTATATTTATTGGTTACATAATGTGGAATTGGGGAAAACGTGTGGTACTAAATTAAAATACGAAATTAAATTAAACATCCAAGATATGGAAAGGACTAAACAAAACAACTATGTACTGGAAATCGCTTTACCTTTGTCAGCATTTGGCGCGGATCACAATTATTCCGCAATTTTTCACTTGCTTCCGGCTAACCGAAAAAAACAAACCCCTCATAGTCAAAGAATTCAAACACTCTACTGGATAGTTATGAATTTCATGCTCACCATAGCTGTTATTTTATCGCAGCTATAGTGATAGGTTCTCTATTCATCAGATATTCGATTAAGTCATCATTAATAAAAGTTCAATCCTCATTTTTAGGCTACATTACATGGGCGCCGGCAGCATAGGGCAAGGGGTGGGCAATGCTCCCCCTGGATTTATGTATGCAGTGTTTTCCCTTGCATTTTAGCTCTTTCCAACATGCTAACCATACGGTGAAGTAGTCTTTGCCCCTCCTGGGAAATATTCTGCCGGCGCCCATGCTCCATTATAACTGAATTCATTATGTTATCTGAGAGTATGTTTTCGGAAAGATTTCCGTTCACGTCATTAGTAGTATTATTTTCATTCCTTACTAATTGCTGAGGCATTTCTTCAATAATATTTTCCGAGAAAATTTGCTTTAGCATATTGCGTGGCGGGAGTTGTTGAAGAAATTGCCTAATTGGTGGTTTCTGTGGAGCGTCTCTTGGATGAAAACCTGGCCTGTTCGGTTTGTTTTTCCACAGATTTAAAACATGAAATTTACATCAAATCGCGAACTTATCGACAGTGTAAAAAACTCACCAAGCACAGGGCTAAATCACATTTTAGACATTGGCGTTTCACCAAACTGGGAATAATTTCACTTTTTGCAAATTTTGTTGTAATACTATAACCCCAGTATTGCTGAAACTTAGTATTGTTATTTCAAAATTGACCCAACAATGGAACCATCGCCCGACTTGGTGCAAAATACTGAGTGCCAAATTATTTCTCTAATTTTTTACGGTGCATTAGCATATTACACAAACATTTTAACATTCGTACAACTACCTCCACACGAACTTTAACTATGCCGAATTTCGTGCTCATCCGTTCGCGCAATGTGCTCCAAAAGGGACACTAAGGTTTTCCTTAGCGTGTTTATATATTCATAGATAGATAGATATACCATTTAAATAAAATAGACTGCACTGAAAACAGTTGCATTAGCTTTACCCGCGAGTTGCACTGTAGTTATTACTTTCCGAACATGTAATATGTAAGGAAAGTTTTGTAATCATGAAAAAATTCGGCTTCGAGATTTTGGTGTATTTACATGTTTTGAGGTCTTCTGAATTCATTTACGCTATTTTTACGAGATGTATGCATGAATGTATGTGTGTGTGTATGTGAGTAAACATGATAAGTCCTAAACGGGGCATTCGATTGAGCTCAAATTGGGTGTATATGTTGTAAACCACCGTCGCAAGACAGGTATTGATTTTGGTGTATATAGGACTTATCATTTTTCTACAGGGCTACGAAAAAGATTTCTTTTACATTAAGGCCTATGGAGGGGAAATTCTTGAAAGTGCGCCAGCGTTTAAACTGTACATTCTATTGAGCTCAAATTGGGTATATGTTATAAACCACCATCGTAAGACCGGTATTGATTTTGGTGTGTATAGGAGTAATAGTTTTTCCACAGGGCTACGACAATACATTATGGCCTATGGGGGAGGGAAATTCTTCAAAGTGCGCTAGCGTTTAAATGGTACATTCGATTAAGCTCAAATTGAAAAAAAACTAAATTTTTGCTGAATCATTCATCGATTAAAATTTATTTAAATGCTTGGAAATTATCTTAACTGTAAGTGTTCGGTAAGTCGAGTGGAGTCACTCCAGATTTTTACTTTCCGAACATGTACCATATAAGGAAAGTATTGTAATCATGAAAAAAATTCGACTTCGAGATTTTGGTGTATTGACACGTTTTGAGGTATTCTGAATTTATTTATCCTATTTTTACGAGATGTATGTATGTATGTATGTGTGTATGTGTGTGTATGTGTGTTTGTGAGTGAACACGATAGCTCCTAAACGGGGCATTCGATTGAGCTCAAATCGGGTACATATGTTACAAACCACCGTCGCAAGACGGGTATTGGTTTTGGTGCGTATAAGACTTATAGTTTTTCTACAATGCTACGACAAAGATTTCTTTTACATTATGGCCTATGGGGTTGAAATTCTTGAAAGTGCGCTAACGTTTAAACGATACATTCGATTGAGCTGAAATTGGGTATATATGTTATAAACCACCATCGTAAGACCGCTATTGATTGGTTTTCGCAAATGGTTGCTGTAACAAAATTGCTATAAATTATGCCCGTATAATAAGGGCTTTAGCATTTGCGAGACCTATGTGTGTCATTAACATTTAAATTTAGAAGTATCCTATTGGAATAGCTTTCATGCATATAGCATTTATAAATCTTTTGTTGGAACTATTGGAATATTGTTGGAAAACATCAAGGATGTATCATTTACTTTAATTATTCGTTGATGAGGTATGCATGAAAATAAGATATTGTCTAGAAATATATTTATAATCGATGAATTTAGCATGATTCATCCTTCTTGTATAAAATGCCAAAAGAAAAATGGTATATTATTAAAGAAAGGAATATTTTGTGAATCATGAAAAGAAAACCTTATCTTTGAAGGTTTCAAATGTTCTTATCTTATTACATTTCTTTTACGTTGCTTTGGACTAACTGTTTCCTTTTTGTACATTCTTTTTTCTGTCTTTTTATATAAGCAAGCTAGTATGGAGGAATTTAAGATTTTGACATATCTGGTATTACATGTTTGTTAGGTTTAAAAAATACGTTCTTTGACAAAAGTTGTGTGGTACTTTTGAAAAGAAAGAAAAAGAAAAAGTAGCGGCAGACAAAAACTATCGCAAAAAGTATTTTTGTATCAGCAGTATTTTCTTAAAAAATCTTCTTTATGATAAATGCAAATTCTTAGGTCGATATCCTTAAAACTTTAAGGAATAATATTCATATTGGTCACGAAGTATATGCTGGTAAAGGATGTGTATATAGTCATACATTTAAATGAAATTGTTATTTTACTGTCCAGATGAATGCCCGATAAACAGCGGCTTACACTCTGAAAATTTGGCGTAAAATTTGAACAAAGCATGGTAAAATGTGGTACTAGAAAGTTGGCTCCATAAGATGGTGAAACCTTGTTCCAACCTTTGTTGCTTCACAAAAGTATGGTTAAACCTCAGCACCAAACGCTGGAACAAGGTTTCACCATCTTATAGAGCCAACTTTTCAAGTATCATGTTTTACTATGTTTTGGTGAAATGTTGCGCCAAATTTCTAGGAGGGTAGACGGTTTTTAATACTTTATAGCTTTGATAAGCGCATTTACTCTTCATTGTAATAAGAATATTACATTGAAAAGACAGTGTTTATTTTTAATTTACTAGTCTGTGCCATAAAAGCAATTCCTTTAGATTTATCACTGTTCATGTATTTCGTTTCCAATTAATACAGTTTAATGCTCAGTAAGCATCTGAAAATTTTCTTAACAGTACCGGTAGTTACATACTTTTCACAGAGTGTAAGAGAACCTGGGGGTGGCTTAAACTCCTTCAATTCTTGCTATCTAGATCTAAATCCAGATATAATATGAAGATAACTTTTTAAGTTGGCAACACAGATAAAATTATTCCTTATCAAGAAATCTGAGAACACATTTTTACTCAGACTTTTTTTTTAGATTGTAAGGAAGGGATCAGGTCTTCCTATTCTCCCTTAACCCTCTAACGCTTAGTGTTCCCGCTCTGGGAACACTCGACTCTGACGTTTTGACTGTTGCCAGTCACGAAGAATAAATTTGATTTCTATAAAAATAGTTGAGGGTGACATAGCTCCACGAGAATCCTTTACTTTTTAGCACTTCATTTCCCGTAAAAAAATTGTCACAATTCTTTTTAACAGCACTGACATCTGCTGAAAAATGGGAAAATGCGAGAACAGCTAGGTAGATTGACCAATGCTGAAAAAAGGGCAGCCGTTACCATCGCTCGACTTAACTACCAGCAAGATGGCGGACGATCGAAACGTTCATCGCGTGCCACAGATCTAGAGACCCTTTTTTGACGACAGCTACCAGCACATTGCTGGTAGTTAAGTCGAGCGATAGTAACGGCTGCCCTTTTTTCAGCTTTGGGAAAGGGTTGCACGTCAAAGGGTTAATGTTGTTTTTGTGAAGAGATCTGGTGTTCAGAGAGATTTTTAACGTTAGAAACTACAATCTTATACGTATCAGCACATTGCGACAAATAAAAGTATTTCTTTCAAAAATTTATTTTGAAATTATAACTTTTGAATGTTGATAAAACAAGAAACGACATTTTAAATGTATTGCAATATTCTAGCAATTCAAAGAAGTTACATCTGCTCTACGACATAGCATATTAGTGGATAAGCATTGTTTTGTGCATCAATTATCCTAAGCTGCATTATTGAACATCCTGTGTTAACGCGGCCCTTTTCCCCATGAATTTTGGATCAAAGGAGATTTATTAATGACACCCCATTTAAAAGCACTTGGCGCCTAAATGTCGGTGTCTGGTTGTTATACACAAGTTTGTCTCGCCCGCAACTGTTTCATCGATTTTCTTCCATGCTTTAAGAATACTGTTTGCACTGACGTCAAAATGTCAAATAATAATGGCCTACTTTTTGATTGTTTTCCGTTTCTGAGTGTTACGCCTGTTGTTTTCAGTTTGCATAAAGAGACTTCCGCGTAATACGTGCTCTTTAGAGTTTCTGTGCTAAACAAAGGTTTGAGAGCAAAATAATTGTTTTAGAGTAATTGCAATTCTGCTAATTTGGGGGAGGGAGCTCTCTCTTGTTTCATCAGTTTTGGGGTTTGATTTTGAACGCTTCTGGTGCTTTGATAAGATGAAAAAATAATTGTATTGCGAGTCTGGAAACACTTTTGTTTACATTTTCCGAGGAAGAGAAATTTGATTATCTGCAGGCGTTGCCTTAGGTGAATGTAAACATACTCATTCAGAACTTCTCACCAATATAAAATATGAAAAGTACCGATATTCCAGAAAATTGGCTGTCAGCCTCTCATAGCTTGTTTGTTTGTTTCTTTTTTTATTCAATGGCCCTTTCATCTACTTGCTTTAGGTTTGACCTCTACCAGGGACAGAGATGCTTAGATGCTTGTGATTTTAGTATGGTGTGCTAGAACCAATTCCAGATGAGAAACCTAGCAGCTGGATTGACACTTCGAGAGGTATCGTTTAGACGGACGTTTGAGTCTCGACAGATTTTATGCGCAACAGCTAGCGTTCACCATCTGGTTTAGGACGTTTTACGTACACAGTAGAGAGAGGTTATCGACCTTCTATTAGCTGATCAAAGTCGACACCGATTCACTATCGATGTTCTTTTGGGAATCGAGTTCACTCGACTGGGCTACTACCAGGATCGGGCTTTCATATTAAGTACTCAAATCTTGTTGGTAAAAATAAGCAAGAAAGATAAATGTTGACAAATGCATGGATTATAAAACACTCTACAACACATACCTTATTAGCCAATGGCCTGTACTGAGGAATTAATACTCAGTTAATTATTGAAAGTGACAGAGTTCAAAAGTCAGTAAAATTCGTATCAGTGAAGTATTATTGATTAATGAAATCCCAGTGAATGGATTTCAAACTGATCGATGACTGGAACCTGAGATTTCTGGAATTTTCTCCAGAATCATCATCCTGTCTTTTTTATACTAAATGACTCAATAAAGCACCGAAATTTTAGAAAACCTAGAACAATCAAGATTGTTTGTGTACAGGTGTGGTCGCAGCAGTAGTCGTTGAATGCCTTGCAAGGACCCTATATTGAGCTGCAGCAGGGCTGGTTTACTGTGGAGCATTCAAAAAAGTAATTCTAGAAGCCAATATTGGACACAGAAAGGCAGTCTTCCATGTTTCTTCACCTCTTCAAAGATGGCATCAAACATATGATTCCTGGACTCAAAATTAAAAATTAAAAATAAATTATTTTCCTCTTGAAAAAGAATTGTGCACAAGTTATTGCGTTCAAGCAATTTTACCAACAGAAAAACAAATTTAGAGAACAACGGCAGTAAAAATAAACTATTTCCATATTTTAAAATTTTTGAACTTGTAACATATGTAGAAGTTGAACATATGTAAAAATTTTGAACAAGTAACTTAACAAAAATATGAGGGATATTAAAAGCTAGATGTGAGCGAAAAATTTTGCTTTACCCGAACAGAGATTCTGAATTGCAGTTAATCTGAAACACACTGGATGTTCAATTACTTTCTGATGCTCATACTATCAGTTTTAAACGAAAAGCATACTTATTATTGTCCTATGATATAAGAAAGTGAAAATTTGCTTCGAACAACAACAGCGGATATTTCCAATGTAGTATCTAAAAGCACTTTAATACATACAAACAAAATTCTATGAATGATCCGCTAGATTTTTTTCTCTAACTCAAAAGCTTATTTTTGTCTTTTTCAAATACATATACGCACACAAAAACATGCACTTGAATCGCTATCCTTCGATTGAAATATACAGCGATTGCTTCGTATTCTCCCGTAGAAATATATATGTGATTTGCACATTAATTTTAACAGAAAATTTAACATACAAGTTCATATAACTAAATTTACACTGGAAAAGATGAAAAAGAACAAAAGACACGGTAAATCAATTTTGCTGTGCAATGCAATTAAAGATGAATGATTACTGTAATTAAAGTTTTCAACATATATTTGTAGCATCATAGTAATTATTATAACTCCGTACATTCACGTAGCAAATTACATTTTAAATTATAGTTAGCATGAAGACTAAAAGCTCTAAAATAGCTCAAGAAATTAATAAATAAAGAAAACATTAGGTAATCGGGTGAAGATGCTAGTTGGGAAAAGACAAATATTTACCACTAGTATTTTTATGTTTTAACAGATAGCAAAACTGACCCTCTTGTTTGAGGAATCTTATACAAGTGTATGTGGATTGTAAATTTATCTTAATTTATCGCCGTTACTTTGGGTCTAGTGATAATTTAACCTGGTAATTATCAAAGTCAAACATTGGCGCAACAGCCCCTCTGCGGAGCAAATGCCTGCACTACCCAGCCGCGACTTCCTGACCATGGGCTCCGAGGTGCGGATGCATATGCCTCGGCCAGGTGGTTAGCCTGACGCGAAGCCCGCCAGTGTTTGACCCCCAAGCAAAAGCAAGCTTGGTCCTCATTTGTCGATCCACTCAAGGGGTGAAAGGCGAGTCGACCTTGCCTAGCCCGGGATTTGAACCCGGACCTGTGGAACGGCAGTGGTCTGAGCTAACCATTACACCAATGGGCTTCACCTGGTAATTATGCCCTTAAATTCAGAAACGTTGCATACTTATAGCGGAAAGGTTTCCGAAAGTATAGCGTAACCTACCGATGCTCTACTCGAACTCACGATTTCGGAAACATAACCCATATTTCGGGGTAAAATATTTACGGGGAAAGGAAATCTTTATTTGCGACTTCGCGCGCATGCGCCAAGTGCCAAGATACAGAGGGATAAGAGTGAACGCGTCTTCCCTAATAGCACAGATGGTCAAAAAAGAGTCGTGTGACGTCACAGAGGGTCACAATTGTCACAGGACTGTCACATTGTAACTTGCAGGGCCCGATTATGACCAACAGGGGCCCCGGCATTGATGAATTTGGGGGTCCCCATCTATAAAATTTGTTTTCTTTTTCATAATATTTTGACATATAAAAGAATATTTCAGAACAACATTTGAAACTGGGGGCCCTGGGCAAAGTCCCGATTTGCCCATGCGATAATAAGGGTCTGGTAACTTGTGAGTGATGTAACTCCACTGTGTGGTCACTGCGAAGTTTATTTGTGACCAGTCACCAGGTGACGTCGCCGGATGAATACTTAAATAAAACGGATGAATACTTAAATAAAACAGCACATTATCTCCTGAAAATAATTTATGTGGAAAAAAAAGATTTAAGATTTTTAATTTATATTTATTAATTATGGTATTTTCTCTCCATTTATAAAATACTTCAAAAAAATTTTAAGTTTCCAAAACAAGCCATACCACAACAGCAGTCAGTTTACTTTTAAAGCACTTACCGGCAAGAAAATCATAGCGTCGAGGTAAGGTGCTGTCCTATAGGCCCGTCTGTCCAGGGTTCGATTCTGATCGCTGGTTCTGCGCGCTCCTTCCGTTAGAGTTTGGTGCTGCCATCTAGTTTATGTTGCTCGAAACGCTTCATCTAGTGCATGTAATTTTTTCTGAAAAACTCAGAAAGGTTACTCGTTAATTCGGAAACCTTTGTGAAATACACGGAAAGGTTACTCAAAATATACAGAAACGTTACCCATCTTTTCCAGAAACCTTACCTTAAAAAGCAGGAAAATATGTAAATATTTTTCCGACATATGCAGAAACGTTTCTAAATACTTTACCCGAATGGTTCGGAAACGTTTCCTCAATTTTGAACTACAAGAACTGCCCCATTTTTTGGGGTAACGTTTCCGAATTTTTTTTACCGTGGGAAACTACTACTACATTTTATGTGCGTCTAAATATAAGAAATTTTTCAAGTTAGTTGTTTTGTACTTAGTGAGTTTTAATTGTTTTTTACTGATGAGTTATTAATAAGATCTTAATGTTTTAAAGAAATTCAAGATAAATTAGGGGGGAAATATCTATTTTTGGTTAAGCTGCATAAGATTTGTCTGTATAAGCGAAAAAAAAAGTGAAACTGCGAAAATAATTCCATTTTATGTACTATTTTTACATTAGCAAGTCATATTTTAGTTTTTTGAGTAATTGCTATAACATAGTTACTATGCCTTCTAAAATTAGCTTCTCTATAAATTTGAGGAAGTACACTGTGTTTCAACTCAGGACATCCTTTTCTTTATCAATTGCGATTAGTTTATTTTTTAAAATAAAGATAAAAGCTCTA
The DNA here is from genome assembly GCA_038373885.1 of Cheiracanthium punctorium. NCBI lineage: Eukaryota > Metazoa > Arthropoda > Arachnida > Araneae > Cheiracanthiidae > Cheiracanthium > Cheiracanthium punctorium. The sequence continues at coordinate 127,312 of JAWZYV010001112.1, forward strand.
CCTCTAGACTACTTCTAGAAATTTTTAAGCTGGAGACAAAATGACACATCCTTTTAGAGGTAGAATTAACCTAGACCACTTAATTAAAAAACATTTCATTTCTTCAAAATTGCAGTGTTTATTACAATTACTTTTAATAATTTTAATTAAATATATTTGTCTCAATGTGTTAAAATTACATGGGTATACCAAACGTACATTTTGAAAACTTGACCTGAAAATCCAGTTTATTCTAATATTTGTTTGGGTTACTAAACGCAAAAAGGAAACACCTTACGTTCTTATTGAGAGGCAATATTTCAGAAAATTATTACCATAATACATACATTAATTTAGAAAGTTTTGGTTGAAAAATGAAAATTAAGCTGAAAAATTCTAATTTAGATGCAACATTTTAGAAAGCTTGGTTTTCTTTACAAAGCATTTCCTCTTCTTTTTTTATGAATTTTAATTTCAATTTTTTTTTGTAATTCATGGATGATATACAATTCCGAAATTTCAATACAATTTAAGAGATTGGAGGATTTAAAATATTTAAAATAGGTTTGAAATGAGCATTGGAGTAAAGACGAACATTTCAGAAAAGAATGTACTGCCATTTTTGAACAGTAATCGGTAGTTTCACAGAAGACAATAATGTTACAATATTTTTTCCCCTTCAGTATTCTGAATCCAAAAATCCTTTTGCTTTAAAAAATTAAAAAATGTTTATGAAGCAATGTATGATGAATATAGCGTATTTCTTATTCATTTATTTTGTAACTTCTACTTGCTGGTTTCCATTTCATTTTGCCATTTTTGTTTTTTCACATATCATTTATTAATTTTAAAATGTATTAGAGTTTGTTTCAAATAATATATCAATATGAGCTTTTGAAAAATATTTGTTTTTATTAAATAATTTTGCCGTTTATGTAAGAGTTGTTATTTTCAATTTTTTTTAAAGCCAGGAGTTTTGTTTATGCCTACAACCAATTACAGTTTATCCCTTTTTTTTGTAAAATACACATAATAAAAATGGTTTTAACTAAGAACAGCAGATATTTATTACCTGAAACTGTAACTGAAAATTTTCTACAATATGATCCGTTGTACACCATAGGGTGGACTGACCTATCTGAGGATTAGTAAGCGTGTGTAATATTTTACGTTCTACAATTCTTCTAAAGTACCTCACTTTTCATGATGATATCTTGCAAATATGTATGACAAAATTTCCATTATTTTCTGATTTCATTAAATCAATATTTTATCTGTTTAGAGGTGAAGTAAGCAAATGTAAACCGAAATTTAAAAATGCTTCACTAAATAACACAAACGATTGAACACAAAGTATTGAGCTGAGTGCATAAAAAAATCAATTATAAATCAATCACATCTACCAAAAATATTTCCTTAGTAATAAAGAAGACTGGTTTTTAATAAATGAAAAACAATGACTGTATATTACTGTAGAAAATAAAATTTCCAATATATTAATTAATCTTTTAAGAGCACATGTAAAATTACTTACTGTATCGTACAGCATTGTGCGACAGCTTTAGTAAATAAATCCCTACGATATTGATCGAAACTGTAAACTTTTATCTTTATTCTGTCATGATTCATCAAGTTTTATGTTTCTATCTGGCTTTTCTTTATGCGTTACGTCGTTAAAAAGGTTTTGGGCGTCCACATGTCTGTGTCCCTTAGAGAATTGTTGCTCCAGCTGAACGTTCTTTTCTTAAGTTTCCGAATGAAAATTATTTGAGCCTGGTATTATTGGTATCTGACAGCTTTTCTAAGGCAGTAGTTTAGTGCTTAAAAATATTGGCGATAAGTTGAAGAGAACTGAAAAGGACTAGAAAAAAAAGTTTGACTTTTAAATGGTGGTTATGAAACTCTCCGAAGTTTTTTGACAAGTTTGTTTTTAGTAAAAAAACAGAACAATCTTTATTTTCAGTCTTTTTTTAAAGCAATGTCGAGAATTATTAATGTAAGTATGAGTGTAAAAATGCAGAATTTAAGAAATAGATAACCCTTATTTTCACAGAACGATTAAAATTGTCTTTAAAACATATTTATGCAAATAAATTTCATATAAATATTAGTATATCTTAAGTTATTCAAGACAGAGTCTACGTAACATTTATGCGTATGCTCTACATTACATTGTTTTAGGGAGCTTTAAAATGTACTTTAAATACTGACTGCCTACAGACCTTAATTTATTGATAAAATTTTGGCTCACAATGAAAAAAGAAACTAAACAAAGAATTTTCGGTGGAGTAGATTGTATATATACATTAGGGTGGATCGAAAAATTTTTTTTTTCGAAATCTTTATCTCCTGAGGTCTCAAAAGTTGTATATTTATAAGTATAAGACGTGTGTAAAATTTGAATTTTCTACGACAACGTCTTGGGGTTGCGCATTGAGCTTGAAATTTAGAAACTTTTGAAAAATATGGCTTTTTCAAAATAGCGACCAAAAAATTTCTTTTCCGAATTATTAGGCTCCGGAGGTTTTAAGAGTTGTATATTGTTATGAATAACACGTATGTGAAATCTGGAGGCGCTACGACAATTTCTAGAGATTGCAGATCGAGCTTGAAATCTATAAATATCTGAAAATTATGTGTTTTTTGAAAAAATTATGTAGAAAGCAAACTTTATTTGTTAAAAATAATTTGGTTCTTTTATATGTTAAAAACTGCTCAGAGAAACTCAGTAAATCACAAAAAGTGACTTTACGAATAGTTTGATACAATGCACACGTTATGCTGTCGTTTTGTCTTGGGCGCAGTACGTAAGCTGTGCTCTAGACAACTAGCTCCAGTTTGCCTGCCGAGTGATGGAGATGCATTCGGTTAATCCAGGCACGAGATATTTCGTTGAAACAGGCATTTAGTTTAACGTTTCAGATAGATGGTGCTTTCAGTTTACTCTCAAGAAAGCCAAAAGGTGGTTGCCTTGCACTGCTACGATTCTGAATAGAGTGATACCGTCTGCAACAGAACATGGAACAAAATCGGTGTTCTTAGAAGCGCTGGGGATATCGAAAGAATTACCTTGTACCAACTTACCAACCCGAGAAGACGTACTTCTATATTACTTTTTTGTACTTAAGAAGAAAAATTTCTGAATAAAGGGCAGGATCCACCGGAAGGAGAAGTAACCTTACTTGTGGCGATCAAAGTACAGGAAATTTGGAGCAAGACCAGTATCCATATTGTGTCAATTCAAGGAATTCCAGAGATAGTTAGAAAAGGTCATGAGCAAGTTCAGCAGCTAAATAAATCATACGGACATAAGGAATTGTTTATGAAGAAAGTGGGAAAAACTCTCCCTTACCGAGCTATTGAATATCGCACTTGCAAATGTCCTGACTTTTCCCGGAGCAGGTGTGGCTCAGAGCCTCGCATACCTCATACAGAACGGGAGTCATTAGCAGGCCAGAGGGGAGCAAGATATGTGACAATCGATGGAGTTGTAATGAAGAGAAGTTTATGGAGAATGAGAGAAAAGTTGAAAGGTTGGAAAAGAGAAATTTCGTGATTGGTGGAGAAAGAGGTGAAAGTTCCAACTTAAGTCATTGATTCGGAAAATGAAAATAACTTAAGAGAAGTACGAAAGACTGAAGAAAACGCTGAATGTCTGTGTACCGCCAATTTGGGAGATTCATTCACAAATGACTAAGAATAAAAATATCAGTGCTTTCACAAGTCTGCGACACAAAATTATTGCGTACTGGGCAGCAGCAACTTTGGTATCAACTTTATTTTCCAATCTAGAAAGCGGAAGGAATGCAGATGGAGAAAAATCTTCTCAACTGATTCTCGACCCATATAAAATTACAGGAAGGCAGAGATGACTCGCAGTGAAAGAAACGGAAGAAGGCTTTAAAATTTTCTTTGGATTGTGTTTTGATAGGAGAAAGAACAAAACCTGATACATAGAAAAATTTGTTGACGGCAAATTACACCCAAGTGTTTGTCACAAAGAGCATATCTCGCTGATAATGGAACCTGCCTCAACATACTTGGCCATATGCCACGATCTGATTTTAAGAATTTCACTGGAAATTTGGGAGAGTTTGATACGAAATCCATTGATCTTAGGACCCTCACATACATTGGCAGTGGTGGCAAATCATCGAATTCGGGAAAGAACAAAGGCGATGTGCAACTCTTAGAAATTGTCACAGTCCTTTCAGATTTTGCATACGTCTTATTCATAATAATATACAACTTCTAAAACCTCGGGAGTCTAATAATTCGGAAAAGAATTTTTTTGATCAATTTTTTTAAAAAGTCATATTTTTCAAAAATTTCTAAATTTCAAGCTCGATGCGCAATCCCAAGACGCTGTCGTAGAACATTTAAATTTTACACATGTCTTATTTATATCAATTTACAACTTTTGACACCTCAGGAGATAAAGATTTCGAAAAAAATTATTTTCGATCCATCTTAATATACACTCATGTCCATAAATTAAGGATAATGAAGTTCAGGCAAAGAAAGAGAAAGAAGCAAAACAAATTTGACTTATTTGTAAAGTCTATTTATTAAACAAAAAGTAAAGAGCAAAAAAGATGCTATATGTTTGACATAATTAATAAAAATTGCAAGTTTTACTCCCTTGACCAAATTTCAAAAAAGAACCTATTTACAAAAAACAGTATATCATGGTTAGTAGGATGGTTAATACGGAGTATGTCTCCCGGACGATGCAATACAGGCCTGACAACGCCTAGGCATGCTGAGTATCAAATGATCAATCTGATCTTGGGGAATATTACACCACTCATCAAGCAATGCACTCCGAAGTTCCGGTAGAGAGGTGGGAGGGGGTTGACGGGCTGCAATTCGTCGGCCAAGCATATCCCACACATGCTCTATTGGATTCAAGTCCGGTGAGTATGCTGGACAATGCATACGGGTGATATCCTCCGATTGAAGGCATTCGTCTACAATGTTCGCACGGTGAGGACGGGCGTTGTCATCCATAAACACAAATTCAGCACCCATGGCGCCCCGAAACAAACGTACATGTTGTTCCAGAATGACATCCCGATAGATGTGGCCTGTCATCGTTACACTCTGAACATGCAGGTCAGTTCTGGAACCAAGAATAATTCCTCCCCAAACGAGCCATCCTGCATCACCGTAATGGTGTCTTTCAATGGTGTTCTCTTGGTGGTAACGGGTACCTGGCGCTCTCCAGATGAATGTCCGGCGAGAATCAGACTCCAAACTAAACCTGGACTCGTCGGAAAACATCACACAAGACCACTGTTGCGGTGTCCACAATGCATGCTCTCTAGTCCAGGTTAATCGCAGGCGACAGTGAGTTGCGGTAAGTGGAACACATCTGACAGGCCTACGAGCATATAGACCAATGTGCCCTAAGCGTCTGCACACGGTCTGCCTTGAAACTGTCGTACCGGTAGCTGAAGAGAGCTGACGAGACAGGTCTGATGCTGTACTCCGTCTGTTTCTTTTGACAGTAACTGCCAAATAGCGGTCCTCATTCGGCGTTGTAACTCGGGGGCGACCTGTGCTGTAACGTCTACTCACATTACCATCATCTTGGAATCGTTGCCAAAGCCTGGAGATGACACTCTGGGCGATTCCAAGTTCCTCGGATACTTCCAGCTGGGTACGTCCACATTCCAGTCTTCCGATAATTCTGCCACGTAAAACATCATCCAAATGCCTCCTTTGTGCCATAACTATGCGGTTTTTGCACTGAAAGGCTTTCACAGCGCTTGTGAACAATTTTACTTCTTCGCCACCATTCCTTATATACCCCTCTCTTACACTCTCGTCATTGTGACGTACCATCCACGCCATCTGGTGGTTTCCTGTAATTTGCATATTCTTCTTCAAGATGTGTGTGATCATTCCAGAGGTGAAATTTTTATTTTAGAGATCAATTTCTGTGTGATTCTGAATTATCCCTAATTTATGGACATGAGTGTATATGTATGTGTGTGTGTGTGTGTATTTCTAAGCAATTGGTCCCTATTTACGGCATTTAGAGTAAAGATAGAAAGAAAAGCAAAAACCACAAACGCTCTTAAATTTTGTTGAGATGTGTTCGACCAATAAAGTTTTAACCCACTTTCAACCCCACTATAGATAGACAGATCAAGACCTAAAGACACGTTCTGCATAACAAAAATTGTTTCAGATTAAAGAATTTGGTGTTGCAAACAAAAGCATAAAAAGTGTATAATACAACAGAATTTGCACATCATTATTAGAAAATGAAAGGTATATTTATTCTTTATAATTCTTCCGCCAGTGAATAATCTTTAAAATGAACTTTAGTTTAGTGTCTTTACAGCATTACGATACCTTGTAAGTAAAGATCGCATTTCTTTTCAAGATATTTATCAAATGAGACACTTTCTATTAAGTAAAAGGGCGATTTTCCCAACATCCTACTGGTTCCTTCTTTATACTAATTTAAAACGGCATTTTCCTCACATTTTATTGGATATTTCTTCTCGCATTTTATATTGCGCAGAGAGTTATTGAACAAACAGTTTGTTGCGAAATATGTACAGGGTGTCCCCAAAATATGGTAGCACGCATTAATTCGTTAGCCATTAGAGACAATGTAAATTGAAGAAATGTTCAAAATAAGGTAGCAAAAAACCTATAAGAAAAAATCCGTCAAACTAATTTTCCAAAAAAGAGTGACGGTTTTTAAATTTATACACAACCCCCATACAGAAATATTCCCAATTAGTAAAACGTGCTCCGTACACTAATGAGGTGATGTGAAAAATTTTTGTTATATCCTAAAACTGTCATAGATGGAATATATATAATAATATATGCTAACTTAAACCACTTTCCAGTGGCTCTCGAAGGGAAAAAAAATCACGTCGGATGATCGCATTTAAGGGATCACACAGGAATTACGAAACAAAATAGTTTTTCCAGTCTAGCAATGAATGTGTTCCTGAATAGCGTCTGGCGAACTTTGTTATAAAATATCTCTCTGAGGTTACGGAAGATTTTTTTTCCTCTTTTTTTTTCACGTTTAGATTCAAATTTATGTATAGTCCCTGATTATCGTAGTTTAAAGATCTATCACACTTTTTACGATACATTTTTCAAATTTCTTACATCACCCCATTATTGGTTTTTTTTTTTCAATTAGACAGTCGCCACTGGTGACTAAATTTTAAAATCATTTTTTTTTTCACAAATGAGGTACCAAATGAGTAAATTTTAAAGGTTATGATTTAAAGTATAAGAAAATAATAAAAAATTTTACTAAAATTTAAGTCTGGAGGAACTATAGGCCTTTAAATAAAGACATTATAGTGATGCTGCTGACTCATTTTTTAAATATCATTTTGAAATTGGTATTTTGATATATAATTACAATATATTTCCTGTTTAAATGAATTCAAATGGTTGCCATAACACTTTAGAAGAGCATAGTTTAACAAAATCGAACTTTTATGATATATTTTTGTCCTGAGGAGCTTTTTTATCTCAGGCACTTTGATAAATTTACGTCCGACACTAAATTTCTTTAAAGTTGTACCTGTATAAAATTGATTGGGTTATTTTATAAAATATTTTCCCTGCAAATCAGGACTTCATTTACTATTAAAAATGTGCAATCCAAATTAATTTTAAACAATAAATTTTTTGTACGTTTTACATCCGACACCAAGATTTTACGTCCGACACTAATTTCAAAATCAATTTGCACCTTAATTCAATTTAAATAAACAAAAACAAACCATAAGTTATTTATCTTTTATCAATGCATTTTAGCAAAAAAGTACTTAGAATTTTGCAGATCAAACCATTGACCTGAATTTTAGATTTTAGTTTTGCAAGTCTCATTTTTCAGTTTTAGCCTCTTACATCTGACACCATGATTTATTAATATTTTTTTTTAAAGTTACAAATTTTTGCATAAATTATTTTTATATTTCATAAGTCTACAAACATAGTTAAGTATTAAAAAAATATTTTGATTTGTTTAAAGTATTTTAATGCTTAGAAATTTTAGTTTTTATGAAAAAATTTTATGCAATTTTTACGTCCGACACCGTGGAATTGCCCCACTACAACTGTCCTAAAGTTTTGGCTATTACCACCCAATGTTACACCATATGAAGGGACGGACGAGTTAACACCCAAGTCCAAGTGGGGAATGGAGTCCGGGCTCAAGCCACGATAGCATGGTTCTTTAGCTACTACACTACCTGGACGGCACCTATTTAGTGCATGTATCTTACTAACTGAGACTATTTTTGTACAGGCGTTTTATACAAATCTAGAAATTTCACTTTTTGAAACATAACGAGAGGATTTTTTTATCTTAAGTAGTCTTTTTTCCTACCTTATTTTGAACATTATTTTCAATGTACATTGTCCATTTATATCTGCAATGGATAAGGAATTAAAGCTTGTAATCTTTTTGGGGCACCCTGTATTCTATCAAACGTGGAGCTTATTTCACACTAAAATTACTCTAACAGACCTACGATTTCCCCTTAGAAAAAAAGAATGTTGTATTTTTTTAAATACGATTTGATAAGTAAATACTTCAAAAAGGGACAAGGCTTATTTGTCCTATCGATAAAGGGCAGTTTTTTTCCTTATATTTTTCAGTTTATCGTTGTTACAATTTTACTGCTGTAACCTGGAGGTATAAAAATAAACTTTCATTCAGGCGATTTAAGGCTTCCTTTTATAGCTGGCCATGCCATGTTTTTATGGTTTTAAGAAGATTTTTTTATATATATTAATATGTCTCAGCATCAATAAAGCACTATCAAATAAAATTAATTAGTATTAAATATGTCTCGCTATAATTTAGTATTTTAAAATACACCCACAAAACTATAAAATTACAAACGTACATCTCCTTAGAGACATGAATAATTAAAATAATCTTGCATAATGAGTAATGTAATGAACATGAATTTACAATGATTGAAACGAAATTTTTAAAAAGTACCAAAAAAATCAAAATGTATCTCTCACAGCTTTTCAAGATTTTTTTTTCAGAAATAACAACTTCTTGAAAAGCAAAATTCTGTTCGTAGTGTGTTCGTTAACGGATAAGTATTTTAAATTAAAAAACACTAGGGTATTACAAATATCTTTCTAGTTTAGCTAGGCAATGTTTCAATTCACGATTTTCCTTTATTCTGTACTCCATTAACAGCGGAATGCCCCGTTTTGTTCCACTGCACTTTGAATATTATATCATTTTGCTTTTCTATAAAGAAAGGAAATTTTGCCTTTCTATTTTATTTCATTTGTTTATTTATTTATTAATGATTTATACTTTCATTTGAAAGCGTACGAAAGATGAGGGGGGGGGGAAAGCACCTTAAGATCCAACGACAGTTTTTATTTTTATTTTTTTAACGCTACACGTAGCATATGTCGCGCTTTCGTTTATGTTGGCAATTCGCTACATTTTAATATTGGCGAGGCTGTCCTTGGACTAAAACTTATTTTGTTTACTGTTCAACAAAATTAAACATTCAAGGAAGATGTAAATACCATCGGGACGGGCAATTACCTGGGGTTAACTGAGGTGTGAACAGCAGCCGTGCAAAAGTTCGAATGCCCCTGTCCTTTTGTCAGGAGAGAAACAGACTCGCTGATAGGTAGGTAGCTTGCATCAGGACCACTTGGTCACCTGAGAGAAGAAAGATGGAAATTCCATTGGCTGATTACAAAGCAAAAAAAAATTTAGACTCGACCTTCACCGAAGTTGAGGTTTGGATAGGGAGTGGAAGAGGCGTGGAAAACCGGTGTATTGTGAGAAAACCAACTTGCAGTCGAAGTACCGATTTGAGAACAGAAATTTGAAACGTGAAGTGCTAGAATATAAATTTTTATGCAAACATCCCTTAAAATATGACACGCACACGCACACACACACACACACATATGTATATACATATATATATTATAAATTGCAAATTGTTATCAAAAATGTTTTGTATCGTGTATTAAGGCAAAGCTACTCGTGGACTATCTGCTGAACCCTTTGAGGCGCAACCCTTTCCCAATGCTGGAAAAAGGGCAGCCGTTGCCATCGCTCGACTTAAAAACCAGCAAGATGGCGGACGATCGAAACGTTCATCGCGTGCCACAGATCTAGAGACCCTTTTTTGACGCAGCTGGCTGTGCTCGCGATGAACGTTTCGATCGTCCGCCATCTTGCTGGTAGTTAAGTCGAGCGATGGCAACGGCTGCCCTTTTTCCAGCACTGGGCAATCGGTGAAGCTGTTCTCGCATTCTTCCATTTTTCAGCAGATGCCAGTGCTGTTAAAAAGAATTGTGACCATTCTTTTACGGGAAATGACGTGCTAAAAAGTAAAGGATTCTGGTGGAGCTATGCCATCCGCAACTATTTTTATAGAAATCAAATCTATTCTTCGTGACTGGCAACCGTCAAAACGTCAGAGTTGGGTGTTCCCAGAGCGGGATCACTGCGCCTTAAAGGGTTAAGGATGGGTATCTTGGTCGGAGGAATTTTATGGGATTCTCACGAGTATTCACATTACACCTGGAGAAAACCGCCCAAAACTCCAGACATTTAGATCGATGATCACAGGATAGGCCCGAACCAGGGATCTTCACACTTCAGCCATCTATCATGCTCAGAGATTTTACCCACTCAGCCATGGTGGCGCCCAAAACTGTTTTGTAAAAATGTCAACTTATCTTTTCCAAACAACAGTGGGAACGCTGATTTCGAGTCATCTAAGTGAACCTAACCCTCCTAGATGTCTTTAACCCTGATGTCAGATAACTCCACTGTCATGTGTGTATAACCTGAATAAATGACACTGCTGTAGCTTATGCTGCAGTGCAGGCAGAATTTTTATTGTGGTGGATGGTGGGAGGGGAGAGAAACAGACAGCTTCAAAAATTGCCTTTCGAAATGAGCCATTTAATTTGAGTGGTGGTGGTGGGGTCAGAAAACGAACTCTCACACTACAGATTTAAATACAACAGAAATGAGAAAAGAGAAGAAAATTACTTATTACATGTAAATTCTGCTCACTTTTAATAAAGAGCTGAGGTTTAATAAAGAGAGGAAATGTGCATCGCATTTGATACAAAACAAAATGAAGGTTTAAAAATATAGCAATAGCTTAATTAAATCAAACACTGAACTACATCTCCATTAGATGTTAGTAATCCGGTGCTGATCCGTCTATATAACCTGAATTAACAATACTGCTGTTGCCTGTGTAAGAGGGTGTATCAAAAAAACCTTAGCTAAGTATGTTGTAGAATAATTATATGCTTTAAATAAATGCCTGACTCTATATTGCCATTGACCGTATTGTATTGGAAGTATTTTGAGTCTTCCTGAAGAACTATTGACGATACAGACACTATTTTCGATGGAAAGCTTTATCTTGTAATTCTTAATAGCATATACCAATTTTGTTTCATTTCAAATAGCAGAATAACCCTAAAATCCGCTTTAAAGAATAACTACCTATAGAGCGTAATGTATTGGAAAATATTGAGTGATCATGTGGAAAAACTATTAATGCTGCATGCACCATTTTCAATAGGGTACGTGATATAATAGATAAGAATGACATGTATAAATTTCGTGGAAATCGATTCATATTTACGGCAGTTAAAGCACGGACGGGCGGACAGACAAATTTAAATCAGAAAAAACTCTTCAATCTTGTTGGAAAGTGTTTAAAATCGGCGAAAACACACAACTGAAAATGGAAAGATATACATTTCTTATGTTATTAACGTTATCGGGACCTGATGTACACACAAAATATTAATACAAAAGAATTGAAATGCCTCTACAGGAGTGCCAGCGAAATTTACTTTTTTTTTTTTTTTTTTTTTCAAACTTTAGGCTTACTGTGATCACTGAACATATTGATCGACTGAGCTAAAAATTTCCATGCTTATTATTCAGTCAATTAAGATAAGCTTCGGGGTTAAGAACAGTAAATTTTCAAAAAAATTGTATTTTTTTTTAATTTTTCAAAAACTTGCTTCTTTATTTAGTTGTTGTTTTTTTCCAAAATTTAAGTCCAAAGAGGCAATTGATGACCTTAAATAATCGAGCTGAAATTTGGCATACTTTTTATTGAGTCAATTTGGCCAAAAAAATCGCACTCAGAGTAAGCGAATTTCGAAAAAAAATTTTTTTTTCGATACACCTTACTGTGTAATATTTTATTGACATTTTGGAGTTTTACCTAGACTAAAACATTATATTTTCCGTTTTGACCACTGTGGAGTTATTCAAGTCACATAAAATACTTTTCACTTGCTGTCGTCAGTCTCCTTACCAAAGTTGGTATCATTCTAATTATATGTCGAGTAAAAAGTGGATTAGAGTAGTGTCAGTTAAAAAAACTAATGAAACTCTCTGTATTTCAATAAATTAAACTTGTTATTTAAAAATATAAGAGTTAAACTTTTGTCTTTTTTCTAGACTGAAGTGTAAAATTTGTTTTTGCCATACCTTTTATGGAAAAAGTTTTGTACCACACATGGTAGCTTTAAGTTATAATTCATTTGTGCATAAGTTTCTAAAATTCTAGAGTTCCATTTCAAAATTTAAAAGTTATTATAAAGTTTACAGTTAAAGTAAACAAAAAGATATGTTAAATATTAAGTGCTTGTATTTTTATATAAGATTTGTTCTAGAAGATGTAAGGTATTTACAAAAAAATATTTTAGTTTCTTAATAAAAGCACTTGTAAACTAATTTACATAACCTAAACTTTCAGTCTTTTCGACTTACGACAGATTTTTTTACGGCGAATCTCTCGTTACAAGCTTAAGATTCGTTACTCTAATAATATAATGATTATTCCAGACTTTCTCCTCTCTTAATTTTCAGTCTTAAAATATCCTTCATAATTTTTAAAAAGTTTTAAAGTTTCTTTTTAACGTGAAAAACATTTGACTCTTCTTTTCTCTCAGAGTATGAGCCTCTGATGCAGGGCACTCATTTTAACTTATCTCTATGGCAACGGGTTGTCCTTACGTCATGGAACAGGAGAGTGACGTCAAGCCCTCTCCGAACGGAAAGAGAAATATAAGGGATCCTATTTGAAGTTATATATGGTTTTCATACAGATAGAGAGAAATGTGAAGTAAACATATATCCGAGTGAAATATGTTGTTAGGTGAATTTATCATATACTTGCATCATATTAAAAGTTAAAAAAAATACGAGATAAAAAACCGTCTCAAGTCCACGATTTAATTGCAAGCGTTGTCACTGTACGGATGACTGTGTCTATATAAGCTAATCAAGTAAGAACTGTAGACACAAAACTGATAGTCTAAAGCCAGAGAAAAAGTTAATTTTGAAATTTAAAGTTTTTTTTAATTCAAAGTTTTCTTTACAGTTAAATATAAAATGTAATTTATAAAACTTAAAGATATAATGTCTAAGTCTATAATGACTTTTTATACATGGGTTAAATTTTTAATATTAATTATGTTTCCATTATAAATGAGGATATTTCAAAAAATCCATAAAATAAATTTTGGTCCCTCTCAGACCAGTGAGTTTAAAAATATCAGTATTTAAAATTGAGCACTAAAGAAATGCAAGTTGCATTCTTCGTATTTTCAACCTCAGTTGCTTAAAAATGGAGCTAAATATTGATACAGCAACTGCCAACTCGCTCAGTTTCCAGCTCGGTATAACAACTAAATTTGATGTATAGTATTAAAGGGACTGAATATGTCGAATGAACCGATAATAAATCATGGTTTCTATTCAAAATTTCAATTAAGTATAAATGTGTTAACAACCTCTTAAAAAGTTATAACTTAATGAAAAATATAAATCAATAAACCTTAACCATAAACTTAAACAGCTTATTTCTGTGGGGTTTTTTTTTTGGGGGGGGGAGGGAGAAGGGGTGAGGCATATAAGAAATGGCGAAGTGAGCTGTGACGTGTACATATAGTTGTACAGATATACTTAAAACTTAATGTACATCCTCTCACATTCGGTAATGTTTGCTGTATTTCGTAGCTCGCATTAGCAAAACATTTTTAAAAAATGGTCGGAGCTCTTTTTATTCCTACGAGTCAAAATACTTTTGCATAGAAGCGGCTTCTTTTATGAATTATGCATCTGTTTTTAAACTATTTTAAGAGCCGTAGTGCGTGTGTCATGGAAAAAAATCAAAACTCATGACCAGAGAGGCCTGCGATAAAAAATAATGGCCAAATAATATTTCAAAAGCTTATTTAGTAGATGAAAGTATCTAAAACTTTCAAACTTTTCACTTGATTTATGCATAAATATATGAACTACTCTAACTCAATTTTCCCAATAAAACTATTTTGAAGTAAAACAAAAAATCCCCTTTTAAGGTTCTTTCTAAGGCCAAGCGCAATTAGTTCTTTTTTATATTTAAAGATAACTGCAGATTTTTTTCTTGTCTATACCTTATGAAATTGTATTTTTAAATTTCCTGACTGCTAATTTAGTATTGATAAACATATAATTTTAATTGATCCCAAAGATTTTATACAAAATTTAAATAAAATTATTATCTATTTCTTTAAATTTTCATATGAATTTTTTAAGGTAAAATTAAATCCTTTTTACAAATTTAAAAGAGAAAATAGGTGATCAATAAAATTATATTTAACAAAACATTTATAGCAACAGTAGATTTTTTCTTGGTTGATTTTATTACTTAATAGTTTAATTATTAAGGAAATAAATATTTTTAATAAATTTAATACCAAATAAGTCATATAATATTAAATAAGTCGATAAACAAGGAAAATTCAAATTTTACTAGCTGTAAAAATAATTCATTTAGTAATCAACAAAATTTACGAGATACTACTACTTCTCATGCTTACGCGATGTCAAATACTTTTTATTTAAAGTTTTCAAACACCTAGATAATTATAAAGTGCTGTTCAAATTTCGTATATTTTAGTTTTTATTACAACAACACCTTTTTTTCTACATTGAAGTATTCTTTACAATCTAAAAATAAAATATTAAGCATTTTAAAAGTCTTTTTTTGGAAATACGATTATCATGTGAGAATTTAATCATTCTGTTTACAGAATAATAAATTTTCAAATTATGAAATGATGTAAAAAATGTTACACAATAGTTTGTTGTATGAAGGATGCTTTATAAAATATGCTTTGATGTTTCTAATGAAAATTTATGATTTCACGAGGAGGTAAAAATTAATTTTTATTTAGGTTATTATACTGAAAGGCGGAGTTAGGTTGTAATACACGCTAAAAGTGGGTTCTCGAAATTTAACAACATCTCTTTGGTTAAGTAAGTTTGGTAGTTTTGTTGATTTAAACAAAGTTTGATTCAACTAAGTAGATTTAACAAATGTCGGTAAAGCAAGGCATACCAATAAATCTGCTATTGTTTTCTAGAGTATGTGATAGCAGGGCCATGTGTATTAGAGCAGAAGCTCAGTTAGAAAATGCTCTTGTACGATTAGCAAATGTACGATTTAAATGTTGTAACACTAGAAAATCAGATAGCACAAATGATAATTCAATTGTTTTTCGTGAAACGCTGCGCTTCAGAAATAATTGCTCCCTATTTTGATGGTCGAAACGATGAAATAAAATCAAAGAAAATTTACGTGGTAAGTCTATTCGTAAATCAATACAAAAAATCAGCCAGCAAACACACGACTCACAGTTCGATAACTGAACTATATCTTACGCCAGATAGTGCAGATATCAGTTGGACACCAGGCAAACGTAACCGATCTGTGTCGAAAGTGTCCGCTAAAGTGAAACACTCAGCAGACACGGTATAAGATGTCGATCAGTTATAGGTAGCGGGTTTCGATTTCGATTTGCCACGAATAATAACCGAGAGGTCGGGCACAGAATCGGAACTTAGAAATCATAACAATAATACAAAATTATAATTATTGGTTTAAAAAATAATGCCATACGGCCTATGATATTCCCTATGATATTGTTATGGTTTTCGTGCATTTCATTTTTGAGAGGAAAACCGAAATCCAATCGATGCAGTTCTGACTTCGCTAATCAGGTCAACAATGTGGCATCTTTTCGAATACAAGAAATTGCTAGAAATAGAAGTGCATAATTTTTATCGTACTTTTGGCAAAAGTTCGATGCCTTGAAATGATATATCTTCGATCCTATACCTAAAAGATTTCCGATCGCTACTTGTGATTCGGCATTGATGACACAGCTGAGAAGTCGGATATCGAATCGTAAAGTTTGCGATAGTTATGTGTTTGCTGGGCATATATTTTTGGTTAAAGAACCAGGATAATCACATCCTGGTCATATAATTCCAGACAGTGGTCCTGGGAAAGACATAGATTCATCAATACTGAAACAAATGAAATTTAATATCATTGATTTCAAAATTATTAAAGCTCTTTGTTGTGATGATACTAAAGCGGAAAATCCAATTTTAAGAAGGAAAACGCTGTTGAAAATTACGTCAAGAGATGTCAACTATATATGCTTTGTAATCCACACTCGAACTCGTGAATTGCGGTTTCGTGCAATAGCACTCACCGAGCAGTATGTAGATCCTTGTTCGAACTCAGCCCGTGTTATTTTTTTCCTGATCTTTTGCAATATTTTTGTGTTACATATAATTATGCAAAATAACTCACATCTATTTAAACTCTGAATTAAAAATTTTGTATGACTTCCTAAAAACACTTTTGACTTATGACATACAGGTCTATGTAAAACCAGCCAATTCTATGTAAAGCCAGCCAATGGTTAAAATATCATCTTTCAGTTTTTTTTAACAATTTATTTATAATAAATTTTCAATGCTTCTAAATAATTCGAAGCATAATAAATATTCATTAT
This sequence comes from Cheiracanthium punctorium, assembly GCA_038373885.1. Lineage (NCBI taxonomy): Eukaryota > Metazoa > Arthropoda > Arachnida > Araneae > Cheiracanthiidae > Cheiracanthium > Cheiracanthium punctorium. The sequence goes on from JAWZYV010001112.1 coordinate 144,178, forward strand.
TTTGAAAAATTCGGATATTTTGCATCCTATGGTAACCTTTAAGAAGATATAAATCAAGATCTTTTTGTCCTAAAGAATTGAAATCTCTGTCATTTTTTCAGCTCTTTGAGGTCTTACAAAAATATATATAACTTGTCTGTTTCAGTAAAATAACCCTTTTTTATGTAAATTTAAAAAAAAATCATTTTTTATATTTTGAAATCGTAAATTTATTTTTTATTTCGGAATCGAGATGTTTTATAATTTTTATGTTATTAATTTGTTTTTATCAATATGTATGCCAAATTGGAATTTTTTAAAATATTAAACTGAATCTTCTATCGCTATAAGCAATTGTTATAAGTGTGCCATACTTATTAAATAAATGCACACACTAGTAAAAAATATTTCTTAAATTATACTAATAATTAATTTATATTAATAAGGAATTTCACAGGGGTAGTAAAATTTATCAGTTAAAACATAATTAACAGGAACTGGAGAAATAACGCGTAAAAACGTAACGCGTAAGTAACGCTTAAAAACGCTTAAAAAAATACTGCGCAGAAAAAAGTATTAGCATTTGATTCCTTAACGCTCTTTAAGTATCGATGATATCCGTTATTTTCAGTCGATAATCATCAATTACTTTCTTCTTGAGCATTTACGGACGATGATACTTGTTCACTTGGATTTAAATAAAGAGTGCTTTCACCTTTTTGTCTACGGACCCTCTCACCTAGAGGAAGACATTTCGTAGTTTGTGGGCGTTTCACTTAGATAGCACCGTTGAGCTTTTCAAAAAAGACTTAATAATCGCTAATAACATAATCCAAAACAGCATCGAAGCTTTGACAGTTTATTTTACTGAAAAGTAAAAATTGTTAAAATGGATAGCTTTCATTCTTTTACAAATTATTCTAATTAATTACTCGTCTGTGAATATGTCAAATTACTTCCCACATCTTATTAACAGCTGTAGAATGTACTATATAAACCACAGAACATTCTGCAAGGCCTAGACGAATATGTACGAGTGAATAAAGGTAATCTGATTTTCATATACGTTTTGAGAATGAATATACTATGATAGTCTACACTGCAAAATCTGTTTAGTAAAGACTGAAGATTTGCAATAAATGCATTTTATGAAATGCTTGCGTAAGCTTATTTTGTTGGAACGAAAGTTAATCTACGACGTAAGTTCGAGAAATTGTTCGGCTTTCTTCATCTAAGTGATCTTAAGGCGAATAATGCCAGGCTTTTACTGGATGAGATCATGTAAAAACTGTTTTCTTAAGCATTTGCATTGGTTCACGCAGTACGATTTTGTCATGCAAATAATGGCGAAATAAAGAATGCTGTTCTATCTGAATGAAAATGGATATAAAAAATATCAATGCTTCAATTTTTGTCATGAAATACAAGCGTACTTTAGTAATAGCTTTGTAAAACATTTTTGCAAGATGAATTTATTAATGTCGATAGCAGGGTGTCGAATGCAGGGTGTTTTAAAAAATCCTAAGAAAGGGACAGATGATGACAAAATAATGCGGTTTGAATTAATGAGTTCAAAAGTGTTTTTGTTTTAAATAAAAAGTATTTTCCAGGAACGAAATGATAGAATTTACCCAAACTATGGAGCAAATACATTTTTTTAGACTAGAACAAATAAATGTTTCTTGTTTTAGGTTTTTTTAAGAGATTCCATGAATACTTCTTTAAACTTAGTTTAAAGCAGTTGTGTTTTGAAACATATTTATATAGTATATACATATTTGCTAAAAAATTTATTCGAAAAATGAAATGGAACATGCTTTATAAACTCATATTCAAACTTACTTAAAAGAGTTACGGATATGAATAAACAATAGGCCTTCACACTGTGCTGGAAATGTTTGTGATGCTGCGAACTGTTTTCAATGGCACCATAAAAAATGTGTGGCACGACCCAGTTGTACAACTAAATATTTAATAAATTTTCGGACATTTTCATTCGGCGGTACATAAAAACTGCATCTTTACCTTCAGATTCCATTTTGTTTATTGCTAGGAATGTCTTCTTGCCCAAAAATGTATTTGTTGCAAAAAAGACCACGCCCTGTATTTTATTTGCCACGCCCTCTGTATTAAGATAATTATACTTTTATGCTATTTAACGATATGCGTAAAAATTTAAAATGTTAACTAACGTTCCATGTTGAACTACTGTCTTTATTGTGATAGCAGCCTCATGCAATTCATGCAGTTCAAATAGTTTATATCAATTATTTCTTGTCCTGTTTTGTCATTTTTTTCTGTTTTTAAATTTAGGAATTTATTTAAAAGTTTTATTTAATAGATTTTACGTCGTATTTTAATGAATAACTATCTCCTTATTGTAACTCTTATTGTAGTATTCAAAGCATAAGAAATTAGATTGATGTTATTCATGCTATTTGCACTAAAACACAACAGCAACAGCAGTGAATAGTTTTTAGTGGTTATATTAATTCTTAATCTTCAAGATTGATTAAATATTATGTACAAGTATTTGTGCTCATGATTTACATTTCGTATTTTAATTAAAAAACTCGTTTTCTAAGAAGCAGGTTAGATATGTAAAAAGTCATGCATTTATCATAATTCTTTTATTAAAAAAAATTGCTTTTAAAAATGATTGTTTTGCAGGTTTTACAGAGAAGAAAAATTTTCCTAATGTTGATACACCATTTCAGCACTGAAGCTTTAAATAATTTAAATAATTAAAAAAGTTTATTTTTTGTCGGTCTTTAGAAAAGTAACATGATAAAAAGCTTTTATAAATAGTTGAAATAATTAAAAATTATCCTTGAGTTTCAAAATGTATAAGAGGTCTTTTCTTCATTAGAAAAAAGTTTCCGACAAATACACACATAGGTAAGAAAGCAGAAACAGGAAGGTGGATAGAACAGTTATTTAATAAAACAGAATGAATATAAATAAAACAGAATGCTTGCTGTAAATCAGAAAAAAAAATTACGAAAGAAGGTAGCAGGTATGTAATACAAGGGGTGAAAAGCTCCTGACAAAAATATATTAATTATAAAACAAATTTATTTGTTTAGAAATATATAATTTATGAAACTATTTAAAAACTTAAGAGTTTTGATAAGTAAGGAAGAAAGATAATTTAGGTTGGTAATCGAACTGCGAGAGGATTGAGATTATGTATCCTAATGTATTCAATTTGCTCTTTATTGGATTCTGTGTTTCATTCTTTTGCTAAAGGTTTTTTTTCCATTTTCATATATTAAATATTTTCTTTTCAAGGAGTGTTGAGTCAGAAATTTTTTTTCTATGAACACATTGCATGTTAATTTTATTATAATGTTGAAACGATTCAATTAAATGTCGATTTCCTTTATTTACTAATAAAAGTAATGAAACAGAACATGCACGTCGTAACACGAAAAATGCTCTTTTCGGGGGACTTAAGTTATTTTAATGCACGAAAAGTTTACAGAAATTTAATTTTAGTTCAATCAGTGAAATATATATCAAATATGAATAAATGAACTCAATAAGATGTGTAAAAACATATCAATGAAACATAAAATACAACTCCTTAAACTCCAGTTTTAAATATGATATACTTGTATATATTTTCTTAACTGAAATACTCCTACATGATAAATGATTTTTCAAAACTAAAGTTTAAATAATATTTGGATTTTATTATTTTGTCTAATTAGGAGTTGTTTAAGAAAATTTATTATTTTTAAATTTATTTTAACTGACTGCATTCCGTAGACTAAGCAGATATAGCGTAGAATTTTTCCAAATGGGTGATACCTTTAAAAAACAAACAATTTCATGGCGTTTAGCCTCGTTTTTTTAAATTAACAGATGCCACTGTCGCACAAACAAGAAAATCCCATTTCACTGCAGCGTTGCTTCATTGCAATGGACTTCACTTCTTTCCGATAGATAGTTGCTTCATTGAGTCTTTAAATTGCTGGAACAAGAAGATTTATAATTCTTTATTCAAAAGTGAATGTAGAATTAGATAATGGTAATTTAATGCAGAATGGTAATTTTTTTTTATAATCTATGCTTCTGGCAAGATTTTGGAGATATAGTACCCATGTTCGTATTAAAGAAAACTCCATTTTAGAATCTGAAAAAAATTACATTTCACAAAATGACATTATAAGCAGACAACAAAGGCTTAAAATATTTATGCATTTTAAAATATTATCAAATAACCAATCTTAATCAACATATTTTATGGAATAGCTATCTAATTTCTTAAATTTTCTTATCTTCGCAAGCAAATAACTTAAATGCATTGTAGTTTATCGTGATTATATTATATTTATGAAAAAAATGAAAATAATAATTTTTATTCTGACAGTCTAATAAAAAATTTCAAACTACTTTGAGCAAATACTTCTGCATTGTAAAATTTTATATATGGAAATGCATTCTATGTGAGATAACTGAACTGAAATCTTATTAAAGTGTTGTGAGATAAAAGAATAAAGATATAGGAAAATAAAATTTAAGAGTCTCTTTCATAGAGTAAAAAATATTAAATAGGATAAAATGTGTATTACGAAGAAAGCAAAAGTTTCGATGGGAAATTCTGGATTATAGTGGAAGAATATTTTTTGTGTTCACCAGTACCATACACTAAAGAATTTCAGTAAATGTATTCTGAAAGATATTAGTAAATTTCAAGCGAATCTACGTATCCCTTAAATAAATAAAATCAAACGAAGAGGTGAAAAAATAAAGTTTTCAACAAAAATGCCAATTTTTATCACTTAATTGAACCTATAAAATAACATAAACTTTAAGATCTTAAAATATTTTATTGTTTATAAATCCATTTCATACAACGTAACTTGCATTTTTTTAGATTTTTCTAAATCGACCAAGTCAACGCTTGCAATAGAAAAGTTACAAAATCTAAAATGGTAAATCTTTTGGTATGGTACCAAATGGTAAATAAATTGGTTTATGGGCGGTTACCACAAGGGCCAGTATCTTTATTGAAAAGTATTTGGACGGGAGAACGAACTATCCCAACGACCGCGTCCAGACCAATCACTAAATATCTTGAAGATTTAGTTGAAAATATACGTAGAGCTAATGAGATCGCTTCCGAAAACACCGAGAAAGCTCAAGGAGAATACGTTTCCAGGTATAATCTCCGTGCGAGAGAAAAACAGTTTGTCATTGGCGACAAAGTGTTGATATTACTCTCATCATCAACACACAAACTTTTAAGCACTTGGATTGGACCGGCAACGGTAATTCAAATCACTAGACCACATTCGGTAAGAGTGGAATTAGAGGATGGTAGTACTAGAGAGCTACACGTGAATAAAGTACGACCATATGTGCAGAGGGTAAATCACATTGGTGTTGTTTACGAAATGGATGAAGAATCTGGCGTAATCCATTACGCTAGACTGATAAAACAAAGAAAGAGGTAGAGGACATCCTAAAACATTTGGAGAAAACTAGAAATCATAATTTAACTGAAGAGCAAACCCAAGAGTTATTTGATGTACTGAAGAGATATATGGACATTTTTAGTTCAAAGCCAGGACTTGCCAAAGTCGACGGGCATTATGTTAAAGTTACAGAGAACTGCACGCCAAAGAGACTCAAACCGTATCGAGTACCCATCAGTTTACAAAAAGTTGATCGCCAAATCGAAGAGCTAATTGAAATGGACCTCATTGAACCATGCGATAGCGAATGGGCACTTCCTGTTGTTTGTGTTTCCAAAAAGGATGGAAGCGTTAGGTTATGTATTGATTTTAGACTATTGAATAGTTTCACGGTGCCTGATTCATATCCCATGAAAATCGCCAGGGATTTAATATTCAGAGTAGGACAAGCTGCATTTATAACCGTCATAGACTTAACGAAGGGATACTGGCAGATTCCCATGCATGAAGAATCCAAGCATTTCACCGCCTTCGTAATACATTCGGGGCATTATCAATGGAAAGTCTTACCTTTTGGGATGAAGAACGCTGGAAGGACATTCCAGAAATCAATGGATAAAGCATTATTCGTACATCATGATTATTGCTGTGCATACATCGACGACGTAGCCATTTTCTCTAACAGTTAGAAGAACATTTAAAGCATATAAGCCAAGTCTTTAAAACATTGAGGGAAGTAAGACTTACTGTGAATCTTGGAAAATGCGAGTTCGGGAGAACCCAAGTAAAATTTCTGGGCCATATTGTAGGTTCCGGTCGGCATACACCGGATCCAGAGAAGATTGAACCTGTAAAGAGGATATCAAGACCTACTACCAAGAAAGAGCTAAGAAGCTTAGTAATTATAAGAGTTATAGGAAGCTTAGTAAGTATAGGAAGCTTAGTAATTATAGCAAGTAATTATAGGAGTTACACACCACAATTCGAGCAAATAATTTTGCCACTAACAAATCTAACCAAGAAGAAAGTACCGATTACTATACCTTGGGGCTTCGCTGAGGACCAAGCGTTTACTCGATTGAAAGAGGAATTGATGAAGATACCTATCTTACACACACCAGATCTTGACAAGCCGTTTCAGTTGTACAGTGACGCATCGGCTACAGCTATTGGCGCGTGTCTCACACAAAAGGACGCCAAGCGAGACGAAGTCCCTATTGCTTTTTCCAGCAAGAAACTAAACCCCAGCCAAACGAAATGGTCTACGATTGAGACAGAAGCATATGGAGTTTTAGAAGCACTAAAAAATTTTGATACTGGATATTTGGAGCGGAAATCCAGATCGTATCAGATCATAACCCTTTAACATATTTGACAGATGGCCTTTCACACAGCGCCAAATTAACAAGGTGGGCTTTAGCGTTGCAGCGATACAATTTGAAAATTACTTATCGAAAGGGCGTTCAACATGGAAACGCTGATGCATTATCCAGGCTCAAGTTAGATCCTTCTTAATAAAGTAGGATCAGGTTTATGTATTTTTATATTGAATTGTCATTGTAAATTGAATTATTACTGTGTATTATGAGGATATAATTATTTATTTTTAGAACCTGTTTAAAAAAATTATTAATAATACAGTGATCCTGATAATCTGGTACATGTCCATAAAAGATCGTAAACAAAAGATTTTATTTCAGCAGCATCGTCACTCCTGTGACGGATGTGCTTTCCCCCATGGGAGTAGTAAAGTCCCGTCGACATTATGAACGGATTATGTGATGATGAACTAACGAACGCACGAAACGATAATAAAACTGGGAAATTTTACTCGAGCTGAAGTATAAAACATATACTTGAGAATGAGGGCACGTTACAATAATGAGAGGTGTGAGGATTCTAAAAAATTAATTTCGTTTTATATAAAATTTTGTTGGGACTGTTTTTGTTTTGGACGCCTGATAAAACTGGCGTTGGAAATGTATGATTTATGTTAGAGTAATAAAGGTTTTTTTTAAATTTAAGTCCCATAAATTGCTTTCCCTTTTGTTGAAATTAAGCTAAAAACGCGTACTAGTACAATATTGATTAATTAAAATTATATACACGGTAAATAATAGTTTTAAGTTTAAAGGTACAACCACAGCAGTTTGTTTAGCAATTACAGAAAAAGTTTCATTGTAATAAAAATCAAAGATTAAATTGAGTAATTGATGTAGTACATTGAATATCAGAACAAAAAATTAAATTAACTGTTTTATAATATACTATAAACTGTTTTATTAATTTTGAACATATTTTTAAGCAATGGGATAAATAGGGAATATTTAATATAGGGAATGTCCACGTAAAATAAGCATATTTTATGGTGCGTAAATTGATTAGATTCTAATGGTATTTCTGGGTAATAAATGTCTGTCCTCCTTTTAAAGGATACTTTTTCGTTTGCCTTAAAAGCTCGTGTGTGCAAAGTGAAGAAAGAGTAATAATCGAAGTTGATTGGCTTTTTCACATTTTTAAAATTATTTGTAATATGTGTCCTACTTTCTGAGTTCAATGTTCAAACTCCTTCAATTGAGTTGACAGTGTTAAATTGATGCACTTCCCTCTAATAATTTATGTATATGTAATGTAAACTAAATTCTTATTCTACATATTAGAAACAGATAGTAAGTTTTACCAGAGTTTATAAAGTAACAGAATATTATTTTAGTAACTATGACGTTAGTTAAAATTATAAATGATTACAAATTTTAATTTCATTCACAGAGTAATGTAAAGAGTAAAATATAAAATAAAGTAATAAAGCCCTATAAATTATTCATAAGTATGAGGTACATATTAAGAGCATAAGTACATATATGTATGTACGGTATGAGCAGAATAAGGAATAGCAAATCAGATGGATACAAAAAAAGAAATGCAATAGATATTTTTAATTTTGAAATACATTTTTTAGTACCATGAAACAGCAAATCTTTTATTCACAAAATTGTACGTAATCCAAAATTTCCTAACTACCGTTTTTTAAAATACAAATTTCGTAAAAACTTTCAAAAGTACTGCAGAAAATAAATGCTTTTTTTATTTTTCTAAAAAAGATTGAACAAAGGAGAACTTCACAACTATGTGATGCAATTTTGTATTTTCTAAATATTTTCAGTACATAAACAAATAGAGCACTATTATGTATTTTCAGAGCATACAATATGTTTGTTTTTCCAGATTTTTAAAGAACTCGGCAAATATTTCTCATTGGAAAATATATTTTTCATGATACTGTTTGGAAATAAAATGCACTAATAAAAATAATAACTTGGAACGGAGTATACTTTTGATTAACGCATTAGAATAAAATTGAAAAGTGCTTATGACTTCAATTTATCTGTCAATATATCTCTTAATTTATATGAAAAATGTTATATCATAAATGTCACGAAAGTTATGAAATATATGCTTTATACATATATATATGACGGGTTATTTGGGTATCGTTTTACATTTAACTATATATATATATATATAGTATGAAATTATATTACCTAATATTGGCGATATTTTTAGAACTTGTGCATAGAACAGTGTAGAAATAGAAAAATATTCTGAAAGATTAGCGCATTGTGCAGCATAATAAAACAGAATAGTATATAATATAAAATATTTTGTTATTATGTGCTACTACTTAATGTTTTACTTGGAATTCCATATTACGTAAGTTTAGCGATTTTATATTATATATATATGCATATACATACATACATACATACATACATACATACATACATACATCTACAGGATGTCCAGTGCTAACGGTGCCCAATGGCTATTTCCTAAACTATTAGCCAGAGACACATAGTTCTAATTGCAAAAATGCTTTAAATTGCAAAATTTATTATATCAGAGACAATCAAAGTCAATATAGCAATTCCTACAAAAATTACGAAATTTAAATTTTTATACGGTCCTCCAGCTCTATCAGTTATATTTAGAAAAATTTTCCTCCTAATTTCACTCACAAGAAAAAAAAAAAAAAAAAAAAAAAATCCGTCCTTCTACGACCAAAATTCACCGAGTGACAGCTGCTTAAAATTAGAGCACTTTTCGAGATGCGAAATAGGGGTTGTATACAAAATGAATTTGAGAAAAATCAATCTACATGGCAATATTTACAAGCAAGCCGACCGAGTTGTATGGTGGGTAAAGCACCGTACTCCGGTTTCGGGTTCATCTCCCGGCGGCCGGGGTTCGATCCCCGACTGGTTGTCATGTCCGTCCCTTCATAGCGGCGTGTTCGTCCACCTACTAAGTGCCCCTATAATAAAGTGTCCAACACTTCCGGCCAGGGGCGTAGCCAGAAATTTTTCATGGGGGGGGGTTACGGCTACTACAACTCATATATATATGTATACGTGTTTGTGATAATGTAGTGAAGAATATATATTTTGTATGGCAAAAATTTCTCATGGAGGGGCTATGGCCCCCCTAACCCCCCCCCCCTTTGGCTATGCCCCTGCTTCCGGCCTGTTGTGGACAAAGCCTTCAAGGCAGAGGCCAGTCATTAGGAAAAAAAATATGTACAAGCAATTTCATCAACTATTTTGCATTGTAGATTGCAATAAAGAAGATTAACGCTTAACTATGTGTAGCTAATAAATTAACATAAAAATATAGCTTATACTGAAAATAGAATTTTTTTAAAGAGTTTTTAAAATGAACTGGTGTTAAATAACTTAAAATACAAAAACAAGAGAACTAAACACTTCATTAAACATTAAATTAGAAAATAAAACATTTTAAAGTGCGAACATATGCATTTAAGAAACTTAAAATGATATTAATTCCGCAAACGTTTGCAAACATCGAGTCTATCCAAGCGGCTGTACAACAACAAGATTTCCGTCAAGACCTTTCAGGCGGCGTACCGGGTAGGAGAATGACAAAAAGATGGAGATGCTCATGGACAGTACTTTGATGAATATTACCCCTTTATACAGATATTGTAATTAAATCTATAAGAAATACACACTCCATTAGATTAGGGACACCTTAGAACACCCTATGGATATTATGTAGCAGTAGCTTTCTTTTTAGCCATAATCATGCTCGCTACTTTCAAATAGGATGTTTTCTTATTACACTCATGTCCATAAATTAAGGATAATGAAGTTCAGGCAAAGAAAGAGAAAGAAGCAAAACAAATTTGACTTATTTGTAAAGTCTATTTATTAAACAAAAAGTAAAGAGCAAAAAAAGATGCTATATGTTTGACATAATTAATAAAAATTACAAGTTTTACTCCCTTGACCAAATTTCAAAAAAGAACCTATTTACAAAAAACAGTATAACATGGTTAGTAGGATGGTTAATACGGAGTATGTCTCCCGGACGATGCAATACAGGCCTGACAACGCCTAGGCATGCTGAGTATCAAATGATCAATCTGATCTTGGGGAATATTACACCACTCATCAAGCAATGCACTCCAAAGTTCCGTTAGACAGGTGGGAGGGGGTTGACGGGCTGCAATTCGTCGGCCAAGCATATCCCACACATGCTCTATTGGATTCAAGTCCGGTGAGTATGCTGGCCAATGCATACGGGTGATATCCTCCGATTGAAGGCATTCGACTACAATGTTTGCACGGTGAGGACGGGCGTTGTCACCCATAAACACAAATTCAGCACCCATGGCGCCCCGAAACAAACGTACATGTTGTTCCAGAATGACATCCCGATAGATGTGGCCTGTCATCGTTACACTCTGAACATGCAGGTCAGTTCTGGAACCAAGAATAATTCCTCCCCAAACGAGCCATCCTGCACCACCGTAACGGTGTCTTTCAATGGTGTTCTCTTGGTGGTAACGGGTACCTGGCGCTCTCCAGATGAATGTCCGTCGAGAATCAGACTCCAAACTAAACCTGGACTCGTCGGAAAACATCACACAAGACCACTGTTGCGGTGTCCACAGTGCATGCTCTGTTCTCCAGGTTAATCGCAGGCGACAGTGAGTTGCGGTAAGTGGAACACATCTGACAGGTCTACGAGCATATAGAACAATATGCCCTAAGCCTCTGTACACGGTCTGCCTTGAAACTGTCGTACTGGTAGCTGAAGAGAGCTGACGAGACAGGTCTGATGCTGTACTCCGTCTGTTTCTTTTGGCAGTAACTGCCAAATAGCGGTCCTCATTCGGCGTTGTAACTCGGGGGCGACCTGTGCTGTAACGTCTACTCACATTACCATCATCTTGGAATCGTTGCCAAAGCCTGGAGATGACACTCTGGGCGATTCCAAGTTCCTCGGATACTTCCAGCTGGGTACGTCCACATTCCAGTCGTCCGATAATTCTGCCACGTAAAACATCATCCAAATGCCTCATTTGTGCCATAACTATGCGGTTTTTGCACTGAAAGGCTTTCACAGCGCTTGTGAACAATTTTACTTCTTTGCCACCATTCCTTATATACCCCTCTCTTACACTCTCGTCATTGTGACGTACCATCCACGCCATCTGGTGGTTTCCTGTAATTTGCATGTTCTTCTTCAAGATGTGTGTGATCATTCCACAGGTGAAATTTTTATTTTTGAGATCAATTTCTGTGTGATTCTGAATTATCCTTAATTTATGGACATGAGTGTAGTATACGCCTGTCCTAAACAAAGCTCAAAAATTGAAAAACTAAGCTTATGGGACTTGTTTTAACCTTTGTAAGTTAAAATCTTGGTTTCCTCGAATTTTGCAACTGACTGTCACATGTAAAGGGAAAGACTGCTTTCCATTTTCTTTTAAGATAATATAAGAGAATTCTAACATAACACAACAAATTTCAGTGGATTTCTTAAAATTATTTAGCTATGGTTTGTGATCACAAAAAAATCTAATTCTAACGTCTTAAATACATTTCCCATACATATTATTGCCATAATGTATTACGTGTACAAATCACTTTTTTGAGCAAGAACATACACTTAAAACCAAAATTTGATCTAGTATTTTAAAAACTTACTGCACCAAAAAATACTTAATTTTACAGTTCTCTTAACTTTTTTTTCAAAATGTTTAGTAATATATTATTTTCATCTCTAAAATGATATATAAAACTATCTCTTTCAAAGGTTCAACAACACTAATACTCAACAGAACTGTGTAGTATAACACTGTTATTTAGTACATTATTTTGAGCGAGGAATTCCCTTTTTTCTATTAAATTAAGATGGGGAAAAAAGTCCTTGCTCCAGGGGATTGAAAATTTCGCTTTACAACCGGAAAATACGCCAAATGAATAATGTATTAACTAAAGAGAAAATGTATGGATTTTAATGCCTCGGGTCTGCAATGTTCAAACAGACCAACTGCAAAATATACCGCATTAAGTTTTAGTGCATACAAGAAGAAAAATCTTCGATTTGAATTTTAAAGAATGAATTTTTATCATTGCATCTTAAATAAAATGTTTTTCTTCTTTTTTGGCACTCTAGCGTCATTATTTTTATTATATACCAGCTGAAGTACCCGTTCTTCGCACGGGAATGAATGGACTTTTTGATATTACGATTTGTGGTGATTACTATTCATTGTAATAAACAGATATAGCAAAATGGATATCGCGTTATATTGTGTCCAATAATCATGCATACCGAATTGCAAGGCAATCGTTTGTACGATGCAGAAGGCCATGCGGCGTAGCGCAATCTAGTGGCGAGTTTTAGCAAAACGGATACGGCGAAAATATTCTTCGAATTCAGATATCGATGTATACGAATTTTCATGACTATCGGCTGGACAGTCTTGAAGTTCATGTGTTGAAGCGACATCTAGTGGTAAGTTATAGGAAAATGGATAGCGCCAAACTCTTCCCCGTGTTCAAATATCTATGTATACCTATTTTCATAGCGATCATTTGCACAGTCAAGAAGTGATACACTGCAGGGCCATCTAGTGGTTAATTAAAGTAATGATTTGCTACAGCGCCGTCAAGTGGCGAGTTATAGCAAAATGGATAACGCCAAAATATTCTCATTGTTCAAATAGCTATGTATACTGATTTTCATAGCGACCGTTTGAATGGTCAAGAATTTGGCCTGTTGCAGCGTCATCTAGTGGCGAGTTAAAATAATAATGCATTGCAGTGTCATCTAGTGGTGAGTAACATCAAAAGGAACGCAGTTAGAATATATTCTTCGTGCTCAAATGTGTAAGTATAAAAAATTTTATGCCGAACGGTCGAACGGTATAGGAGTTGATGCGTTGCAGCGCCATTTAGCGGCAAGTTACAGCAAAATGGATAGTGAAAAATATTTTCCGTGTTCTAATATTCGCGTGTACCAAATTTCATCGAAACGGTTGGACGATATTCGCATAGGAAACGGCTAAACGGAATAGAATTCGACGTTGTGCTGCGGCACCAAGTGGCAAGTTAAGGAAAACGGATAGCATAAAAACCTTCTCCATCATAAAAGACTTAGGTGAACCAAATTTCATGCTGCAACGGTGCTCAACGGTGCTGGAGTTTTTCAACCTCATAAACACATACCAGCATTAATTTTTATCTATAACCAGTGTTTTTATATATACCAGTCTCAAATAAAATCCAGTTTCAAATCTAAGCCTCGCCAAAGTGCCAACATACGCCATTTTGCAAGAGTTTTTTCAGGGAATCATTCGAAGCATTGACTTAGCAGCAATCAATGTGGGAAATGGTTCGACTGCCAAAGAGTAAAGCACGCATTTATTTGAAAAGGGGAATCCCTTAATACTGCCGAATTTTTTAAAATTATCAACTATAACGTGTTTTATTCATCGTTACTCCGAAGTACTAAATGAGAAGATTTCAATTTTCTGAAATTTGGCGGAATTCCCCCAACTTAAATCAATGTACTCAATTGGCGAGAATTCTGAAGTTAGATCGCTTGAAATCCCTTAATAACTGCATTATTTCTTCACGGATCATTAAAATTTAACGCTGTATTCTAATAAAACATTTGCACTTGTTTTCAAAAATCTATTTCCTTAAGCTCCCAATAAATTGCGCCAAGCCGAAAACTGTGCAAACCGCTAGAACTCACTTACTCAAAATCGGCATTTGAGCCACTTTATTTTTTCGCCAAACTAAAAAATTTTACACATTATCCTCGGAAATCTTCAATTCTTATTGTTTTGCGTATAAAACATTTCATTCCTGCTCTGATTTCCCATGCACGCGATATTATAATTTAAAAAAAAATAACCTTACGAATATAAACTAACAAAAAAAAATCATTATTATTCTTTTATTTTTACTTTGAGAATTTAAAACATTTTATTCGGCAAAATCGCCACACATGGCAACCACGATCCTTATTTCACACTTTTTTCACTACAGGGGTTACATTTAGGGAAAGCTTTTTTCGTGGAGAGCATAAAAAATCTCTTAAATTCCGGGAACGGGTGGACTTTCAAAGTTTTAAAGTGGACTTCGATTTATTCGATATTATTTTACATATCTGTACTCAATTTCAGGCCGATAGGTCCATTTTTGTGGATTTGTATACGAATCAAATCCACAAACAAACAAACAAACAAAGAAACAAACAGAATTTCATTTTTATTTATAAGATACTAGCTGAAGTACCCGTTCTTCGCACGGGAATGAATGGACTTTTTGATATTACGATTTGTGGTGATTACTGTTTATTGTAATAAAGAGATATAGCAAAATGGATATCGCATTATATTGTGTTCAATAACCATGCATACCGAATTTCAAGGCAATCGTTTGTACGGTGCAGAAGGCCATGCGGCGTAGCGTAATCTAGTGGCGAGTTTTAGCAAAACGGATACGGGGAAAATATTCTTCGCATTCAGATATCGATGAATACGAAATTTCAGGATGATCGGCTGGACAACCCTGAAATTCATGTTTTGACGCGACATCTAACGCGAAACTCTTCCCCGTGTTCAAATATCTATGTATACCTATTTTCATAGCGTTCAGTTGCACAGTCAAGAAGTAATACACTGCAGCGCCATCTAGTGGTTAATTAAAGTAATGATTTGCTACAGTGTCGTCAAGTGGCGAGTTATAGCAAAATGGATAACGCCAAAATATTCTCATTGTTGAAATAGCTATGTATACTGATTTTCATAGCGACCGTTTGAATGGTCAAGAATTTGCCTGATGCAGCGTCAACTAGTGGCGAGTTAAAATAAAAATGCATTGCAGTGCCATCTAGTGGTGAGTAACATCAAAAGGAACACAGTTAGAATATATTCTTCGTGTTGAAATGTGTAAGTAGAAGAAATTTTATGCCGATCGGTCGAACAGTATAGAAGTTGATGCGTTGCAGCGCCATTTAGCGGCAAGTTACAGCAAAATAAATACTGAAAAATATTCTCCGTGTTCTAATATCCGCGTGTACAAATTTCATCGAAATCGGTTGGACGATATTCGCATAGTAAACGGCTAAACGAAATAGAATTCGACGTTCTGCTGCGCCACCTGGTGGCAAGTTAGAGGAAAACGGATAGCATAAAAAGCTTCTCCATGATAAAAGACTTAGGTGAACCAAATTTCATGGTGCAACGGTGCTCAACGGTGCTGGAGTTTTTCAACCTCATACACACACACCAACATTCATTTTTATCTATAACCAGTGTCATTATATATCCCAGTCTCAAATAAAATCCAGTTTCAAATCTAAGCCTCGCCAAAGTGCCAACATACGCCATTTTGCAAGCATTTTTTCAGAAAATCATTCGAAGCATTGACTTAGGAGCAATCAATATAGTAAATGGTTCGACCGCGAAAAAGTAAAGCAAGTCTTTATTTGAAAATTGGAATCCCTTATTACAGCCGAATTTTTTAAAATTATCAACTATAACTTGTTTTATTCATCGTTACTCCGATGTACTAAATGAGAAGATTTCAGTTTTCTGAAATTTGGCGGAATTCCCCCAACTTAAATCAATGTACTCATTTGGCGAGAATTCTGGAGATAGATCGCTTGAAATCCCTTAATAACTGCATTATTTCTTCACGGATCATTAAAATTTAACGCTGTATTCTAATAAAGCCTTTGCACTTGTTTTCAAAATTCATTTCCTTAAGCTCTCAATAAATTGCGCCAAGCCGAAATCTATGCAAATCGCTAGAACTCACTCTCTCAAAATCGGCATTTGGGCCATTTTATTTTTTTCGCCAAACTAAAAAAAATTACCTATTAGCCTCGGAAATCTTCAATTCTTATTGTTTTGAGTATAAAACATTTGATTCGTGCTCCGATTTTCCATGCACACGATATTATAATAAAAAAATAATAATCTTACGAATATAAACTAACAAAAAAAATCATTATTATTATTCTTTTATTTTTACTTTGAGAATTTAAAACATTTTATTCGGCAAAATCACCACACATGGCAACCACGATCGTTATTTCACACTTTTTTCAATACAGGGGTTACAGTTATGGAAATCTTTTTGCGTGGAGAACATAAAAAAAATCTCTTAAAATCTGGGAACGGGTGGACTTTCAAATTTTTAAAGTGGACTATGATTTATTCTATATTATTTTACATATCTGTGCAAAATTTCAGGCTGATTGGTCCATTTTTGTGGATTTGTATACGAATCAAATCCACAAACAAACAAACAAACAGAATTTCATTTTTATTTATAAGGATATAACCAACATGCATTCCCCCAACCTCTCTAACCAATTATAATTAAATAATATAATAATAATCAATTATTATTATAAAAAACCGTATTTTTTGGAGCTATTTGGGAAGACAATAGTTCTTAAAAATTTACTAGAATATTATGAAGCATTTTTATGCAGGAAACATACATTGTCAGATTAATAATTATTTGTAAAAAGAGACGTTATTCTTGTATTGATAATTAGTTGTTATATCAATAACTACTGATGTATGCGGAAAGTAAAATGTGTGAAGCAATTAGCATTAAAACTGAAATAATCTCGTTTATTATACATATTAAAGAAAAAGTATTTATTTTCATTAAACATAACTTTTAGATCAATTTACAAAGTTTGGATTCTTAGATTTTTTTATTGATTCTAAGGTAAGTGAGTAAGTCATGGGGGAAAATATTAAAATCGCGGTATTTATTATAAATAGCTGTAGTAATAATATCATCTATATATCTATCTATATACCTATAACACCTGTATACTATAGGAAAGGTATCTGAATAATTTTTTTCCTTATTACATAACTATAATAAGTCAGCTAGCTAACTTAACGTATAAGCACATTTTGGTATTCCAAGAACCTTCTTATATATGCTGTTGTTATGTAGAATGCGATTATTATAGGCTAGCTAAAGTACCCGTTCATCGCACAGAAGGGAGATTTTAAAACTAACAAATACAAATAAAAAATAAATAAATGTACTAAAAATATTTTGATTATATATTTATCTCTTTGTCTCAGGAGCACGTTTAATCTGTGGATGATTTATTTCTTCTGATGTGGATCGATGTTTCTCGTTCAAAGAATCTTGATTGAAGGGCATTTTATTTTTCTTTGTCAAGCTTGTTAGCATTTAACTTACTAATGCATTTTAAGTGCATGATGCAAAAATACCTTCAAAGAGTAATAAATTTAATTTTCTATTTTTAACATTAACAATTATCTACCATAGTAATAGTAGCCAATTTCGTCACTTAAGCTGTTGGATTCTACAATAAAAGGGAAACTGAAATATTTTCTAAAGTTGTCATGTCAAAACTCGGAAAATAGAAATACTTGTTCGGTGGGTTAACTGAACAATTGTGCAAGTCGAGTTAAAAGCGATTTTTCTTTATAATTATGCTTTGGGGTCTATAAGGATCGTTTTTAACCACGGAGGCATTTCATACGTCATTCGGATTTTTTTAAATTTCGGATTTTTTTAATGTCCTAAAGCTATTTTATTGGCGGATAGGGCTTGCCGTGGGTAAATTTTCACAAACAGTGTGTATTTATTGGGGAGTGTGTATTTTTGTAGGGTTTGTTTTTATTTATAAGTAATTAGGATCTTATATACAAAATCATAGTTTATACATTACTGGGACTTATCTTAACCCCCCTCATTTGTACAAGGAAATGCAAGGGAGACCAGCCTTTTCACGTCCACATTAAAAGGTATGGCACATCGTTTTGCAGGCACACGCGATTATTTCCTGAGAGACCTTCAGCAGCAGGGGAAATAGGAGTTCATGACCGGAAAATCAGACATTTCAGGAAGTCTAGAGTCAAATCAGAAGAGTCTACAGGTGACCGGAGTCATCTGTGTACTCTTCTTTCAAATATGAGCGGCTTGAAGTGATGCTCGAAGAGTGGGCTGTATTAGTGCGTCCTGCGTTGGGGGGGGATGCCCTCAATTTCCCTTCCTTTAGAAGAGAACAGTATTTTCCATGCGGCTTTAACAGTATTCTCCTCGCTTACATCTATCATAGAGTATCATGACGTATTTTTCCAGTCCTGGTACAATTCGCAATACCTTTTCTGCAGTAAAGAGTTGAGAAAGAATAATACATCATCGTTAACTGCGGATAAGGCTTGTCATGCTGCCCAAGCTGATCGTTTTCCTTTGCTTCTGAAGGAGGAGGTTGTGTCACAATCTGTGAAAGCGTGAAAAACCAAAAGTCTAGCACACTTTTCCGGCCCAAAGCTTTGAGCAATGGCGCAGATGTCGAGGACTCGGAACAATTTTCCAGTTCCTAATACAATCCACAGCTGCTCACACCGCTGGAGATCTTGTAGCTACGCAGTGGCCACCACAACAGCATTAGTGTCGATTGTCCTAATGAAAATTTGGCGCAGACGTGAGACGCACCGTGTGCAGCATGCAACAGCATTCTGCCGTCGGCTTCTTCACGGGAGCAAGGCACCCAGCCTACCAGATCGTATTCGACATTGCAGAGGACAATTTCAAATGTGACGAGTGACAATGATGACTTTTTGTTTAAAATAGGCTGTGTCGATGAAGTTTTCTAAGTATTTGAATAGTTCTTGCTTATTTGCATTATTTCTCAAAAATTCAAAGCAGATTTTAGGACCTCGTTTTGTAGCCTCCATTTTTCGACTAGAACCTTTTCCTCTTTTCAGTCTTAATGAAGACTTTAGAGAGATACCCGTAGTCAGCAAAGATATTTCCGGGATCTGGTCGAAAATAATTAATAGTTCTTGTACCATCCATCAGCGCCATATCAAAATCCAGGGACTGTTGCTCTGTATTAATCAGGCTGTAAACCAAACTAAAAGGTCTGCTTTCTTCGCGAATCGAAGCTCACCGTTTTCAGAAAATGCAGGAGGGTAGGTATGACTCTAGTGACCGAAAAAGACATTCAAGTGTTCCTGACGTACTTGGTAAGCAATGTAGAGCTTGGAAAATAGACTCGGTCTTCTTTTATAGAGACGAGCTGTTATTCCTTCCGAAATAATTATCTTACAGAGAGTCGGTTAAACCAGAAGAATTTGTTCTTCATTATTCTTGTGCCCATAGGGATGGAGCAATCAATCAGTCGTATTTGAAAAAATTCAACTGCTTGAGATTCCATTTCATCCTCATCATCCCATCCTTTTCATTGTGCACAAGTCGAATGCCGTTTCAGAATCTAAAACAAAACGTGAATCCAAAACCATGAGGTCAATACTTGTCTCTAAGAACGAATTTCCTTTTTTAATCAACGTACTAATCATATTATTTTTAACATTATTGATGAATGGCAGTTGTTTTAAAGCAGAAATAACGTGGTGAGAATTTCGATAAATTCATTAAGGATTCGAGCGGCTTCGGGTCCTGCAATCATCAATCTGAGCAAGGCAGTAGCAATCTCTGTTAGGCTGATGGCTCCATCGTCTCCTCTAACAATAGCATTTTGCTCGTGAGCCTCGTCGATTCACATCCCTAAAAATGGCTTTCTTGTATTCCTTACAGCAAATTTTCTTTGTAAAATTCGGAGTTGATATAAGGTAGCCGATACACTAAAGATAGCATATTCCTTGCATGGACGGACATAGCGCAGGCGTAGTTAGGTCGGTCAAAATAGAAGAATACCCACTTCAAGTTTGAAAGATCTTGCACGTAGAATCAAAATTTTCAGAATGTAAAGTCCTTTGGAAAGTCATAATATACAGTTCCATCTCCAAGATGAGAGTTGCCACAAATAAAACTGTGCGAACTCCTCTGCTCTGGATTGATACCACTCTTTCTCATTTATGGCTTGTGGATTGTCCTCATCATTTGTGTTCATACTTTCTTCATAAAGATTTTTTGCGCATTGCAAACAGCGCGCAAGTCATTATTTGATGGTCCCGGAGAGTCTTTTTGATGTAAGAAACGACTAAAAAGGACTGTACCAATGAAGCAATTCCCACTTGTGATAGAACTGAAATCCACCCGCCACCTTCGAGGAGCGTTCCCAAAAACTTTAAGAGACCCATTGTTGTGTGTAAACCTCCTAGCATAACGACAAAAGTGTCCTCGCAAAATTTTTGTGGGAATGCCCATTGGATTTGTTTTGCAAGTTTATACAGAGGCTGATCACAAGCTATAACAGAAATTTGGGAAGGGCTAAAGAAATAAGTAGCTGTTTTAATTACGCCCACTGCATGACTAATCATGCTCAATGACGAATCGAGGACGCATCATCTCTACTGGCTTTGATTCCTCTGGAAAAAGTAGCATTAAAACAGATTTACAGACTTCATTTTCCACTCCGGAAGATCTTTACTGTGGTATGCTGCCAATGACAAATGCTCGTCCTGCCATAGGTAAATGGGCCCGTCCTCCCATAGGTTAATGGGCTCGTCCGACTGGCCCATTTCATTTCGGATAAAAATGTCCACTGCGTTACACCAATCAACCTCTTCTTCTGGGAGTGAACCTTCTCGGTTGAGAGGTTCGATGATGGCTGGAACTGCCGGAGTTTTCTTCATTTCTGTGGTTGATAGCTCTGTAAAATCAGTTTGGCGTTTTTGAGCTCTTTGAACTAAGTTTTTCAGTTATAAGTGTTTTGTTTAGATTTTCTACCTTTAATTACCATTTGGAGGACACTATTAACTACAGAACATCCAACACATCGAAAGAAAAACATTATTAGGAGAAAAAATCGAAACGATGGATTCAAATTTTACGCGCTTGTACGATATTACTCGAAGCTCACAGCCAGTGCCCCCGTGTCTAAAAACGTTGTTTAAAGGTCCCAAAACAAAATTTAAAAAAAATTGCTTTTACATTGAAGTGCACAATCCTCCTAAAGTTTGTCGTTAAGCGACCCCACTATACATGAATGTATCAAAAATAAAACACTGACCTTTAAAAGCACTCTGATTTTGATGACATTGTTTTGAATTTTATTTCCAGCACGTGTCAACAAATCTTTCAAAAATAAATATACATATAATACGCCGAACATTTGAAATGTTAATCCTTGAGGGCCATTCAAATAAATTAGATAACGCAAATGTTTTCGCGAAATTTCACTACCGCCATCTTGGCGGTATTTCTTGGTTGTTTAGAGATTAAATTTCTGTGGCCACTAAAACCAACATTTACCGATTATTTTAATATACGTATTTTAAAAAGTTTTTCATTAAGTTTAACAATATGAAAACTTCATTAAAATCATTTGTAGCTATGATGGCATTCTCCGAAATTCGTCTTCAGTAGTCTTTTTCTGTGGCTGATCCAGAAAGACTTCTGAAGGGTGCATAAAATTATTTTTTTTTCCTTTTTCTTATAAATTAATTTGAATTTACAAAATAAGTAAATCTTTATTAGTATAAACTTAATTCATCTGGGTGTGACGTGTGCCCTATACCTTCCCTCTTAATATCTGACAGTGGTCCTTCTTAACTTAAAAGAATCCAGGGTTATCAGATATGGCGTATTTTTGTCTTCGGAAAACAAAATCACCAGCTCGAACTCAGCTCAGCCTTTGTTGCTTCATAAAGTCGCTGCTTTAACCAATGTTAGTTCTTCCGACAAATAGAAAAGAAGTTTGACTTCATGGAACAGGTAACCCTATTTATGTTACATTTAAAATCAAGAACATCACTAATACAGTTATTTTTTCTTTCAAGATTAAAAAGATACGTGAAAATACTTTTCTGTCAAGAAAAAGAATTTTATGAATTTGTTTTCTTTACATTTTAATCTTAAAAATTTTATGACTATTTACTTTTGAGATATGAAGCAAAATGTAAGAACAACGTTTCAACCCCTTATCCCCGTTTTAGTTCTAATTCTAATAAAACCTGAGAATGGATTTTTAGGTTATAATTTAAAGCAAGAATTTTATGAATATCTCTATTTTCTTTTGAGAATTGAAGGAAAATGTGAAAAGATTGTCAAAAAATGTTCTAGTTTCTCACCCCTGTTTAGGTGCTAATTCTAAAATTCCTAAAAATAAATTTTAGGTCTTTATGAACGTGAAAAGAACGTCAAAGAGAACGTTTTTAATCTTCACCCTCGTTTGCGGGCTAAGTTAAAAAGCTCTGAAAATGTTTGTTAGGTACATGTGTTCGTTTATATGTTAGAGCAAGAATTTTTTTCTACTTCTATTTTCCTTTGAGATATGAAGGGAAGTGTGAAAAGAACGTTTTAGTCCACCAATCCTTTGGGTGTGACTTTTTAAAAATCTCTCTTTAAATGACGTCTCGGGCACAAAAGAAAAACCCTTCTAAAATTTTATGTCTGCATATCTAATAGATCTGGCTGAGCGTTGATATGTCAATCATTAGTTAGTCAATCAAGAGAAACACAGTATTTAAGACACATTTTCTAAGTTATTTTTTAAGTCGGCACATATTTACCATTTTTAGGTTTTCTGTCTATTTTAAGAACACGGGGGGCTGCGATAGTAAAGGAAACTGAAAACAGTTCAAGATGGCTATCAGGATATGGAACTGCACTGCATTCCTACCAATATGGGCATATGTTGGAATTTTTTTTTTTTATTCTTCATTGATTTGCATATAAAGGAACCCCCCCCCGACTTTTTAATCAAATGTTAGACCAAAATTTCTCAGCATATACTCGAGTACATGTGGTAATTAAATCCTCGAAATATAATGCTTTTTTAAATATTATTTTATTACAAGTAATTACTAATTTTAACACATAAAATCCAGTTAACGATATTTCTTATATCTCACTTAAACTGAAAAAGTCACAAACTAAATTTAAAATGCAACAGCAACTTAATCAAGTTGTTCCAAAAGTATTTTCACGTATTTAATTTACATTGTACTCATGCATGTCTGTCACAGGAAAAGTAAACTGCATACTTTGTATAAAACATACACAATATATAATGTATAACATTATCTTCAGAATTATCTTTTTAATTGGTTTTCACTATTGTGTGTACTGTAATTGGTAAATTAACGTCACAGAGTTAGGTAACAAAAACCAATAATAATGCATTGAATCCCTAATAGATGGCGTTCGTAAATTGTTCTCAAAGAACTTCAGTAAATTGAGTGCTGTTCTGCGCTTTCAGACAGTTTAATTTTTAAGACGAAGAGAGATCTAAGGAAATGTGTGTAAGGGAATATGTTAGCTGGACCAATATGCTGTACGGCTGAGATTTTCTTTACTCATAAAAAAGAAATGTGCTGTAATTCAGGAAGTTCTCTTACAGAAAATGCCACTTTGTGTAATTTTCCGTAGAAAAGTAGATATAGACTATTCACTAACGTGTCTATCAAATTTTATATTTCAGAACTAGATGAAAGTTGTATTACTCTAAATTCAAAAGTTTAGAAATGGGTTTCCAAGTAAAATGTTGATAAAATAAATAATTAACCATGAACTTCATAATCTTTAAAAAAGTAGATGTGGCTTTTGAAAAATTCTTAAAATTTTTTTTTTTTTTTTTTTCATATTGTGACTGGGCTAAAGGCATGCAAAATATGTTATATATATATATATATATATATATATATATAATTCAGGAAAAAAGGTTTATGTTTATTAATTTTGAAACTGATATTAACTGTTATTATATAACTGTTATGATTTTGAATTAATTTTGAAATTGATATTAACAACATGACGTTAGTACCTGAAAGATAACTTAAGGACTAGTTTTTTAAGATAACGCCAAGATTTTTTAAGATAACGTCTTCCTGTATGTCCTTTAATTAGCTTAGGTCGAAAAAGGGCTCTACGTAGCAGTCACCTTTTAACATTATTATAAAATGAAAATGAAAGAATAAAAGAAGTTCAAGTCTCCATTAAGTAATATTCTTTAGCTAAAATGTTAAATCTGTAATGTTAAATCTGATCTCGTAAAGCAACGTTTTCATGATTAACATATTTGTACCAGGTTACATATAAATATATATGCATAGCATATATAAACCACTGATATGTAACTCTCATAATATAAGAGTATCTTCTAAAACAAATAAATATAAATGCATTTTTCCAATAATTATTTCTTCTTAATTATAATAATAAGGGTTTAAATTCTTCTAAAATTTTATTTTGAATGTTTGCGTATCTATTTAGCAAAATTTTACATGTATCCCAGATCTCTGAGTTAATAATTTTAGTATAGCGGCATTATTCATCTAATGTTTCAATGGTAGAAAGTGCAATAAAATATTTTTCTCATATTTTAATTGAAGTTATATTTTTAATTAAATTTTAATTACCTAAATTTGTAATTTTATGTGTACTAACACATTTGAACATAACCATTAATTTTTGCTGATTCTAAAAACAAGAGTCTGGAATGTTACTCAATTCCGGTGTGATAACTCATTTGAATCAGCCAGTATTATGTAACACTACTTTGAGTAGATATTTACTTATATATATGCAACAAAACATAACTCAGATCAATAAGAATCCTTGCAAACAGCCATTTTACAATACAGCATTAAGCGTCCTTTTATGCTAGTTTAAAACTACCTAAAACACACAATTCTCATTCAAATGCTGCCTACACTTTTCTTCGTTTTCTTTCCTTTACGAGACAATAAACAGGCTCTAACTATCTAAATTTTAATTTCATCCATACCGAATGTCGTTTATAACCAGAAACATTAACTGGGGCGGACTGCTTTAATAATAACGCATATGAATCTAGGGACACGGATGCAATCGATTTCGATTCACTCTCGACTTAATGAGGCTGCAATCGATAATGGGCTCTAAACAGGGAACTATTTACTCAAACGGTATGTTATTTTGTTTTTTATTCTGACGCACACTGTTCCAAAATATATTGTTTTTTTTTTTCTTCGCTAAAGTGGGAGTGAATCACAAGGACTTAACCCTTTGAAGCGCAACCATTTCCAATACCGAAAAGTGCAGCCATTGCCATCGCTCGATTTAACTACCGCCGCACAGCCAGCTGTGTTAAAAATGTTCTTGAGCTCTGTGACTCGTGATGGCCGATTCGATCGACCGAAATCTTGCTGGTTGTTAAATCGAGTGATGGCAGCGGCTGCACTTTTTCGGCATTGGGCAGGCAGTCCACCTAGTTTTTCTTCTATATGGATGTATATTTTCATTACATTCTCCGTTTTCAGCAGATGCCGGTACTGATAAAAATAATTCGGATATCAATTTTACAAGTAATCGATCATTTTTACAGGAAATTATGTGCTAAACAGAAAAGGATTCTCGTGTGCCTGTGTTCTCCTTAAGTATTTTATTGAAATAAAATTGATTCTCCATTAATCAAAACAGTCAAAATGTCAGAGCTGCGTTCTCACGGCAAGGACACCGTGCCTTAACCCTTTAACGCGTAGTGTTCTCGCTCTGGGAACACCAAACTCTGGCGTTTTGACTGTTGACAGTCACGAAGAATAGATCTGATTTCTATAAAAATAGTTGGTTCATAGCTCCACGAGAATCCTTTACTTTTTAACACGTGTCCAATGTGTCAGAACTCTATCGGAGGTAATTTCGTTTTTAATGGCATTAAACGCACGTTCACATTCTTTAGACCACCCAAATTTTACATTTTCTTAAGCAATTAATGTAAAGGATGAGCAATTGTAGAAAGATTAGGAAAAAATCTAGAATAATAAGAAACCATTCCTAAAAATGCTTTTACTTGAGAAACAACTTTTGAACTTGACAACAAGAGAAAAGAAACAACTTGAGAACAAATCGTGTGCGTATAACATTCCTTTCACATTGGACCATAAAATAATTCTTAAAAATCAAATCTATCTCTGACAACTGCTTGAAGAGAGACCGAATATTATTTTTCTCTTTTGCAAAAATTCTTCGATCGAATGTGTATCTCTGGACTTGGATTTCCTATCACGGTCTTAACTTTCCTTTGCTGTGGCAAATGCATTTAAGAAAGATCTGCCTTCTTACATGTATACTAGCTACGTTGCCCAGGGGCATTGGGCACTAAGGCAGAACTTGCCGAAACAGTATCGTTCTCTTATGTTCGCTAAAATAGCCCCGTGGCTTATTTTCACAACCGCTAATGCATAAAGGGAGTATGAATTTTAAAACATTAGTCTGCATGTATGTGTGTGCAATTCTTCAACCACTCAATTTGATTCACCGAAAACTATTTTTAAAAAAAATTGTTGAGTTCCGTTGTCTAAAGATAAAATAATAATTAAAAAATCAAGTTACACAGTTTAAAAATTAATAATGAAATAAAACAACACAATTTTTAGTCTTTAAATAACAACAAAAAAAAAAGAACTCTAAAATGAGTTTTCCGACTTCCAATCGCCATAAAAGAACAGGTTTATTTATCAGTCCTTAAAGCGTTCTAAGTTATTTAGTAAGTGTTGCCAACTTCTAAGGAAGAAATTTCTACAAACTGGTCAAAAATCTCTCCTTAATACAAAATTTTTAAAAATACCTGTCTGTTAAATTATGAATTTACATCATCTTACATAAATAAAAAATAAAATACAATTCACTCATAAGTATTCTAGGATGCAGTTTTCTTACAGAACTCCTAGTATAATATCTTTGTGTAGTTCCAGAGAAAAAGTTTAAGCATCTTCAAACAGGACCGTTAATGCATTAGCCAATAACATTAGACGAAAACACGGCTTGGAGAAGGGGGGAAACTTAACCGAAAAAAAAAATAAATAAATAAATAAAAAATGACGGAATGGGGGAATTTTCAATTAGATATTTCAAAAGATATTATTTAAAAAATTAAAAATTAATATAAGTTCTTTTTTAATTATTTTTTCATCGCTAGAAAATTGTAGACTCCGAAATAATATCAAGTTTTGAAAAGGATATTTTCATAAATAATGAAATTTCATAAATCATTTCTCTGCCGACTGCCAAACCATGGAGAAACATTTTTAAAAATTTGTTTAAAAAATAATTTAGCTATGATGTTCCATAATAACTCATTTAAAAAAAGCATTCACTGAACTTTCTGGTGATATAAGAAATATAGTTTTCGATAGATTTTCCTAAAATGTGCAACCTGTGTTTTTAATGTAATGGCGGTAGGGGCAGGAAGTGAGTAAGTATTTACAGAACTCTGGCGTATCCAGGTTTTTTGTTATTCGACTTTCCCATTCTACCACATTTCGCCAGATAGTCGGGAGCTTACTGTACTGTGATCCTCCATGAATGTGTATCATTCTCAGCACCCATATGCTATATTGTGAATAACAAAAGATCAAACATGTCTCTCTCATAGAAGCATATAAGATGCTATAAAGCTTTGAAGTGAAAAATTTAAAAAGTCTGTGTCTACTTATCAAAATCAGCCCAGAGGACATTGTAAATTTCAAAAGAAGAAAAGCAAGATTTCTTAGTTCTGACAAAAGAAAATTACATTTTCAAATTACTTTCTATATTTTCGCACCCCATTATAATTTTAGTTTCAGTATAGTACTTTTTTACATAATTTAAAAACATAAATCCTTCTTAGAAATTGCTTTAATTACAGATAAGGGTAAAATGTTTAACAATATGTATATTATTTTTTTAGTTTATAAAATTATTGCATTCCAGTATTCATAAAATATAAGTTTAGTTTTAACTACTTAATAAGTAATAAAACTTAAATAACTATTCTTGGAGCTTTACAAATAAGTTAAATTCAATGCATGTTTTTGTGGTAAAAAGAATATTTTTTTAGTAAAAAAAAAGTTCCATATGAAAAATATTCCAATATGAATTTACCTAGTCTTTTGAAATCTACTATAAATTATTAAATTAATATAAAAGCCTTAAATTTTTTCTCATTATAATAACGACTACAGGAAAAGAAAGTTCACTAAAAATATTTTTATAATCTTTTAAGATTTTGTGTCTGTCGCATATAAAAAATGAAACTAATGGAACAGTTTGAAACAAAAGGATGGATTTACAAAAAAGAGCTCTTTAAGGATGTATGCATATGTAATTTTATTTATCTGTGGTACATTTTTCTAAGCACATTTTAACAATTTCTATGCATAATTCTTCTTTTCCTTGTGAAAGTTAAAACATAAATTTTAAATATCATTACATGAGTTTAGTATTGATTCAGATATGCATTTTGGACCCAGTATCCAACACGATAATTTAACTATTTTGCTATAAAATATGTTTTGACGAAGCGAATTATCTCTGTCGAGACCCCGATTTCTTTTAATACAACTTGCTACCTTTTGAGTCATAAAATGTTGATTCAAACATATCGCAAGATATCACAACAACGTCATAACACAAAAATCACGATTTTCCAGGATTCGGCGAAGCGATCGATACTACCGCTATTCCGCGGGTAATTTTAAAAGCTCAGAAATGGCACTTTTTAGTTAAAAGTTCAACATCATTACAATTGCTTTCCCTATCTTATGAAATTTAAAAAATAATGATTTTTGAGTTATGACACTGTTGCAGCAAATGAGCTATATACTTTATTACTAAATAACTATCGAGTAATTTAGCTTATTTTTTGATAAAGTCGTAAAATCATAGGATACATTGGGGGTAGTTATGACTAGTTAAATTAAAAAACTGTTAAAGTTTTTGTTGGGCTGTTAATGTTTCACCAAAGCATTAGGTATGAAGTTTATAATGATAGGTATCTTCCATCATTAATTTCATTAATTTTTGAGGCAGCAACAAAGCTAATAGCCTATCAAAATTTTCAATAAGCGGATTTGATGGTTAAGGTTATTTGGCGCAAAGAGAAAAAATTAACAAGCTAATTCCTAGTAGCATGTTATGTATTTATAATGGCTTCTGACATGTGTTTGATTTCTCTAACATACTTAAATGATTTAAAATTCATGGTCATAATTACTCCACTACTTTTTAAATGTGGGATAATTATGACTTATTAATTAACACTCAGTTTTATGTATATGCAACTGTAAAAACAGTAGAAAAGTCATTTATACCAGAAAAAAACATGACTGTCTTATGCTATTTGTCTTATATCATTTAAAAAACATTAAGGGGTTAGGTATCTTTGAGCAATAAAAATATCAAAGAGAATAAAACCATGACTTTTTTAATAATTGCTTTAAAAGTAATAGTTTATAAAACTTGCATTTTTTAACAGTTATTTAGAAAGCTTTCAAATCATCATATTTAATTAAATGTTTTTTAAATAAAAATATTCGAGCTAATTTTTTGCCTTTATATGGTCCGATCAGCACAGTAATATATGTATCACAGTAACTTAAAAATTGTAATACATATACAACCTATATCTAAAATGACAAAAAATAATTTTTTGTAATTTTATGTAATTTAGAAATAACCCCGATACTGAAAAAGTGTAGTCATTCTCATAATTCTGTGCCGCGTGAATAGTGATTCTATCGACTGCCACGTTACGGTTGCACTTTTTCAGCGTTGGACAGTATATCTAGTTGTTCTTCTACATCGATGTGAAACTATTGCGCTTCGAAGGGTTAGTTGGAATTTCAATGTTTCATTTTCGCTCGCTATCTTCGTATTTGGAAGTATAGACAATTAAATAAACGTCGATAAAAGTGAGTTACAAGGAAACTACAGTCTCAAAATCTTCATAAAAAGAAAAGAAACTCCGAAAACATGAAAGTAAATGTTACACCATTTTCCGCTTAATGCATTTTCTCTGGATTGAGAGAGAAGATCACTAAATCATGCCATCAATATTTTAACACCGAGCTCGAAATACGTGACACTGAAGTCTAAAACTCGGAGGAATAAAACCTTGATAGAGAAACCATGCATTTTCGATAGAGGGAGCATCTTTTAGAGTAAAGAGATTTTGCTTTTCTTTTGCCCATGTAAGAGTATTTTCAAAATTGAACTGGATTCTGAACGCGAACCCGTGCAGGGGAAATAAATGGTACTTAATATGTTCATTGTCTATTGTATGTATGTATGCATCTGAGAAAATATAGTTTATATTTGGCGAGGGATTTCCTTTCAAATATTCCTTATTCCAGAATATTTCATCGTATGTATTTTTATAGAATCGGAATAAATTGTCATAGCACATAAGCTTTCGTGAATTTGGTAGTAAGTCTTTGCAAACAAGTAAACGTATTCACATTCTTGTACATGTAGTATACATCATGCTGTTACGAAAATCGCCAAGTGGATGTATTTTCGAGCAGTCCAATCAACAGAGTAAACAAAAATAGCACTTTATTTCACGGCTCGCAGCTCAATAGCTCAATATAATACAAGAAACTTTAACATGCGCTAACTAAAATCATAAATAAGCACAACAATAACGCTATTCATTTCACAGAATCAACCGTGCGCTTCAAAATCTATCACTCCACTGAACTCCCCGGAGAGAAATCCTAGCGTTTTTATAGAGATGATGACGTCACCAGAATTGCCGAGAAGTTTCTGGAACAATCTTCAAATTGAAATACGGTCTCGAGACATGAATTTTCTAGAAGCCGCCATTTGTCGCCAAATCCGTCGCCAAATCGCCAAGATGATCGCCAAGTTTGTCGCCAAGACTACAGGGTTACCATTATCGGAGGACCGCTATTATGCCTGCAAAACTAGTTTCACGGCGGCGCATGCAATACGGGAGCAAATTAAGTTATTATTTCGCAACAATACAATAAAAAATTATTAAGATTTTCTGTTGTGTATTATTTGTTCAATATTCATTTTAGTGGCAAAGTATGTGTATCAGTATATTAAAGTTTGCATGCACATTTCATGGAATCTGTTAAATTCCGTAGTAAATATGCTTAAATTGCAAACAAATTCATGATATCCGTCTCTTATATAACTTGCTCAAATATTTCTCGTTGACCGGTTAATGTACTTAGCAGCCCATCAAAAAGTGTGAAAATTTTGTATACATTATATGAGTTCAAAGATTGGAATTAGCCTACTGGCAAAGGTATAGTAAGAAAAGGATTTTTTTTTTTTTTTTTTTTTTTTTTTTTTGTATCGCAAAAACAAAAAAGAGGAAAAAATACAGATTAAAGCTAAATAAAGTAATTTTCTGAGACAAATTGACAGTGGAGGTTTTTTTTTTTTTTTTTTTTTTTTTTTTTTTTTTTTTTTAAGTTTAGTCTTCTCTTTTGGGAAATTAAATGAGCTTTGCACATCCTGAGGCCATTTAAAATAACAAAACTTCATTTAATTCACTTTAGCCTTTTTGCCTCATAAGCAGAAAGAATTTTACTCAATTTTTGGAAAATCTGATTTTTATAAATATAATTCCACCGAAAATATTTAAATACTAATAACCATTTGTAGCGATGTCCTTACTTATACACCGCTAAAAAAAGTAGTTCAACGTTTTACTATTTAATGGAGCTAAATTATATGCATTCTATGGAGAAACGTTTCACCATGATTTGGTTCCATTGATCGATTTAAGCACCAAATCATAGTTAGTTTCTCCATATAGAAAGGTTGCATCTAATTCAGCACCATTTGATTTAGAAATGTTATCTACTTTTATTAACAGTGTAGATAAGTTATGATTCATTAAGCTCAGATTATTTTAACGTGGTACATAAAGAAAATTTTCACAAAATTTAATCTTGTACAAGAAGTGTACCACGTAGTAATATCTGTACATAGATATGCATACATTTCAGTACACTGATTTATCGAAATATCAGCAATATAAAATTAAAATCTCTCAGAAAAATCCTGAATTTTCCTGTAGAACCAATGCATTACTTCCGAAGCCTCTTTGATAGTCTGAATCGGTTTCAACCACACTGTATAAAACGAAAGTGTAACTCTTTACTTGAAATTGGGATATTCTAAATCATAATATTTACCAAACTGGACATCATAAAAAATTGTGTAATTTTACATGTAATTTGAAGTCAAAATATGTTCATTAGCAATTTGTAAATAATCCTTCAGATACACAGATAAACAGATTTTTTAAAAAATTTATGCGCAGTCATTCTTGATAGAAAGAATGTCCCTATCTTAAATTTTAAAGATTTCTTCTTAGCTTAATTGGAAGAAGCAATATTACAAATTACAAACTTAAATTTCTTGATATAGCTTAACAAATTATACATTTTTGAAAGCGCAAACAAGCGGAAGATTTGTTTCGTAACTCTTAGCTTAGTTCGAAGTAATTATCCTTAGAGGATGTCTAGGGAATTCTTTTTCGTATTCGGAAGAATATCTGAAATGAGCTCGACAGTGCTATGCATATAATTGCGCATGGGGCGGTACAATTAATGAATCTTCTACAAAATTGTTGATATACGTAAAAAAAAAGGATTGATATAATTTATTTCATTTTCATGCATTTCACAGTGTAATTCCTGAGTTCGAATCAGTTTAATTAGGTCTGTCAAACTGTTTCAGTTTTATATGGCATTGCCACTCCAATTATTTTAACCCAGGAATTTCATTTCTTTAAATAACAATAAAACAAGAAAGATAAGCCTGGCGCATGCCTGACACATCCATTATCAAACACTTTCCAACACAAGAATATTTTTGCGACAAATTTGGCCATGTATAGTCTTTCCAAAAAGTCGCCAAAAATATCCAACATTGACGACTTTTGGCAGAATTGTTGAGGAAGACACACGATCGTCGTCGGACCATTAGCTAATATTATATAGTTGGATAATATTGTGCTTTAAATGGATTCTTTCTCTAAACTGCCACTGAAGGTAATGTATTGGAATTATTTTGAGTGCTCCTGTAGAAGAACTATTAATCATGCAGACACTACTTTCGATGACGAAATTATGTTGTAATCCTTAATAACATAATATCAATTTTGTTTCATTTCAAATAGCCAAATACCTTTAAAATACGCTTTCAAGTATGGCTGCCCATAGAGCGTAATTTATTGGAAATAATTTGAGTGCTCCTCTAGAAGAACTATAAATGTTACATACTCCATTTTCTCTCTCAATTGGGTATCTGGTAGTGTACGTAGAAATAACATAGATAAATTTCTTAGCAATCGATGTATATTTACTGGAGTTAGAGCACGGTTGGACAGACGACCGAAATCATAAATACTTTTTAATCTTGTTGGAAGGTGTTAAAAACATTTATTTTTGCAATTCAAATAGTTAAATAATATATAATACATAATATTTTCCGCTCTTTCCTATTAGTAATTAATGGTTACTAAAATATCGAATTATATTTATTTATTAAGTAACACAACTTCTGTAAGCAAATTAAACAATTTTTCTCGAACTCAGAAAAAGGCCCTCACAAGTAAATTCCTATATTTCGTCAACTGACCATGAATAACTTAAACACTTCGAACATTTTAATATACTTAAACGAACAATATCGTTTCAAGCATCTTTGTAATGCTTTAAACACTTATTTTTAACGCTTTTGAAAGTGATATACATGTATAAGTTAAATAAATACACTTCGCATACATAAACATACCTTCGATTTCTAACACTTGCATTTCATGCTTTTCAACGTTACTTTTTTATGCTTTTGAAAGAGGTGCATATACATTTGTTACATAAATATATATTCACTTTGAAATGACTTAAACACGTGGAAAATTTATCAATACTTAGGTGATTTTTGCCTCTTAGTATATCGCATTAAAAATACATTTATAACGTCGTGAAATTCGGCTTTTTAACACAAAACAAGGCTTTTTTTATTCGAAACAAACTGTAAATATTAACTGAGGTATAAAAACATAATTCAGTTTTATTTGCCACTAATGCATGAAAAATCTATAGAAAGGAACTTTTAAATCGGAAATTAAACTGAAGTTTACTGAAGAAACTTAAGTTTTTCTAACATATGTTTTATACAATACATGGTATTTTTTATGAGTGAATTATGCTTGTACAATGCATTACTGGACTGTAAATTTATGCATTTGTAGTTATCTAGCCAGGATATGATTTCAACTTCATGATTTTTTCAAAGAAAACGAACCTAGTAAAGAAGTATGGGAAATCAAATGAACACTTCCAGTTGCGCAAATTGTAACTACTAGTAACTTTTTAAATGTTCTCATTATATTAGCTAGCACGTAAAGACGACTAAGATTTTGCAAAAACCACATAATTCCAATTCAAATGTTGAAAAAGTACAGCCGTTGCCATAAAACAACTTATCTACCAGCAAGTTGACGGTTTATCGAATCGCCCAGTGCGTGCAACAGAGATAAAGAACATTTTTGACACAGCCGGCTGTGCGGCCGCCATCTTGCTGGTAGATAAGTCATGCGATTGCAACTGCTGCACTTTTGGACTTTCGGCTTCAAAGGGTCAAGCAATTTACTCTTTCTTTTAGAAATTTCTACGAGTACAAACACTGTAATGCATATGAGAAAGAAAGCACCGCCTACTTCCTGTCATATAAGCGATTTTGCTACTTATCTAAACTACCCACAGGTATTACCAGTGGGGATTTTGATTCACACAATAAAACTTGAAAAACTAATATTCATATAACTGTCAAGATTATTGGAGGTGGAGCGTTCGATCCCCATGGGCAAATATTAATCCAGGTTTATAGTAATTAATAGATTACAGTAAGTCTGGTGGAACCTGGCGATGAAAAATCCGTCATTAATGTCACTAGATTCCCTCGTGTATTTCTTACAAATGCTACTTATCCGATACACATTCACATAAAAATGAAAATGAATTGCTGTCTTAATTCGAATCTATCATTTCTTAAACAAGATTTTCTTTTAAGATTTTCCTCAAAATGCTCTTTTGTCCGAGGGGTAGGTTCAAATGTTCTACACAATAGATCCGCATTCGGGTAAAACTATTTAAGTTACTAGATTTTCTGCCGTTGAAATGAGTCATTAAAGAACCAGTGAATATCAGAATGATGTGAAATATGATTATGGCACTTAATATGAAAAATATGTGAATTTGTTTTAGATGTCTCATTCTTACAATAAATGTTTTATGAACACGATAGTTCTGTTTAATTTTAGAAGTACTAAATTCTGTTTCTGATTGAAACAGCGTAAGTCCAATACAGTGTTTAGTGTATTTTTGAGTTAGGTGTTAATAAAATAAAACTAGTAGAAACCTTTCGCATGCTTAAAATTCTAATAAATTTAATAAATTCGAAAAATCCTTGAAGTAAGCATTTTTTGTGTTGTACAATTGTTAGTTGTGCCTGAAAAATTTTAGTGAACTGAATTTTGTGATTTTGTAATTTTATAATTTAAGTGATTTATGAAATGCTATTTCATTTATAAATGCAATTTCTCTTTCTTTGCAGAGAATATATTGTTTTCAATGGTGTACTAACTGTTCCAGTATAATGTGGGGTAGTGCATTTTGAAAAAAAAAAAAATTGTGTTATGACGTTTCTAACGAATTACATACCGTAGTATACTTTCGATTCAAATATGGTAAGTCTTGATTTAAAATGTTATATTTATTATAATTTTAAGATCTTTTTTCTGCGTAAGTATATTCTGCTACCAATACAGGTAAATCTCTCGGTACAAAATTAATTTCATTTAACACTTTAAGGTTTGTGGAACAATTGTTGAGATATGGTAAAATCTTGTGCAACAAAAGAACGTAAACATGCATCGAGATATACAAGAATGCTCAGACAGCTATAGAAGAAACGAGAGGAAAAGCTCGTTTAGTGCTTACAATGGATCACTTGAAAACTGCTATCTACAATCTTCAGAATTTATGTTTGTGCATTTGCATTAATTGAGCTTATGATGATGTTGGTTTATGATAAATTATACTTTCGATTATCCTAAGAAAAGAGTGCTTTGCAAAATATTTTCTTTAATTTATTTGCACATTCCCCTAATAAAGTTATGTACTCTTAAAACTGCTTCTTAGATCTAAAATTATTCGAAGTTGTTTCCAACTATTTTCACTCAATTATTTTCGGTCCTTAAAGAAGATTGAAAATTTCTCAAAATTTGTCAATAAAGTATATATCCTCTCTTCTAGTTTATCATGTCCCTGTATAACCTAGAGTAAAATGTAATTGAAATGTTTAACTGCCTAAATCTGTATTGTTAAGATTGCATTACTATGCGATTCTGATTAGCTTTTGAGTAACCTAAAACGAAGTAAATCACACTTACAGTGAATCATATTATCTTGTAAATATTCAATGTATAATATTATATTATTATACAATATATACTACAATTATATGTTACTATACAACGAACTAATACAATATAATAATATATTGTATTAGCTCTTTGTATAAGAAGTAAAAATATTTTGTCATTTTGCCTTTTTTTTCTTCAAGCTCAGAAATTTATATATGCCCACGTATTTTCACATGATTTAAGTATTCTATTGACGTTTACAACAGAAAGTTTCTATTGAAACTAGCTTGTCTAGAACATATTTT
The DNA here is from genome assembly GCA_038373885.1 of Cheiracanthium punctorium. Lineage (NCBI taxonomy): Eukaryota > Metazoa > Arthropoda > Arachnida > Araneae > Cheiracanthiidae > Cheiracanthium > Cheiracanthium punctorium. The sequence continues at coordinate 181,337 of JAWZYV010001112.1, forward strand.
ACAGCATACACATGAGCATTCTCAAAGATTACGGTTCACTCACAGTAAACCAATACAGTTCTGTAGCGACGATATTTACTTTACTTTAATTATCTCTATTCAAGATATGTCAGTGTATTGCGCATATGTGTCGGAAAATAACATATAATTTTTTTGCATTTCGAATGCTTTATGAATGAGCTGTGTTTCCTGATTGCTTCTTTTTTGAGTGCAGTAATACAGCACTACACTAATACACATTTGCAATACAACACTGAAGCCCACGAAATTTATTTTTTAAACGTAACCTTTCTTTTTCCTTGCACATATCATACGATGCTGAACGCACAGTAAGACTGTAGATAAAGAGGAAAAACATGTTTCACGATCTTGGTACAAAAATTAAAATAAACTATTAAAAGAGTGGACTCGATAAAAAAATCCAGAATGGTTTTTTATAACCTGCACTAAACACTGCAACAAACGAAAGAGCCGTACGTTTTGGGAAAAAAATTCTTAAACAGCAAAATTCTTCAAAAAGGTACGTGTAATGCAAATTTTACGATTTTGAAGATTTTTTTTCCTGAAACTTTAACTAATATGTTTTTATCGTTTACTACAGTAAATAGTGCAGCTTATGAAGAGACATCTTAAAATTTGTCAAGTGCCTGACACAATCAATGAATTTGTATTTACGTACCAAAAACATAAGAATCTTGCAAACTACAATCTTAATTAACATTTCCAAACATTAGAAATTTATTTAATGTCATAAAATGTATAGCTTATATTCATCGGTAGATCTATGTGCTTCGTATCCTATAAAATATTCCCCGTTTAATTTTTCTTACGAAAAAGCAAAATAAAAAAGATTCTGTTCTTATTAAATAAAGAATTTTTTAGATCTAGTAGATAAATTGTTGGTAAACATCATCAGTGTATTAATACGAGACGTGATAAAGATGAGAAACCATGAAAAAGAAAAAAGAACGAAATGTTTTATGATATTCACTTTTTTACGTAATAGCAAAATGTAACAGGGAAGACATAAAATCAAAAACATGGATTATTTTATTTTTTAGAAAGTGGTTGTATCAACCTTTCAAATATATTAGGCAAGTTGGAGTGTTTAGGCTGATTAATTTTTACCAACTATGCGAAAAATTCCAGAGCTGGGGGTCGAACTCAGGACTACCGCTTAACGTGCGGGTGCTCTACCACTGAGCTACTCTGGGACGATTCCCAGACGAAATTTCTCGCTTTTGAACCGTTGGCATTTATCATCTTCCTCTGCAAACCACAGATAGAACAGATGAGACAATTAATTCGCGACAACTCCATTACGCCGCGGAAGTTATTTCGCGGTTCAAAAGCATAAAGCTTTCCAACGGTTCAAAAGCAAGAAATTTCGTCTGGGAATCGTCCCAGAGTAGCTCAGTGGTAGAGCACCCGCACGTTAAGCGGTAGTCCTGAGTTCGACCCCCAGCTCTGGAATTTTTCGCATAGTTGGTAAAAATAACTTCCGCGGCGTAATGGAGTTGTCGCGAATTAATTGTCTCATCTGTTCTATCTGTGGTTTGCAGAGGAAGATGATAAATGCCAACGGTTCAAAAGCGAGAAATTTCGTCTGGGAATCGTCCCAGAGTAGCTCAGTGGTAGAGCACCCGCACGTTAAGCGGTAGTCCTGAGTTCGACCCCCAGCTCTGGAATTTTTCGCATAGTTGGTAAAAATTAATCAGCCTAAACACTCCAACTTACCTAATATACTTGAAAGGTTGATACAATCATGTGATGAAGATCACATATCTAATTTAATAATCATTTACTTTGGCTTTCTTTAATGTAATCTATCCAAAATTCAAGAATTCTAAATCACTTCTGTTTTTCATTTTACAGCCATTTCGGTTTTTAAATCTGTATTTTTCCACCTTAATTTCACTGTCCATATAGGACGTATTTTTATTTTCACTGAGCCACCACCGCCGTTATAATAATATTTCAATAGCATATGTTTAATAAAATAGTTTTTCTGTATTTAACGTCTTTTTATTTTATTGCAACATAAGTGCATCGTACCTGGATTATCATGTATCACAACGCAGTCTTTAAATTTAAAATACCCCAAGCAGATAACCTTCCTTTACATAAATTGGTGCCTACCCAGGCACTTCAGTTGCATTTATTCTGGTGGTGGCTTAGCAAAATGGCGGAATCAAATTTCCCGATCAAGACACTTCTCCAACTCCAGCCCTGCTCTGCTGAAAGCGCAGTCAACGTTTCGGCCCTGACAGTGTTATTTTCAACCGGCTGTAACTTTCGTTTTTACGGAACACGGAGCTCCTTGATGGACTGGCTATTCATTAATGATGAGTTTCCGATCGTCTCCACAATTCATATATGGCTTATCGATGATCTTACTACGCACCACCCACCGGCGAATTGTTTGTACGACGACCACCCTATGACTATTTGGAGACTTTTGTGTCGGCTTCCTGCAGCGCGGTCTATGGAGTACGTTATGTTTTCCTGCCTTTCTTTACGCCTGAAACTTACAACTAATGCTGAATTGTGCGAAAAACCGTCCGATCACCGCAAATTTGGGACTTGGATTCCGGATGTCTGCAGTCTACAGTAGTTTTTTTTCGTGCGTCGCTAGGTATGCCATTAACTGAACTTGGCGAAGACTGTTTTTTTTTTTCCCTCCTGTGATGGCAATTGGTTTTGTTTTTAAATGTGCGCGCTCCTGATACACCGACACCTCATACTATGCTTTGTAATGCCATTTGAACTGATAATTTAATGGACATTATATTTAAGTATGACTAATGAAAAGTTGTTTGCTAAATTTTTATTTACTGAATAACTGAAGTTTTATTCTTGGAAATTTGGTAAGTCATTTATAAGTGCAGTTTTCCTAAAACTAGTATAATAATAATAATCATGTTCATATTGTCTTGGCATTCTTTATTTTTTAGTATGCAAATAGCCCATGCTAATAATATTTTTTTGGACATAACGTGTCAAAGAGGATATTTAATATGCTGAATTTTTTTTCTTTTATTATTTTACTGCTTCTAAGGAGTTATAAAAAAATAATTATTATTGTTTTTCAACCATGATTATAAATTAGTTTAAATCTAAATTACTCCTTTTATATAGTATATATGACATTAATATTTTACTGTTTAATACAATTGTTGGATTGCAATTCACACACATTTAATTATTTTAATACACTTAATTTTTTTCTTCTCTTATGCACTGGGTTTCGTTCACTCACGATAAATATCATTATTACTCATTGCTTTATATGTTTACTTGTTATATATAATTTCTTGTGTACAAACCTTTTTGTGTGTTTAATTTTCTATTTGCTTACATATTCATTCTTGTGATTTTAAATTATATTTTCGCTTTTGCTCACATTGTATTTTACATTTTTGTGTTCATTTTTCAGCCTCTATGAGGTACACATACATCGTTATTTTTTCTTTACTCTTTATTGTGATAATCATGACAGTCTTCAATTACATGTCTTTTCACACTCTTGCAACAATTAAGTCCATGGCAAGGCCTTTCTAAGGCACACACTTTTTACTCACTCTTACACACTGCAATTTTGCATATTAAAGTCTATGGCACAACATACATATTCTTTCAGTTTTTTTTCTTACCTCACAATATACTGTTTCTATTTTTTGTCATTTTTACACATTTTTTTTTTCTTTGAACATGCTATTATTTACAGTCCTCATGTTGACTGATTTTTTACACATTATTTGTTTTGAATACTTATTTTTAAAGAGTACATTTATATTTTTGTTTCACTCTATTTTTGGCTTTTTTAATAATATGTTACATGTTTACCATAAGTTGTACTGTTCACATATTTTTTACATTTTTTAGATACACCGTTTTATTGTTTTCTTTCCTGCCATTGATATGCCTCTGTTTAATACATGCATTCTTTGGAAGAGTATAGTGGTATTCATTTGATTACCTTTTTTTTTTCTTTTCCATAAATACACAATATCATACATTGTTTGTTGTACTTCAAATAAGATTCTTACTTGAATAGTCACTGATCTTTGAAGTCTGTGTTTGTCCACAATTACACTCTTTTTTCATGTTGTTGTTTTTATTTACATTGCTTACACTTACTGACTCTCAACCTTTTCACACTTTTTTTTTCCCATCACACTTGTGTTTATGTCTTATATGTTCACACTCACAAACATGTTCACACTGATGTTCTGCTCATTGAGTTCATTGTGCTTGTCCTTCCACATTTTGCTACACACAAAATTTTTGAATATTTGTTACATTTTTTCTCCCACATTTTCACTATGGTGTACAGTAGTGCATTTCAAAAATATTTTAAACACATTGTATATGTTTTGTCACTCTTTTGTGTTCACATACACAAACATAACATTTTATTTTGAAATTTTTTTCTATACTATGAGATATTTAAATCTCTTCTGTACCTTACTATAAATTAATACAACTTTAAGGTATCGAGTACTCACTGAGTTATAAAAAAAAATTACATTGATTTACATTTTCAGAGTGCTTATAGTTAATTTATTATTTGAATTATGTTTATTCTTATCTTAGTGATTATTTTGTGGAATATTGTTTGTTTAGTTAGGCTCATAATAAAATATATATGTAGTGATCAGATTAACTCAAGACTTTAATAAGTGAAATTTGATGGTATATAATTTCAGAGTATCAGTATATTGTATAGTTTAGTAATTGCATTTTAGTGTATTTTTATTCGTACTTTTGTGTGCTATTCTTTCCCAATTTTGTCACTTTTGAAAATCTTAGTGTGTTAGTAAGTGACACAACAACATTCCTTTCTTGAAAAAAAAAAAAAAAAAAAAAAAAATCATTAATTTTGTTATTTTTACCGTATGACCACAATTGCCTTCAATTTTCTTTTTAAGCTATAACTAATATTTTACGTACTTGTTACCAAGTTTAAACCTACATTTTCAAGACTTGCAAGTTAACTAATTTCATTCTTTTATAACTTAATTTTTTTCTATTACCTTTACATAATTAATAACTTGTTTATTTGACATTCACGGATATATTGCTGTGTGCATGTGTTGAATGTATTGTTTTATTTTGTCAATTAAGTGAAGTATTTTTGATGCATAATTCTGACATTTGAAGGCCTTATTGATATATATATATGCAAACCATTCAACAGCGCTGGTTTATAATTATAATTTTGAGTACTCACTGCAAGTTTAAGCAGTATATCTTTGATGTGCACATGAGCTTGAGATGCTCAATTAAAGAGAAAAGGGTGTGCTGAAATGCCCCTTATTTAAAAAAAAAAAAAAAGGATGAGCTAAAATGCCCCTTTGTATTGTGAGCTAAATGCTCCCTTTTCATTTTGTCGACATTTACTTTGTATTGCTAGCAGTTATTTTTATTGTGTCATGACATTTTTTTTTTCTTCTCTAAACATTTATTAGTTGGTGGTCAGCAGTAATTTTGCAATTGTATAATTTTGTCTGAATATGTTTAAGATTTTCTTAATTGTTTATGCCAGCCAAACAGAGCATTTAATTAAAAAAATTTTTAAAGACATTAATTGTAACTAATAAAAAAAAAATTTCTTCAAAATTTTTTTTCCTGGTTGAGGGGAGTATATATGTGATGAAGATCACATATCTAATTTAATAATCATTTACTTTGGCTTTCTTTAATGTAATCTATCCAAAATTCAAGAATTCTAAATCACTTCTGTTTTTCATTTTACAGCCATTTCGGTTTTTAAATCTGTATTTTTCCACCTTAATTTCACTGTCCATATAGGACGTATTTTTATTTTCACTGAGCCACCACCGCCGTTATAATAATATTTCAATAGCATATGTTTAATAAAATAGTTTTTCTGTATTTAACGTCTTTTTATTTTATTGCAACATAAGTGCATCGTACCTGGATTATCATGTATCACAACGCAGTCTTTAAATTTAAAATACCCCAAGCAGATAACCTTCCTTTACAAATCACTTTCTAAAAAATATGTATAACTTCCGCGGCGTAATGGAGTTGTCGCGAATTAATTGTCTCATCTGTTCTATCTGTGGTTTGCAGAGGAAGATGATAAATGCCAACGGTTCAAAAGCGAGAAATTTCGTTTGGGAATCGTCCCAGAGTAGCTCAGTGGTAGAGCACCCGCACGTTAAGCGGTAGTCCTGAGTTCGACCCCCAGCTCTGGAATTTTTCGCATAGTTGGTAAAAATTAATCAGCCTAAACACTCCAACTTGCCTAATATGGATTATTTTTTTCTTCTTTAACAGTTGCTGTAAATTTTTTTATGTTTCGTCTCATTTTTAATTTTGTTGTTCAATATACGTTTTACGTTTTTTTTAGCGTACGTAAATAAGAAATGGTAAATTGTCTCTAGTTTAAGGCAGTGTTTCCCAACAACTGGTTCGTGGATCAGCTCCGGTCCGAGAGAGTTTACTACCAGTGTACAATAAATTTATTTTTAGAAATCAGCAGGAAATGTAGTTCTAACTAAAACTATATTTGAATAACTCTTGATTTAATATATAAATAGCATGTTTATGTAACATTTACTATCTTTGGCTGACGCTGGTTCGTGAAATATTATTCCTATTTTAGTCGGACCGTAGATGTAAAAAGATTGGGAAACACAGGTTTAAGGAATGGAAATGCAAGCGATTACTTCATGTAAAAGCTACTACTTGATTCATTTAATTCTATACTATAAAATATTGAAAACTCATTGTGTGTTTCATAGCACTCTGTTTAAATACCGAGTGTTCCAAAAATGACTGATGGATTTTGAAAATCAATAAAAAATAGACGGAATGCGATAGATATGCATCGTTTGCGGCCTTATGCTTAGGAAATCAGGGAATTTTATCCCACCAAATTTCAAATTTAGTTAATATTTCTACCAAGAGATGGCGCTGCAGGCGATCTGTAACAGGTATAGTTAAAACGAAGTATTTCAGCTCGCTATTTCATAGTTCGTCGCCAAGCTGATAGCGTGTGCTGTTAAGATTGAAAGTCACCTCTACCAAAATGTTTTTTCCGTTGAACAGCGGGTATTTATTGTGTTAAGAGTTCCACCGCCTGGAACACAGTTTTGTTCAAACAAGGCGCAGTTTCCAAAGAAAATTTCCTCTGAGAAACGGACCGTCAGACAATGCGGTAAGGACTCTATTCCAGAACTTCGAATGAGCGGGGAGCGTGAATGATGACCGTATTAGAAATGCCGGGCGGCTACGCCTTTCAGTTACAGAGTCGAATGCTGAAGCCGTGCAGCAGGTTATCCAACAGCGGCCCCGGACTTCCCTGAGCCGTGTTGTATCTTGTACTGGACTCCGAAGAATATGAGCACACTCACCGTATCATGCGCCACACACTTCACATGTTCCCGTACAAAATGCAAACTCACCAGCCCCTCAATCCAAATACCATTAATGCACGCTATAATATCACGAACGTCATGCTGCAACTTTATGAAAATAATAGAGCCATTGTTACGAATTTCTGAGTTTCTGTTTCGGAATAAGAGCAAAATTTCGAAATTAAAGTATAAAATATCTCATACCTTCTGTCCGGGTTCAGGGATGTTCGGCTCGTATTACACTCCAATAAGATTCTAAAGAGGACTCACTATAAAACACTAATTTTCACACATAATTAATTTTAATCAGAACATACAAAAAGGACGTCTTTAATCTTTGATACATAGCGAAGAACTGAGAAGGGAAAAAAACATAAGAGTCTGAGAACACAAAAATGCCTCCCTCAAGCGCACGTGCAAGAAGCCCAAAAAGGGGGTTACTGTTGACTCGACATTCCGCACAGTTCGGCACATTCCCCCTTTTTGAGTTCATAAGGGGACAGAACTCAACCCGAGACATCACTCCACTTGAAGTTGTTCAGGTGGCCGCACGAGTCGTCCCCGACTAGTTGTCACACGATTCTGAAGGGCTGTAGCGTCACAGTCATCCTGCCCACCGTTCAACTCCAAAGGGTAAAGCTTTCGCACTGGCCGAACTAAAATTCCTGAATCTGTTTTCAGTTTGGCAACTCGTACGACTCCGTCCTTGCTGGGATAGACCTCAAGTATCTTCCCAAGAGGCCAGTTAGCACGATTACACTTATCGGTCCAAATTAGGACACCATCACCAACACGCAAAGATTTTTTGTTCTTTCCAGAAGAGAAAGAATTGTGTAACGCACCTAGATATTCATTGCGGAATCTTAAATTGTTTTTAACTCTAACTCGATATTGGTAACGATTGTTTATTTTCTTCTGATCCAAGAAATCAAGTTCAGGTATTCCTATTTCTGCGATTTCATGCAAAAACATAGCTGGAGTCAATGGACTTAGATATTTGTTACTGTCCGTGACATATGTTAAAGGTCGTGCATTGACTATGCTTTCACAATTGCAGAGAACTGTCGACAATTCTTCAAAATTCAGCGATGCTTTTCCTAGCACTCGCCTTAATATTCGTTTCAGAATTCCAACAAGTCTTTCCCAAAAACCACCCCACCATGGAGCGGTAGGTGGTATGAATTGCCATTCTATTCGACAAAGTTTAGGAACAGCTTTGATTTTTTCAAAATCAATAGCTTGCAACAAATTTTGACAGCCTACAAAATTTGTACCACGGTCAGAATATATGACGGAGGGGCGGCAAAGTCTGGCAATAAATCGTGTCAGTCCAAGAATGAAACTGTCTGTCGAAATGGAAGTTAAAAGTACTAAATGGACTGCTCGAAAAACTGTACAAGTGATTAATAGAATCCAGACCTTGGATTGATCTTTTAAATACAAAGGTCCGGCAAGGTCCACACCTACAGTTTCAAAAATGGCCGCATTTCTAACTCTGTTGAAAGGAACTAGTTTCATAATGACGGTTTCTGCTTTCTTCAGTTCGTCATTAGTTAACTGACCGAATATTCTGTCGTCACTACCCCTTTTCAAATTTTGACAAAAGCGCAAATTCCAACCTGTAACGCGTAATATTTTAGTGTATGAGGAATAGCGACTATAGAATTTGGGGATATCATTCTCTAAATTAGTAGCGGTTACTACTGATTTCTTCTTTTCCGCATTTACTATATCCATGTTAGGCGAAAGTTTAGATTCAGGCCAGTTTTCTTTGGAATCTAAAAGCCATGTAGGTCCTAGCCACCATTGAGATCTAACATGAGCTTTAGCGCCACAACCACGTGACGGTAAATCCGCTGGCTTCATATGTCCCGGAACGAAATTCCACGAAGTATTGGATGTGAGTTTCCGGATTTCCTTAACCCGATTTTCAACAAAGACTGCCCAAGGTCCTTCCCGTTTTACCCAATACAATGCATCCATTGAATCGGACCAATAGTAGGTATCAATATTTTCTAATTTCAAATCTCTCATAATGCTATTGGTTAGTCTAGCTCCAATACAACACGCCATAAGCTCAAGGCGTGGAATAGAAATGTCTTTAAGAGGGGCTACTCTAGAACGGGCCTGAATTAGTTGACAAGTGACCTGATTCTGCAATTCAATTCTTAAGAAAACACAGGTAGCGTAAGTAGTTTTACTCTCATCGCAGAATGTGTGTAGCGATAACTTTCCCATATTTAATGGAACGCTAGACAATCTTCGAGGAATGTCAAGATTTTCTAAATCATTAATTTGGTTACTCCATTTTTTAAATTCCTTAACTATCTCATCAGGTAGTTTGGAGTCACAATATGCTTTGATTTTCCAACATTTCTGCAAAAGCAATTTTGGAATTAAAGTTACGGGGCAGGTAAAACCTATGGGATCGAATATTTTATGTGTTAAGGACAAAATCGCTCTTTTCGTAATGGCCTCATTCTCAACCTTAAAATTCCGAAAATCACACGAGTGTGTCCTTTTTGGTATTCCATAATAAGCCAAGTACCGGAATTTTATTCCCATTCTCATCATTGTAATTACCTTTCTCACCATTATCTAATTCCAATTTTTCGCAATTAGCGAATGTCTGCTACTACACCTATTTTACTCATCCTAAACCGATTTAAAACGGAAGGAATTTCTCGATGCAGTCATTTAAGGAAACGGAATTTTTAGTATGAGCTGAACCATCAAATACTGGTCTAATTTTGGTCGCAGAGTTTGGTTTTATTACTGCTCTGTGCGGGAGATAATGGAAATTAGCGCTAAGCGACGGCTTTTCTTCCCATGTCACCTTTACTATAATCCCTTCTTCTTCTCATTCATTAAAAACTTGTTCATAGTCTTTTACTAAACCTTGAGATTTAAGATTATTAACATTATTTTTTAAACGTTTTTCTGCTAAATCTCTATTATCTGGGATAGGATGATGCCCATTTAACCAAGGAATGCAAACTTTGTATCTGCCATCGTCTTCTCTACTTATAGTTTCTGTAAAATGTTTTAAAGTTAATTCGTGTATTTCATTTTTAGTTTGCTTTTCAGCGGGGTCTTTAATGCCTAAAGAATCTAACTGCCATAAATCCGTGATTTTTGCTTCATTAACGTATAACGAAAGGACCAAAAGAAAACTATCCCTTTCATCGTCATTAATTTTACCCATAGTAGTCCAACCTAGTGTTGTTTGCAGTGCAACTAAACCGCAGTTAAGATTTTCCTTTCTGCCCGTAAGCAAACTACCCACAATATTCGCTCCCAACAAAAGATGAATTTCGTTTGAATCTCGTTCATATAAACATTTTCTACTTTCTGGACAGATATCGCTCAAAAAAATATTTTTCTCTCTCAACTCCCTGATACATTTAATATCTTTAATCTTAGGAACACTAGCACAAATTTTTGTCTTGCTCCATGACCTCAATTTTTACGTTTTCATTTTCCTTTAAACCCCTTAAAGTGATCCTAAAACAATTATGATCCATTGTTGTTTCAGTACCCCCAAAAAGCCCATGAGTAATTTGAACTTTTACAAAACTTTCTAAGCCAATCTTATTTGCTACGAATTTTGAAATGTAAGATTTTGAAGAGGCGGTATCTAAAATAGCGCCCACTACATATTCAAAACCGTTATTTTGTATATAAACACACAAAGTTTGTAAATAAATTGTGTTCGGCAAGCGCTCGTTCGAAAAAAGGGTAGCTTCCGACATTTGAGTCTTTTCTTTATTTGTCTCCTCATTAGGTTTCATCTTAAAACAAAATAGAACATTATGTTGTTTTTCTTTGCAATTTTTGCAAGTTACGTATTTTCTACAAAATCTTGATTTATGTTTCCCTATTTCTAGACATTTAAAGCAAGCCCCTTTCTGCATTAATTGATTTTTTCTTTCTTCCATAGATAAACTTAACGCAAGCTCACAATTTACTGCCGAATGTTTTTGTGAATCACAGAACAGGCATTTCAGTATCTTCGGATGTCCTTTAGTGTTAGTTGATACAAGATCATTGCCCGTAAAAAGATATTTCTTCTTACCCGAGTCAAAACCGTAATTTTTCTTATCAAATACAGCATGACTTTTTCTACCGCTGTCACTGACTGTGTTTGTCACTAATGAAGCTTTTTCTCTTGCTTTTAAACAGTTAGACAAAAAATTAATTAGTTCTCTAATATTAGTGTATCCCTTTTCGTTTTCAGATTTATTTAATTCTATCAGAAGATCTTGTGGAATTGTTTTCAAAATAGTAGTACAGAGAACAACAGATATTTGTTCAATATCTGTACCAAGATTTTCCAAACTTCTAATCTCGACAGATATTTTGTCGAAATATTTCCGAAAAGCATAAATATCTGACGAGTTTCTGAGCGGCTTAATTTCTAAAAGGTTACTCATGTGATTATGAATCAACATATCTGTATTCCCGAATCGGTTTTTAAGAAGCTCAATTGCAGCGTCGTAATTGTTTTCCGAAATCGGGAAACCCTCACTGTTCTTAAAGCCGTAGAATGCTATTGAGATCGTATGTAATTGAATTTATCCACTTTACTTAATGTACTATTATTATGTATAGCCGACTCGAAACTGCTCCAAAAGGAGAGCCATTCGTTAATATTTCCGCCAAAGCTTGGTACACTTAATTTGGGTAATTTTACGCGTACTGAATTTGTTATATTATCATTTTTTATTTCATATGACTCACTTCTAATGTTTACCTCTGATATTGTTTTAAAATTTAAGAGTTTCGCATTTATTTCCCTTATTTTCTTGCTAGCACGCGTTTTTCACAATATTACATTTTCAGCATATTTTTCAGCAGCTTCAAATTCTTTTTCTAATTCTTCTGGTTTTAAAAGCAATTCTATTTCACTATCCGTAATTTTTAAAGATTTAAATCTCCCAGTCAACGTCTCGACAAATTCTTCTAACTCTTCGACAATCACTTCGTCTTGATTCAGCGTATTTTCAATTTTATTAATGTGTTTAGTGACTGCCGACCGTAAAGCCGTTCTTCGTTTTTTAAGAATTTCCAGTTTTTATCAGCCATATTTTCTGTTTTGTTTTTAGTGAGCCCCAAAAACAGTTCTTGTTCGAAAATTGAGAGTTCAAATAAGTGTTCAAAGGTTCAAAATAACTATCTAATTTTTCGAAATAACTGTGGACTAAAAGCATTCAAAACTTTTCATAATACTTTAAATCCGAACATCAATTCAAAAATTTTCACTAAAACCGAACATCCCGGGCTGGGATGCCATTATACGAATTTCTGAGTTTCTGTTTCGGAATAAGAGCAAAATTTCGGAATTAAAGTATAAAATTGCTCTTACCTTCTGTCCGGGTTCAGAGATGTTCGGCTCGTATTACACTCGAATAAGATTCTAAAGAGGACTCACTATAAAACACTAATTTTCACAAATAATTAATTTTAATCAGAACATACAAAACGGAGGTCTTTAATCTTGGATATATAGCGAAGAACTGAAGGGAAAAAAACATAAGAGTCTGAGAACACAAAAATGCCTCCCTCAAGCGCACGTGCAAGAGGCCCAAAAAGGGGGTTACTGTTGACTCAACATTCCGCACAGTTCGGCACAGCCATTTTTTCGAGAGCAACCGATAAATGCCGTACGATATCTTGGGATTCTGGAAGAATTTGTGGGAATTCATACTGTTTTGGAGGACTGCATGAATGCCTCCTGGTTCATGCAAGATGGTGCTCGTCCACATCGAATGTATTACTCTGCAATATTTGATTTCTTGAACGAACATTTCAGTGAGCGGGTAATTCCCTTGGATTACGACATGCATACAGGAAGTGGCATGGCATGGCCTCCTTATTAGCCAGACTTGACTCTCTGCGACTTTTTACTTTGGGGGTACCTGAAAGATTTGGTATACCGCCAAACTCCACAAAAAATTGCGAAGCTAAAGCAGCACATCTGTACTGCATGTAAGACAATGTTTGACATGTGACATGCGACCAAGTGACATGTTTGAACGGATGTCTGGAAATTTTTTTCTCAGACTGAGCCACGTTGTTGCAGCAACGAGGGTTACATTGAAAATGTCATTGTTTAGTATATTGCAACAGTCCTTGCAAAACTTTTATACCGGTTTTTATTTTTTCATAGTTTGCAGCTCCACCAGTGAGTGAAAATGTTAACTCAATTTGAAATTTGGTGGGATAAAATTCCCTGATTTCCTAAGCATAAGGCCTCAAACGATACATATCTATCGCATTCCGTCTATTTTTATTGATTTTCAAAATCCATCAGTCATTTTTGGGACACCCGGTATATGCAAAGGGTGATAGAACACATGTAAAGAACAATTTCTCTCATACAAAGAAAGGATTGTTGTAACGCAAGCAGTGACTTGAGAAAATCTCAGTACTCACTATTATTCTGTTGTAAATGAATCAAAATTTAGTAAATTACGTCAAGTCTCGTAAACTTACTCTTGTGTTACGAGAATGTATGAAAAAATTGTTTTTTAAATGTTTTCTATAACTCCTTACATTTTTTACCAAGAGTTACGAAACGCCCTGTATATCTGCGATAGAGTACGTTCGACTCCTACGGCTCCATTCCCTATAATACTAAAACTCAATGCTTATAAACGGTTGTCATACTACCAAAATTTATAAAAAAATTAACTCTACCTACCTCAATACCTGTTAAATTTAACATCAATGAACAGTTTTGTAAGAAATGTATAATTTTACGGAACTGCGTGAGATTGCCATGCTTAACTTTCTCTAATTATTTTATTGAAGATAATTTCAATTGTCTGATAATTTTAGTGAAATGATTAGTTATATAAAATTATTTTTTAGTTTCAACTTTCAATGCTTATACGAACAATGGTAATTTCTCTAAACAAAGATTAAGCTTAAAAGAAAACTCCAGTTTGTTAAACAAAATGTGTATGGCTCTCAGCTCAAAAGAATGCTTAATTTCTTTGACAAAATTTATTATAAATATTTTTCCTGTGGATTAAAAGTTAGGTAGTTAATTTTTAACTGAATTAAAATTTAACGCAAACATTCGAAAGCGGATTTTAATAAGAACTTTACGCTATTAAATTTTAAAATGAATGTTAGTTGAAATTATATAGCGCGTTCAGACTTTTAATGTTGCTTTCAAACTTAAAGTTTATAAATTATATAAAAAAGACTACAATTTATAAACTATTAATTATTAACAATTTTAATCCTATATATTTATAATATTAGTTTTAGTAGTTTTATTGTAATCAATATTATTACAAAGACTGCGTGGGATGCTAATCTTCCAAAATTGTGGAACCTAAGATTATGCAAATTTGTGACAGGGTGCATCGGATCTTTTGACTTAGAGAAAGCTGGTCTCAAATGCTCCATCCTCTGTAAGTTTAACTTTGTTAGTCATGTGAAAACAGGCCATATCTGCTTTTTAACAAGGACACTGATGGTATGGATGCACCATCAAGTACTGTCGACGACAATTCCGTCCCTTCTACTTCACATTCTAGTAAATGTATTAAGTAGTAAATATCCTACATCGTGCATAATTATTTTTGCTATATTTTCTGTCCCCTTCATTTTGATTATTATTGTATTGATTTCAGTTTTAAAAGATTTAATTGTGTATGCCCTTTTTTGTCCATTCCGTAACTAAAGAGCGAAGTACAATTAAAAGTATATATAGATATATACAATGACTTCACTACCATTCTCCAACACATTCTTTCAGATTGGATGTACTACATATATATACAAATGCATAACTCCAAAAATATCGCCAATATTAGGTAATATTCTTTAATCATACATATCCTATATATATATATATATATACAGAGTGTCCAGAAAATAACACACTGATTTCAAAATTAAGAATATCAAAAACAAAGGTCAACAGAAGAATGCAACAAACGGTATGTTTATTATTTAACCTGTAAAAGTTTTATACAGAAGTTTCGAAATGGTAGTTACAGTAGCTGCTAACAAACTGTGGTGTACACAGATTTAAGAGGATAGGGCGTTATGGACGTAATCTTAATGCTAAAAGGCTTTAAGTTAAAAATTAAAAATTTAGGTACTTAATCCTATATATATATATCCTATATATAAAAAAATCTTCAGCAAGAGGGGTTAGAACCCTCAAACACCCCCTTGGGTACACCACTGGTAGCAGGTGGAGCTGCACGTCAAAATCGGTCGACGATTATCATGTGTAAATATGAATTCATTCTCTGCAAGCATTCACAACACAATCTTCTCAAAATGTCCACCGTTCGACATAGAGAGAGTCCTGCTAACGAATAATGAAATTTATCTTCACAGCCCCTAATGTCACAGCTGAAATAAATTCCCATTCCACACAAATCGACGATTGAAGCTCATCCAGCATGTTGGGTTGGTTCTGGTAGACAGTATCTTTCAATATGCTTTACAGAAAGTAGTCAGGAGGAGTCAGATCAGGAGAATATGCAAAGCCAGTTCATTATAAAGGCCTGCGATTACAACGCCATGTGTCAGCGGTTTTTGTAATATCTGATTTGAAACTCCTGCTTAAAATTTTTACATCCTATATAATAACAATTCGTTTGCTGCACTCTTTAATTGATCTTTTTTCTTGAGATCTTTAATTTTTAAATCAGGGTGTTATTTGGTATACTCCCTGTAAACATACACACACACACATATATATATACATATAGATGTTACTGTGAAAGACCAAAATTGGAGAATGCCAACCCATACCAAATTTGTCGGTGAAATATCGAATATTTACTTATATTCTTAGTATATTCGGACTACCATCGGTGTATGTCGACAACCACAGATATGCTCTGTCACAGGTCGAAAACAGAAACTTAGTTTAACAGAAAAGAAAAAACGTAGCAAAAATAATTTTATTTTGATGGAGAAAGTTATATTTCTTCATGAATCCATGGTTCCCTATGGTTAAAGAAGGAAAGTTCATCACGGTATATAAATGCCAAGCTATTTAGTGGCTAAATGTAAATTTAAAATCTTATTTGTTTACATTTATCTAAGTACAACTTCTATCATTTTTAAGAAGGCAAGTAATACTGATCATCCTTTCAGCATCTCATTCTAGAATCTAAATCTAAATTCCTTGTACGTCTAATAAAGTACTCTTTTTTGAAGCACTCCATTTAAGCATAGTTCGTTTGAAGTGAAATAAAGTGCTTCAATTAAATTAACTCTTGTCGATTTCTCACCAAATATCGGTGACATAGATCAGCTGGTTCAGCTTCAGAAACACATATCTGGTGTGAAATTTGCAATATTTATCCAAAATTGGACAAAGTTGCTAAGAGTTGGCGATACATTGGGCATGGCTCTAACAATGCCTGTTTGGAGACTTCAATATATGGAAAGTCTTTTCGTTGATCCTATAAATAAATTACTCTCTCGATTGCTATAAAAGTGAAAGGTAGCACAACTAGATATTTCAACAGTCTTCTATTCAAAATTTCAACATTCTACGGTGAATCGTTTTAGAGTAATGTTATTTATACGCGCACTACATTAATATGTACTTACGTACGTACAGACGTAACGCAAATTACAGTCAAAATGAATTATACATGCATATTAGGGTGGATCGAAAAATTTTTTTTGTCGAAATCTTTATCTCCTGAGGTCTCAAAAGTTGTAAATTTATATAAATAAGACATGTGTAAAATTTGAATGTTCTACGACAACATCTTGGGGTTGCGCATCGAGCTTGAAATCTAGAAATTTTTGAAAAATATTACTTCTTTAAAAGATCGACCAAAAAAATACATTTCCGAACTATTAGGCACCCGAGGTTTTAAAAGTTGTAAATTGTTATGAATAAGACGTATGCAAAATCTGGAGGGGCTGCGACAACTTCTAGGAGTTACACATCGAGCTTGAAATCTACAAATATCTGAAAAATATGCGATTTTTGAAAAAAACATATGTAGAAAGCAAAAGTTATATTTTTAATGAATTAGTCCCGTTGAAAAATAGTCAATAACGTTCGAAGCTCTTCTCTAGTACAACCACAATCTTAACTATATTGCCCAGGACCCACCTCGTTGATTTGCCTACTATCCAAATCCTGCCCGTTCCTGTTCAAGCACCCAATTATTGGAGCATGCGTTTTAATGAGTAATGTCAAGGCCGACTTAAATTAAACCGTGGCATTTTATGTCAAGTGTAATAATCTAGGTCGTATGTAACCACCATCTGATAGATGGGTAGACAAATTTCGGAGTGGCTTTTTGCTGGTGAGAAGTTGGCAAATACAACTTTGCAGAGATTTTGTTAGATTAGAGAACTGCGTTCCTAGAGTTCGGATGACGCTTTTGTACTTTCCAGAATTCGATGATTCGCCACCACCGCCAATGCATGTGAGGGTCCCAAGATCAATGGATTTCGTGTCAAACTCTCACAAATTTCCAGTAAAATTCTTAAAATCAGATGGTGACACATGACCAAAGTATGTTGTACCAGATTAAACTATCAGCGAGATATGTTCTTTGTGGCAAACACTTGGTTGTAATTTGCCGTCAACAAATTTTTCTATGTATGTGGTTCTGTTCTTCATCCTATCAAAACATAATTCAAAGAAATGTTTAAAGGATTTTTTATTTTTCTTTCTGTAATTCACTGCGAGTCATCCGAGCCTTCCTTTATTATATGCGTCGAGAATTAGTTAAGAAGGTTTCTCGCCATCTGCATTACTTCTGCTTTGTAGGTTGTGAAATAAAGTTGCTACCAGAGTTGCTGCTTCTTAATCCGAAATAACTTTGTGTCGCAGACCTGTGAAAGCAGAGATTTTTATACTAACTTAGTCGTTTTTCAACGCATTTTCCAAAGTGGCGATAGATAGGCATTCAGCATTTTCTTCAGGCTTTCGTACTTCTCTTTCGTTATTTTCTCTTTCCAAATCAATGACTAAAGTTGGAGACATACATGGATATTGGAACTTTCACCACTTTCTCTCCAACAATCTCGAAATTTCTCTTTCCAACCTTTCAACTTTTCTCTCATTCTCCATAAACTTGTCTTCTTTTCAGTTCCATATTTATCTTAGATTGTCACTAGCTTCCCTTTGGTCTGCCAATGACTCCCGTTCTGTATAAGGTATGAACTTCTCTGAGCCATACCTGCTCCGGGTCAGCATGTTTGGTCAGTATATTTGGAAGTTGAGATATTCAATAGCTGGGTAGGAAAGAGTTTTTCCCACTTTCTTCATAAACAGTTCTTTATGTCCGTCTCAAACGTACGATTTATTTAGCTG
Source organism: Cheiracanthium punctorium (assembly GCA_038373885.1). NCBI lineage: Eukaryota > Metazoa > Arthropoda > Arachnida > Araneae > Cheiracanthiidae > Cheiracanthium > Cheiracanthium punctorium. The sequence continues at coordinate 200,048 of JAWZYV010001112.1, forward strand.
CTGAACTTGCTCACGACCTTTACTAACTATCTTTTGAATTCTTCGGATTGACACAATGGGGATACTGACCTTGATCCAAATTTCCTGTATTTTGATCGCCACAACTAAAGTTATTTCTCCTTCCGGTGGATCCTGTTCTTTACTCAGAATTTCTTAAGTACAAAATAGTATTGTAAAAGTACGTCTCCTCGGGTTGGTAACTTGGTACAAGGTAACTCTTTCGATATCCCCTACTCTTCTGAGAACGTCGATTTTGTTTAATATTTTGTAGTAGCGAGTTTCACTTTATTCAGGATCGTATCAGTACACGGCAACCACCCCTTCGTTTTTTTAGACTAAACTGCAAACACCATCTATATGGAACGTCAAACTAAATGCCTGGTTATCAAAATATCTCGTGTCTGGTTTAACCGAACGCATGTGCATTGCCATCATTCGGCAGGCGGAACGGCGCTAGTTGTCTAGAACAGCGTACTGCGCCCAAGACAAAACGACAACATAACGTGTGCATTGTATCAAACTATTTGTAAAGCCATTTTTTGTGATTTACTGAGCTTCTCTGAACATTTTTTAACATACAAAAGGACCAAATTATTTTTAACAAATGAAGTTTGCTTTCTTCATACTTTTTTCAAAAAACACACGATTTTCAGTTTTTTATAGATTTCAAGCTCGATGTGCAACCCCTAGAACTTGTTGTAGCCACTCCAAATTTTGTATACTTCTTTTTCATAACAATACACAACTCCTAAAACCTCGGGAGCCTGATAATTTGGAAAATAATTTTTTTGGTTGATTTTTTAAAAAAGCCATATTTTTCAAAAAATTCTAGATTTCAAGCTCGATGCGCAAACCCAAGATGTTGTCGTAGAACATTCAAATTTTACACTAATTATACTACTAATATTTCGTTTGCAGTAATAAAATCACAAATATACTCCAAGCAAATCGGTATGATTATTCGATATTGTTACATGAAAGAAATCATCGTACTAATTTGCGCAAAAATGCACTTTTGCTTTAAAGTAATTCTGATATTTTTTAGGTAGATCAAACAGGTGTTTTATAATATTATTATGATTTATGCCATTATTAAGAGCGCCATTAAGGTTTCTATTTTTATACTAGAATGATTATTTATGTATGGAAAGTTAATATACACGCTTTATTAGTGATTAAAAAACAAAAAAAAAATTTATTGAAGTGAAATTTTCCTGTGCATTTTGAAACATACATAAAATTTTACTTCCTGAATTCGTATTTTTGAAATAAATCTGCACAGTTGAAAAAAAAACTCAATTTACATTGAATGCTGGTAAAATTTAGGATGTCGAAATAGAAACCTTTTTTCAATAAACCATTTCCTCTCTCCTACCATTTTCCGGATTTCTTTTCCTTGAACTGTCAACTGTCTCATCAAAGTTCTAAAACCCCTTGTAATAACAGCTACTTTGTTTAAACTGAGAAATTGAAAATGAGATTTTTACAAGACTGTATTTACTCTATTTTAAAAGTTTTATCCGTTGCATTTTTACACTTATATTAGTCATCAAATATTAGTAAATGTACTACATTACATCTGTTTATAAAGAAAATTTATATAAAAAAATGCTGTACTTATATTAAACACAAATTTTTAAAGATATCCCCTAAAAAAATAATTCCAAAATTCACAAAGTCAATGAAAAAGTTCATTTAGAATTTTTACAAATTTCTCTTCTTAAAAAGCAAAAATATATAATTGAAAAATTCTTGCATGCTTTAAATTTTACATGAGCTGCAAAAGTTAATTTTTTACATTTTTTCTTTCTTGTTGCTCATCTTGCAGAGTATGTAAGACAGGCTACGGAATTCAATACCGAAAATACGTGAAAATGAGCAAAAGCTTAAATTATGCAAAAGGATATTTTTACGCAACTTGAAGCGCTAAAAATATTGCTCTGTCGAAGTGAAGAACAAAAAGCAGAAAATTTGTAATTTACATTTTATCTCTCACAATTTTTTCAGCTTCTTGAGTTTCAGGTTGCCCATAACGATTCTTCTTCTTTGTTAGCAGGATGTAGATAATTTAAATTATAAAATTTTAATCTAAGCTATTCACAGCAAAGACTTTTTAGTGCTTGTTGATGTTTGTCAAAGTATTTTTTAATAATAATAATTTGACACGAACTTTTAAACTAACAAAATCAAAAACCATTAGATGATGGGATCACAAATTTTGATTAAAGAGATATCGGCAGGCCCTTAGGAACATAATTAAAAATAAAAGCTGGTATAATGTGATTGTATACATTTGACGACAACAGGGAGTCCCAAAAAGGTGGTAACGGCTTTAAATCTTTAGAGATAAGTGGACAGTGTAAATTGAAAAAATGTTCAGAATCAGGTTGGAAATAAGACTTTGTTAAGAAATAAATTCCACTCGTTAATTCCCCAAAAGTTACACGTTTTAAATTTGTATACGACCCCCTTACAAAGAATATCCAAATAGTAAAATGTGGCCCAAAAATTAATGAAGTAATGTACAAAATTTGAGAATTATGTTTTAAAAAGTGCCAGAGATATGAAGATTAAAAGCATGCTGTCTTAAACCATTTTTCAATAGCTCTCGAAGAGAAAAAAAAAATCACTTCCGATGATGGCATTTCAGGGGTAGTATAGAAATTACGTAAGAAAATAATTTTTTTACGCTAACAGTAAACATTTACATTCTAATTCTTGTATAGTCCCAGATCATCTTTGCTTAAAGGCCGCAGAGGTGGTGTACTGGTTTAAGAACTATTTTCTCACGTCTTGGATTCGGGTTCGAATCCTGGCTTGGGCGTGGATTTTAACTTTCCCGTCCCTTAATAGGAGGTAACGCTGGTCGCTGGTCGCCCAATGGGTGCCCCCATAATAAAATAGCCACAGTTGCTGGCAGTTGTAGTGGACAATGCCTAATCGGCAAGTCCTCGCCCGTCGGAAAAAAAAAAAAAAAAAAAAAAAAAAAATGTGTAAAGATACCTCTGAGACGTTCTATGGTGAAAGCCAGGAATTTTGTGCATTACCTATTTAGTGTATGGAGTACATTTCACCAATTGAAAGTATTTTGTACGGGGGGCGGGTCGTATATAAGTTTAAAATGTGTAACTTTTTGAAAATTAACGAGAAGATTTTTTTCTTAACGGAGTCTTTTCTTCCTAACTTATTTTGAACATTTTTTCAATTTACATTGTCCACTTATCTCTAATGGATAAAGAATTAAAGCCCGTTACCACCTTCTTGTGACACTCTGTATAATATAATGTTACGGTGTGAAAAGTTAATCTTTGGTCTCCTCACTCACTTAACAGTGTGCGGCTTTTCCCTTCATTATACTCACTTTTGCAGAAATTCATTCGCTCGTTTTATTCATAACCCTCTTTCGTAGATTCGGGCTGAGATTCTTCTGTTACATTAGCGAGAAATATAGACTTTTGTCAGCATCCAAAACGTGAAGGGAATGTTTTACGAGGGAAATGAAATTCAGAGAGTCGGTGGTTTCACTATGAAGGCTTCAACCCGAATTCACAGATTGGGAACGACAGCACAAAATGTATCTTAGCACGAAAGCACCCTAAAGCACAGGAGTTAAGGGAATGTGAGTGGAGAAATTTATAGGATTTATCTTGCACATTTTGTGGCTGTAAAACTATTTATGTTTACTAAAACGCACGACACACACACAAAAAAGTGATTTTAAGATTAAAAAATCTGTATATTTAAAAAGAATCAACTATAAATACTACTTATTAATTAGCATTAATTATTATGATATATTGTAAAAAAGTAACTGATCTCTGAATATACTGAGCTCTGTATAAAAAATTAACTGAGCTCTGAAATAGCGTGTGCAGATTTTATGAGAGACAAGTTTTTCGATTTTTTATTTTTTCATTCTAAATCTGAAATCCTCGTTACACCAGTTTGCTCCTATCATTGAAAAGATACACGGATAAAGCAGTCTGTTCTCTTTCGCAAGCACAACGCTCAGAATTAGTTGTTTATGTACACTGTTAATAAAAGTAGTTTAAAAGTTCGCCCTAAATTGACACTATATTAACCGCAAACTTCTTAAGGACCAATGCTTCTCCGTTATTTGGTTCCATTGATCAGTTTACATCAAATCAGGGAGCACCGTTTATCCATGAAAAAACTTGTTGTTAATTAGCATCATTTTATGGTGAAATGTCGAACTACGTCTATAAAACAGTGTGCGCAATTTCGTGAACTTGCTTCGAGGCGACAACAGATTTTGATGACTTCGAGATTTTGATGTTACTCGTTTTGGGATTTTCTGAATTCATTTATGCTATTTTATGGTAATGTATGTATGTATATGTATGTATCTTAGGGTGGCCCTTAAAAAAATCACTTTTTAAAATTATTTTATTTATTTTTATCAGTCTTACCTTCAAAAGTTATTCATTTTGCATAAAAAATGAAGTAGAAAAATGTTCAATTTTTTTTTTTAATTTAGAGGTGATCCAAGTGGCTCCAAGGTTTGTTTTAATTTAATTAAAAAAGGAAACAACAGCCTCCCATCTCCTTTTTAAATTTCTTTATTTTTATTAGTCTTACCTCTAAAATTGTTGATTGTGTAAAAAAAATAAAGTAGGAAAATTTAAAGGTAGTTCAAGAGGCTCGTAATTAATTAAAAACAAAAAAACGAAATTATCACCCAGGATTTTAGCAATAATTATTCTACAGAAATCTTTAATAACAAAAATTAAAATTTGTTTTTGTGCATGTAGTATTGAAGTAATTACTAAAATAACAAGAATTTAATCATGTTCTTCCATGGATGGGCCTGTACCTGTCAGAGTCTACTTTCGGGTATCCGGATAGGCTCATCTATGCTACTCAATGACTTGCATTAAGAACTGTAGGTTTGGTTCCTTTGAAGTTTCTTAAGATTCCCTGTATTCTTGAATACGAGCAATAGCACATTCAGCATGATTGTTTGTGACTGCCATTGCTTTCATAATTCTGGAAGCCTGATGGAAATCTTGTCGATTTTTCCATGTAATTGGACCAACTTAAGGAAATCCGTCTGGAAGTTTCATCTTTTTAACCAGTGTAATTGATCGTTTTGTCACAAGATCAAAAAAACATTTTTACCAAAAAGTTTTGAGATCAGTATTGATGCGTTTTGAAGGATAGTGAAGTCCTTTTACAGTTTTCATAGCTTTAAAAACAAGCCGATTTATAAAAATAGGCACATCGTTGTCAAAAACAGCTAATGCTGTAAGTTTTCCGACACACGTCAGAGATACTTTGGTAGATTTTCAAATGAAACTTTGGAAATGGCCAAATGTATTACTGAATAGTCTAGAAGAGCCCTCAGTCGAAGAGAATCATTATAAAGAGTAACTTATGCTATAGGGGCTGCTTGCAGGTCTTAACATGTACTCGGCCAACAAATATGCATATGTCACGTAATTCCATTTCTTCTTTAACCCATTTATGCCTAGTGTCCCTTTTTTGGGACGGCATTTTCGCTATTAGTCGAAAACGTTATTTATTTTTCCAATCTTTTATTCATGAGTATTGAGCCTGAACTCGACAAAATATTTTAACCTGACCAAGTAGGATGTTGATATTCGATTTTTATGCATAATGATTTTAAAAGAAATCATCCCTTGTTCAAGAAGTTGACATCAGAAATTTATCTATTATTTCTGTTATCAGTAAAAATCGAAGAAAGTCGCAAAAATATCCAGGCACAAATGGGTTAACAGTGAGCTTCAATTCGAATCAGAATATCCATAGCTTAAGACAGTATAGAACTTTCGACATTCATCGATCTTGATGCACAGCCCCTTGTGCCAAACATGTTATACTTTGAATTCTCGCTTGATACTTCTCAAGAAAAAAAGTAACTATTTCATGTAATTCCTTGTAATTATTTCTTGGCTGGTGATTATTCTTTAAGCACTCATAGGGAAAACTTTAGTATAACATCCTTGACATCATGTACAAAGCCTGCAACTATTTCATCATCGGCTCCAATCTGTAATTTTTCACTATTGAGAAACTCCCAAAAGCTCGAAATCGTTTTAAAATTGAAACTTCTGGAGCAGATGATAGTCCCATATATACTTCAAAAACTGACCTTATAACTAATTCCAGAATATGATGACGACATGCAGAAGTTCTTTTTTCAAGAAGAATATTGGCGCCATTATTTATACCTGTGTTTGAGCTTATTGTGTGAAAACACATTGGATAAACCATATCTGTTTTTCTTCATTCTTGCAAAGCTGCACAAATCCATGACACTTGAGCTTCTCCAGTTTCAGATTTTAGTCTAGCAACAGTGTGTACTTTGGTTTTCTTCTTTTCCACACACCAGAACTGGTAGACGACCAACTCTCTCCTTTCCAATTAGTTCTGCTAGAAGTTTGCCGTCCCACTGCCCAATTAAAGGAAAACCTTCAAACTTGAAAAAAAATGACAAAAACTAACATAAATCTACATATAACAAATATTCCAAAAAAACCCTTGATGATTTCAAAAGTCATAAGTAAAAAACTGAAAATCAAAAAAATGTGCCCGCTCACTGCGCACCAATACCTGTTATCTTGACCTTCTCTCAAAATGTTCAGTTAGCTTTATAAAATATTATTGCTGTCATTAAAATATTAAAACAAATCGATTTTCAAGCATATCTTCTCATAAAATGAATTCGATTAAAATCGGAGAAGAGGAATCAAAAATTTTAATTTATTTTAAGTGAATACCTTAAAATGACCAGAATGCAACAAACTTAAATCTAATTGAGCTACCTATAAATATTGTTAAAATGTGCTGAAATTTGGCTACAGTTACTTTTTACCATAAATGAACAAAATTAAAGGGTAAAACAAAACAAAACAAAAAGTACTAAATGGTCTACCTTTGATAATAAAGGCCAACCTAATGCACATGTGTGTGCGTGTGCATGTCTGCGTGTACGTGTGTGTGTACATGTGTGTGTCTGATTTAACGTGATAGCTTCTAAACGGTTCATTTGAGCTCAAATTTGGTGTATATATTATGGACCACCCTCGCTAGACCAGTATTGGCACAAATTGACAGTAGACACTAATTCTTGATTGTACGCTAGCATCTATACGGTGCATTCAATTGAGCTCAAATTAGGTATGCATACTGCATAGGTTTTGGTGTGTTGACTTATTTTTTTTTTTTTGCAGAACTACAAAAAGTATTCTCATACATTGCAGTTAATACACTCAAATTATTTGAAGTGCACTAGCGTTTTAAAACTACATCCGATTGAGTTGAATCAAATTTATTTAAATGCTAGGTAAAGATCAAGTGTTCGGAAATTCGAGTGGAGTCACTCTAGATTCTTTTTCTTTTCTCTGAGATGCGTGTATCATTTTGAGAAAACATTGCCTGAGGGAGATAAAGATCAAAGCTAGCTCTAATCAGCGCCAGATAGGTTTTCTCCCTTTGGCTTAAAGAATTATCATGTTAAAAGGGAAACTTTTGCGTTTAACTAAATTTAAAAATAAACATGCATTGTATTTTTAAACACTCAACTCTTTTTTTTAAGACTTAACCCGCTCTGCAAAAAATAAGGCACGTTCTCCGATTTCAACACCTGTTTGAGATGTGTAAATGCTTTAATAACTGTCTACATTCTTTTTGAAAATGCGCTGAAGCATTTGAGCAATACTCACTGAAGAAAAATAAACATCATACTTTGTTCTTACTAACGGTGGTTGCAGGTCTTGAGAGAAAAAGAAATCTTTTTTTTTTTTTTTTTCACTAAAGGAAGCTGAGCATCTGGATTATATCCCCCGAAGATTAACGATGTTCAAATAATGCTTTCTTGAACACCGTACTGATGTATAGATGAGTGTTCTTTTGTAGATTTTTAACATTCGGTATATATTTCTTGCATATTCGAAAAATTTCACGTAAATAAACAAAACTGTTTTCGAAAGGTGAAGTGGAAACCAACACTTTTAAGTTAGCATAAGAATTAAGAGCGCCTCAAAAACGTGTATCGTATAGGTGCAGTAACTTGCTAAGACCATAAGAATAAAAGGATAAATGATAAGTATAAACTTTAGGTCACTACTTCATTTAGCTGATCTGTGTTAGTTGATCGATTGTCATTCCTCTTTTTTCGTACTAATTTGTATCTACAATATTATGCGGCAAGGGTGGAAGAAAATACACAGATATGTATGGCATATACTAATAATGTAGGATAAAAGGGTTAAATGTTTTCATATACGATATTTTTTATGCCACTCATTTTATTTTACTTTATTTTTATTTTATTTTATTTTATTTTATTTTATTTTCTGTCCTTTCTTTTCTAACATGCAGTAACATCGCAGGAAACTTCAATTTTTTTTTTCTCCTTTTGAAATTGTTTTATTTGCTAAATTTTTTTTCTCATTTTTACATTTTATTTTTGCATACTTTCAACATTTTTTATCTATTTTCACGCATTAACTTTTCTGTATAACACTCGGTAACTAGATATAATTTTAATTCATTGAAAGATTTCTTTTTTCGTTTCTTCGTTTTTGCTTTTTCACTCCATGTGTAAACAAATGGCAAAACAAACTATTCAAACTTTTATAGCAACAATTTAAAAATTAAATTAGGGCAAAAAACATCAATATATTAATTCGAAGGTAATTCGTAGTAAAAGCTTTATAGTTAAAAATAAAATTCAATAAAGTAATTACTCGTACGATCAAATAAATTAAGGCGACTATGTACATTAAGCTGACTACACACATTCTACCAAACATAAAAGCACAAGACTTTTGCATATCAGTGAAAGTTGACTTATTTGACAAAAATCTGCTTTTACATGCAGTTTCAATTATTAAGTGGAATTTTGCAACTGATTATATTGATCGACGTATTGATCGATATATCGGCTTACTAGAAACACCTTGTGGTAAAAGTGAAACGTATCTCTAATGGCTTTAATCACGGATCATGTAAGAAGTGATTCATTCTTTAAGTACACTGAGAAATTAATGGAAACGTGTCTTAATGCAATAAATGAAATGGGTATTTCTGTTCCCTAATGCATTGTCTTTTCTATACTTCATATAAAATATTAGAGTTTGGAATTGTTATGGATAAAGATATTTAAAATGAAATTATTCTATTTCATAGACCAATACTTAAGGGTATGTATATTCATAGTAAAAAAGTGGTCTTAAATAAATCAGACTCCTGAGGACTCTGACTAACGCAAATGCGCATGTGCAGCTGTATCTCGGATCTGCGGGCTGTATTAAACGATCTGCGGATGCAAAGAGTAATTTCCAGAAGGAAAAATAATTCTTATTTGTATCAATGAAAATTACACTCTGTGCATTTAATTTTTGTCCACTTAAAATAAAAAATTCATTTCATAATCTATTTTTAACAATAATTCCGTAGAAATGGAATCTATTGGAAACCCCCAGTGTTCCAAGCAAGCTTGGTCCTCATTTTATCGACCCACTGAAGAGATCAAGGCTGAGTGAACCTTGTCCAGCAAGGATATTGAACCCCGGACCTATGTCAAAGCAGCACATTGTACAAGCCATTACACTACTAGTTCCCGAAATAGACGAGTGCATAGCCGTGCATAGAGTGCATAGCCGAATAGCCGTGCTGAACACGGTTAAGGATGGACCCGAGACGAGAGAAATCTCGTATTGTCTCGCGTTCTCGCCTCGCATGCGAGACGAGACGGCAATTTTTTTGTGAGACGAGGCGCGAGACGAGAAAGGAAATATTTTGCGAGACGAGACAGAGTCCTGTCTCGCGTGAGATTTCACGCGAGAATTTCTCGCCTCGCATAAATTTACGATGCGAACTACTTTTCAATCAGAACTGCTATGCTATATTTCAGGAGGTATGACATCCTGAGAAGGTAGGGTACACTTTGAAGCCTCTACTGTTTAACTTGCGTCTCCTTTGTTATCGTTTCTGGTATACACTGTCAACGCTCTACAATACACAAAACATAACCGTAAAAATCTCTGGAAAAACACCAAAAATGTTGAGAAGAATGTCATAAAATTCTGTTCGACATGTTCATGTTTGCATTCAAAATAGTGCCGAGAATTTTCAACATTTGCTATACGGAACGATAATGTAAAAAAAAAAAAAAAAAGAAATCTTTGATTCTGTAACACTGTGCCCATTTCTGTTTTATCTCACAGAAAAAATTGTAGCAGTCTATCAGTGTTGGAAATTGTCTCCCACACTTAAAGAAGGTTCGAATAATTATACTTTAATTGGAATAGTTGCCACATCCATCATATTTAAGGGTTGTAGGAAAAACCATATGGTACTCTTTTAAATTAATCAACCTGTATATTTCGGATATTCTAGAGCAAAAGCATTTTTAGTTCCCATAAATGAAAATAATCTTTTGATTGATTTGTGGGATAATTCAGGTTGAAACATTACCAAGTTGAACCATTACCAAGGTTAAAACATTACCAAGTTGAAACATTACCAAACATTAACAAGTTGAAAAATAATACAATTAACAAGTTGAAAAGTATTATCTTTCAACTTGTTAATTTCATTCAAATTATTTGCTGGAAATTTTCTAATATTTAAAATCTTAGAAAAATCAAGATAATACTTCAAGATAATACAATAAAACTTTAAAAAATCTATACAACTTTTGTCCTTGTTCTTTGCGTTCTAAGGTTTCAACGTGTAAATATCACATCTCCCGTTAGTTTTATCAGAAGTGTACTTCTAAGAATAACAAGAACTCAATGGTCTTTATTGATAATACATTTTTTAGAAAGTATTTATGATATTTAAAATAAAACACTGCTGTTTCGTGCATCATTATTAATTCCACAAAGTCCGGTAAAATGTTGCACACGGAGCGTCGCATCCATTATGCAACAGCGTTTTGCAAAAACAACAAGTTTACATAATGACGTGTCATCCTTACATACCGAGTCAGAATGCAATTTTTGTAAAAAGTTGTTATGTCACGTGACATTGTTTTCCACAAGTATTCTGAAATATTCATGTCAATAAAATTGCGCCACTCAAAAAGATTCTGCCCAATTAACAAATGGGTCTGCTGCTCTTTCCCACCTGCCTCAGTTTTAAAAATAGAAGATTGCTCTTTTTTTTCAGGTTTGTGTGATCTCCTGAAAGACTTAAAATTCAAATAGGCTCTTATTTATTTAGGTAAAGGTCGTGTTCGTGAAAAAAAAAAAAAAAAAAAACGTTCAGGTATTCTTTATTGTTGAAACTGTGCATCGGGATATACTAACGTAAGATTTCTTATCGTTTAAATTTAGTTGTAAGTCATCCGTTGGAAAATGGACTTATAATTTCACGAAATACTTATTAATTCGGTATATGGTGATTTAATCCATATCATTGTAGCAAACCTACTGAAATTACTAGGAACGTAGCCAGAAAAAAAAATGGTGAGATACGGAATAAATAGTGGATAAGTAAACGGAATTTCTGCACTGCATAAACTCATGTTAACTAATCTGAAAATTTCGGGTAGTGGGATTTATCACGATATCCAGAATCAGAATGCTACTTAATTTTTATATTTATACTATCCATTTTCGTTCCTCGTTTGAAATGTTCCATTTAAACAGTTGAATTCTCTATGGCTCAGCAGAAGAAAGTACTTCATTTATTTTCATCTTAAATTGTGTAATCTCGAAGAGCTATTTAGAATTGCGCAAATGGCGAATATGACGTAAAGTTCGTGGCAGAGGTTTATGCAATTTTTACTTTACGACATGATATTTTTGATTGCCATAAAAAAAATCCTGGTTAGTTGAGTTAATTCACCTGGTTATTCCACACAGATAGTTTTCAAACGGAGTTACAACAATGCTGATTGTTTTTTTTTTTTTTCTTTACATAGTTAACTTTATGGAGGAACGTAATCCTATGTTAAAAGCAGTATTCCCATATAAGGACACATTCGTTTGAAATGAAAATTTCGAGCAAATTTTAAATTACGGAAAATGTATTTTAAGATGTTATATATTTTTCTTCCCCTTGCTGGTATATAATTCTGTGAATGGTTAGTTTATTGACTAAAAATATACCAAACGATGCGAATTCTCTCGTACGTTTTGTTGCTGCCGTGTACAAAATTTGGGAATACAATTGACTGATAATTCTTATCAATCATTGCAAATGATCCTGAGTAAGCCTCCATCAGGTATCGCCGAACACGTTCGGTGTTCCTTGGCCTTTCGTCATCGAAAAGCAACCTATGTGGTGGTTGTCTGACCGATTGATTGTAGCGTGATTTTAATGAAACGCCTTGATGGTAGCCTACTTTCCTGTAAATAATGGACATCGTGACAATGATTGAGGATGGACATTAGGGTGGATCGAAAAAAAAAAATTTTTGAAATCTTTATCTCCTGTGGTCTCAAAAGTTGCATATTGATATGAATAAGACGTGTGTAAAATTTGAATGTTCTACGACAACGTCTTGGGGTTGCGCATCGAGCTTGAAATTTAGAAATTTTTGAAAAACGGGACTTTTCTAACAAATCGACCAAAAAAATTCTTTTCCGAATTATTAGGCTCCCGAGGCTTTAGGAGTTGTATATTGTTATGAAAAACACGTATGCAAAATCTGGAGGGGCTACGACAGTTTCTAGCGATTGCACATAGAGCTTGAAATCTATAAATATCTGAAAATTATATGTTTTTTGAAAAAATTATGTAGAAAGCAAACTTTATTTGTTAAAAATAATTTGGTCCTTTTATATGTTAAAAATGTTCAGAGAAGCTCAGTAAATCACAAAAAATGTCTTTACGAATAGTTTTATACAATGCACACGTCATGCTGTCGTTTTGTCTTGTGCGCAGTAACGAAGCTGTGCTCCAGACAACTATCGCCGGTTTGCCTGCCGAGTGATGGCGATGCACATGCGTTCGGTTAAATCAGGCAGGATATATTTTGTTGAAACAGGCATTTAGTTTAACGTTTCAGATAGATGGTGCTCCCAGTTTACTCTCAAAAAAGCTAAAAGGTGGTTGCTTTGCACTGCTACGATTCTGAATAGAGTGAAACTGTGTGCAACAGAACATGGAACAAAATCGGTATTCATAGATGTGCGGGGAATATCAAAAGAATTACCTTGTACCAAGTTACCAACCCAAGAAGACATACTCGTACTTCTATATTATTATTTTATACTTAAGAAGAAAAAATTCTGAATAAAGAGTAAGAATTGAGAGAAATAATCGTTCTGAATAAAGAAGTAACCTTAGTTGTGGCGATCAAAATACAGGAAATTTGGATCAAGGCCAGTATCCCTACTGTGTCAATGCAAGGAATTCAAGAGATAGTTAGAAAAGGTAATGAGCAAGTTCAGCAGCTAAATGAATCGTACGTTAGAGACGGACATAAGGAATTGTTTATGAAGAAAGTGGTAAAAACTCTCCCTTACCGAGCTTTTGAATATCGCCCTTGCAAATGTACTGACTTTTCCCGGAGCAGGTGTGGCTCTACAGTCTCACATACCTCACACAGAACGGGAGTCATTAGCAGACCAGACGGGAGCTATATATGTGACAATTGATGCAATTGTAAAGTAGAGAAGTTTATGGTGAATGAGAGAAAAGTTGAAAGGTTGGAAAGAGAAATTTCGAGATTGGTGGAGAAAGAGGTGAAATTTTCAATATCCAGTGTATGTTTTAACTTCAGTCATTGATTTGGAAAGTGAAAATAACGAAAGAGAAGTACGAATTGAAGAAAACGCTGAATGCCTATCTACCGCCACTTTGGGAGATGCGTTCACAAACGACCAAGTTAGAATGAAAATCTCAGTGCTTTCACAAATCTGTTACACAAAGTTATTACGGACTGGGCAGCAGGAACTCTGGTATCAACTTTATTTCCAAATCTAGAAAGCGGAAGGAATGTACATGGTGAGAAACCTTCTCAACTGATTCTCGACCCACATAAAGTTAGAGGATGTCTAAGATGACTTGCAGTGGAAGAAACAAAAGAAGGCTTTAAAATGTTCTTTGGATTGTGTTTTGAAAGGAGGAAGAACAAAACCAGATACATTGAAAAATTTGTTGACTGCAAATTACACCCAGGTGTTTGTCACAAAGAAAATATCTCGCTGATAATCGAACCTGGTTCAACATACTTTGGCCGTATGTCGCGATCTGATTTTAAGAATTTCATTGGAAATTTGGGAGAGTTTGACATGAAATCTATTGATCTTGGCACCCTCACATGTACTGGCGGTGTTGGCGAATCATTGAATTCTGGAAATAACAAAGGCGTCATCCGAAATCTAGAAATGCAGTTCTCTAATCTAACTAAATCTCTGCAATGCTGTATTTGCCAACTTCACACCATAGCAAACAGCCACTCCAAAATTTGTTGTCTATCCCTCTATCAGATGATGGTTTCCTACGATCTAGATTATTACATCTAGATAGATATTTATAGATTTGACAAAAAAATGCCACAGTTTGATTTGAAGTTAGGCTTTACATTATTCATTAAAACGCATGATCCAATAATTGGATGCTGGGGCTGGCACGGGCAGGACTCGGATCGCAGGCAAATCAACGAGGTGGGTCCTGGTTAATCTAGTAAGGATTATGGTTGTACTAGAGAAGAACTGCGAACGTTACTGACTATTTTTCAAAGGGACTAATTCATTAAAAATATAATTTTTGCTTTCTACATATTTTTGTCAAAAAAAAAACCGCAAATTTTTCAGATATTTATAGATTTCAACTCGATGTGCAATTCCCAGAAATTGTCACAGCCCATTAAAATTTTTCATACGTCTTATTCATAACAATATACAACTTGTAAAACCCCGGGAGCCTAATAATTTGGAAAAGAATTTTTTTAGTCGATTTTTTTAAAAAGTCATATTTTTCAAAAACTTCTAAATTTCAAGCTCGATGTGCAACCCCAAGACGTTATCTTAGAACATTCAAATTTTACACATGTCTTATTTATATCAATTTACAACTTTAACACCTCAGGAGATAAAGATTTCAAAAAAAAAATTTTTTTTCGATCCACCCTAATGGACATCATGATTGAGAGTTCTTAAGAATTCTTTGAATTTGATAGAGAAGTAATAGTTCAGACAACTTAGCCGATGGTAGAGAGTTTGGTCAGGGCAGATCAGAGGGCATCGGCGGAACATGAACAGTTAGAACCGCTTTTCGGGATCTCCATAGTCGTAGTCAGGAACTTCTGGGACCTAATACCTTTATGGATGGTTCGAATGTATGATGAGAACGTTATTGTTCGTTGTTGAAATTACTGCAGAGAGTTTCAATATTTAGGTCTTTTCTAATCGTTGTGTTAGCCAGGCAGCGATGTCCTTTGATTTACTTCTTGGTTCTTAACCCTTTGAGGCGCAACCCTTTCCCAATGCTGAAAAGAGGGGAGCCGTTGCCATCGCTCGACTTAACTACCAGAAAGATGGCGGACGATCGAAACGTTATCGCGTGCCACAGATCTAGACACCCTTTTTTTGAGCTTTGTGTAGCTCGCTGTGCCCAAAAAAGGGTATCTGGATCTGTGGCACGCGATGAACATTTCGATCGTCCGCCATCTTTCTGGTAGTTAAGTCGAGCGATGGCAACGGCTCCCCTTTTTTCAGCATTGGGCAATCTATCCAGCTATTCTCGCATTCTATCATTTTCCAGCAGATGTCAGTGCTGTTAAAAATAATCGTGTCAATTTTTTGACGGGAACTGACGTGCTATAAAGTAAAAGATTCTTGTGAAGCATGTCACCCGCAACTATATTCATAGAAATCAAATCTATTCTTCGTGACTGGCAACAGTCAAAACGTCAGAGTTTGGTGTTCCTAGAGCGGGAACACGTCGCGTTAAAGGGTTAATGGGAGTTTTGGCTGTGAAGGTAAACGTGGGATAGGTCCCGTTGGGTTGAATCTGCGTTGTTTACAGTAAAGTCCTATTCTAGTGGACGGAACGTTTGGGGTTATATACGTAGTAATTTTCTTTCTGGTATTCAGTATGTGTTTTCTGCAGGCGAACGGCTTGGTCATGATGATGGTTAATATGATAACACATACTCTGCTTTCATCCTTTGAAGAGCAGCATTTCCCAATGCCGAAAGAAAGAGCGGCCGTTGCCATTACTCTATTTAACTAACAGCAAGATGGCGGTCGATCGAATCGTTCATCGCGTGTCATAAATCTATGGACCATTTTTTGACACAGCAAGTCTGTGTCAAAAGCTGTGGCGCCAGCTGTGTGTTGTCACGCGATGAACGATTTGATCGACCGCCACCTTGCTGGTAGTTAAATCGAGCGATGGCA
Organism: Cheiracanthium punctorium; assembly: GCA_038373885.1. Taxonomy (NCBI): domain Eukaryota; kingdom Metazoa; phylum Arthropoda; class Arachnida; order Araneae; family Cheiracanthiidae; genus Cheiracanthium; species Cheiracanthium punctorium. The sequence goes on from JAWZYV010001112.1 coordinate 216,394, forward strand.
ATGGCTGCCCTTTTTTTCAGCATTGAGTAGTCAGTCCAGTTGTTTTTCTATATCAAAGTATTTCCACCGGTTTTCAGCAGATGCCAGTGTTGTTTAAATAATCCTAACAATTTTACATATAATGGACAATTTTTACGGGAAATCATGTGTTAAAAAAGTAAAGGATTCTCGTTTAACTATGCAACCCTTGAAAATTTTTATAGAAATCTTCCTGATTGGCAACAGTCAAAACGTCAGAATTTTGTGTCCTCACCACGAAGGTAAATTTATAGGAGTGGACACTTCTCTTAGAAAGTTGGATAACGCCGTTGTTGCAAACAGATGGCGCTAAGCACACTGGGTAACTGCGCATCTCAGGTTCTTTATATTTCCATCGAAGGGAAGTAAATGGAGATCGTCGAATTAGCAGAAGTTTAAAAAATTAAATATATAGACTTATGAACGTCGGATAATTTCTGGCTTCAGGAGTGTTATTACATAATTGTCTTAGACTACTATTTCTTAATTAATATAGGCAATAATTTAGAAGCGAAGTTATATTATCTATGTAATGTAGTGTTATTATTTTGCCCAAAAGTTGTATTTTAAGAAATAGTAGTAAATTTAGAAGAATGTAGTATATGTGAATGCAATATTAAAAAAGTGTTTATTTATAATGACGATCACACTCAAACAAGCAGTATTTACATTTATTTCATGCTGTGGCAAATTTTAATACAGCTTTAAATTACCGCTAAAAAACACATATTAAAATATTCAATTCATGTTACATAAAGAACTCAGTAATGAATTCAAAGCCATTTTCTAATGTAAATATATACCATGGCAGACGACAACTTCTTTTCTGTGAGCCACGATATACGCACTCGTTAACAAATATAAACTCAATATTTTAATCATCTTAAGATAGAACATTTTTTTTCTTTTTTTTATTCATTTGTTACTAAGGCAACCATGTAACCAAAAGGGGAAAATATAATTTAAATTTAGTGCTCACGTTAGTAATCTCGTTCACATGCTAGGTAGGAAAATTAAAAACAAGTAAAATTAGTTATCAATCAGGACGGGAAATGCTTTATTCTTTTGCCGCTAGGGTCGCTGCACATCACTAGATTTCCAATGTTTACGTAATTGAAACTTATTGGGGTACCAAAAATCTAGCATATCAGCTGTTGAGAAAGTCCACACCTATAATATATCTCCGTGGTCCTCACGGAGAGGACAGCGCGCGTTAAAGGGTTAATGTAAGAGTTGTTATTATTTTTAGTTACGAAAAAGAATTAAAGGACGGAACTGACAGGGGAAAAAAATCTGCTTTTTTTCAACATTGTTACTCCGGAAGAATCCAGAGCACCTCACTTAGAATTACGTAACAATGTTTCGCTGAATACATTATAGTTATTTTCGATGAAAAGTATTTAAAGGGCTCATTTCGTTCCCATGTACAGATAAATTTGGAAATTCAATTTACTATGTACACTATCAAGCTTTGATCATGTAAAATCCACGCATAATCTTAAGATGCAACCTATGATAATTTGAGGATTTTTATTTATTTATTTTGTAAAAAATAGTTTTTATAAATCATTCTAGAACGTAAAGTAGGGAGAAATGAAAATATGAATGCGAACTAAAACTAAATTAAATGGATTTCAACATTTCTGTCTTCAAAAGTATTCTGACAGAATTTATAAAATCGTGAACGGATTCCATTGCACCTGTAAACATTATTTTTCATGCACATTTCAACAGATTAAATGTCTATAATAAAGTTAATGTATTTGAGACAGGCATCGGTCATTAAACAATATATACTAGGTTTTATACATTAAAAAGTCCTGTCATTGTTATTGGGCACATTGAACATAAAAGCACTTAGTAATTTCTAGACGAACGATTTACAAAAAGCGTGCTAATTTAATAATGGCTTTCTAACTAAATCCTACAATAAATTACATTGTGGCTTTCATAACTCTTCAAGGACATCAATTTTTGCGAGAAGATTTGGGAATTATAATGGTGTGCACAAACTCCCAAGTGAGAAATTTTATTATCTATGATCTTAAAGCATCTTTGATAAAAATGTCCTCTGAGAAAACCTCTGCATAAATAAAAAAATGTTTTATTTCAACATGTAATTTCAGGATATTAAAGTTTATTTTGACACATTAGATAAATAATCAGGGTTGGATGATAAGTTCAAAAAAGAAATCTGTTACTTCGAATAGGGTGCTACAAATGTATCCGGTGCAAAAACCAAGGCCACCGAGATGATTCAGAATCAGATAAGTATTGAGTTATTCTCATGAATCCGTTAATAATCTATACTATTAAAATCTGTGCGCGTCTGTCTGTCTGTCTGTCCGTCTGTCTGTCTGTCTGTAGCATCATCTCCTCCGAAACGGCGGGGAGCTGAGTTTCGATCGAGATGTCCACGGATTCGGAAAATTCCGAGGAAGCATAAATAAAATTTCGAAAAATTTCTTCCGCTAATTTAAATTTCGAAATTTGAATTAATTTAGGAGACATTGATAAAAAACCCCATCATAAACACTAATTTTTGATCTCCGTAATTCCGCAATTGTTACCTCTGTAGTAAAAAAAAGTGAGAAATAAGCATCGTGGCTGCCATATTTGGCGAATTTATTGAATGATCTAGACTCTTGAATTAAAACTAAAAGAATAATCTCTTTTTTATAGAATATTTGCTGGGTTATTTTTTAATCAAAATATCGTGTGCGTGGGAAATTAGACCAGGAATGCATTATTTTTTATGCGTAAAAGAATAAGGATCTGGAGATTTCTGAGACTAATAAATCTAATTTTTTTTTATTTCGCGAAAAATAAAATGGCGGATATGCCTATTTTGAGAAAGTGGATTCCAGCGTGTTGTACTTTTTTAGGCTTGACGCAATTTACTGAGAGCTTTTTTAGAATACGGCATTAAACTTTAATTTTCCATGCAGAAAAAGTGCAATTATTAATTTAAGCGATCAATCTTCGGAATTTTCATCAAATTAAGTAAATTGATTTAAGTTGGGGAAATTCCGACAAATGCCAAAAGAAATGAAATTCTCGCATTTTGTACATCGGAAAAAATAAAACACGTTATAGTTGATAATTTAAAATACTGCTCTGCTACTTTTCAATTAGATGCCTGTATTAATTTTTGGCGATCGAACCATATACAAATAACTATTTCCCATTTTGATTGCTGTTAAATCAGTGCTTCGAATGATTCTCTGAAAAAAAAAAACCTCGCAAAATGGTGTATGTTGGCATTTTGCTGTCTAATATACTTTTTGCATTAATGCTGTCTAATATACTTTTTGTTTAGCGAATTAAAATGCATGCGGATTCCTATAGTATCTTTCTTAGGAAAGTTGGCGATAAATATTCAAATGTAGTTAAACTGCATGTTTAATAGCGCGTGTATTTTGCGTTTGTACTGCTAATACTATGGCATGATTGAGATGAGCCAATGTTACGAGCGTATGGATAGATTTTTTTTTAATCCCGCCGAACAGGTTATAATAAAATAGGAATTCTGTATAAATACAAACGTTTTTTGAGATGAAGGAGAATGATTTTTAAGCCTGGTAAATATAGCTGGTATTGCCTATAAATTATTACATTTTGTGAAGTTAAATTTAGGATTCATTTTGGCTATTTGCCATCGACTATCGGCGTTAATTACGCCAATATGGCAGTTCTAGCAAGCATAAATAAATTTCATTTCATGTTCTATTTTTAATATTGCTACAGTTTCCGTAGTAACGGAATCCGTTGTTGCCACTTAAGCTGTTAAATTTAACAATTAAGTGAAAGCACTCATTTCTACAGCTCTAAAGACTAGAAAAATGAAAACGCATTGGATATGAAACAATTAGAACATTACCTCAATCACAACGTCAATAACGCGAACCTGTTATTTTGGTTATTTTTAACTAAATTCAAGGTCTTTAAGAAATCCTCTTTACTATGTCAAAGCCTCATATCTTAATTCCGATTAGTTTGCATGAAAATTGATTAATCAGTATAAACTGAAGCAATGGACCTTTGTAAGCGTTTTCATTGAAACGAGGAAACTGCAGATTGACGTTTTTGGTGTAGAAGTGGCGATAGGGAGAACTATTTAAAACAGTAACGTTAATGAGAAATGATAATGGATTATGCGAATGCACAAAGAACCAAAAATCAAGAGAGTATGAAAAATCAGGAATATGAAATGAAAATCAAAAATTAATCACCTGAGGATTTATCGCGTACGAGAATGACATTGCAATCATGTGTACAACAAAGGTCCCATGTGCTTATAATATTCCCCTAGCAATTACTTAGTCCTACCAGTGGCCGAGCGCATAGCGCTCTGAACTGGGAGACGGAAGGTTTCAGGTTCAAAACAGGTCACGTTCGCCGACCTAACCGTTCGGAGTTTTCCTGCATTCCCTTCGGAAAATAAAACTGTACTCGCAACATGCACAAGGTAGGAAACATATATGGCTGGTTTCCTCCAAAACGTAGCGTAAATACGAGTTAGGACCCCTTAGATAGACCCCCACGCCTTGACCTAGATCCCATGTGTGGAGACAGCAGAATAGTCTCCAGATTTGCAGAGAGTTCAATTTAACGCCTAGCGTCGTGTGCAACTTATAGAAGCTGTTCCGCGATACCGGATCCATCGATTAAAAGCCCGGGCAAGGTCATCCAGGAGAAGTTGCTTCTTTTTCGATCGCCAATGACACTGACAGAGTTTTTGTCACATCATGTCGCAGTCATCTCAGATTTGCAGTAATGACGTCAACGTTTGATCACGATTCAAATAATTTTTCGCCTTTTTAGATTCCGCATCACTGCGTTTAATTCGAATTATATGTATAAAGAAAATATTTATTTCCTACCGTGCGGAGAACGGGCAAGCACCTAGTCACTTCATAAAATCTGTTGAAGTGTTAGTTAAATTCCCTGTAAGTTTTATTGCATATGATTTTATTATCTAAAAATTGAATTATCCGAACCAAAATACAGTTCTTAACTATCAATTTTAATTTGGTTTGTGTAGAGAGAAACATTACAAAGTTTTATCAAAGTGTAGTAAATTTCACTAGTACTTCAACGACCGTTTTCAACGTGGTTATAAGCGATAGTGTTTATTTATGGCAGTTTTCATCCTGCATTGATATTTAATTCTGAATCTTTTTTACTGTCATGCAACATATTAAATTAAGAAATAATAATTAAATGGAATAAATAATTTATTAACTCTTTAATATGCCAATCTAACTCTGAAGCAATTGAAACAGTTCACAAAATTTAAGTAAGCTTTTAATTTCTGGGATTCAATGTGTAGGACGTATAAATTTTAAAATCTTCCATTTCAAGTAGAATCTGCACATGAATAAACATTAATAATGCATAGAAAATAAGAACTTTCCTTGAAAACCTAATCCGTTTATTCTGTGCAACAATGCATTTGAACGCATGCAACCATTTGTATTTTTTCTTCTGACTTCAAAAAATTCATTCCCTTTTTGGTTCTTTCAGTCTAAACCTCGAGCTACATCAATCGATAAACCTTTCTTAAGCAGCCACATCCCACAATTTGTTGTATTGCACCAACTGCGCATAGGATATTCGTACTGAGTGACCTTGTGTACATCACTGTCATGTCAGACAAATGTAAACATATGAGTAGAGTTGAAACTGCAGCATTAAAAGGACGATCCAGTATGCGAGGAAATAGGCCCATGTTTTTGCGTAGGTGTGTTTTTGCATGTGATGAGATGAGTGCACGAATAATTGAAAATGTTCCGCAGAAAACGTTTGGCTAAGGACCCGTTCAGTCAACAAGAAACACGAAGAAAACAATTTCATCAAATTGGTGATACTGTAATCCTGCAGATTATTATTTGATTAACGGAAAAAAAAATTTAAGGACAAGTCACAAACAGTAGATGAACATTTCATTATAGTGATTTCTTTTTCCATAATTTTTCAATGGCCTTGTTTTTTATCATGCTGACTGAGTGATCACTTACAGTTAGTTTTAGATTCTCCTTCGTGAAATTTAATTTTTGGCGAGCTGAATATATAGTTATTAATATAAATACCCGATGTAAAAGCTATTAAAAAAAATTACATTTCCATGTTAGATTTTTTAACTCTGGTATGTTCAAGTAATTAGAATTTCACTTTAAAAATATGTTCTTTTTAAATTTGTACACATATTCATTTAAAAACTTGTAACCATGGATGGACACTTGCCGATTAGGCATTCGCCACTACAGCGGCCCAAAGTAGGCATTAAGCGCTACCCATGTATGAAGGAACGGTCGAGTTAACCCATTAGTGCCCGACTTTTTTCGTCACATTCTCCAATTTATGTTGATGACTGAAGTGATAAAGAAATATCCTACATTTGTGAGGTATGAAGAATGCATTTCATTTTCTAAATATGACTAAAATGGCGAAAGATTCGTATTTTTCTTTATTATCGCTGAGTATTTTGTGGAAATCAGATTTATTATTCGTGAAATTAAAATAGGAAAATAAATTAATGTTTATTTATTTTTTCAACTTACGAATTTTGCGGGGTTCTAAAAATAGGATGCTGGACGTTAATGGGTTAATAAATCTAAGCCGGAAATCGAACCCAGACCCAAGACGTGGTAGAAAGGTTCTTTAGCACCACTACTTGGGCTACGTTTCAATATTGATGATCATAAAAATAGCGTCCAAAAGATATACATAATATTTAGTACATTCTCAAAATTCCTAGTGCCTCTAGATAAATTTAGAAAATAAACAGTGATGAAGTCATTAAAAATAAAACGATTCTTAATTATCTAGTAAACTATAACACTTTTGCCTCTTTGAAATACTATAACAAATTTAATTTATTCAGCAGCCTTTTTTTCTGCTACTTATTATATTTTGTACCCCAGTTTTTATTATTATTATTATTATTATTATTATTATTATTATTATTATATGCCTACTATTTTATCAAATTTTTCATAACTGAATTTCCCAACATAGGGCTCTGCTTTTTCAAATAGTTACGCTATATAATCATTAATTTTTTTCCATGGCTGCCAAATACATTTGAGTGATTCTATTTTGGAAGAAAATAAATTCATTAAAATATAAAAGCGCGTGCTTTTATTAAATGTTTACTATGTTAACATGTTATGCTTTTATTAAATGTTTACTATGTACTTCTTTAAGTTCAAGTATTATGTCACTAGGATTAAAGTTAAATGCCTTTTTTAAACTTTATGGAACACTATTGCAATATTACAAATCATAACGAAGCTAAAATATTGTAGATTACGAACAAATGATGTTGTATTAAGCACACTTATATTTTATTGTTTTAAAATTATCCCTAAATGTTTTGAACAATTTTCTTGATTTCGTTTTCAAATGAACTCAATTGGCTTTGAACATTTACCGAAACACACAGTGCAATAAAGAATATAAATCTTCTTGTAACTTTGCAAATTGTAGAATTAAAGCAAGGAGAAATTTTCTAATTCGACATGAAATGATTAATGACTTCATAAAGATGAATTGAAAAAGAAAACGAGAATAGGCTTTGGATATTTTTATGGAAGATTTTTGAAGCTATCGTACATTTTATGTATCTGTATATGTTTTTTCCCAAAAGATTGAAACGTGTTTATGATTTCGGTTTATCTGTCAGATCGTTCGCGCTTTAACTACCGCAAATTCGCATCAATTACTACGAAATTTATGTTTGTTATTCCTATGTACTGTATCGTGCTGGAAATGATGCATATACTTCTTTTGTAGGAGCACTTAAAAAATCCCAATTCATTGCCCTTTACGAGAAGTCATTATTTAAGTGCATTTTAGAAATATTCTTCTATTTCAAAATAGTGTCTGCAGCATTTATATTTCTTCTATAGAAGCACTCAAAAGAATTCCAGCACATTACGGCTTACGGCAGTTTAGAGACATCAATGCATTCATCAACACAGTAGATGTCTAACAACTTATTCTTTATTTTAAAAATAGAAATAACCTTTAAAGGTTTTTACAGTATCTCGCAAAGTATATTGTCTGTCTGTGTGTCTATTTTTTCATGGGTTTATGGAAGCTAAGCCACTTCTGCGTTTAACAGCATTCTGTACCAACCCCAAATCCACATTAGATTGACAGCAGCAGCATCTGCCAAGAGTGCTGATTTTTACCACAAACTCATCCAAAGAGTTCATTTCTACTTCATTCAAGAGCTGATAGATGGCAGCACCACTCTTTCTTAGCAGTGGCTTTTTAATTTTGAAGGAAGTACCATGCAGAAGACCCAAGACTTAGTTTTCACACTCCAAAGGTATCGTTTTGCACACTGAGCTTGGAGGACATTGCAACCACGACGTATTTAACCCGGCAGGACGCGCGTCTTGAAACACAATACTAGAACGAGCAAGGGATGTTAGCACACCCCAAACGTATTAAATGACACAATACGAAAGAAATCTTTAAGAGTCTACAATTTAATCCGATTCATGTTACTTAAACACTTTTTTAAGAAAACGATAGCTTATATGTTAAATTATTGTTAATAATTTTTAGTTCGATCGCAATTTCCATCTTCTGAAGGATCGCATTCTCTTTTTGAGTCAGACTGATGATCACTAAACATGCCTTCATTATTTGAATCTTTTAATTCTTCATCTAGAGTCTCCTAGTCTGAAAGAATCTCCTCTAACAACTTTTGAAGTCTTTTCATCTCGTGATCGCATGAGGGAATGACCAAACAGAACGACTGGGGCAAGCCAAGGTTTCGGACTAAAAGCAATTCTAACACGAGAGCGCGCACGGGGTGTCCACGTAACCAAAATCGTTCTAAGAATCTAAAAAAATATTCAGATCTCGTCATTTTTTGTCTGATCCGAGGAAGGTGACCTTGTAGGCTGGTACTCAACTCATGCACCCGATCACCTCAGTTTTAACAGAGAGAAAAACGAGAAGTATTTTCAGGCGTGGGGTGTTTTGACACCCCACGCCTGAAAATACTTCTCCGTCCTGCCGGGTGAGCGTGCTCCAGAGTCACCATTAGCGAGCACGACGGACTTTGATTGTTCCCAGGATAGAAGTTGCAACCTTTTGGCTACGAGAATGAAGTCTCTGCGGTCCCAATAGTATTATTAATGAGATTCAGATTTTTTGAGGTTATCTCAATCTCTTCAAATTTGGCTCTAAGGACTGCTGTGTTGGAAAGTGTTATACAATCAATGCGTTTGGCATAATTTACCTTTCTTCTTTGATATGCATTTAAAATCCACATTATAAAATTTCCCTTTTAACCCATTTGCACCATAAGGCAATATAATAAAGCCTTTATTACCAAATTTCATCGGTATCTGCTCGGTATCCGACCAACAAAGTTGAGCCTAAGCATACGGCTCTGGTGGTTGTGATCAGGAAATTTGAGTATATATATACGCTTATGATGCAAATTGGTTAAATGTATAAAAATGTAAAGGCTTAAATATTTTAAGTTCGTCTTTGTATCCACTTATTTTACTATAAACCTCAGTAATGATTGAGGCGCTGCCATACTCCGCTTATACTGGACATAAGTATCTGTAAATATATATGTAAGCAAGAACAACATTCCAAAAGGAGTGATGAAACATTTCCAAGATATTTTCAACCCTTTGCAATCATTTTAAATTTATACATAGCAACCATGCTGGTCGGAATCAAATTTCTTTGAACGAACCGTAATACATAATATGCAAAATTTTGAAGGAAAAACAATATTTATCCTTCATTCCTTTATCTCCAGTCGATAGAAGCGCCTCTCCAGATTTCATGGTTTTTAGCGCACAACTCTCTATGATCATGGATCTGAGTTCAACTCCCAGCTTGAGTTATTATATTGTCCGCTCTTTCAACGAAAGTCGAAAGAAAAAAAAAATTTTTAATCACAATAATATACATGTGTGCATGTGTGTGTGTATGAAATATAAATAATTAAAGCTGAATATCCTCTCAAAATTCAAATATTCTATTAGCTCCCTTCGGTATGCTACAGGGGCGTAAAGATTTCGTTAGGATTGTGCTTCAGTATCTAAATTTAATAGCCAATAAATGCACCTTTTTTTGAACCATGGGACTAAATTATAAATCTGGAGACCCTTGGTAATAAAAGCGTAAACAACATCAAGAGAGCAGATTTTTCGTGAGCTCTGTAGCCAAAGCTATTAAAACTATGATAAAATCTAAACCAGGAGGGTTGATTCATTTACGTCGACAGCCACAGCCACTAGGATCAAATTGACCCAGTACCAAAGCCCGAGCTTTTATCTCAACGCAACGACAACTTCACGACAACTAAACTAAGAGTGGGCCTAGATCAGAGCTCAAAGCATGTACTCGACCTGTCGTTTCGTATATTAGCACAAGAACGGTGAAATTGATTAAATAATAGTAAATTACGACTACATGCTTATGTTTGGTACTTTTCCTACCTTTGCTTGGGCTTGAGGAATATTTAAATTGCATCGATAAGCTAACCTTTACACCCTTTGTACGTAGAATTACATTTTACTTTTATTTCTGTGTTTACACGCATCTGTTTAATTTTATTGTATCTTAAATCTTTTAAAATAAACCATCGATCGATTTTCTGCATTGTACAAAAAAATGTTGACGAGTGTTTGTTTTACTAGTCAAACATGGCTTTCACTTTGTTCCCAATAAAAGAATGTTCGGAGAGCAAGTGTTTAAGTGCATCAAGTTTACATTCAGCGCAAAAATAAGAGCTTACGATGATCCGCACGTGCGTTGAAATTTCAACAGAGTGAATTACATTAAGTCGTAAATGAAAGCCGCGTGTTTGAAGACAAAAGGGTGATTAGACAAACTTGTCTTTGAAAAATGTTGAGAAAAGTCATGCCAGTGAATGTTGTTAGAAAACGTGCATTGTTTACCAAACACGTATGATGAGCACCCTATAAATTGTGATAAAGAAACGAGCATTTGTTTCTCTTTAAAACTAAAATTTATTTTACTGTAAAGTAATATGTAATTTACATGCTTAACGTAAAGTACATTGGTTACCATTAATTAATAAAAAAATCTCAAAGATGACGAGAGATTATTAAAAATGTTGCACGTAGAATTTTAAAAAACTGACCCTCAGTAAACAACATATAGTAGGCTATGAAATAACATGTAAAAGAATTATGATGCTATAGAGATTAGCATAAAATCAACAAAGTGTACTTGCTAGTTTGGTATCGGGAAAAGTACTTCAATATGGAATGTGTTACTCACAGTGAATACAAGTATTAATAAAATACCTGTAAATTGATCTAACACTTCTCCAGTGAGCTTTCGAGCTTTATGTTTCTTTAAAAGAACTTTAGAAAGATGACATCCAAGAACACTAACCCATTAATGCGCTGTGCCCTCTCCGTGAGGACACAAAGCTCTGATGTTCTGACTGTAAGTCCCGAAAACAAACTTAATTTCTACAAAAACACCGCATATTTGTTCTTGCTGGTAACATAATTACAAGAGAATCCTTTACTTTTTAGCCCATCATTTCTCGTAAAAATTGTCGAATATTTGTAAAATTTTGCGGGATTATTTTTAACAGCACTGGCATCTGCTGAAAACTGGAAGAATACGATGGAAATACAGAACAACTGGACACAGCTGGCTGTGCAGCGCACAGCCAGCTGTTTCAAAAATGGTCTGTAGATCTGTGGCACGCGATGAACGATTCGATCGACCGCCATGTTGCTGGTAGTTAAATCGAGTAATGGCAACCGCTGCTCTTTCTTTGTGCAAGCATTGGGAAATGATTGCGCTTCAAAGGGCTAATAGTTACATGACAATTTAAATCATATTAGACATCCCCCGGCCCTAGAACCGGATGTGGTCCGCCACGGCTTTTGATCTGGACCACAGAATATTTCAAATTCAGATAATCTTATAAATAAAAATGAAATTCTGTTTGTTTGTTTGTTTATTTGTTTGTTTGTTTGTTTGTTTGTTTGTTTGTCTGTGGATTTGATTCGTATACAAATCCACAAAAATGGACCTATCGGCCTGAAATTTAGCACAGATATGTAAAATAATATAGAATAAATCGTAGTCCACTTTAAAACTTTGAAAGTCCACCCGTTCCCGGAATTTAAGAGATTTTTTATGCTCTTCACGCAAAAATCTTTCCGTAATTGTAACCCCTGTAGTGAAAAAAGTGTGAAATAAGGATCGTGGTTGCCATGTGTGGCGATTTTGCCGAATAAAATGTTTTAAATTCTCAAAGTAAAAATAAAAGAATAATAATGATTTTTTTTTGTTAGTTTATATTCGTAAGGTTATTTTTTTTTAATTATAATATCGTGTGCATGGGAAATCAGAGCAGGAATGTAATGCTTTACACGCAAAACAATAAGAATTGAAGATTTCCGAGGCTAATGTGTAAATTTTTTTAGTTTGGCGAAAAAATAAAATGGCTGAAATATGGATTTTGAGTAAGTGAGTTCTAGCGGTTGGCACAGTTTTCGGCTTTGCGCAATTTATTGAGAGCTTAAGGAAATAGATTTTTGAAAACAAGTGCAAAGGTTTTATTAGAATACAGCGTTAAATTTTAATGATCCGCGAAGAAATAATGCAGTTATTAAGGGATTTCAAGCGATCTAACTTCAGAATTCTCGCCAATTGAGTACATTGATTTAAATTGGGGGAATTCCGCCAAATTTCAGAAAATTGAAATCTTCTCATTTAGTACATCGGAGTAACGATGAATAAAACACATTATAGTTGATAATTTAAAAAAAAATCGGCTGTATTAACTAATTCCAATTTTCAAATAAATGCGTGCTACTCTTTGGCGGTCGAACCATTTCCCATATTGATTGCTGCTAATTCAATGCTTCGAATGATTCCCTGAAAAAACTCTTGCAAAATGGCGTATGTTGGCACTTTGGCGAGGCTTAGATTTGAAACTGGATTTTATTTGAGACTGGTATATATAATAACACTGGTGCCGATAAAAATGAATGTTGGTATGTGTTTATGAGGTTGAAAAACTCCAGCACCGTTGAGCACCGTTGCACGATGAAATTTGGTTCACCTAAGTCTTTTATGATGGAGAAGGTTTTTATGCTATTCCTTAACTTGCCACTTGGTGCCGCAGCACAACGTTGAATTCTATTCCGTTTAGCCGTTTGCTATGCGAATATCGTCCAATCGATTTCGATGAAATTTGGTACACGCGAATATTAGAACACGGAGAATATTTTTCACTATCCATTTTGCTGTAACTTGCCGCTAAATGGCGCTGCAAAGCATCAACTTCTATACCGTTCGATCGATCGGCATAAAATTTTTTATACTTACACATTTGAGCACGAAGAATATATTCTAACTGCGTTCCTTTTGATGTTACTCACCACTAGATGACACTGCAATGCATTATTATTTTAACTCGCCACTAGATGACGCTGCAGCAGGCCAAATTCTTGACCATTCAAACGGTCGCTATGAAAATCAGTATACATAGCTATTTGGACAATGAGAATATTTTGGCGTTATCCATTTTGCTATAACTCGCCACTTGACGTCGCTGTAGCAAATCATTACTTTAATTAACTACTGGATGGCCCTGCAGTGTATCACTTCTTGACTGTGCAAATGATCGTTATGAAAATTGGTATGCATAGATAGTTGAAAACGGTCGTTATGAAAATCAGTATACATAGCTATTTGAACAATGAGAATATTTTGGCGTTATCCATTTTGCTATAACTCGCCACTTGACGGCGCTGTAGCAAATCATTACTTTATTGAACCACTAGATGGCCCTGCAGTGTATCACTTCTTGACTGTGCAAATAATTGCTATGAAAATAGGTATACATAGATATTTGAACACGGGGAAGAGTTTGGCGCTATCCATTTTCCTATAACTTGCCACTAGATGTCGCGTCAACACATGAACTTCAGGACTGTCCAGCCGATAGTCATGAAAATTCGTATACATCGATATCTGAATGCGAAAAATATTTTCGACGTATCCATTTTGCTAAAACTCGCCACTAGATTGCGCTACGCCGCATGGCCTTCTGCACCGTACAAACGATTGCCTTGCAATTCGGAATGCATGATTATTGGACACAATATAACGCGATATTCACTTTGCTATATCTGTTTATTACAATGAATAGTAATCACCACAAATCGTAATATCAAAAAGTCCATTCATTCCCGTGCGAAGAACGGGTACTTCAGCTAGTAACCCATATAAATCATTCAAAACTTCGCATGATTCGCATTTATACTGCCGGCGACCTCGCTAACTTCCTAAAATTTGGCCAACAACATTCCGAAGGTTGATCATGTGTGATTTAAATTTTTGTCAGAAATTGACTTTTTTTTCTCCTTGTTTCGAAACTTCCACTTACAAGGTGACAACATTTTGTCCTTAAAAATTTCACTTATCTTTATTTTAATGCTCGAGTCAGAAATGAATTTTCAAAAACAATGTTAAATGCTTAGTTAAGATTTGAGATGAGCTCTGCAAAAGAGAGTGTCATTCAAGAGGGGGTTCTTGGTCTACTTAAGTTTAAGAATCCCTGAAACAGATGCAAACCGCAGGAAAAAATTGAGGATTTATACATGCATTGTTTTCATTAAGTGCGAACGACTTTCTCTAGCAGAAAAATGTCCTGAATAGTCCGACATCAGAAAGCGCTTTCTCTGTAAGGGATATTCTTTTACCTGCGATATGCAAGTCGTTCATTAATTACTTCCTTGTACGTAGTATAAGGAAGTAATGTGATCCCGAAAAATTTTGGGGGCCAAATTTCGACATAAAAACCGATTTTGACTACCTCTAAATTTAATTTAAAAACATTTTTCGATGCATCTCATCGTCGGCTAGCATGCACGATCATATTAACGCGTCTGCAACTCATTTTGACCAGTGGCGAGTCTACTGTGGCCAGTTTTTCCATGCCGTCTGTACGTACGTACGTATGTATGTAACTCGCATATCTCAAAAACTATTGGTCGTAGAATGTTGAGATTTGATATTTAGGATTGTTCTATGATCTAGTTGTGCACCTCCCCTTTTGGTGGCAATCGAATGGATAGTTTATGTACAGGACTGCCCAAAAGATTCGAAATACATTACGCTCTATGGGCCGAAATTCATTTAACTCGCCTAACTCAAAAGCTATTAGGCGTAGAATGTCGAAACTTCATATTTTAGATAGTTGTAACATCTAGTTGTGCACCTCCCCTTTTGGTTCCATTCGACTGGATAGTTTATCTACAGGACTGCCCAAAACATTCGAAATACATTACACTCAATGGGCCGAAATTCATTAAACTCGCATATCTCAAAAACTGTTAGGCGTTGAATGTTGAAACTTTATATTTAGGATTGTTGTAACATCTAGTTGTGCACCTCCCCTTTCGGTTCCATTCGACTGAATAGTTTATCTACAGGACCGCCCAAAAGATTCGAAATACATTACGCTCTATGGGCCGAAATTCATCAAAGCTTTTTTTACAGGTATTGGGCTATTTCAAACGACTCAGAAGTGATATATGCTGTAAAGAGTTAGAAAATGAATTTCTCCATTAAAAAAAGTGTCTTTTTCATTTATAGTTCTGCTACAGGAACACTCAAAAGATTTCCAATACATTACGGTCAATAGCAATTTTAGGGGCATTCATCCATTTCAAGCACAATACCGTCCTACCACATAAGTTAGGTAATGGTTCGACCACGGTCACGTGCCTCCCTCAAGAACTATGCCAAAAGTCGCCAAGCTTGGCGACTTTTGGTGTATGTGTGTGCATATTTAACTCTCAAATCTCAAAAACTATTATGAAATTTCATGTATAAGAATGTTGTAACATCTAGTTGTGCATCTCGATTTTTGGTTCCAATCTACTGGAGAGTTTATTTACAGGACCACCGAAAAGAATTTCAGTACCTTAATGTCTATGGACATCTTCAATATAATACAACTGTAGACAGTCATTGTTTGGTACATGCCCAAAATCTCGCCGTCTGTCCTCGACCTTGGCGAGTTTTGGCGAAATATCGCCAAATTTGGCGATATTCAGTCATTTGGTCCATGCTCAAAGTATCGCCATTTGTTATCGTTCTTGGCGAGTTTTGGCGAAATATCGCCAAATTTGGCGATAATCTGTCATTGTTTGGTTCATGCTTAAAATCTCGCCAAATGTCGTCGACATTGACGAGTTTCGCCGAAATATCGCCAAATTTGGCGCCAAAAATCATTTCCTATTTTGTATAACTCTAAAACTTTAACCCGTAGATTTTTTAACTTTGTATTTAGAACTATTGTAATATCTAACTGTTTTCAATATCTTTTTTGACAGCAATCGAGAGAATTTATTTACATGGTGAGCCAAATGACTTTGAATACATTGAGGTGTATAGATGCATTCAATTCATTGAAAGTCTGTGGTCAATGACTACTTTGGCTATCCCCAAAATCTCGCTGACTATCTCAAGTTTGTCGGCTTTTGGTGAAATATCGCCAAATAAAGTGTCAGAAGGAAATATTTCAAATTGAACTCAGCTTGGCGATATCGAAATATTTGGCTAGAAATCGCTAAACCTTAC
Source organism: Cheiracanthium punctorium (assembly GCA_038373885.1). Lineage (NCBI taxonomy): Eukaryota > Metazoa > Arthropoda > Arachnida > Araneae > Cheiracanthiidae > Cheiracanthium > Cheiracanthium punctorium. Next base: position 233,044 of record JAWZYV010001112.1, read on the forward strand.
TATTATTGATATTTTATCTCTTTCAAACAAATAAATTTAGAGGAAGTGCGTCGAAAATATTTTTGATCTAATGGACGTGCAAGGAAGTCATGTGTTGGACACATCAGATTTTTTAAAATTGTAATACTATAACTACATAAAATGAACGTAAAAGTACTATATTAAACAATTAAATTCACAATGAAATGCTTTATTTTATCAAGTAAATGTAGCCGACGATTTTCTCGTAACACATAAGTATACTTACGCGAAAAAATAACTCATTCAGGGTACTTCCGATAGTAATAAAAAAAAAGTGTAAAATAGGTATAAACCAATTAAAATATTCAGCAGAGAGGCTTTAACCTAGTGTATTAAATCATCTACAGTGTTTGTGAAACTAACCATATTTGTAGATAGTTAAGTTTCAAAAGAAAAACGAAAGTTCAAAGTCCATTTTATTTGCTTTCTGGAAACACATCATTAATTGTTCTCTAATATTGAAAAAAATAATTTAAAATAACTTTTAAAAACTCTCTTCTTATTCGGTTACTACATTTTCATCAAACTTGTATGATAAATGAAACACAGCACTAAATAAATATTTTCTACAAACTAATTTACAGAATTCTTGAATAGCTGAAAATTGAAATAAAGGAGAAAAACTGTAGCTAAAATTTGATTAAGGTAATTTAAAGTTTAAAGAAAGGAAAATTAAAATTAGACTAATCAAGTTATAAGAAATTCTGTGAACGTATTTGGTGTAACTTAATAAATACACTACTTAAAATTGAGAAATAATTTTTTAATGATTAGTTAGATTTTATCGTAATGACTACTCTTTTACGAAATAGATTTTTTTGATAATGAAACTACTTTTTCACGAAATAGATTTTTTTTGCGTTCTTTTTTATCTAATTTGACAAACAATATTTTATTTTTAAGACTAGTTTATTTATTTTTATAACTAGAATTGTTGCAATGAAAGAAACTTAACACTTTTCTCACTCAGAAACTTTTGATTTTCTTCAAAACTGATGCGGTTTCGATTTTGTTTTTCTTGTTATAATCCAGATTACTTCTGTATTTTGCATACGACTTAAAACTGAATGAGTGGTTAGTTCAATAAATCATTTAAGTACTTGTACATATACAAGTTAATATTTTACAGCTAGTTAAAAATCAACACTTTTCCCGTAGTACTTTTTTTACAAGCTGCACTATATTTAAGAGAGCAGTTTAACTTACATAATTAATCAGCAAAATTTATTTTCTAAAAGAAATACTTTCCGTTTGGGAGAACAGTTCATTAGCGTTTTATGGAAGTTTATTTACTAAAACCTGAAGTATAATAAATGCCTCTCCCATGGATATTGATTTAAAAATTGAGTAAAAAAATTGTTAATGCCATATGTTTAATAATTTTTAACTTAAAAAATATTTAACATCCAAAGTCGTGATTATGTTCTGCTAGTTTTGAGTATTTAAATGCATTTTGAACCTCTTATTTTGAAAATTTTTAGATTAACTACCTACTATATTAGCCCGAATGTAACACAATATTTTTTGACTGATCATTTCGGGTTAAAAACCTGACTCCCTCTAATCTCGAGGTTTTGATAATAGAATGTAACAACTCTTCTTATTCGTACGTTACTTAATTTTATTGTCATGAATGTAACTGTGTAATTACTAATTATAAAATAAATACTTTTCTGACTGAATTTCAAAGGAATAAAAACATATATTACCAATACAGCACCACAGTTTACTTTATTGGCGAAAGAAATGTTACAAGTTTTATTTCACAAAAGTCCAATATGTGAATCTTTCGTGAACAGCGACGGATTAATACAATTTTGTCGGGGGTGCAAGTAGGGGGAGGGTGGTTAGTTTGTCGAGGGAGGTGCTGTTAGTTAGAAGATTGAAGTATATATCCATTTTATGGAAGCAAAAAAGGTTCTTTTACATTAATTTCTTTTTTCTGAATTATGGCGGTGGCCCTTCCGCCGCCTCTCCCCCCCATAATCCGCCCTTGTTTCGTGATGCAGGAGATATCAAGTCTAAAGTCAAATTCTTCCCACATTCGCATACTCGTTTTACCACGGTAACAAATGCAGTGGATCCTTTGTGATCCTTTGGCGTCAATTTCCTTTTTGGCACGAACACACGATCTTTTATGTAACTCCATAAAAAATATCATACTGGAATTAGGTCCGGAGAGCGAGCTGGCCACGGAAGAAGGCGATTCTCGTCGGCAGAACCTCGTCCAATCTTACGACGAAGAAGCCCGTTATTTGTGAAACAAAACTTGAAGTGTTTATTTCTTGGAGAAAACTTTTCTGCAGAAAGAAACATTGCAAGTTTTGTCTTTCTTGGGGAACAAACGAATCCCCTCCTCCACTCCCACTCCCGACCAAATTGCATTTGATATTAATATGTTATTTGTTGAAAAAGACCCGGTAATATCATTTCATGGTTTGGAAACAGTAAATTTAATGACTTGATATGGTCACTCAAAAATGATAACAGCGGTTTAATAATCATGACAAATAAGTGTTAGTTTTCTATCCAAACTTAAAAGATTATTTACATTTCGAAGTTACAAGGATTCAAAATAAACCCCTATTACTACTTTACAACATTCACGTCGATCTTACAAGTTTTTGAAAAAATGCTGGAAGTCATGATTGCGTATCTTCTTCAGCTTGTTTATCGCGTTAGATGCCCTGAATGTCACTGAAATTCTTTTCTTTTTATAGGACATTTAATTTCTGAAAATAAAAAATTCTGAAGGTGCCAAATCAGGTAAATAAGGTGGGTGTTCGAGTATACAAATTTGTTTTAATGCGAAAAACTCTTTTACGGGTAATGCGTAATAAACTGGTATAATATCATGCAGAAGAACCCAACTTTTGTTTTGGAGCGATTGCGTCCTGACACGATGCATACGTGCAAAAGAACGTTGCATGACTTTTTAGTAGTGTTTTCTGGTCACTCTTGTGCTCTCAGAGATAAATTGACGATGCATCACTCCAAAAGCAACGAAAAATTAATTACCATTCTCTTGGTGCATGATTTTCTGCTACCTCAGTTTCTTCTACCACGGTGACAATATCCATGCCATTCCATATTCGTACGCTTTGGCTTTCGGTTCGAGCTGAAACATGAGTTTTCATCCCCAGTTACAATTCGATTAAGCAGGTTGTAAGATTACCATCAACTGCGGATGTTGCGATGAAACTGACGCAACATGCAGCTTGATGCTCTCGGTGTACTTCTGCCAATGAATGTGGCACAAATCAGGAACTGGATACTTTTCATTATTATTTTTCAAGATATTTCCAGAATTACAGAAAATACCTTCACAAGAGTGAGTCATCTGCAAAACCATGTTAAGTTTAGCAGTTTGGGTAATTTAGAGCAGATGTTGATACCGTAAATTAAATTTTAGACTTCCCATTGGTATTTCTCCTTCCCTCGTCTGCAATCTTTGTCCCGAGAGGAACTTTGTGGACTCTGATTGATCTTCTATAATGGTCTGCCTATCCTGAAGTGCAATTTTCTGTAGACAATTTCTCAAACAGGGATGAACTGCACTACGCTACTGGAAGAAAATTTTGTTTTTAGACTTTCCTTTTCCTTTTTAGACTTTCACTGTATATATGTATTCGATATTTCAGAATTTTTCATGCAATGTATTGTCCATGAAAAATGCTACTGATGATCTACGTTAAAAAAAAATGCAGTTTTCAACTACTTCAGATGTGTAGAACACCAATTTTAACTTAAAACAAAAAATTCGTAACACAATACATTCCAGATGATTCATTAATATTTCACTGAAGAATTATGATTTTATATTTTCAATGTTTAAAAATACGTGTAACACTATTTCAGAAAGCCAAATTCGTTTCTTGATAAAAAAAAATAATAAACAAAGAATATTCTTGTAAATACATAACAGCTGATTCAAAAATCATGTTTTAATTTCGTTTTTTTTTTTTATAAATTTGCTTGGGTTTCTAAATAATATTACAGAAAATTTGTTTCTGTGATAAAACATTTTTTTTTTACTTGAAGAACAGCGGTGATAACTAAATTTATTTTCAATATAAATCCAGAACTTGTTTGTAAGATTTCTTCGAAATTCGATTAAAGTACGCTGGTGTTATTTACTGTGGGTCAGCAGAAGAGCTTTTTCGATCTTCCTTTTTTTGTCGAGCAAGCTCGAGATGAAATTTACTGATCTGAAGTTGTGTTTCTTTTCCTGATAATTTTTTTGTTCAAATCTGATGGGTTTGAACTAACTTTATGCATGTCGTATAAAATTATGGAATGTAAAATACATATATTTCTGATATACGTTATTAGTGTGGTATAACTATATTGAATAAGTATTATATTAAACTAGCTTGGATTTAATATGTTTCAATTAAACTAGAATTTCCTAAGAGAAACGGTAAATATTAATCACAACTTGTTTGAACGGGGAATGTGTCAGACTGTTTAAATTAAAAATATGTGCATATGAATTAGAAATTGATATAATTTTGTTTTCTCCAATTTGTTCGAGATGTTCTTTGTCCTATGAAAGGAGTGGCAAGAAACAACCAAGCGTTTTTTTAGAACTGGAACCAAAATTATCTCTGGGACTCATCATATATTAGTCTTCTTGTTTGTATGTTCACTATATAAGCCTTGCATGTCGTCCGATCTGGACCAAATTCTGCACACTGACTAATAAGACTAGAGAAAGCTGGAAAAAAAATTAATCCAATTTTTATTTTATTTTTAGTTCTTTTGTTTTCTTCAATTTTCAGCAGTTTTTTTCACTTATATTGGGTTATCACGAGCTAAATTTTCGGAAGAAAGCTATATATGATTGGGAAGTTCAGAGAATGCTTTTTTTGGATGAGCTATGTTGGGTTATCATACATAAATAAGTACTTTTTTAACCAATTTTTAATGCATCATGAAAAATAGCGATTTTGCAAATCTGTTGCTCAAATACACTGCTGGCCACCCAAATTGCAACACCAAGAAAAACAAGAGATATCACAACAAAATTTATTGTGTAGATAACATGTTGACCAAGTAACAAATGATTAAATTTACAGCATTCTATGAAGCGTGGTTCCTGCCAAAATCAGTACCCAGAGTAGCCGCCGTTGTTGGAGATCACAGCTGCCACACGCCTCGGCATTGATTCAAAGAGACTTTGAATGTGTTCTTGGGGTACAGCAGACCAAGCAGCTTCCACACGTTGCCAAAGTTGATCTGGTGTGACAGCTGGGGATGAACTCTGGGTCAGTCGTTGAGCAACCATGGACCACATGTTTTCTATCGGCGAAAGATCCGGAGAGCGCGCCGGCCAGGGAAGCAATTCAATCTGGTGATTGACGAAGAACCCTTGGACAATGCGTGCCACGTGTGGCCGTGCATTATCCTGCTGAAATATGGCTGTTGGCAAGCCCTGAAGGTAAGAAAGGACAACTGGCTCCAACACCTCGGAGATGTAGCGCTGGCTGGTTAAAGTACCGGCAATGCGTACTAGAGGAGTGCGAGAGAGATATCCGATACCGCCCCATACCATAATACCCGGTGCAGGACCAGTGTGACGGTGCATAATGCAGCTGTTCAGCATCCTCTCTCCACGGTGTCTCCAGACTCGAATCCGACCGTCGTGGTGTTGCATACAGAAGCGTGACTCGTCAGTAAAGAGAATTTCATTCCATTCTGTCGTCCACATCCTTCTTTCATCGCACCATTGGCGGCGGAGACGTCTGTGGTTCCGCGTCAGAGGTAGACAAAGCAACGGACGTCTTGCGGACAGACCATTCTGCTGTAAACGACGTCGAATGGTACGCGCAGACACTGGATGATGCGTTACAGACTGAATCTGCTGTGATATGGTTCGTGATGTGACTGAGCGGTCCGTCACTGCCATGCGTACAATCTGCCTGTCATCACGTGACGTGGTGCACTGAGGTCGATCACGTCTGTCCGTCGTACCCTCCTGCACCCAACGATCACATATCCGCATCACAGTTGTTTGGTTTCGTCCAATACGACGACCGATTTCCCTGAAAGATAACCCACAATCTCGGTATGCCACTATCCTTCCTCTGTCAAACTCGGATACTTGATCAAAAGATGATCGTTGTTTCCTACGAGGCATAATTTATCGTTTTTTTGAAAAAAAAGCAAGAAAAACACAATTGCTGTACTTGAAACCGTCGAAATCTCCAAGCCTTAAATAGCGCTTTGAGGTGGCGCCACAGGCGCGCTTGATGTGCGTCTGCGCTGAAATTCTAATCATTTGCATATCTCACCTCAGCTAATGCATGTTGTAAATTTCATATTATTTGCATGCTTCCTTCAGGGTGTTGCATTTACGATGGCCAGCAGTGTATTTATGAACAACAGTCTTGTTCTCTAGTCTTGTTTTAGAAAGTTGACTTCCTTGTGCGTCTCACATTTAGCCAACAAATTATTGGAAAAAATGAATTTTTTAACTACAAAAATTAAAACCTGTGAATAATTTTCCCCTCATCGTTGTTCGAATTCGGAAGTAATTCAACCTTCGAACACGTTGACCGACTGGGAAAGCAAATATTTCTGCAGAAAACGACCCCCTCGCCCTCCCCCGTGGGTGCACTTGAAAAAAACTTATAGCCAGGGAAGAAAACTTCAAGTACACCCACATTTCAGAAATTTAATTTTAACTTTATCGAAATTTCCAAAGGTAAAAATAATTTCCAAAGGTAAATGATCGTCAGGCTGTACCCTGCTGTCGAAAGCCTGGGCTTTTTTTTTCCAAAATGGCAGCCGTCTGTTATCTTGCATGATGAATTTAACAAACAAATTCAATCTGTATATAAAATGCCTAAGAATTTACAACATTTTTCAACCCCTGGCTATAAATGTCATCCAATCATCGAGTAGATTGGCAACTTGTTTAAAATATTGTTTGAAAACATTTGAAAGGACAGGAAGGTAATATAAAAATCTGCAATTAAAAAAGATAAATTAAGAAACATTGAATTGAGATTTTGTCTTCGGGGGATCCAATATTCGGGGTCCCTAGGCCCGGGTCTAATGGGCGTAGTTGAAAATAAGGGCCTGATCGAAAGGGTTTCTGGATAGCAATGGGATACCGAAGATTTTATCTCCGGGGCCCCGACTGGTCTCTCTGCGCCTCTGGAGGGGTGCACAGTTGCGTTTTCTGTTCCGACTCTGAGGAGGTGGTGAATTTTCATAGAAGATTCCTATTCACAGATATGATTGATTCGCTTCCCCAGAAAGAATATGGACAACATGTAAGGAAAACATGCTTAGGGCTACTAGCAACTTTTCAACAACTCAAAACAAGCAAAGTACGAGGTTTCGATGCTTTTACATTTTAGCAATTTTCACTTATAAAACTCCGCTTGCGACCCCTTTTTCATTGCACTTTTCACTTGTCTTGATGAATATTGTTTTGTAGTTAAATATGAAAAATTTATTTTCGGACTTTTGTGCTTGGATTAGAATTAGCTTAGAACCCGCTTATAAATCCTCGTCGAGTAAAGTGGACAAAATAATAAAAGTTTTTTACTCTAGCCCAGAGAAAGAAAATTTAAACAACCAGTGTACGAGTGGGAATCGAATGAACGTTCGCTTAGGAGATTGGTCTGGAGTAGGACAGGTATTTAACCTCCAAGCAGCCGGTCCCCATTTTGATGAGTGCTACCACTCCTCTTATTTTCTAAACACAAATTGTAATCAGCCTGTATATGGTAGAGAAGCAACACCCTCCTTGACCCCAAGTTCATAGTCCAATCTTAAGTCCATAAATTGAATTTTAAAAATGGAATAGTAATTTAAGTGAGTTATAGAAAAATGTATGAAATATAAAATTTGCATGCGCGTTACTGAAAGAACCTAATTTTGAACTTAACATTATGAGACTTATAAAAACTGCACATGCTGAACAAGTTAAGAGAACGTGACAGAGCTGTGATCAGGTCATACCAAATTATTATAGATACATACATAAAATATACATAAAACATTGCGTATACACTTAGAAATATAGAGCCAGAGCCTAACGTTTATTAACAATCAAGTACGCATCTAAAAAATAACCATTAAATTACAATGAGCTGCTGAATGATTCACCGCAACAATCGAGCTCTTGCATTCTTAATTCACTTATCAGGAATTATTGATCGCCAGAAGCCTATTTACACAAACGGGGATTATTTTTTGGAATGATATTCCTCTTCCTTATTTGTCAAAAGAGGCAGAGAAGAGGGAGGGAAATCTATAACCTTTAATAAGAGCAATCGGGCTTCGAATTTCCATGGTTACCGATCAACACAAAACACTCCAAGTGACGCGTTACCAGAAATCTTTCACAACAAATTATTTCATCCCCAGAAAAGCAACAAGCAGTAACTTCCTCACAGGTTTCTTAATTCTTTGTTGGCAGACGAAATAGGTGGATCAGCTCCTTCAATGTAGATAAGTCGAGCAAATTATACAGGACGATAATGTGTCTAACAGAAATATATCCACATATTCTATTTTGCTAATAGAACAAATAATTTCTACCTGCACTCTGCAATGTGTACAGATTTTTTCGTGCATTCGTAATTGCTACTTCAAATGAAAAAAAAAAAAATTACCAAATTGTATATCTGAAAAAGAACATAAAAGAAAATTACACTTATCCCAACAAAACAGTTCATGCACAATACAAAAATACTTCACTAAATATTGAATAGCAGTCCAAGCATACTGTGAAAATTAGGACAAGGGTAGGCAAATGCAAGGTAAGATCGGTGGGCTAATTAGGAACACTTTACATTTTGCAATCATGTGACTTTTTTGCGTATTAGGAAAAGAATTGTTTTAAGGAATTACAGGTAACTTTAATCTTTTAACAACGCTTAATTAAATTTTTATCTCCATAGGTTGCGTAACTTATAATTTAAGGGGGGGGTTGTAGTATAAAGATCTTGTGAAAACTACAGAATCTTAAAAAAAGGGGTAGTTGTGATTATTAGTGAGGAATAGTGACCACCTTGTTTTCACTTGACAGTTATTGATACAACTTTTGCTGGCGCAACATGAAATTATACAAACTTAGAACAAACATCTACATTTCACCTTAAAACTATAGCATGCTTTTATAGTTGACAGTGAAAACAAACATTCCGTTCAAAACAAAAGCATAAGAAAAATGTTGAGTGAAATGCCGTCTGAAAAGGTAAGTGATTTGTAACTAAACTCTATCTTTTAGGAATGAGGCAACAAAATAAGTTGTAATTCAATTCTTGTGCGTGCTCTTGTGTTGTGTATTTAGGCAAAACTAGTCGAGAACTATCTGCCTAAGAGGGGGTACCTTTGGTGGAGCAATTTTTAAGGAATTTTGAGGTGTATTCACGTTACATCTGGAGAAAACCGGCCAAAATTCCAGACCATTAAATAGATGGGCCCGAATGTGGGCTTTTCAATTTCAAATTATGTATGTATTCAGAAATTTCACTAATAAGAGAAAACATGGAATTACTAATAAACATTTTATTACTATTTATTTAAACCAGATAAGTAACTTCACAAATGCATGTCGAAACTTAAGATCTGCAACGCTATGTTGAAATAACGTAAAACAATCTTTTAATTTAGTCAAATATTGCCTTTCGAAAGCAATCCACTTGTTGTGTTCGAATTTTAGCTTTAAATTAAAATAATCAAACTTTTTAAAAAGGCTTTTACATTGTAAACATAATTTATAGAGCGGTCTGCAAGTCCTGAACAACTTTATTTAGTCTGAAATTGAATAATGAAGTTTAAATCTTTTCATCACAGAAATATAAATTTTGCTAGTTTTATTTCCAAATGATTGTATCAACTATATGCATCCCTTCAGAGTCAAATGGTTGAATAAGTTAAGACACAAATATCAATGTTTGGTTTGTTAATCTTTGAGACTAACAAATGCAAAATGCTACATTTTGTTTCGTATGAAATTACGCTATCCGCTCAAAAAAATTCTAAAAAGCATTAAAAATAGCCCTACCGAATAAAATTGAAAAACAAGATCGAACAATAACATTAAAATCTTGAAAGAAAGAAAAAAATTGAAGCTTAAAGAGAGAGAGAGTAGAATAGCCAGAAAATTATTTGATATCATTCGGGAATCTGTTCCTCTCTGTTTGATTCAACGAACATAAATATTCAATTTATTCTCAATATTCCGTTACAAACAAGTCATTATTTTCAAGTAAACGACATAAAATTTGGAGTAAAGTGTTAGAAAAAAAGCACTCAGAAATTGTGAGGAAAAGTTTATTAATTCTTTATATTGCAATGCAGCTGCAGTGATGTGAAGTAACATCTACCTAAGAAGAGATCTTATGGCAAATTTAGTTTAGACTATTGAAATAAAGAGTGTGCTCTGTCAATTTCTGCTTTTTTATAACACTCTAGTTAAAAGATTATAATTTACTTGACAGTAATGACTGCTGTTGAGGAAATAAATTGTAGCAATACCGCATTCCTTAATAATTATATGTTCGTTAAATCAAACGGAGAGAGGCAGAATATACAATTCATATCAGCTAATTTTCTGGTCACTGTTTTTTTCTTCTGTTTCTTTCTCTTTAAAAATCCTTTAATGTTTCTTTTTATTAATGGCAAACTTTCTCCAAAATATTCAATATAAAACTTACAATGTACTTTTCAACAATAATATTAAGCATTTTTATGGTAGTAACAATTGAAAAACCTACAATGATAAAATTTTAATAAATGTATTTGACAATTCGGTGTTCAAAGTTATTTGACTCTAAAATAAAAAATTTTGGCAGGTTAATTCATATTTTTTCTAACATAGTTAAATATTTTTAAATGCATCATTTTATAGTTGCAGACACCATATTGACCATACAGCAATGACAGAACTTTTTAATTTGAGTTTGAACTTTTTAAGATGTCTTTTCTCCTTCTTTTATCCGTTCAAAAGTCAGCTCAGCTACTGCCAACTACTATCATTTAAAAAACTTTTCAAATGTGTATTTTTTAGTCAAATCCACAGTACTCTGCATGTGTTTTACTTTTGCAATGTTTAACTTTTTCTACAGTTTTTCATCTCTACTTGGTAACTTCTGAATTTAGTAATCTAGCAACGTTTAGAATCGTCCGCAAGCTTGTTATAAAAAGAGCCCAACACGTTCTGCAACAACCTCTTTCGGTAAGTTTATTTCGCGTCAAATAGCTCTGACAGAGCTCTTGTAGCTCTGGTAAATGTCTTCCCCGAAGAGATCGGCAATGACGTTATATTCTTACAACAATTTTTTCGACGAAGTTACATATCTTTTGAGACTATAAATGATTGTGTTTCACTGAATATTTAGTATAGGTATTCTTGAACGTGCTTAGTGAGAATCACAAATCATCAGTATAAATTTTATAATCCTTTATGTAATTTATTTTGTCTACTTAAGCGTACTAGAAAGCTTGCAGTGCGGCTGTGCTGACTGCGCAGCGTACTGAGCAGTAGCACAGCCAACTGTGTCAGAAAACTGCTTCAGCTCTGTGGCGCCAGGTGGGCTATTCAATCGACCGCCATGTTGTTGGTAGTTAAAGGGATCGATGGAACGGCTGCACCTTTTTAGCATTGGGCAGGCTATCCAGTTCGTCTTCTATAAAATGCTTGATCTTCAAATGTTTCATACTGAAAGAAATGGAATTTTATAAAAACCACTAAATAAATAGTGGGGTTTTTTATTTTTTAGTTTTTATTCTAGATATGTAGTTTAAGCGAAAAGAATGTCAGTTCATTTTACATTGTGTTAATCATTTGCTGCAACTGACATGCAACCGACTCTCTTAATAGTGTATTTAAAATATAATTCATTAAAACGAGACGATTATTTTGTCAACAAAAGGATTTACGCCAAAACAAGTCAATGCTTTTTTGTTTACTGACTCTAAAAAGTGATTTTCCTCTAAGGCGCTGTTATTAATTTACGTATTAAATTTTCGCGCTTGGAGCAAACTATGATGAAAACTAATATTGTCTGCCAGAATAAAAAAGGTACGCTGTCAAACTTTTTTAAAAGGAAAATATTGTGAAAAGCGTGATTCAAAAATCAAAGTTTTAATATGAATGCAGATAGTAAGAATATCTGAAATGTATATCTTGACACTAATGTTTACAACTTTACGAGGAGAAAGTATTCTCTGGAAGAATTATTTATTTGAAGTCAATTATTCGTTCAATTTTTCAGTCAAATTTAAACATTTTTTGCCAGAAGAAATTAGCTATGTTATCATCTAATTTCAGCTGGCAGTATGGGATGAAAGACAAATGGTTCCCAGCCAACTTTTAGTAAAATATTGAGAAGCTGAATTAAAAAACATTCACTGATGTCGACAATGCTGGAGGTAAAAGAAAAATATTTGTATTTGCTTCTTTGCAATGATGGGACTGAATAAATTAGTCCTCTGTTTAAAATTTAAAATGAGAAAAAAAAAAAAAAAAAGAGAGAGAGAGAGAAGTGTGATACTCTTTCAGAATATTTTTGCGTTTGCTACTGAATTAAAGCAACTAGACTGAGTTACAGCGTTAAAGCCGAAAAATAGTTTCTTATATATGTGTGTTATTGTTGAGAATAAATAAAGATGAATATTTGTGGTCATTGATATGATTCTTAACTCGATATCTCAATTGAAAGAGAAAAGCAAATTAACTGCAATAAATAAAGCTTATTGGTGTATTAAACAGTGTTAAAAACTGCTTTGATCTCTCTGCTGACCGGGTTGTGTAGTGGTCCTAGATCTATTGTAGCACACCACGAGTACGGGTTCGACACTCGGCACGGGATGCAAATTGGTTTGGATGCAATTTCGTCCGTCCCTCCATAGGAGGCAAGGCTGGTCCACCTACTAGGTGTCTCCATATTAAAGAGACCAGTAGTATGACCCTTGGCAGTGGCCTATAAACGGCAAGTGCCCGCCATTAGGGAAAAAAAAACAACTTTAATCTCATTTAAGAACAAGGTACTACTGTATAAATTTTTTCTTCAAGCCTATGCTTTTGCATGGATGTGAATCCTCAACATTGGTAAAAAACGATCGTTTCTTAATCTGGGAGGGAAAGGTAAAGGGGGGAAATTTTGGGGGCAGTTAATGATAACGGAATTTATTAATGAGAGAATAGATATAATGGAGTTTGAATTAGAGAATAAGAAACAATTCAGAAAGAATACACTGATATAATAACAAGTAGATTGAAGTGGTTGATGCACATTAAACAGATGAGTGATAACACAATTTTGAGAAGAGTCTTCGTTTCGAAACCTAGTTGCTCTAATCCATGTTATAGACCAAGGAAAAGAGAGCTAATAGATGTAGAGGAAGACCTGAAAAAAATAAAACTTAAGACCCTGAAATCTGATTGACTTCGCTGGAAATGACAATGAAACTTAAGAGGAATTTCTGCCCTCCAAAAAAATTTATACTCTTCAAAGGGAAAACAGTAAACAGTGAATTTATTTTACTCCTATCAAATTACTTTTGAGCTGTTCAATAGGTGCGAAATCAAGATGTACACTCCCAAATTCTTTATGGAAGATTGAATTCTTCTGTGTTTTAGAGGTCGACTGTTTCAGATGCTATCTCATTCTTTATGCTGATTAATTATTTTATTTTATAAGCACCAGCATCTTTTTTAGTTTTTTTTATTAATTGTTCACTGTTTTCATTTTAGAGGTTTAGGATTTTATGTTTTCTTCAAGTATGCCTGAAAATTCTAAATAAAAAGCCTATGTTTTCGTGAGTGCTGGAAAGGAAGGCACGTCATTTAATAATCTTATTTCATAACATGGCACGTAAGAAAATATCTTTTTTGGATTTAATTTTGACAAAATAAGTATTAAGTGGCATATCTTTTTTATTTTTAATTTGCATTCTAAAATCTTGAAGAGTTCATAATCTCAACTCTGCAACTCTGTTGTTTGTGGAACTTGATAACTGCAACACTTAAATTTAACCCTTTGTAATCCAGTCTCCAAACTTGGAAGTGGCTGATAATCTTCAAAATAGTATGTAACTACAACAAAAACCTCTCACATGCTTTAAGGACTAGTATAAATCTCATTTGGCAGAAATTGAGCCACACTACATATCACAAACTGTAGGAAGATTTCCCTTCTCGGATAAAAGATTCTAAAAAAAACCATATTGATCGGGAATTCCTGCTAATAGTGGTGGGCGAAGAATGTTTTTCTTTTTAATGATCTGTTTAATGAGTTTTGTAGTTTTAATAACCAACCTTGGACATTGCTCATAAATACATTTTAGCGATGTCGTTTTTCGGGGAAGAATGTTCTTCAATCGTTGCTTAATTGCAGCTTGCATCATTTACCAAAGCTGGTAATGAGCAACGTAAGAACGCATTTTGCCATTTCGTACAGATAAACAGCATTTATTTATTTATTTACTTTTCATTTCTTCTTTTTTCATAGCACATAATCGTCAGCCAGCAATCTATATATCATTGCGGAAATTGAAAAAAAAGATACAGTGATATTTTAAGGAGTATTTTTTATATAAACTGAACGATAGAAACTGTGTACCCAATATACATAAGAGAAACAAATAAATTGGTTTGCGTTTCAGATAATTTAAAGGTCCTCTCTTCTTCGGGTGTAAAGTTATTAATAAGGAGTAATATTTATAAAGCTTATTCTATTTTTAACCTTATACTATTCCGTTCTTTTTCTTTCAAAAAGTGTGGTATTCTGCTTCTCTTCAACGTTATATATATGTGTGTGTGTGTGTGTTTATATATATATATATATATATATATATATATATATATATATGGATAGGGCCTAAATATGTGGAGAGAATATCTCTTTTGATATGCAACACAACCGAAATCCTACTATTTTGTTGTCTTTAATTATAATCTTCTGGGTATGGCCACTGATGAGAGTCCCAGAGGTTACAATTTGCATTCCTTTTTGAACAAATTATTTTTATTGTTTTAGCGTTTACAAATGTTTATTTTTATTTTTATTGTTATTTTCGCATGAGACCCTAAAACAAAAATATATTTTTTATTCTAGTTATTTTTAATAAATGGGCATAAAAAAAGAAGGCTTTTAAAAATATCAATGAATTTTTAATTTTTCTGCGCAGATCATCCATTAGAATGGATGTTGAGTTCATAGCACTGTAGAATAATTCCAAAGTTTCTAAAAGCATTTCAATGAAAATATTTAGTTATTTAAAAAAAAAGCACAAAACATTACATTTTTTAAACTTTACTAAAAATTACGTCTAATATTTACTAACTTTCAACACTTATCAGCAGATCATTAAATTGTAACTTAATTTATATATAACAACAAAAAGCACTCAAAATAACTGGTGTTTAAAACATAAAATAGTTAAAAATTTTGCAAAATAACACCGTAAAAGTTCTATAAGCCGATAGCCAATCGATTGGCAGATCATTCTTCGCTTGTGTTTTCTGTTTATTTTCAATTCCCTATTCCAGTCTTCAAGTGTATGGATGACTTAAATCTCCACCTACGAAAATCGAAATTTTTTCGGTCGAAACAGCTGTATGGCCTGTCAAGTAACTTTTACGGTGTTATTTTGTAAGATTTTAAATAAATTTTTGATTTACATATCTCGCCAAATCGTCAACAAACTAGATGCATTTGCCATATTTACAAAGCCGAAAGTTGATTTCTAATTCATCTACTACAAAATCAGTTAAGTTTTAGCTTGCAACTGAATCATTATTTAAATCAGGATACCTGGGAGTGAATTAATATGTTGCATTATTTTATAAGTAATATGTAAAGTTCAAAATTAGGACGACATTTAACAAAAGCGTGACAGGAAAATTTCTTAATGTTATGTTCAAGTTGGTTTCGAAGTGGCTGTTATCGAATCTGGAGCCCTACCACGATAGTCTCGGGAAATAATCGGTAGCGGATAAATCAACCTTCTCGCACATATGACGTCACATTTCGACAGAGCACTTAAAAGTGCCACCACGATAATGTCGTAATGTTTACGATACCGTAAATACTGTCGAGAAATCCGCTGTTGTTTTACGACACCATCAACAAGTGTGAGAACCGTTTCCCGCTATCGACTATCTTCATCTCGGATTGCAGCTCGTGGTATTTTTGTTTTGTTTGATCGTTTTAACTTTTAAAAAAAATGTCACGATTATTGGTTTTAGCGCTTGCACAACAAGACGATGCAAGAAGGGTTCCTAGGAATCGAATTTCGATTCCTAGATGTAAATCATTTGATTTAAGCGAGGAAGATTTCATTAGAAATTTCCGCTTAAACAAACAATCCGCACTTCGGCTGATTGAAGAACTTAAGCCTTTTCTCGAGGCTAAAACAACAAGAAAGACAGCCCTCAACACAGAAATAAAATTTTGAAATGATGAAGTTAAATTTTTTATTATCACTTTTTAAATGTATGGTTATTCACTTAGTTTCCATTTATTAAACATGCACTGTTAAGGAAAATATGCTTAAATTACTAATTCAAAGCAATACTTATTATTATTACACAGTTCATTTTATATGCCATGAAAAAGAAAAAAATGTTATATCACCTTTAACAAATTAATGTCTCCATAGAAGATACTTAAGGATGAATAATTTTTATACTATCACTGAGCTAGCAAACTTTCTTTTATATAATCTTTCTTCTTTAAATAGTTACAAATAACAGCATCTGTGTTTCAAGGTGTAACATCCTAAAAGTCTCTCAAATTGTATGTAATTAATATTCCATATTTGGGCTGTATATTGTTCAGAAATTGGTTTCAAAGTATAATTGTTTTGGTGTATTTTTTTAACATGCATTTCACGCGCCGATCCACGCGCTCACGTGGACCGGATATCGGAAAGAATGCTCTACTTTGATTGGTTGATTTCTGTCGATTACGATACTCCCGGAACAGTCGAAAAAATTCTCGCTTCCTTTAGACGTGATAATGGTGATAGGGCAAAACTGGGGGTCGCGGCTATTTATCCGATGATTTCATTATCCGATAGCGGGAACTATCCGCTACCGATTACTTCCCGAGACTATCGTGGTAGGGCTCCTGCTAATGCAAATTTATCTTATGCAAATCTATCTTTTATTTTGGGGGATAAATGACATCCGGTAAATAATCCGGTGACACTTCATGCTGTTAATTTTTTATAACGAAGAGAACAGGTGATTTTAAAGCATCTTCCCGTTTTAAATTCCAAAATTTGTTTATCTTGGGGAGGCCTTACAAGGAGGAGGCAAGGCTTGAGGGAAACGGATTTCAATAATCTTTAGCGCAGTGTTAGCATACCATATGAATATACTACGTAAAATAAAAATATGCAGTACTCAAATATAGTCGAGAAAATGAATATATATTTTTGAACTACTTCACCAAATTTTAAATGTAAGATGCAGGCGTTTTCTATTGAGTGTTCGTGGTGCGATTGTAACGCTTTGGACTCCAACTCTCGCACGACGGTCTCGAGTCCTTCGCGGTGAAAACGTTTTACTTTTTTTTTAAATAAATGTCTTCAATTTATTGATTTGAAAATTTTTCTAATATTCTTTTATTCCTTAAATTTTTTTCGATACTTTTTTATTATTCCTTTTAACTTTTTTCTACTATTCCGAGTCTAATATTTTTGTAATTGGCATACATTTTGTAATGGTATCATTTACTATCAAAATCGCAACTATTGCACATGGTGGTGATTCTGGCTAAAAATAAATAAAAATAAAAAATAAAATAAAATAAAAGATTTTCACGCCAGCCTACTGTATATGCATGTGTGCATGCTACGGCAATTTGAGAAGTTGGTAAATAGGGGAGGATGAGGCTGCTTCGGTCGAAATGGATTCTTTTATTGAATTTAGAGAAATTTAGAGGCATTAAAATAAATGTTAATATTTTTAGAAAATATTTTACTCGCATGTATGTTTTCGCTTGTTCGAACTTAACTCTTTTATACGAGTGCAGCTTTGATTATTTATCAGCCGTTTTTGGAATACTTAATTTGTCCAAAGTACCTCCGTAATGTGGGGTTGTTTCAGACTTTTTAATAATGTTATTGATCATTTAACTAGAAAATTTCAGTATTACTAAACGTTTATACGTTTAAATCAAGCAAAAATAAAGTGGAAAAGTTCAAATTGAATAAAAATCATCGAGAATGATCATCAATAATAAAATCATCAATATACATCGATTTAAGGGATTGAAGTCCATACCAAACGACTTGTGTGATTTCTGCCTTTTTGTAGTGATTAAAACTCTTGCCTTTGGCTGAAGAACTTTAGCTAAAGTTCCTGGAATTTGTGAAATGTCTTGTGTATCTAGAAAAATAAAATGCTCAAGAACTTCTTATTCCATCTCAAACAAGTGATTTCTTTGTCTGCACACAGCAGTACTTTTCCAACATTAAAAATAAATAGCTTAATTTATAAGTAATATTTAATTTCAAAATAATAATAGTAATAATAAAAATTATAACTTTCTTTAAACTTTTAAGTACCAAGAGATAGGTTAAACTTCTTTTTTCCCTTTGTCGTCAGATAATCTTTAGATTTCAGGACGAACGTTTCTTTGTCCTCAAATTCCGGTTTTGAACAGCAAGATTGCTTAGGAGTCCGAATATTTATCCGAATCAACTCCACTCTATGGCATTTGTAACACTGTACTGCAAGAGCACAGCGACATGCATAAAGGACATAAAATTATTTACAAAATATAAGGCCAAAATGCACGTTGTCATTACATATCGCAGGTTGCAGATGTGTTAAAAACCACTGTTTAGTAATTGCCTTAATAAGAGGTTTTAACATTTTTACTTTTGGGGGCAAAAAATAATTAAACTTCTTTAATTAACTTACGTTGCATTGCATCTGCTCTAAAGTTCTTTCGTAGATGTAATGCATTGGCGCCATTTAGTGTGAATTCTTAGAACTTTAAATGATTAATAGCAAATAAAATAATCAATGTGTCTGAAATAAACCACACGTTTAAAGTATCCCCACTCATTTGAAAAATGTGATAAATGATTAAATAATTATCAAATTAATCGTCATTTTTAGGTTAGCAAAGTACCACTGGTAACCTTAAGCTATAAACTTAAAAAAAAAAAAAATCAGTGGATCCGTACCGCTGTATGTGTGTGGAAAGGAGCAACATGAAATAATTCGTCCATCTCTGAATGGAGCTTTCAAAATCCTCTACTTTTTATCCTTTGTTAACATAAAAAATAACCGTTTTATAAATGTTTAAATATTTATCAAACTGCTCAAATTACGTCAATAATATGTATATTTATCGGTAAATATGCAAACTTACATTATTATTCATTTTTATAGTAAACGCACACACACACATGCATATAACAGAATAAATTAGACAAATAATTGTAAAATATAGGTACAAGGGGTTCTGTTCTATGGTTAATAAATCACGTCAATTAATATATTTTACACTGTGACTGCAAGTAGTACACCTCACGAGTAATATGAAAAACCAATATATTTCAACCCAACTTTAAGTTTATTATGTTTACTGCAAAAATGCATCAAAATTGAAGCTTGCTTATTTTTTTCCTTACAGAAACTTTCATGCAATTTCCCTAACCAGAATGTTATTTCTGCTTAAAACTGTGCACCACTGGTTACCTTGCTGCAATATGGTAAGTAAATATTCATCTTTTCTATAATTAAATTATTTGAACTTTGCAATTTTTTAACAGCACCTTTTGGTCAAACTCAATGTTTCAAGTCGTGGATAAAGTAAATGTTCAGAATTTGAGCCGTTTGCCATACATTTCTGAATCACGAGTAATGCGTACTTCCCACCAGTGCTCGAAATAAGTCACAACAAATGCCACGAGATCAGCCCAAATAGCCGAGGCGATCAACAATTGTCGCGGAGGATGACTTGATTGTTTCTGAGGTTGTATCTGAAACTGCATAATGCATACAAGAAAAGTGAAGGCATTTTTTTATTGTTGTTGTTGTTCTGCTCCTCATTTCAATATTAATTCAATTTTTGTAAATAACGCGAAAAAAAGTTGCAATTTAGCGTTATCAGGAGAATTTAAGATTTTGTCGTGAGCTGAATAATTATTTCTTCCATCTCACAAAAGCTCACAGCATTTTCTACTATCGGCTGCAAAACCTCATTTGAAGCCAAGCTTCGCACTAAAGTGGGAACATCTGCAGATACAGCTTTACCATCATCCTAAATTGTGTCTTGGTTACATAGTTTACGACGGTACGCTTCAAGTTTTACTGCACATCACAGTAAAAAATCGTGCAGTGTAAGGTCTGGAGAGCGTGCAAGAAACTTGAGCTTTAAACATAAGATTACTTTGAAGGACCAGAACTTTGTACGTAAGAAAATAGATTTTCTATTACAAATCAGATTTTGTATACACTTCTCAGACGCACCCTGTCTGTCCCCTGCTCTACAGTGTGCCCGCTAAAGTCCGTTGCCACCCCAATAATTTATGAATGGCAAGAGCTGTAGTCATAAAAGTAAGATCTAGGTATAGTAAAGTTGTCATGCGATACTCAAAGAAACCGCTTATAGCGTCATTTGGCAGTTAAGTTTGGAGTTAGCGTTTTTAGCTCAAAAATGATCAAAGATGCGGGGAAAATTTCAGTTATAAAGTTGCTCAGAATCATCGATTTAGTCAGAAAAGACACTTCAATATTCACATGACGCTTATTAGTTCGCATAACAATACTACGGATGGAAGGCATGAAGTGCCCATTTGTTAGGTCTAATTTTGCAAAACTGCACTTACCTGGCATTAAGATCATTTAATCCTTTCTAAAAGTGTTTCCTGTCAGCAACAATACACATCTAGACGCTGGCTGGTTTGCAATTCCCGTTGGAAGTTGTGCAATATGATTGGTGACACGCTGGCAAAAACATCAGTACTACTTTTGTACGCCTTGCATTTTATACCCTCAATTTTTAGCATTAATGTGCTCAAGATGTCTTTTCTGAGTAAATCGGTAATGTGGAACAACTTTGCAACTGACTTTTTTTCCGTATCTCGTATCGCTTTTGAGAAAAGAACACTAACTCCAAATTGAACCGCCAGGTGAAGCTGTAAGCTGTTTTCTTGTGTAACGCACGGCAACTTTCTTATTCATAGACCCCACTTTTATGACTATAGCTTTTGCCTTTCAGAAGTTATTGGGGTGAGTACGGACTTTTACGGGAACACTGAATTTTTTTCACTGTACCAGTAATGTACTCTCACTACATGCACTCCAAGTCATCCTCGCATTTTCAATGTATCGTGTCCGTTTGGCAGCTCTAAGAAATGGATGTAACTAGTATTCCCTCTAGTTACATCCATTTCTTAGAACTGCAAATCCAATACTGTCCATTTACTCAAAAGTTTTTTTGTAGTTGTTGTTGTTGTTGTAGTTTCCTCTGTATGATTTCTATCTCCTATTTGTTGGAAAGTAATTTTAGCGAAAACATTTAAGATTGGCTCCACTTGTTTTAACGTCTTCAAAAATGCATATACCTTATTTGCTGGTGGGTGCGATCTTCTAATTGTACCTCCTCAAGGTACCGCATGCGCATAGCTAAGCTCTTTTGATCTGTTGTTAATTATATTTAAACTCTTCATCAGCATTGAATGAACCCGGATAAATCTACATTTATCTGTCTTCACCTAGAACATAGGTTCCCAACCTTTTTTGAACTGGCACCGCCTTTTCTAGTGAATATTTCAATACCGCTCCCCCACTCCAGAGAAACAAGAGCGTACGTAATACATGGTGAAAACAAGAATTAAATTTTAAAAAAATATTAATACATAGAATATTGTTGGAATTGAAACACTAATGAATTTCTTCTTCATTTAAAAAAGAGGAATAAAAGTTTTAGCTTAACTGTTATAAGGACAGGCAGGGGTTTTGATGATACGAAGTAATAGATAATAAACTATTGCTTTCTAAATAAATAAATTGACAGTTTCAGAGAACAATCAAAACGCATAATTAATTATATTAAAAAGTATTTTTATTAAAATATTATCAGCGTAATTTTTAAGTCTTTTTTAGACTATATTTGGTTAATCTTCCCACACCCCTCCGCGCCATATCAACGCCCCCTAATTTTCTCTGGGTCTTTTACCGCCCCCCTGAAAGTCTCAAACGCCCACAAGGGGGCGTTATCGCCCACGTTGGTAACCTATGACCTAGAATCTAGAGGCCTTTTCGTCAGTCTTTCTCTGTACCACCTGAATTAAATGTAATGTCTTCCTGAATTAAAGGGTTATTTTATAGTGCTAAACAAATGATCTTGTTTTCAAAGAATCGTCATATTAATTATTTTCAGCTTTTAGGTACGCTCAATCTCACACAACTAAAATACAGGTATAACCTGCATATTTGTTTTTGACTTAAATTTCCCTTAGAAAAGCCTCCACCCAAAGCATCCCCCTTAGGCAGGTAGCCCTCCTGAAGCTTTTCCTTAACCACAAGAAGAACAACATTGACTTCCTTGAAATATCCAATCCAAACTGTCATATTTTTACTTGCTTAGTCTATTTCTCGAAACTTTTCCCAATACATGAAATTATTTTATTTTTCTACGGGGAAAAGCCAATGATTAGGGACAGTAATAATATTTAGATGACTTATTGAAAAGTATGTGATGAATGCGATATTGCGGAAAGTTCTAAAATCTTCATATGGTCCTTTAAAATTCAATTACTAACCATATGAGCTTTATGTATTCAAAATTACTAGTCCTAATGGAACCAAAATATAATTTGGAGTTTGTTTGGTTTTTAAACACAATGATTCTACGATATTTATGAATGTTTTATTAGGAATTTCATAAATGTGTTTCAATAAATCATGAAAATAATGCACAAAGAAGGTGAAAGTTATCGTTATCTTCGTGCTTTTATACAGTATTCTCTACTTATTATAAAAGAAGTCTGTGGGTGTGTCTGTGTGTGTGTGTGTGTGTGTGTCTGTCTGTCGGCAGCGTTACGGACAAACGGCTGTACCTAGAAAGACCAAATTTGGTACTCGGGAAGATGTAAATATGTAGTTGTGCACCTCGAAGCGATTTTTTCAAAATTCGACCTAGAATTTTTTTTTATTTTATGTTTTATGCGATTTTTCGCGTTTTTTCTCGCGTAATTCGTAATAACGGCGGAAATTACGCTCGCAGGAAAACAGCGTTTGTATCATCGGATAGAGGAGAAAATTTTCTTTTAAAAACAGTTTGTTCTGAATACGTAACATGATTTACCGATTTTTAGGATTTTTTTTTACTAAGCATCTGTTTTGGCGAATTTTTCGTAAAATAATTTTAAAACTGTCGCATCTTGAATTCTATCCGTCATAACTTTTTAATACTTTGGCAAATCGTGAAACATTTTTTTCTCCCTCTTTTAAAATGAAAACAAAAAAGTTATGTCAATTAGATGATTTTTTACGAATTTTAATGCAACCTAATGCTTAGAATTTAATAGCATCATCGCGATCTTACGCCATTCAATACATTGCGATCATGGCACGAGAATTTATGTTGGGTTGCTGCCACGAAAAGTTTTTTTTTTTTTTCAACCAATGGAGTTTTTAAGATGGGATATCGGAATTTCAATTCGCAAGTGAGGATCTATGACGTCAAATGCTTTAAGATACGTAAATATTACGCCACAATTTTAACTCATTTATTCCCGATCTTTTTTCAACACAGGGAGACGATATTTTGATTAAAATTTACTGTAGAAATAAACGAAATAAACTAAGAAATTCACGATTACTATTATTAGAAGTAGTATTTTAATCCGATGATTATTTAAAAACTGAAATGTCTTAACGCACAATAAAATGTTCATTTTAAAGGTTACAAAACTCGTTTTAAAGCACGATATATTAAAATTTTTCTATTTACTTTTTTATTTTTGTCATTTAATTATGGCACAGGCGTTGCCTAACATATGCATACATGTTTACGAGTACAGTTTTATTTTAACGTTGAATTACGTTCCTTCATAGCGGTCCTACATAAAGTAAAGTTTTAATGATACCGTTTGAAAACTAATATGCGAAATATCGAAATCAACTCCCTCAACCAACCGGGGTATCCTTTGCGGCAGTTAAACAGTGACGTCATAAATTTAAAGAACGGGTGAAATTTGTAAACTCTGCAACTCTAACGCCCTGTTACAACTGAAGCGGGAATAAGTAGCTCTTCGAGACTACACAGTTTGATGTTTTCCAGGAGACAGGACTTTGGAGGATATATAAGATATCGCTATATTAGATAAATGGATATATAAAATGGCACCCCTTGGATATTTTCTCCCCAAGGTAAGATGAAATGGTTTGCAGCGCTAAATACGCTAATCTTATAAAACTATGCATAAATTAAATATATATGGAGAGTTTCCTTAATGGCAACCATTATGTGAAATGATCATTATTTATGCTAATGCGTAAATTGCAAAGAATCGCAATAGAATCAAAAGATCCCATTGGGGCCAAATAATCTAAGCTGTTTAAGCCAGCTTTGAAGAGGGAGAAGCTAAGATAGATAGTATTAATGTACGTAATAGGTAGTATTATTAGATTTGTAAGCATAATATGAACAAATCACAATATAGCATACTAATAAATATTTCATGAAATTAAAGGTGTTTATCATTTTTCAACGGTTGTCTTACAACCAACTAAACGAAAAGTAATTCTAATTTGCATTAATATATCCCGCAGTAATTTCAACAGAGGAGACTACTTGAACTTTTTAAAAAATGAAATTCTGTTTTGTCACATGCAGATATATGATTTTAGTAAAACATTCGCTTCTTCCCGTATGAAGAGCGGGTGCGAAGCTATTTTAAAAACATCTCTTGAAAATAGCATAAATGAATTCAGAAGACCTCAAAACGTGTAAATACACCAAAATCTCGAAGTGGAATTTTTTCATGATTATAATACTTTCCTTACATGGTACATGTTCGGAAAGAAATAAACGGTTGTCCATTTCATGTAGTGTCTTGGGTATTTAATGCTACAACTTTGAACCTAAAAACAGTATGATCTAGAAATAAGACATTTTGAAAGCCAGGAGTTCCCTGCAAACCATTTAGCTTTCCACATTTTTGATAGTGAATGACACTGACGTAGTTTTTTGAGTCATTATACTGCAATGATGCCAAGTTAGTACTCATGACGCAAACTTTACGTCAAGAGTCAAATAATTTTGCTTTTTTTTTTTTTTTTTTTTTTTTTTTTTTTAAAGATTCCACATCACGAATAAATTCGAATTACACATGTAAGGAAAATTTTCGTTTCCTACCGTGCGAAGAACGGGCACGCAGCTAGTCTTTAATAAAATTTAGCGAAATAAATTAATTATTTTACAAGTTATGATTTACAGTTTAAATTTTCTCTTTGACATTAAGTGATTCATTTTAGTGCTTTTTAACTCAATAATTATTTTGATAAAAATCTATGATTAAATATATATATATATGTATATATATATATATATTATAATAAAAATTATCTTTTTGTTGCTTTTGACACGTTGAATACAAATTTCCAGTAAAAAGATAAAAGGACATTCAAATTTGAAAATTTCGATTTTGTGTTAACACCTATGGATGATCCTTAAAACAAACTTTAGGCGATAATAAATAGAATTATTACAAAAACAGATTATTAGAAGGAATTAATTTTTCATGTACGGCAATTAGAACTAAAATTATCTTTTGCATCTATTTGGAAGGAAGGTCCGAGAAATTCGTGCGGAACGTGGGGAACTTATCTCGGCTCTTCCTCCTGCATGTCCATTTGAGAGTACCGGGAATGATGACCAAAATCGGGGAAAAGGTGGTCCTGTAGCCCTGTTCCCTATGTAGGAACGATGTAGGACCAATGTAGAGCCGATGTAGAACCTATGACATCTGTTGAAACCGTGCAATCGATGAAAATTTAGGAAAATCGAAGCATTGTATATTGGCTTGCGTATTTCTTTTAATGTTCCATTTTATTCATATTTTCATAGATGCATGCTTTTATTTTTTTATACCTAGTATCATAATGTAGCGTGACCAAAAATTTGGGAGGCACAAATTTAAATATGCAACTACTTGTAAAGAAATCTTAATTTCGAAGTTTCGATTCAGTACTCATGGAAACTGCATTTTTGTAAACATTCACTGACAGACATCAGACGAGTACGCAAATACTTTTAATTGATTATGAGAATTGATATGGATTATGATTTGATTACTGCGAGTTTTCAAAAAGATCATGTTTAAAGTCAACGCGAGACTGGTAAAAAATTCAGTAATATTGATCTAAGAAAAATCTAAATGTAAAAAAAAAGAGAGAAAGAAAAATGCAAAATGAAAATATTTATGCACAATCCATGTATTTACCATTTTTGCAATAATTAATGATTCTCGCAAATCAGTCTGAAGTCTGATGAAATCTGCATTAAGAACAGTAAAAAATCTCATAAAAGTATCTGTTAACACGCCTAAATTAAGGTAAAGGAAATTTTGGCAGTCGAAAAAACGCTAGTACGACGTGTGTCAGTTAGCTATAATGACAGAGAAAATAATGAAATGACCTTGTGTTATATCCTGTACGGTCACTTCTTGCCACCTAATAGGCATCCAGTCAGCAGTTTTCGCCCGATTATGAGAGAATGAAGATCAGAAATCGTTCTAATTTGAAAATAAGAGCGAATGGACTGGTTTGCTGGCTTTACCATCGTCAAACACAATCCCACCAATCACGTACACAAGTAAAGATCCTATCTTCGGGAAACGAGGAACATGCGAAAAATTAAAGATGATCACTAATTTGCTTCGTTTTTTTCTGTCTTTGGCAATGGGTAGTACCGAAAATATTTCGTTTGAGGGACAAATTTTGCATTTAAAAAACTTGAAATTTAGATAAAATATTGTTTTTTAAAAAGTTTGTGAAAATCTTGAAATAGCTGCTATTTCCATGCATTTACAATTAAAATTTCTTTTTTGCATTTTTTAATATTTTAGGAACTAAAAATTAGCTTTTTCTGTTATTCAATTTTAAGTATGAGATATGCTATAAGAAATTTTTGTGCAAGTCTCGTCTAGTTTTATAATCAAAACCAACGCCAAACAATTCAGAATTCGACGTATACAAAGGAGGCAGCTCACTTCCCCTTTTGCCTCATAATGCTTTATTCAAAAATCTTGAAATTTAGATAAAACTTGCTTTTTTTAGGTCAACAAAATGCTTTTTCCTAATTCGATTTTTGCATGTTTCTTCTTCATTGATCCTTTACTTTGATAAAGGCATCTCATCCTCCGTGGCCGTATATCTTCTTTGCAGTTGCTATATAACTACGTATTTTGGACGTTCTTTCCTCATGCAGTGTGAGACTGCCAACACAGACAATAAATTATTCTAAAATCGATACCGGTATTATGGCTTCTTCAATTTCTCATCATTAGAGACATTTTGCTGTTGAAGCCTTTCCTGATGAAAAATCCGTTAGAATTTGTTTTACATTTTTTATCTGTTAGAATTTGTTAAATGAGAATTTGTTAGTCCTCAACTAACATGAGTTGAGGACTAACAAATATTAAACTTCTCTCCAGCATTTTTTTTCCCAAGACAAAAAAACAATTGCAGAATTTAAGGACTGATCATAACTACATCTATTGGTTCAATATGGTACTCTAGTCATGAAACGTTTTTCATCAAAAGAAATGGATGACAACATAATATGCAGGTCAATTTTAGAATAATCTTCAGTAAGCTTTAAAAGGCAACATACAAGCTATTTAAATAACGAGTAAAATATCTATAGAAACTGCAATAAAGATTCACGGGCATAAAGAAAAGCAGACTTTCCTCGGTGGAAAGCTGCAATCGAGAATTAAGTGCTGTTATTTTATTCGAAGAATGATCTTAATGCCTGGAAAAGACAAACTATTGTAAATAAAACGTTCTGTGCGAGAAGAACATGACGGAAATTGTTATACGTATAGTCACTTTTTATGGTGAATTCTGAGTTGCTTGGCTTTGTTTTTGACTGCAAAACATGCTGAAGGCTATTTAAGCCTTTGAGGCGCAACCCTTTCCCAATGCTGAAAAAAGGGCAGCCGTTGCCATCGCTCGAGCCAGCTGTCGTCAAAAAAAGGATCTCTAGATCTGTGGCACGTGATGAACGTTTCGATCGTCCGCCATCTTGCTGGTAGTTAAGTCGAGCGATGGCAACGGCTGCCCTTTTTTCAGCATTGGGCAATCTATCCAGCTGTTTTCGTATTGTTCCATTTTTCAGCAGATGTAAGTGCTGTTAAAAATAATCGTGACCATTTTTTTACGTTAAATGACATGCTAAAAAGTAAATGATTCTCGTGGAGCTGTGTCACCCGCAACTATTTTTATAGAAATCAAATCTATCCTTCGAGACTGGCAACAGTCAAACCGTCAGAGTTTGGTGTTCCCAGAGCGAGAACACTGCTAGTTAAAGGGTTAAACATATCTCAGTATACAGTCCCTGGCTATATTAATGCGACCAGCTGTCAGATATATAATTTCTATTTCTCTAACACCTTGTAAGAAAAGTATTGTAATCATGATAAAATTCGACAAACTTTTTTGATACATTTACTCGTTTTGAAGTATTCTGAATTCCTTATGCTATTTTTACGGTGGTGCATGCATGTATGTATGTGTGAGAGAACACGATAGCTCCTAAACGGTGCATTCGTTTGTTCACACTTTGCAAAAAGGAATTCTTATACATTATGGCCTATGGACGCAAATCAACGTGTGTTAGTGTCTAAACGATGTCTTCGAATAGCTTCAAACTGTGTGTGCACATTACAAGTCACTGTCACAAAACTTGTATTTATTTTGATGCGTTTAGAAATCACAGTTTCCATACTGGGTTACAAAAATAATTCTTATTCATTGCGGTGAAGTGTTCCGAAAGTCGAATGAAGTCACTCCAGATTATTTCTTTTTCCTTTTCCCTCCTTATTTAAGGTAAAACTTCTATGAATATAGTGCTGCGCTACAGTATTGCAAACTCTTTCATGGATATTTGTCAAGATATTTTTATTGGTATGGCAACGAATATGGTCATAGTCATAGAAAATATCCAGTGGTCTCATGAATATGGCCAAGCACTGTATTTCTGTAGTTTTAAAAGCAATAAAAACTAGCTTAAGACGCATAAAGCATCTAAGAAATTAAAAATCCAGAGTATACACATATATGATCATTACAGGTAAATACTACAGCATAAAGTGATTTGAAGAGGACAAAATTTCTGAAAAAGGTTAAAGAACTTGCGTCTTGACGAAATGTTTATATATTTTCAGCAAATAACGGAACAGCCTTTCAAACTTCGAATTTTTCACATTTAAGCTTAGTCCCTCAAACCGCAACTTTCGCACTACCCATTAACTGAAAAAAGAAAAATCTAAACATTTTTTTAGGAATTTTGAGAAAAATGCTAAAAGAATACGGCATGTTGCCTAAATTTCTATGTATTTAAAAAAATTAATGAAGGTATAGTTATTTGCCGTTAAGCTTTAAATTTTGATGCGAACTTAGCATAAGTTATGGCACCATTTCCGTACTACCTATAGAAAAGAATGAAAAATAGAAAAAAGAAAATAGAAAAACCGTATTTGTATGAAAATAGAAAAAAGAAGTATTTTTTAGAACCTAGTAAAACATAATTATATGTGCTTGTTAGAATAAACTTTAGTAACCTACGCACACAGACACACGAACTCTAAATAATTATTTTTTTCCAACATAAAATTCAATCAATTATTCAATAATGTGAGAAGCAGTTTGTTGCATACCCTCGCCCCCACGCCGGTACGACCACCTTATCTTCTTAACCTTTTACTGCTCCAATATTCCTCTAAAATGGCCATATTCACTAATAAGACCCACGAAAACAAATTAAAAGGAAAGGGGCAATTTCGCCAGGCTTTGAATAATTTATTAAGTTTCAAACGGCAAAAATAAAACACTTGTGAAATTACTGAGACATTTTCTCACTTCAATTACGTTCTAAAAATAAGCTGTTTCATTTCATCTTAAAAATCTATGTTTAATGGATTGTTTCTCAGATTCAAAGAGGAAAGGAGAAATTCTAAGTAATGCTCCGATTTTTAGAAAATCTTCTGTGCACAAGGTTAATGCATAAATTATCGATCTGTTTGGTACTTGCAGTTATTTCCTTTATTCAAGCGGCTGTATTAAAGAGGCTGTATGAGTTTATTTTCTAAAATTAGAATATATGAAAACTGTACAAAAATCTTTATCTCGATAATTTGAAATTCTTCTGTATAATTGCTTCTATTTCTAGAAAATTTACGAAAAAAAACTAGAATTATATTCGAAAAATATATTTTTTATATTTTTTCTAGGCTATGTAATTAGTATTCCTGAAAACATTAAGCAGATGCTTTTTAAAATGAAGTTAAGAGTTAATCATGTAAAACTATTGGGTTGTTCTGTTTGTTTTTTTACTATGGAGAACATTAAAAAAGTGAATAATTATACCATAAATTGGCTGTCTTTCGATCTTCTTTAATTACATTTTAATATTTTCTCATCAAACGAGAGAAGTTAGTGAAAGAAAAGTTACATTAGTTCAAGTTGTGGGTTTTTTTTTTTTTTTTTTTTTTTTCATTATGAGATACAAAACTTTTCTACCGTTCTGTAACATGTTTTGTAAAAATGTCAGCAGTTGATTGTTTCATTTATTTATTTATTTTTTAATTGATTAACAAAATTTGATCATTATAAATAGTATTTCACTTTAGATTCGGTAATTGTCAAATAATAAGCCGCTTTTTCATAAAACTTGATAAGATAAGTTAATGCTGCAACATATTTTCTGGAGTGACTATTAACCGGTGTAAGGAATCAATGTTTTTGACCCCAAATTGACATGTGAATAAATCTTTTTTATGGTCTACCTCCCCTAAAAAGGATTTAGTCACGTATCAATGTGACCCTGTACATTAAAATAAATGAGTTTTAAAACAAACGGAATATTTATTAAGAGAGAAGGAAAAATCTCAGGATTGAATTCTCTATATTAAGCACTCTTTCCGACGTACAAATTTTATATCAATAACTATCCGTTTAAACGTGTTATTTTCTTTCGTTCTTGGTTAATTATAAAACTAACCACACTATAATATACAAGGCTGACGAGCAATATTCTTGCTAAAAGCACATTAATCTGAAGAATTTTTATTCTGAGAAGTGAAGTCGAATTGTTGTGATTTTATCCCTTTGATAAGCAAGCATTTTCACATCAATATAGAAAACCAACTGTATAGCTTGCCCAATGTTGGAAAAGTACAGTCATTACCGCAGCCGGCTGTGTCAGTAAACTTCTTTAGCTCTGCGGCACCAGACGGGCGATTCGATCGACCTTCGTTGTTATTAGCTAAATGGATTGATGGCAACGGCTTCACTTCTTCAACGTTGGGACCATTTATAGTGAAACTTCTATGAGCGACCATCTCTATTAAGCGACCCCTCGTCCAACGACCCATTTTTAAAGGCACCGATTTTTACCCTGTCTACTTAATGTTAAAATACCCTCTATAAGAGACCACACAAATCTCTATAGGCAACCGGACCCGTTTTCTTGTCCGAAAATATTTTAGCACTTTTCCGGAAGCAAAGTAACCAAAAACCACATTCCAAATCAGTCATTCTACTGTAAACTAACAGAAGGTGCAAGTAGACGTACACATCGCATGGAAATATTGGAGAAGAGATATGTCTAAGAAACAATTGATTTTACTGTTGGAGCAGCGTATTGATGTGACCGCGTCACACGAAAATGAAAATTCAGAGAGAAAATTAGCGGTTACTTTTGGTTGTGGGGAAACTCATAAAGCAAATAGATTGTACTATGGGAAATTCAGAATGCATGGAAAATATCAGGATAAATGCTCTTTTGTCAGATGTAAAACATAAAGTAGCGATAGAAGTACACCCGTAGAGAGAAAAAATAATAAAATAATCCAAAATTTCTTTATATACATATACATATTAAATATGTTTGTATAAATACGCATTTATTAGTACGCAGTTTCATAAATTACAAATCAAACAATATTTTTTGGCATAACGTCCCATTTTTTGTGGATCGGGGCGTGGTCGCTCCCGAGAATTTTCACTATATCCATATTTTTGGAGGACTAGCAATGAAAGTACTGAAATAAGGCGGTTTCACGGCGCAACCAACGCTTATCAAAGGGTTAAACATGTAATTTTCTTTCGTACTTGGTTAATTATAAAACTAACCACCCTGTAATATACTAGGCTGACAAGAAATGCTCACGCTAAAAGCACACTCATCTGAAAAATGTACACTTTGAGAAGTGAAGTCGAATTAATGCGATTTTAATCCTTGAAGAAAAAGAGTGTTCTCTTCGAGTAACCAATCAGCACCGTGAAAATCCGATTGCGTTCTGGTGAGAGAGAGAGCAGCGCAGTGTGAAACACATTATCAGCGGGGAGGGAAGTAAGAACTCTCCAGAGAGAATGGATCAACTTGAATGCAAGAATTCACTTAACCCAAATTAAGAACTCCGTATGTGTTCAATGGAAAATCGAGGAGGAAATTTGTCTACCGAACAAGTCAATGACGATCCGAGGAGAGTTAGATTTCGTGTTCTCCTGCAGATGGGACGCGATTGGTCACTTTAACTTGTCTGGAATTCGAAGCTCTCTGAATTACGTAGAGATGAGTTTTGTAGAGACAACACTTACTATTTTTGCATTGAAATATTCAATGAAAATTTGGGAATGCGGTTGGGTAAAAATATAAAGTAAAAGAGCCCAATTTTTAGAAATTAAATGATTTATTTTTTATGTTCTAGAACTAATTAAAAAAACAAACCGAAAGCAAGAATTACAAATTATATTTATCTTGTGGGTTTACTTCCTTTTCTTTTACACGTTTTTATTGTTTCGCTTTCGTGTTTATATGACTGTTTGGTACAAATTTTGTGACTGATTTTAAAGTAACGACCAGGTGACTAGAAACTTAAAAATTCAAGCATACCTCAGAATTGGATGACAATGCAATATTAATTGGCGTTCTTCCCTGTCTAACAGTTAGTTTGCCTATTAGGGTGTTTTTTCCGTAATTGATAAAGGTTAAAGGTTAGATTGCCACAACAATAATCAACGCAAATTTGTCTTCAAAAAATTATTATTGTAAAGCACATTTTTTTTACTCTCTAAAATTCATGAAGTACACTAACTATGATATATACTGATTGTATTATCGAAAGCATAATACTTATCCTATACTATAGAATTGATTTGTATCACGAAATGAAACAATTGAGAAAGTATCACAAAAATTGCTTCGTCTAATTCGACATTAACCGAATGGAAAATTAAAGCAATTTAAAATATCTCACTTTTTATTATAAAAACTTTTATAATGTAAAGTATGTAATTGTACGTGTTGTATGTTTGTTTTGAGATAAAGTTTTCTGAAATGTTCAAATCCATTTAAGCCTTTTTGTGTGTGTATGTGTGCGTGTGTGTGTGTGTGTTTGTATGCATGTGTGTGTGTGAATCTTTGTTAATTTCGAAAATTAAAAAAAATCGACTAGTAATAGAAAAGAGCTTTAAATTTGAAAAAAAAGAGTCAAGTTTAGGACATAGATTTCCCGTTAGAACAAATTTGTCACCAAGAATTTCTAGACGAATTCCTCTGCCAAGGGCATATAAAATTAAATTTCTAACTTTTTGTTCACAAGAAAAGATGAATGAATAAATAAAATAAAAAGTCAATTTTTCTTTAAATTCATCCGATTTACTTTCAATATTAGATCGCAGTCAAAATCATTTTAACAATAACATCCGAGTCGCAAAATGTATTTAGGGTAATTCCGGGAGAATCGCCGCATTCCGAACAGATGCCACACCCCTTGTATTTCTTGTAATTGTCAATAGATAGCAGTCAAACGCACAGTATAGGTGTGTGTTTGACCTATAATACTGTGCGTCTTAAGATTTCCTTAACTAGTGTATAGCAGGAATTCCCTTCAATGCTTTTGTTGTGACTATACAATCCTTATTTTGAGATTAGCGCATGTTTTCACTTTCTAAACTTTTAAACACGTTACACTTAAGTAGTTTTTTACGCTAATTACTGAATCCATACATGATTCCGAAGCATAAACTAATTGTATTACCTGTATAGAGTATTGTGTGTATCGTCACGCCACTTTCCGTTGCGAAGACAGGCAACTGATGTGTTACGTATGTACCATACAAAATGGGATGCATGCGGCACTGCTATTCCGGTATACATGACGCAGTTTCTTTTGTGCGGGAAGCCGATTAAACTTTTAATTTATTTCTCCGTGTTCTATTTTTTATATTACTGAATTTACGTCACAAGACTTTATTTGATGGATTTAATTGAGTGTTACTGACTTTTGTTCCTTTCATTTTGCACTGCCTTACTAAGTTGAGCATGTCGTTAGTTGCAACTGTAATAATTTCGCATTTTAACGTTCAAGATTAAATGAAATATTGCTCTTGTAAACCAGATAAATATCTTATTTATTTACAGATTTTATTAGAAACGCCCACATTTTATATCAGATTAAAACAATGTTAAAACAAATAAAACAAAATAAGTACTATTTTTTTTCTTTTTTTTCCCTATCAGATACACTGATGTCACGTTCTTCATGAAATAACAATTAAAATTCAATGTAAACAAAATAAGTATTTAATTTTAGTAGTGAACTAAGTCGACAGACTCATATTGACTTAAATCTACTAATGCGTTTCTTTGTACTCATTCAGTTTCTTTTTATTCTTATATAGATAATTATAGTCCAGATGTGAATATTTTAATATTTTTTATTTATTATTTCATTAAGTTCTTATGACAGGATAACTCCCACATGAGCGGCGCGGCGTCTCACCCGAAGTGCAATGTTTTAGAAAAAAATTATTAAAAAATATTAATTACTTTTTTATATATTCTTGTCGAGGTACACATGTTCTATATTCTACAATAAATAGCATAGCATGATTTTGTTTATCGTATGTGCACCCTGGTATTTTTATAACAAATTCAAAAAAATCTGCGGCGCATAAGTCCGGAGTTACCCTATGTAAATACTGTTGCAGAACTTTTTTTTTCTTGGGTTAATTTTTTCTCACTGTCACTATACTAAGGTTGCTTTCATATTTTGCTTGATCTAGATTTTAAAAATCTATAGTATTTTCAAACGCACAAGACTCAAAAGCAGAAAATAATGCATATTTAAATAATATTTTTAATGTATCACGTGCTTAAAACGAATTCAAAATTATAAAATACTAAAATATTTTCTCCTAACTCCTCATAGATTTATAACCGCATACGGATTACCCTAACTTGTGATCGGGTTTTTTTAATAACTATTGATATATTTGAAAATTTTAAAACGAAAAAATGGATCACACTTAATAAATAATCGATTCATCAATAGTTCATCTAAATCACTAACAGTTAACGACAGCTACGCTCTAAACTCTTTACTATTATCTACTGAATGCGCCTCACGTTTTTCCCTTTTAATCTTAAAAAATATTTTCGGCTATCAAAATTTACGATCATAAATTTTTGGGGAAATTTGCAGGCGGTTGTAAATTTTTATGATGGGGTCAGGAGAAATTATTTTAATCTTTTTTAATCGATTTTTAAAATGTGGTATTAAAAAATATATTTTAGTAATTTCAAGAATAAATAATAAATAAACAACATATGATTCAATTCTTTGGAAATTATAATGCACTTATATTTTATATTTCAAAACTCCATGACGAATTTTAAAATGTTGCAGTAAAATCGGGATAGACCATTAATTTATATTGCCATTTTTGAAATATAAATATTTATGGCATCTTGCCACTTTTTAAATAATTTCTGCAAATTTTGATATTTTGTGCAATAAAATCATTAACAGGAATTAAATGCTCATAAATCGAATATATATTTCTCAGAAATCTTCGTGCTATTTTCTTATAAAGGAATTATCTTTAATATTTTACTTATAATGCTTTCTTAAATTTTAATAATATTACCGCATTGGCCCAATATAATGCAGTATTTTTTGACTGATCATTTCCCACTAAAATCTTGACTTGCGCTAAATATAGGATTTTTAAATTGTCTTGATGAAAAATTTCGGAATCGCGTTATATTCGGGCTATTAGGGTACTATATACAAAGTGCCAATAAAGACCTGTCAACAGTCTTAACTTGAAAGTGGTGATACTTGTTTCCTTAAACGTGATGTCTAGATATATTAGTATATATAGTATAGAGTGGCTTTGCGTTAAATGATGGCATCGGTTTTAGCGCCACTTATCTGTAAAGATAGTTAGCAGTCCCATCTGGAAAACGGTAAAAGATACAAGGGGAAAAGTCATTTGAGAAGTTGTAAAACATCCTTGATTTATCATACATACATACATATATATGTGTGTGTGTGTGTGTGTGTGTAAATAAAAAAAAGACACTTACCTAAAAATAATGCCATTGAAATTATATATGGTTTGTTTGCGATTTCCTGCATTTTCTTTCTTCTCAAAAAGTCTTAAATCAAAAAGGATTATTAGTTATCTGCACAGACTTTATCTGTGTTTCTAACTTATAATACCGAAGTACTACTTTTAAGATATAATTGTCGCCATCTTAATATGGCTGAGAAAAGACATCTGTGAACATTTTATAAAACTACATCCCTTTTTAAATCATACTTTTATCTAACATCTCTGATTTATTTGCAATTTCGCACTTCAAAAGCACGCAAAAGTTTGTCAAGAAAATCTGTATTAAAAATGAAGCTAATTTCTATAATTAAATAAAAAAGAAAAGTGAATGCAATATTAAAATACATCTATTTACAAATCATTTTTTTTTTTACAAAAATATAGCAAATAATAATTTAAGAAAATATCTAGTACCTGCAACTCACACAATAACAGAATATTTCTGTAAACCATGACCCTCAAGCTGTGAATTGCTCTGTGTACAGTAGTTTTATTTCTCAGTTATTTTTAGCATTTATTATCCCTTTCTAATTATTTTTAATTTTATCTATAAATACAAAAAACGTGAAGCACAATATAATTTACGTTCTTTTTCCTTTTTTCCAATAAAAATGTCTTTATTTTCAAAATTTTTTATTTTAAATTTAACACAACATAACTGCAAATGACTGAACTCTTTGGTTCTACGATTAATAACGTGGTCTTCACCAAACGACGGTTCTACATTTTATTATTATTATTATTATTAGTATTAGTAGTAGTAGTAGTAGCATTACTATTAATCCTTTCATTTATAGAGTCTTTTTCCCACACATTTTTGGATGATTCGGGATAGAAAAGACTTTCAGATTAATCTTTTTTAAATGCTGAAAACAAAATTTTCTAATCATTTTCATGCAAATCATATTTATACATCATGATTTATCAATTTTAAATTGTTTTTTAAAGTTTTCTTAGATTTATGAGCTCCTAGATAGCTAATACTATGTAAAAAGTATTCAGTCTGAAGACATAAGCTATTCGATTAAGTAAAGATACATTGCCAAGAAAATATGTAGAATTTATATTTATTTTATCGAGTTATATATATTCAAGCCAACACATATTTATTCCATAAATGGTATTTCGTGTTAACGGTTTTAGAATTCCGACTCCTTTAAAATGTAGGAATCCAAAAAGATCAAGAGTAGCAAAAAGGTGTATAATATTAACAAAGGTTTAGACGTACTACTAAGTTCTAAAAGTTGGTCCAATTTTGTTTTAATTTGAAATATGTACCTTAAATATTCTATACAGATATTATGTTACCTAACTTATATAACAACAAATCTAGCTTCGTTTCTTGATGACTTAAAATTTGTTTAACAGTTTCTATTAAATTCAAAAACAGTCTTTAAAAAGACCATGTCATTTTCTCAAAAATACTGGGAAAAAAATCAATCACTCAATGATTTATTCATGAGATAAAAAATTACATTATGCATGCTTTATTAAATTAGAGATAAATAAATTTGAATTCATTAAAAATAATGCCATTTGAAAAAACAGAATATGGCAGAATGATGTGCTTGTGAAATAAGCGCAAATCATAAATTTCTTAAATGTTTTTGTGACCGATTGTTGTTATCATTTTAATTTATCATTCTGTAAGGCCAAATATACAAATATTCCTAAATATTTATATTTGCGTTTGTCATTACAATTTACTCCGAAAAGCCATTACACTATGACCACCCACATATTTTTCAATGAACTCGTCTGGATGACATCGAGAGCACGAAATCAAGGGAGAATGGTATTTAACTTTTGCTGGAGAAGGTAACTAATCATTCTTGCACTTACGTTTGTGAGTGATGGGAAAGGCTGTTGATCTAAGCGAATTTGATAGAGCGCAGATTGTAATGGACAAAAGACCCTGAACGAGTATCTCCGAAACTGCACGACTGGTTGGTTGTTCACGATCTACTGTTGTTAGTATCTATAAAAAGTGGATTAATGACCATGAAACCAGCAACAGACGCCAAGATGTTGGGCGTCCACGCCGGAGACTGTCTCGCTTAGTACAACAAAATCGGCGGCAAACAGCGGCTCAGCTGACAGCCCAGTACAATGCAGGTCTAAGTACAAGTGTTTCGGAACACATAATTCTGTGGATACTGTTAGATATGAGACTGCGGAGCAGACATCTCACTACGTCCCACTAGTCAAATGCGCCTGCAGAGGGCACGGCAAATCGAGACTGGACCACGAATAGGTAGAAGAGATGCCTGCTCGGATGAATCTCGATTTCTTCCGACAGCTGCTTCCGTTTACCTGGCACTTCAGAGCTCAAACACCACCATGTTCCAATATCTCGACTTTGTGAGGCCTCTGCTTAAATATTTGGTGAAACATGGCTCCATTATCTACCAAGAACTCGTTGCATCTATGCCCAGGTGAGTTACAACTGTTCTGAAGGTCAAAGGATGGGCAACGTATTATTGAGTAGGTGGTCATAATGTAATGGCTCTTCGGTGTACATTTAATAGTGATTAAATAATACTGTTAAAGAAAACTCTTAGCTTTTGAGTTTATAGCTTAAAAGTCCAGTGTATATGGAAATTTCAGCGGAAATCCTCGAACAGAGCTCTTGACTGTTTCTCAGCATACTGCAATAAAGATTCCACAAATAGCTTTTAGAAATTAGCTTCTCAAAACAAGCGAGTCGTTTATAATAGTGCAATACGAAGAAACAGAGCACTTCGGCTCACAGCATCCAACGTTTTACAGCTAGAAAGACTCACAATTAAAGAGAGAATGGGGCAAGCTGTTCTTTTTATAGCTTTTGGTGAGGTTTCCAGTATTTTTTCATTCATATGAAGTACTAGAGAAGAGGTCTTCGAACTCTATAACTATTCTTCTTTGTTTTGTAGTTAATTCCTTGTAGTAATTCCTTCGTCAGACATTCAGATAGCTGTTGCTTAAATTCTGTTTTTATTAAAGCAGGTATCAGAAGTTCATTTTTTTCTCCCACTTTCGACTTGTCAGTCACATTGGCTACTCTCACTCGAATGACACTCTTCGACAAGTTCAAAAGTGTTGCATCCACAAGTACTTCCTCTTACAGAATCACTATTATCGGGAAATTCAATTGATCAAAATTGAAATTTATTGTTTCATTATACTGTTCCAGAAACTATTGATTTAGTTCTTGGTGGCAAGGTGAAGTCAGTCTGAGCTGTTATTTGCTGAATAAGTAGGATGGCTTCAATTTTAATGTCGAAAACAACTGTTCCTTCCGAGTCTGAGAGAATCTTACTATTTTTAAAGTCCAAGCTAAATTAGTGCGGTTTTAAAAAGCCCAGTCTGAGAACGAATGAGACCGTTGTATTGGCAACGTACATCACATAATCGCATCTTGCATTTCGGAATGTGATCTGTACTCTTGTCTTTCTGCTCACTTCAATCTTGTTAGCTGCCACCGTCTGGAGGGTCAACGTGGACGAAGTCCAGATAGTCATTAAATATAATTTCTTAGCCAGATCTGTTCTTATGATGGTTACGTTTTCTTGCTGCATCAATCACCATGTGGCATTGAGAACCATTAATGTATCGTATAACAAATAGTGCATTAATGCCGCAATTTACTGAAGAAATCTGCAAGACTTTCAGATAGGGCTTTTGAATATCTGGCAACCTCCCCCTCCTCGCGAGATGGCCACTTCATAGTTTCCCTCCTTGTCTTCCTAAGAACACTGTTGCTAATCCGGAGATTTAAAGACGACAGTACTTTTATAGGTTACCTTCGACACCACATTTAAAGTATTTCACTTTCCTTTAGCTGTTTCCATTCAATCTTACCTCTCGTTTTCAGAGTTCTTCTACTACTTTCTTTACTCGTTCTCCATTTCCGTATCCGTGTGCTTTTTGTCCATCACCGCTCTAACAGCATGTCA
The DNA here is from genome assembly GCA_038373885.1 of Cheiracanthium punctorium. Lineage (NCBI taxonomy): Eukaryota > Metazoa > Arthropoda > Arachnida > Araneae > Cheiracanthiidae > Cheiracanthium > Cheiracanthium punctorium. Next base: position 273,631 of record JAWZYV010001112.1, read on the forward strand.
GTTTTTTCTTACAGCAGACAGCTTAGTTTACTTTCAGCTGAGCTGCCTCCAATTTCATGGCGGACACGACAGTAGACCAGATCTTGATTTTTCGCCAGCATCGGTGGTTTTTGAATTTCTGAGTCTTGAATGCATTTAATAAAATGCTGCACAGCGATTACTTCTCCGACATCGTCTGGGTGATCTATGTGGGCAATATAACACAGCCTATCTATGTCTGCTAGCAGTTCTTGAAGGCTCTCGCTAGGTCTGTGCATTCTTGATCTGAGCTGAATTTTGCTACATTCTTTCTGACACTTCTCGGCAAGTTGTAGCCTAGAACATTGTAAGGGAGTCAAAATCACCAGTCCGATAGTTTGTAATATTGCTATTTCGTCGCCGCTAAGAGAAGCGGCAAGTTAGTTTCTTTTCTGAGAGTTGATGCAACCATTAGCGTTAACGGCAGTCAATAATTGGGTCTTATAAGCCTTCAAGAGAATTCTTCCGTCATAAGTCGTTAGTTGTACTGATGGACGGCTTGACATCTTGAAATTTTCAGGTAACTTTCCCAGCTTGCCCAAACTGCAAAGTTTTTCTTCTATTTTCCTTTCACATTCTTCACGTATCTTGAACACTATACTTTCCTGTAATTGTTTGAATTTTCATGAGTTTTTGTTTAACTTTTTTAGTAAATTCTTTCATCATATTTCGTTTCACTTTCCTCTAAAATAGACATATTCTATACCCAATCTCCTCCTTCATAACCTTCACTTGCCCTTTGCTTTGCTTAATTATCAATTCTGAATTCTCTTGGGTTTTCTCAATTTTCTCCTCCATTTGTTTTTCTCTATATTCTCCAAACCAGCTTTCATTTCTTCGTTGTTCTTTTTTCTTCCCTAATTCAGTCTTCCTAGTACATTTTATCTTTTCTTGTCCAGCTTTCATCTCGGCTTTCATCTCAGCTTGACCAGCTTCTATTGTTTTCTCCAGCCAGGCTTTCATCTCTTTCATCAGTTCTTTATGTTCCTCCATTTTTCTCATCCACACCACGCATTGTAAATTCAAATCCCTTGCCAGTATTACAGGAAACTCTGCTTATCTTTCTGGTTCGTATTTTAAAGTCAGTGTAAGCGGAAAGTTCAAGTGAACAGTCCCGTTTACGGTTCTAGAAATTCGACGAATTATCTTAATACACAATTCACAAAAATTAGCAACCAATAACTGTATTTTTTAAAGTCAGCCTGATCACATAGCCCTTCTCAGGTGCTTCATTTCAATATAATAAATTCCTTCCATAGGCTAATACACAGTAGAAATCCTCGAACATAACTGATTGTTTCTCAGCATACAACAACAAAAATTACACAAACAGCTTTCAGAAGTTGTTTTCCCAAGCATGCGAGAAAGCATCGTTTACACTAATGCAATACGAAGAACAGAGCACATCTACTCAAAGAGCTGACGTTTCACCTTGGTGGCACAAACCATACAGCATGTCAGAGGGCACAGCAGATTCTGTTATTATTTGCAGAATATTCTAAGTAAATTTACATAAAGTTACTAGGTAAATTTTGGTTTGGAGTCTATATTCAGCAGCGAGACAATTGTGCTTGCTCCTCTACTTTTTTTACAATTTTTTGAAAAGTCTTTCGGATATTCAATACTTGAAATGTTACATCAACTCTAATGATATTGCGTGTTCAAAAGTATTGATGAAAAACTTGTAACAAAATATGTAATCAATAGGAAAAATCAATACACTCACTATGAATTACTTTTTCACACAAATTGTTTAAAAGCATGATTTTTAAAAATGTGTTTGTAAATAAAAATATTCACCAGGTAATCCGATACAAATCCGTTCTTTTTTTTTTATTACACTTTCCAAGGATCTTTATTTGTTCGTCTTTCCGTCCATCCGTTCTCTAAGTGCCGTAAACACGAATCGATTGCTTCAAAATTTATAAATATTATGTATTTGTACTTTTGTGCCATGTACATTATTGGAAATGTAAGTAGCACTTATAATTCTTTTACAGGAAAGCCCAAAAGAATTCCAAAATATTACGCTCTTTAAGCATTCATTGTTTTAACCTTATTTTAGAGATATTGATCTATTTCGAACATTCAGCATTAATAAATGTTGTTAAGAATTATAAAATAACGCTCTTCATCGAAGATTGCGTGTTATAGTTACCATTTATAGTTCTTTTATAGGAGTACTCAAAAGAATTCTAATATATTATGGCCTGTGTAAATTTAGAGGCAATCCATTTCAAGCAGAAGACAAAAAGTTTACATAAGGACATATATAACCGCAAACTCTTCCTTTAAAGGATGGAAATAACATACAAAGTTCTTTTAAATTCTCCCTAAAAAATTACATTCATAGGGATGCAAGTTTTTTGAAGTTATGCCCAAACTTTCATCAAGTTTGGCGATGGTAAATGTCACATATCCATACATTGCGAAATTTGGCCCAAAATGCGGTTATGGTGGAAAGTACAGTGTGTGTCTCAATTCCCTCAAGGATTTGGAAGGCTTATAAAAAATATATATAAAATATATATTACCAATGCAGCAACAAAGTTGACTTTATTCGAGAAAGAAATGTAACAAATTTTATTTCACAAAAGTCCAATATATGAACCTTTCGTGACAGCGACGGATTAATGCAATTTTGTCGGGGATGGGAGAGGGCAGTTAGTTTGTCTAAGAGGACGATTAGTTAGAAGATTGAAATATACATCCATTTTATAGAAGTAAAATTGGATTGATTAAAAATGGAAAATTGGAAAGATGAAGAAACTATATGTGAAAATTTTCCATAATAAACAAGCGTGTGGATGGGCAGTTAGTTTGTCTAAGAGGACGATTAGTTAGAAGATTGAAATATACATCCATTTTATAGAAATAAAATTGGATCTTTTACATTAATTTCTTTTTTCTCAATTGGGGCGGTAGCCCCTCCGCCCTCCCTATAATCTGTCCTTGTTTCGTGATGCGGCAGATATAAAGTCTAAAGTCAAATTCTTCCCACACACACATACTTGTTTTAACATGGTAACAAACACAATTGTGATTCTTTCGCGTAAATTGCGTCTTTGGCACGAACACACGATCTTTTATGTAACCCTATAACAGAAAATCGCCAGGTCCGGAGAGCGAGGTGGCTACGAAAGAAAGCGATTGTCGTCGTCAGAACCTCGTCCAACTCAACGACGAGGAAGCCCCTTATTTGTGAAACAGAACTTGCAATGTTTCTTTCTTCGAGAAGACTTTACTGGAGAAAGAAACATTTGAGGTTCTGTTTTTCTTGGAGAACAAGCTAACCGCCCACCCCGGACAAAATTGCATTAATCCGTCGCTGTCACGAAAGGTTCACAGACTGGACTTTTGTGAAATAAAACTTGTAACATTTCTTTCTCAATAAAGTCACCTTTGCTGCTGTATTGGTAATATATATACTTTTTATAAGGCTTGAAACCCGGAGGAAATTGTGACACACCCTGTATTTATAATTGATGTGCTTAGAATAATTACTATTTCCTATTTTTTTTTTTCATTGGGTGTCGTGTTGAAAAGGTAAGTGCTTCGTGTATACTAACTTCTTTATCTTCCATTTATCGATTAATCGCGCTTTTTCTATGTCTCCCATTTCTTTTTTTTCTGTTTTCTTTTTACTCTTTTCCATAGTTACTTTACTTAAAGCATACTTCACACACTGCGTTTGAACGATGCAACTCCAGTCACCCTAAGTGAGATGAAACTAACTGATTTCCGTTCACTGATCTTTACCGAACAGCAAGTTATGAGAAAAAAATCAAAGCATTGACTTTGGATAGCTTCTTCTCGGCAGCAAATGAAATAAATATTTGTACGTAAATTTTAAATGGTATATTAAACTTTCATTTTTTGTGTTTTCCATGTTCAAGGGATTATCTTTATTATAATTCTTATACTATTAATTTTATAATATTTTAAGTGCATGTGTTTATAAAAGTAAAATTTTATCATATCAGCCCATCCTCCCTACCCCCTATGCCGGATACATCGCGCCTCGCGCATTTTCCATATCTCACGACAAGCGAAATATAACGAGGGGCTACTATTGCGTGGTGCTTAGGAATACAATAAAATTAAATCATTTTTAAAAAATTATTTATTAAAAAATCATGTTTTTCTCAAAATAAATGACGAAAACTCTTTGAGTCAGTCACTTGTATTTCACGACTGGATTTGTTACGATTTATTATATGTATATTATGCATAACTATACTCATTCGACTAAACATATATAAGCATCAATAAAATTTCGCAATTAAATTATTAAAAGCTGTATACTTTTCTAAAGAAGTTTTATTATATTATGAAGAAAGGAAAGTATTGTCGTATTTTTACAATAAATTAAAGCAAATAAATTTCTAACAATTTTTTAATTACAAACAAGCTGTATTTAAACATAGGACTCATGTTTTTTACACTTTAAAGCAAGAATTGTATAGATATATTTTTATCGTTGAAAAAAAAACAATTGTGAAGAAAAGAGGGGAGAGGGACGCTATCCTTCTTGGAGAACGAATTTTAAAACGCGCTGAAATTCGTTTTTAAGGTACTGGAGTATTTTATTTTACAGTAAGAATTTTATGTATATCTCTTTTTTTACCTTCAAGATGTGAAAATAAATCTTTCGACACACCTTGTGAATTTTAAAAACCGTTGTCTAAAATAGAACCTATTTTTAAAAATTCACATATATGCCAAATTTTGTGTTATTAGCTTCCGTAATTTTGGCTAGGCGTAATACTAGCATGGGGGGAAAACGACGTTACTTTCCTGTCCCCTTAATATGATACTAATGCTTATGAAGCCGTCAATCATACTTCACCAAACAGCTTAATGTAACACTCTCATAAAACTCTGATGCAAACACCCAATTGTGTCCAGCTAACTAGAAACTATTCTTATCTCTGTCAATCAGCTTGTGGAATGCCATTTACCCAGCTTTGGGTGCATTTTTAACAGTGTCATGTTATTTAAAAGCTATACATGAATCTCTGCCACGGGAGCAGAATAATTGGTGTTGTAACGCCCAAGTAAAACATTTTTTTAAGTGGCAGCATGCTGAAATATAAATATTTTTGTAGTACTTGGCATTAATAGCACTCCATCAGTACTCGCAGCAATAGCTATGCAGCATAAATAGGCATTCAGCCTATTTATTCAGCGGAACCGTTATCGGAAACGGATGAAATTATATTGCTGGATATTTATATCGATACCTATATATTTCGTTATGTAATATGTTTGAATTCCTTTCAGCTGTAGTCCCCAGGGGAACGGAAAATATTCACCCATACTTGCATTTGAGTGTTTGAAATCTGTTTGCGCAGACTGAAACAGTTACGAAGCGTCACTCATTAGTGATCTGTTATTGATTTGAAGTGCAAAATGAGGCTGTGTAGTTACCGCGAATGCTTTAAAATGTTTTTCTTCAAATTTTGAATAGAATACCAGTATTTACAATGTGTAGATACATCTAAATTACGCCAACAGTCGTTAATTTTCATAACTGAATTAAATAAACTCAAGCTATAAGTATCTTAATTCACACAAGTAACCCCACAATTTTTTTTTATTCAACACAATTATTATTTCCTGGCAGCGACAGCAAAATTTTGATGCAATGGACTGATGTTGTTTAGTTGAAAATACATAGTTAACCCTTTGCGGAACACTGGTATGAAAAACATACCACGGATTTAAGCCTTATCTGGGTCCATACGTGCTGGCATACTTTTCTACGAATTCACGATAGTATTTATCTATGAAAAATTTACATTGTTTCATTTCTCTAACCTGTGTAAAATTATTTGTGAAAGTTACTTAGTTTGTCCCCATTGAAAAAAAAAGCTATTAGCTATATATACACTATCTTTGTAATCTTTTATAAAAGTCTGTAATATAAACTGTAATAGTTTTGTTTGTTTAAACGAAATTTTCTAAAGCGCCCGTTAAAATGTGGATGTCCATTGATCTTAGCATTAGAATTCTTTTGCGTGTTCCTGTACGATAGAAGAACGATAAATGCTATCTGGCATTCTTTAAAAAAATACGTAGTTTAGTACATTACGATTAAATACAGGGTGACATGAAATTAGTTTTACGAACATTTAAGAGGGGTAGGTAAAACCAAGACTGTTCAGAACCACATAGCAATGCAGAGTAGTAACGTCGACTTCATGTATCTGTTAATAATCATAGAAGTTTTCAAGTAATAGTAAATTTTACGACCATGTTTTTTTCAGAAACTGATACATCTTTCACTTGATAAAAATTGTTAACTCATAATTTTTTCTTCATTACAATCATGAAATTTTCGGAGGAAAGCCCAATGTTTATGAAACACGGCCAAGAGAGAGAGAAATCAGGGGCCCACTTCAGCACTTGTTCCAAAGTGATTATTAACAGGGACATGAAGACGACGTTTCCGACCCCGCATTGATATGTGATTCTGAATCGTCTTGGTGTATCCTTCCCCTCCTAAAAGTTTGTAAAACTAATTTCGAATCATCCTGCATATGAATTTTAATGCAATCATTGCATATTTGCGTGCCATTGTTCTTTGGAGAACACTCGTGGCTCATAAAATCGTCATTTTCACCCTTGGTTTCGAAAAAAGTTAGAAATTTTTCTGCTTACTCCAAAAGCTTTTGAGTATGTCGGGAGCAATTCAGGTCGAAATTTTTCATATTTGTCGTTATCATCGTCGTTCTCATTGACTTCGGAATATTAAAGGAATTTTTCCATGAAAGGGTTGAGTGGAGCTGAGAAGTCAATAGAAAATTAGGAATCACAAACATATTCTTCGCTATAACCGAGGTTTACTCGTTAAAAGCGGGTTATGGTCCCATAGACTTAAAATTCTACCAATCGAGTATTTCTGATTTCCCCGTTAAACCCGAGGTCGCTATAAAAGAGTTCTACTCTATTAAAAAGTGATGTAAATATGTAGTGCATAAAAAATACTTGTTTTAGTTGCACAAATGAAGTTCTTCATTTTCACTACTATACATGCACACAAACTTGAATGTTTGTGTATAGTAAATATCCTTCTAACAATGCATGTAATACTTATAATTAATAAGCAGACGTAAATCAGACGGTTGTTCCGCTTCTTGATTCAGCTCATTTTGAGAAGATTACGCCGATTGTTAAGAGCATTTCTGCTAAGTTCAGTAATTTTCGTCCTAATCACATCCTCATAGATTATATCCATGATAATATAGAGATTCTAATGTTTCATCCATAGTCAGAGTTCAAATTTAATGGAGTCGCTTCTGAAACTTCCTTAAAAACAGCATCGATAAATAATAATTATTCTTTTATTATTATTATTGATTTTTTGAGGAGGAGGGCGCATGTCATAATCTATCCCCAAAAAAAATGATGCTTGTAGCATAAAGGGTTGAATTTTCTTCATCAGCGTTAAGGTTCTTCTTCCACACAAGCCAAGGATGAGGGATTGGCCGGATAAAGAGAGGACAGGCCAAAGTAACCAGTAGATTTTTATTTATTGGATGTCAATAATCAAGCTTTTTTGTGAAAAATTCCATCTTATCCACTTTTGGGGCCCTGGCATTTTTTCCCCCCGCTACTTCGCTAACACAACCACAAAGTGGGAGAACAAAAATAGGGAAAGGAAAAAAAAGTGGCCATTCGGTAAAAGAAAAAAGAAGGAAAACCACAGATAATAAAACTTGACAAAGGGGGAGGGGGATCGAAGAAATCAGCTAAAGAGAAGGGTAAGTTAAGAAATAAAAAATAAATCAAGAAAATAAAATTAATAAAAGTTAAAGCGGAGCAATAAAAGACAAAAAGACACATTACATTTTTAAGAAAGAAAACGGACAACATTTTATGTATAAAAACAGTAAACAATACGTAAACTAATGGGTGTCAAGTGTTTGTATGCGTTGAGCATTTTTGAAATGAAAAGTAGGTGTTGACATTCGAAAGTTAGTTTCGCGTTTCTGTTCCTTTAATCGTAACCGTAATCGCCGCTTCGTTGCCGTCCATTTCAAGCCCGTACCTCTGAATATCTGAAATCTCATCTCGATCGGTTGAACAGATCGGCTTCTAGAGATTTATGTATCGGCAAAGTTTTTTTTTTTTTTTTGTGTGTATGTGTATATGTGTAATATAATTACACATCAAAACCATCTTAAGCCACAAACATACACATGAGAAACAAAAAGAAATGGAAGCTACTGAAAACAAATTTTTTCAGAGGTATTAAAATCGAGTATGTGTATGATAAGTTTTTCAAAAAAGTAATCGAATTAAGTTTGGCAAACTAATTTCATTTTGTGTAATTTTAAGCAATAGCATTGATTGTACGTAAGCTATTTTTTACCCTGCTCTGCTTAAAATATTCAGCAAATAGATTAATTTATTCATTTTCATCATTGAAAAGATGGACCAGTGAAGATTAGATTTCTGCTCTGTAAACGGTGCTAGTTTAAAGCCAAGGTTTTCTAATGCTCCGTTGAAGCCCATCGTTTTGCTAAAGCAAAAATGATAGGTTTTCACAAGCATTCAAATGTCCATGCTGGGAAGGAATAGTTCACACAAAGGGAATCTTCAACGCTGTGTCTTTTCAATATTGGTAGAGTATAAGTTTAAACTAGAATTAATGGAGGATTAATTACCTAAAAAACTAATAAATTTTTAAGTCCGAATACTCAAGAGAGGGAATAAGACAACTCCCCCCCCCCACACACACACACATCTCTTACCGGTAACTGAGCATGGCTAACGGATTTCGGCCGTCCGCAGAGCTGAACACAGTATGGACAGAGTCTACATTGTGAATTCGACAAGACAAAAATGCTTTGCAAAGTTGAATATCAACTGATTTTCTCTGAGTTGATGAAGCACTAAGTGGATTTTATCTAATTTATTTATTTATTGACATAGTCAAAATTAAGACTGTATCTGCTAAATTTTCTAACTATATACTTAAAATGTCAAGAATTTGCAGATGCTAAGGTAAATTTAAAAGTTATTTCTCTATTTTTGAAAGACTGATAAAAAAACGAAGAAATTTTAATAACTAATTCACAAAGGTGAATATATATATATATATATATATATACACACAACATAAATATATATATATAAAGATCCTTCAACTATAGGTTTTATTTAAAACTAGCTGCGTGCCCGTTCTTCGCACGGTAGGAAACGAAAAATTTCCTCACATGTGTAATTCGAATTAATTCCAGTGATGTGGAATCTAGAAAAAGCAAAAGTATTTCACTCTTGACTTAAAATTTGTGTCATATATGTAATAACCTGAGATCATTTCAATATAATGACACAAAAAAAAAAAAAAAAAAACTATGTCAGCATCATTCGGTATCAAAAAAGTGAAAATGGACCGTTTGCAGTGAACTTCTCACTTTCAAAATGTCTTATTTCCTCAGACATGCTGTCTTTTAGGTTCACGTTTTAGCGTTAAATACCTCAGACACTACATGAAATGGACATTTTTTTTATTTTAAAAATACGTCACCCTCTCTTGCAACCCTTTACAAAAAGAAAAGAGATAAGAGATAAGACTGCGCTATTTATAAAGGCTTTAAAATTGTTTTTCTAGATTATGCAGTTTAATTTTTCTTCTCACAAATAAATCCAGTATTTATTAAAGGAAATTGAGCCAAGCAAAGAAATCGTCTGCTCGCGGGACCCGTTTTTATTTATTTTTTTCAACTGGCAATTTTAATCATTGTTACTTTATCCATGACAACCAAACCGCAAGATATCAAACCGAAATTGATAAGCAGGTGCTACGGAAATGAAAATCCTTCTTTACTTAAAAATTCGTAAAAATTCTCCTAATTTATATTTTTCCTCCGTTCTTCTTTTAAAAGTGGGTTAATTGTGTGCTCCATCTTTTGCCGAAATATAAAAAAGTTATGACAGATAGAATTCAAGATGCAGCAGTTTTAAAAATATTTTACGAAAGTCAGCGTCAAATTTAATTTTATTTGAAAAATTCCCAAAAATCTGCAAATTATGTTACACAGTCCGAACAAACAGTTTTTAAAAGAAAATTTACTCCTCTATACGATGATGTAACTATCGTTTTCTTGCGAGTGCAATTACCGGCGTTATTATGTATTACGCAAGAAAAATCGCTAAAAATCGGACAAAACATAAAATAAAACATTTTCTAATTCGAATTTCGAAAAAAATCGCTTCGAGGTGTGTCGAGACCCGTCTTGGAGAATTCCCGTAGAAAATTTGGTAGGTCTACGATCACCCGTTTCGGAGCTACGCGAGACACAGACAGACAGACAGACAGACAAACGGACAGTTTACACTCTGTTTTATTTATATAGATAGATTTTGATCTTTGATGAGGGAGCCTTAAGTTCTCAACTATGACTAGAAAGACGAAATATAAATTTTCCTTTTAAGTACAGCAGAGAGATTTAGTACATTTCTAACTTCTCATTTTTATTTATTTAATGTAAGAAAAATTAGCTCAGTAATTATATTTAAACATTTTAGAAGCTATCATTCATTTTCAAGACGTGAATTGGAATGCATAATTAATAAACCGAAAAGTCGTAAATTATGTGTCAGGAACAAGTATCCGTCTTGAAATACGATGGTAATTAATTATGTTTGGGAAAAAAGTAAAAATAATTTTCTTTCACACTCATTAAATATTCAAAATAATATATCAAATTAAAATTATTTACTTTAAAATTGCGTCATATACTAACTAGAAAACTAATTAGTTGTTTAAACAAACATAAACGTACCTCAGTGAATATAAGGGCACAAATTGTACTAAAAATAGTCATGCTAATTCATTAAAATTGATTCCTTTGAAATATTATTAACTAAAATAGAAAAATTATTCTTTAATAGTCTGTGTAAAAAATTTCACCCCTCAAAAACTTCTTAAAAGCATTAAAAAAAGCCATCTACCGAACAAAATTTGTAAAAAAAAAACAGTAGAAGTTAAAAAAATAAAATAAAATAAAAAGAGTAGGACAAAAAAATATCTGAATATTCGCAGAATCTGCCCCTCTCTGTTTGATTTCACGAATTTAAATCGCGTAATTCTTAATGTAGTATTGTTACAATTTAACTCCAATATTCCCTAACAAACAAAAGGTTTATTTTCGAGTAAACGGCATAAAATTTTAACTTAAGTGTTAGAAGAAATCACTCAGAAACTAAGAGTGAACAGTTCATTAATTCCGTTTATTATAATGCAAGTTCAGAGATTTGAAGTAACGCCTGCTTAAGGAAGAAATCTTAAGCCAAATTTAGTTTAAACTATTGAAATAGAGAATGAACAAGAGTTACGAAACACTCAGAAAAAATGCAACACATACGTAGTTTTACAATACTTCCCTCTTTGAAAGCAATTTTTGTGTTTAAGGATTTTTTTTTTTTTTTTGGAAGTTGTTTGTGAGACATATTGCTTGACTGTTAATATTAGTTTGAGTAGTTTTTGTAGTTAGTGAAGAAGTATTACTAATTCTTTCGAGTGTTTAACATCATTAGTCTGTTGTTAGAACTGTTCAAAAGGCCTGTGATGCCTATCGCTTTTCAAAAAGAACACCCTTAATGTTCTGTATTTTTATATACAGTGAATTTTTTATCTTAAAGTTCATTTAAACATTATGGCAGGGTCTAAATGTTCAATTACAACCCCGCCTTTTATCAAGAAATTTCAATATTCAGAATCTTAAAATCAGGCATAGAGCGAATTTTCATTAATTATAAGGAGCCTTGGACAATTGTCACCTCCTTCCCGCCCAGGAGCCAATTTGTCGAGTTGGGGGCCCTGGGCAAAAGCTTCATTGGAGGCCCCTCTTTCGAAAACTTTTTCAAAATTTACAAATTTTTAACTTTAAAGAACAAATTGGGGGCCTCCTTTCTGTTTAGGGCCCTGGCGGTTGCCCCGAATGCCCTCCCGGAAATCAGGCCCTGCTCCCGCCAGCGCTCCCGAGAACCGCCTCACCATTCGTTATCAACAGCTCACTTTGTTTGCTCGCTATTTTGCAAAATTTGTTAACTTATTTTTGCAACATATTGGAAGAAAATTAAACAAAAAATACAATGAAGCATTTATTACAAAAAATAAAAGCTCTTGCTACGTATCACTATTTGTTATAGAAGTGTAGTAACCCCAAAGAAAGATCTCCGATTTCAGCTTGGTGGGCAGCAAAGTGAATTTGGTGGGCAGCAAAGTTAAGTATGCGTCATGCAGCAATGCATGTACAAGATACAATGTATTGGGAAGTGTTTCGTAATCGCTGCATTCGACATACTTTATCTTTCGTATTTTATTTAATTTCATTCCAGTACCAGTTTCGGTTCTCCAATACAATAAATTTTACAGACCACAGTGGCTATTGGTATTAATAGACCTATTGTACGGAAAATACTCATATTGCTAAAAATCGCACTATGGGTATATAAGTGGTATTCAATTATTTAATTATTAATTATAGGAAAATGACATGTAGAAGGAACCCCATTTGCTTAATTTAAAGCATTTTGGTGAAAGGTCTGAAACCTTTCCCAGTGTGGAAAGCAATAGAAATGTTGCAAATGCAAGTTTTCTAACGCTGTTTCATTCGACTCGTTTCACTGTCTCTGATTTTCGTGTGACCTAGCAGGTTGCTAGGTCACACGACCGAGAAGAAGAGTATCTACCACTTCATTTCTTAAAATGGATTGTTTCATAATAAAACAAAAGAATTTCATCACCACATTAAAGATTAGTCAGAAAAACTCAAATCGAAAAAGCACATTTTATTTTTGCTGTCAGATTAACAACTTAATATTGCAAGTTCTTGAAATTGTATTGAAACGTTGGCAAAACAACCACTCATAATACTACAGTTCAATAATGAAGGTAATGCAGTTATACATTTTCGACTTTAATTATAAAATAAGTTATTTATACAGAATTACTGCTATGAGACTAACAATACAGCACACCACTGTAATTTACCTGTTGAATACTCGACGCATCCTTCCGACTTGTTACGTAAACGTTCGATGGTTAGATCGAAGATGCCTTCTTTCAACAATTCGGCGCGGTGCCAGGTTCTAGAAGGGGAAAATAATTCACTAGACTCTGCGAACACTGTACATTCCATGAAATTATATTCCCATTTATAACAGGGGTGTGAATTGTTACTTTGTTCCATGTTTTATTCACGCCAAGAATAAATGTGAAATATGTATTCTATGCGACATTAAAATGAAATATTCTGACATATATGATTCTATAAAGCTTTTATTTTCACATTTCATGCAAAATTTTGTTTGTCTTTTTCATTTTTTCCGTTTCAGGTTTTGTTAGGAGTAACATAGTTCGTAATACATGACTAACATAATTTTGGGCATAAAATACGCAATAAGCATAGAATAATCTCCAGCAGTGTAAAATTTACTAAGCCTTCATTTAGAGTTTAAATTCATATTTCGTGTATTTTTAGGTAAACTTATTTTTATTTACAAATAAAGGCCCATATTTGTGCACATATGCTTTCCAATGTTTGTTTTACTCTAGTTTGTTTATTAAAATATAATCATTAGAAAATTTCAAATAATAAAATTTATTTTTACGAACAATTGATATCCTGCATTTATAAAGACTTTATAAAGACATTTTTTTAATATTAAGAAATTTAATGTGCTTCAAAATTCGAAACAAATAACACTACTTGATATTTTATATTAAAAATACATTAAAGTACTTCTTACAAAAGTACAGTAAAATTCCTGTTAGAACATTATTCGAAAATATTATCGATAGTCTGCCATCTATTTTTCTTTAAGAGCGAAATATTCAGTGAACTGAATGAAATCCTTAAATGCTGTTATATAATTATGGCAGTTTTTGCCTTTAAACTTTGTTGCCATTAAAATATTAAACCGTTTTTAAATGTTAACTATTGAACGTTTTCTGAACAGAATATTTTATGCACCAGATTTCAACATCGATTGGCTGTCCACTCAAAACCTTTCAGAAACAAACGTCAAATGTATGACGGTTAAAAAAATTTCTAAAAAAATTTTTTTTTCCCAAATTCTAAATTAGTCTCATCCTTAAAGTTTTTTAATGTATTACGATTGACACAACATATAAAAAACTTTATAATAGCTAAATAAAATATGAATATGCTTTTTAAAAATAGCATTGAAAATTCAAAATCTTATTTGAACTTTTCATTTTTTTAATTTTAAGCTTATTTTTTTATAAAAGCACTATGTTTATTTCAATTTCACAGTAATCAAAAATATTTTTAAAAGGTTATCGTAAAAGCTATGAGGCAGGTTTTAGAATCCCTTTTAAGTTTAAAAATAAAAATAGTTAAACGCACTTTCGTGTGCTTTTATAATAATTTCACTTTATTCTTTTGGTATAATTTCAACTTTTATTTATCTCAGCACTAAGTTATACAAATTAAAGCCCCAAACCTCAAAAGAGTGGAGCTTCTCTTAATGATGTTTAAATTAAACGAGTCTAATTGTTTGTTAAATGTATTGAGAAACATGTTTACAATTTCTCGTGTAATCAATGTTCTATTAACTAGAAGGATACATTTTTCGCGGTGGAAAATATTCACTAACCTTTTCTTATATATTGCTGAAAAATTAGTAATTTTTAATCTGGTAAAAATATTTTTCCTATATTCAGAATTAGATTTCATGCTAGCAAGCAACAAATTATATTTATAATGACAAATTTTATGCAGTGATTCAAAATTTGTATTAATGATTAAAAATTTATATCTGCTTATAGATTATTTTTTATTTCGAAATTGTTAAATTTTCAAATATTGCTAGAAAGTTGATCTACTTATTAAAAATACCAGAATTGCGAAAAAAAATGCTATTAAATATGTTCCATATGTCCTATAAATGTTTTATCACTGAAATCATTGTCTCAAAAAGCCAATAGGCATGGGAATCACAAAAATGCATTATGTTCTCGAGTGGATGATCACCCTCTCAAATACTGATCCCTGCTTTATACCTGAATTCCAATGAGAACGTATATTTTCACATGGTATGGTGATGGACTAAAATCATTTGTTTATAACCATCATGTGGTATCAAATAGCATAGTAACAATTGCAAAAGTGATTCAATTTATGCTTACCGTACTTGCTATTCAGAAATTAACCCAGCAAACACACACAGGTTCTCTGAACGTATATTAACGTTCAGAAAACGTCTTCTTAACGTTAATAGACGTTCAAAGAACCTGTGTGTGTTTTCTAGGAAACTACGGTGGAAAGTTTAGCTAAAGTGCTTGATTTTATGCAATTTTTATGTGTTTTTAAAGCAGTGTGCAGTAATAAGGAAAACTGCGCATGTATTTATTCGACATACAATCAATAAATGTTTAAAAGAATTTAATAAAAATTTCATGTAAGAAAACATGCAATGTATAGTTATTTAAGATCTTCTTGAGCTATTAGACTGTACTGTCTTATAGAATTTAATACAGAAACATAAACCGATAATCACTACACCAAAGTTTCATTTTTGTCACAGAAATTTTTATGTAATTTTTCAGATAAAACCTTTTCTGCACGTAGACACACAAGTATTTCTTGATTTCACAACTTTAAAAAAAGTGTAATTTAAAACCTATGTTCAATTTTAATATGAAATTTCCTAACTGATATAAGTTAGCCTAAATGAGTGAAATATTAAAAAATTTTACGTGGTTATTAATAAAAATATGAATATTTTGTTGATGTACTTATATTCCTCGTTTGATTGATATTTCAGTTTTCCATTTTCAGCCAAATAATTTTGAAAAATGCACACTTATACAGCACGAAAAGAAATCGAAATATCTTGTTTCATATATGTCGCCAAAATACAAAACGACGTTTTTTGAAGTATTACAAATCATATTGACATAGATAGTTTTAGGCGTGTTTCAGTACTCAAACCGATCAAAAATGATAATATGAATATTTGCTTACTTATAATACATGTTTCGTGTTGAAAATATTCTTTGTTGAACAAATAGGCAAGTAAAACGAGGTACTCTAATGTACAAGTAAACCGTAGAAGTAAACCAATGTATTGAAGAGAAATGGAAATGTGTTAAGATCTTAATCCCTTAAACATATATTTGCAGTTTCTGGAAAACTAAGATATCGTGATACAAGTGTTTATAGTTTTTTTTTTTTTTTTTTGTGTGTGTGTGTGTGTGTGTGTGTGTGTGTGTGTGTGTGTGCATATGAGGGAGAAAAGATGGATTTATTAATAAAATTTTTAAAGAAAGATAAATCAGTCATTATACTTCTTTGTATAAACGATGTTGAAGTGTGAAATTTATGCAAATTGAGTGCCATTATAGAAAAAAAAAAAAGCATAAGCCTAAAAGGCATAGAGGTTTTTAAGTTCGCCCATGAAGATGAGGGTATTTCTAAATTCAGCCATGGGCGAAAATTGAGGTTCAGAACTCTAAAGTTCCAATTCGTGTGACTGAGAGAAGCTGTAATGATCGAGTTTCTGTTTTTCGGTGCTCGTGTCCTTTTTGAATAAGAATCCCTTTTGAGGAGTCGTTCCACCCCGAGAGAAAGAGAGGAGGAACGGGCGACAGGGAGAAAAAGACTCCATCCCGATGGCCGGACTGCGCACGAGAACCCGCGCAGATGACGCTGCCGCGATCGATTCCCACCGATGCTCTCTCTGCCTCATCTACAGCCAGGATTCAAGAAAACTCTGACGCGAAACCGTGTAACCCCTGGCCAAACGAAACCGACGCTCACAAATACCACAGCTAGAAAATACAGCCCAGTTTATCACTAGATACCCCCTACCAACAGTTTACTCCGCTTGGAAGAACCTATGGATCGACCTGGGGACATCCCAAGTTGCTGCTGTTGCCCCGAGGTTCGACAAGGTCTCCAAGGTTGAAGGATTCCTGCGAGGTTGCTTCACGGTCCTCCAGGTCCTTGTTGGTCCCCCGAAGGATGTGGGTCCTCATCAAGGTTCCGGGATTTCGATCGGAGAGTTGAGGACAAAGGATAGATCGAGATGTGTTTTGTTTCGGCCAAAGCAAGATGGCGGTCTGAAGGGTCGTAGTTTGGGTTTCTGATTCTGGACTTGCCTGTTTCCCCAGAATTTTCGGATACGAAATCATTCATACGGACGCTGTAACGATGCTATTACCTGCTTTCCTGCTAAATCGTCCTTGACAGCCCAGTTGTATTAGGATATTAGAAATTGTAGAGAGATTTAGAGGTGTTAGGAGTTTTGCTGTCTTTGTACTTCTCTCGGTTTGTGTCTCTCGAATCCTGCCTATTCTATCCGATCCAGATTAGTTTGGTGTTTAAGCAACGTTTTTACGCATTTGGAAGTGGTTTTCCCAAGAATGATATTGTACATAAATCCTCTCTGCATCCCGTTTTCTGGACCTTGCTTCTGTGGACAATTATGATGACTGAGATTTGACAACTCTTGCAACCTCCGGTGAGTAAATGAGTAAAAAACATTACCTCCTTTCTTACATCATTCATTTTTTTACGCATGAAAGATTTGTTTTTTCAGATATTGCTCCATTAATGCATTTAGTTCTTTTAATTTCATGATATGTTTAGTAGAGATTAATTTAAGTGAAATTTAGATGTAGTGGTTTTATACCTTAGTGCATTGAACAGTGAAAAAAAAAATTTAACTATCTGAAAATACATAGTTTTCATACAGTATCAAATATCTTGCTCATTTTTATTTATTTATTTTTAATACTTCTTTATTACAAAAATTAAAGTCACATTTATGTTTCTACTTTTAGTCTTAGCTATTAATATGTATTTCTTACATTATTTTAAAGTTTTATATACAGTTTTAGTTACATAGATAAAAATTGGATATTCATGATTCAAAATCTTTCCTTAAGATTATTTTGTTCAAGTAAACTGTTAAAGATGTTTTTTGTATTAATTTCTTCATATAAAAAAAAACCTAGTACGAGTCATGTATCTAGATTCAAAAATCATTACTTTAAATGATATCTTAATGTGTTAAAAAAGCATTGTTGGAAACGTCAGAAAATTGCAAACAATAATTTTCGTATTGATTACTTTGGATGTTTTAAGTGTTCTCAAAGTAAAGCTTAAATTGTACCATAATTCATAAAATTATAAGTTAATAAAAACACTTTTAATAAACACTTTTAAATTTTATTTCACACACTATTGTTTCTGAGTTCATAAGCTGTATGATAAGCATGCAAATGAATATAGTTGTAAGTTCTTCAAATAGCAGTTATAAAGTTATTGGTTTTCAATAAATATTTTTTCACTGCTTTTCTTATGTTAATAAACTATTTTCTTGAATATCCATTGTTCAGAGCAGACTCTATTATTCTGTTTTACATCTTTTAAAATCAGGCAATAAATAAATAAATAAATATTACTCTTCGTTGGCTAAATATATCCTCGTTCCCAATTTATATCATTCTTAAGGTTTTTTTAATCTGTATTCTGTATACAGTCTGTGAAACTTTTATAATTTTTGTCTTATTAAGGTATAGATAGGCTGTTTTATACAATCAAGTGTCAAAAAAAATCTCTTACTTTGATGAAGAATCAATAATATATTTCTTGTACTGTTTTATAACCCTTTAATAATTTTAATAACGCTTTAAAAAAAAAAAAGTTCGAAATATTAATTGTTAAACAGTTTAACTTTTTTGTTGCAAAATGATTTACATATGGACCTCAGAAGAAATACAAATCTGTAAATAAAACTCATTACAGAATCAGAACTTACTTTTGAAAAATTGATTTTTTATGTTTCTACGAGAGTTACACTACTTTTCTTCATAAACAAGTATTTTTAATAAATATTTTAGAGAAATTTTGACGATCATTTAGCTAGATTTTATACTAAAGTTTAAAATAGTAGGAATTATAATTTAACCTTTTTGAACCGATTTCATCAATTTATTTTCTTGTTAGTGAATATGAACTAAAAAAATTGTAAATGTGTGTATTTTGTTTCAGTAAACCTTCATTCAAAATTAGTAGAATAAATACTGCAAGTTCAATAGTAAGAAAAGTATATTATCAATTCTCCTTGCAGCTTGTATACATTTTATCAAACTCAATGATCTACAGTTTACTTTAAAGACGGTTTCAAAAGTAAATGCTCAAGAATTTTGAGAAATCAAACTGTGTATGAAAGAAATCAAGTGTGTATATATAGCATCCTGTCTGAAATGTTCTAAAACTGTATTAAAAGTAACTTTCATTTTTAAATGTACAGGAAGTTCCGATTTTTTTAAATTCAAAATTAGGATCCAATTTTTTATAGAAAAAAAATTATTCTTTTAAAATTAAAAAAAAAATTTAACAGACAACTTCAGAACTGTTTCAGACTGTGTTATACAAAGCTATAGATATATTCGGAATTTTTGAAGGGAAAATAATGAAACGCATTTTGAAAATCCTTCATGAGATTTTTATAAATCTCTCTTTTATTTATTGATTTTTTTCCTGCTTTTTATAAATCTCTGTTTTGTTCATTGTTTTTTTTTATTGCTGCTTTTTATAAATACCTATTTTCCGTAAATGATTGAGTTTCTTTTTCCTTCTTTTAACCAACTAAAATAGGTAGTTACTTCTAGGGAAAGAAATCTTTGGAACACTCTAAATCTTAGCTGACTTTTAGCACATGTTAAATAAGGTAAACATAAATATTTTTTTTTTCATTTGGTCAAAGAAAGTTATCCAACTTTATTTTAAGTTACTCTGTATTTCAACTTACTAAAAACTTCGTATAAACTACTTTAAATAAAAAAGCCAAAAAATTAATTATAGAAAACAATTAAAATTGTTTGTTTCAAAAAATTTATAAATTTATTGCTTAATTCTGTTACATTCTTTTTATATTTTTCTTATTAAATTATGCTTAAAAATTACTGTAAAGGTACATATTTTATTTTCTAAACTGTAATAATATTAAATTTGCTGTATTTATGCCCCATTAATCATATAAGGGTGATTCTCACGTAACAGGATAAAATAAAGTTGATGGTTTCCAATAAATTCTGTCAAACTGGATTTTTTTCTTTTTACTTCTTTACTTTCTGTTATATCTGTTGTCGAATTAAAAACAAATTTTTGTCTTTGGCATTCTTTACTTTTGTATTCTGTCACTGTCCCCATCATTTCTCTTACCATATGCATCATTTATGTCCCCGCAGAAATGATGCATATGGTAAGAGAAATGATGCAAATATCACTTTGAACTAATATCCATAAATAAACTATGTGTGTGTGTGTGTGTGTGTTTGCGTGTGCATGTCTCTAGTGTTCCTCGAGATTACACATAACCTCTAGGAGAGGTTGGAAACACCAAAACAACACTACTAGGATACGCAACCATTATCTTCATGCACCAGAGTCAATTCAAATAGAGTTTTGCCCTACAAGTGGCTCAGAGGTTCTGCTCTAGAAACTGAAGGCGGGAAGCGCCAGGTTCAAATCCCGGTCACGCCTGTCGACCTAGCCCTTCGGGGTTTTCCGTGGTTTCTTCAGAAACCTCGCGTAAATACGAGGTAGGATCCCTTAGATAGTCCCACATGACGGACATTCCCCCTATAGGCCTAGGATCCTTGTGCAGTCAATCGGCCTTAATTCACAAACACAGAGTTTCAAGTTTGGGCGAAATTTTCAAGTATGATTTGCCAAACATTTGTGTATTTTCCTCAAAAAAGAAAAAAAAAAAGTTTTAAATGATAGTTATAAATTGTATCTCAGTTTGGAGAAGAATTCCATTGTTTATTAAGCAGACTTAAGAATTCCTGCACCACATTTTTTACTATAACAATTAACTGAAGATCACATTTAGGTTCAGATGCTAATAATTTCCAAATGCCTCCACTCCTATAAATTTGGTAATTCTGTATTGAGAGATTCTTATATACACGGGTGCTGGAACAAGAATTAGTGCAAATAATGATATAATTCGGTTCAGCTTGATGTATATTAAGCAATGGGAATATTATAGTTTAGTATAAAAAAACACTTTCGGCTTTTCTTAGAAGTATCTTACATGAAACATATATGTGGATTTAATGAAAATGTTCGATTTAATGCCAATGCAGATTTAATATTACAATATCATTTTTTAAGAATAAAACTAGAGGAAAGAACTTCTACATTTAATTTCAAAATTGTACAATATTGATTCTAGAATATATATATGGGTATTTAATATTACTAAGACTTTTTCTTCTAACAATTATTGCTGAAACTGTGGGTTTTATATAATATATTCACATTTTAACACAAATGCTACACAATACAGTAATCTAATAAAAATCCTTCCTAAAGTGAAATAAATTACAACTAATGTATAAGGATTTCATTGAATAAATTTGTTTAACAAGGCAGTAATTTACAAATAGTGGTTATTATTTAGAAACATTTTCTGCCCATATGTGGCACTGCAACTTCACTTTAAAACATTTATTCAGATATTTTATCAATGCACAATTTTATTAGAATTAATCATGTCACAATTAACATTTTTTATAAGCAATTATAGGAATTTTTTAAAATAATTCTTTTGCGTATATATTGAAATATTCTATAATTATATAGGAATAATATTAACATATTTAATTTTGCTGATAAGTCTAAATATTGTCATCCACAATATTTTTAAAGCATTGTTTAGTCAATGCTGTTGTTTCACTGAAATTAATATCATTACTAAAGTTGTAATAAGTAATTATTTTATTCGGGGGTTCAAGTACAAAGAAGAATATGAAAATACTGGCGTTTTCTTGAAAATAATTCCAATTCACCTATAGAATTTCGCAATGTTATAGTTATATGTATTTTATGCAAAAATGCGTTTATGTTATAAAGTATTTTCATATAAAATCATTGCTCAAAAATTAGACCTTTATTGCATTACATATTTAACTATGTAATTGCCAACTTAATTACAGCAGTACCCAATACTGTGATGGTTTTTTACTGTTCAAAAAATCATCACAGTATTATGAATTGTCCATTTTCACCATCGAAGCAATATTCAGATTAAAAGCAATTATAATCTATATTACAATTTCATTCAAATATTTCAAGCACATGACTTGTATTACTGAAATATTGGTTTGGAATTTTTTTTTCACTTTAATTCCAATTTTTTACTATATTATTGTTTGATCTAAAACATATTAATTATAATATACAATTTATAAATAGTCTAGGACCATTACGCAATACTCAGATATAGTTGGTGATAAAAGACTTGAGCATATGAGTATTTAACACATGTGAGTATTTAACATATGAAGAACTGCGTATTTCACCAGTTGCCTTAATACTTGTTGATTAGGGTGCACTTTTTTTATATGTAAGCTGATCTTTTAAACAATATGAATGAAAATCTATGTCGACATCTTTACTACTACTTGGCAAGTTTCCCTGGAATCAGAACTTACTATTGTTTTTGTATTTTTTCCTGCCAACTTACTTGTGATAGTGCTCAGGTTTGAACAGTTGCCAAAACTTCGTTCCGTAATCTTCAGGTGGTTTAGAATCGCCAGTTAATGACAGTTCGAACAAGTAGAAGGGGCAAAAGCGCAGCATCGCGTGACGATAAATGAAGGGAGAAAAATATATTATACAGTACGGAAATATAAACATCTGTTCCTCTATATCGCTTAAAAAATTGACTTGGAAATATGCAATTAGCAATAAGCAAATGATTAATGAGAAGGTTATTTTAATGAGCTGAAAAGAAAGTGGACTGGCGTGATTATTTGCTATATTTTAGACGAGAGGAAACTGCGAATTATTTGTGTGGCAAATAAAATATTTCAATTTTATTGCTGGTTTATTTCTTAATTTCTGAGTGTGATTAAGTTTTACACTACAGTAGTGAGTTATTTATTGGATATTAAAGGTAATTGTATTTAAGGTAGTAAAGTATATCAAAAAATGGTAAGAAAAATACTTAATGTCTATATTTTCCCTTACAAAACATGCCTTTAACAGAAGTAGTTCAACATTTCACCATACGATGAGCTAAATGAGTTTCATTCTTTCTACGGAGGAACGTTTGACCATGATTTGGTTCCACTGATCAGTTTAAAAACCACATCAAGGTTCAAGTTTCAATTTTTCGCCATAGAAAGGTTGCAGCTAATTCAGCACCATTTTATAATGAAATGTTAACTACTTTTATTTAAAATGCAAAATAAACTCATAAAAACCCGCCAAAAAATTGTACCGGCTTTAGTAGTTGTCCAAAGTTAACTGCAATACAAAAGTAAACTAGTTGATGGTAATGTTTAAATAAATAATGACAAATGACAAATTGACAACGTCAAATTCAGCTCTAACTAGCAAGTAAACACCTAAAGCTACAAATTCAATTAATTTACATGTTTTCACTGCCAGAATTTAAAATCGTCTATAATGTTATTTCAAGAGAAATTTCATTAAAAGTGCTTGGAGTTTTCAATGTGTTATATGTTTTCCAGTACAGCATTATATAACCTAAGCTTTTCTTTTATATAAATATAAAAACTAAAAAAAAAAAAAAACTATACTTTTCGCGTTTTTATCAATGTACTTTTTTCTGAGAAGCATTCACATGATATTAATATTTAATGTTCCAACTTCTTTTCAACAATAAATACAGGGTAATCAATTTAAAAGAGTATCCGTTGGTTTTTCTTATTGCTCTTAAATATTTCGGATGGGGCAACTATACTACCACTGATGTACAATTGTTTGTACTTTGTTTAAGTGTGGAAGACAATTCCCGACAGTGTTGGACTGTTACAACTTTGTTTGTGAGGTAAAAAAGAAATGGAAAATCACAATGCTACTTAATCCTGTGATAATTTTATTTTATAAAAACACAATTAAATTCAAATTTTTTACATTATCATTCCACTATTAATTATTCCTTACCCCGTTAGATTTTTTGTTGGGGGGGGGGGTATCTTAAGGTTAGTGTTTTCCAGAGAAGTCTTGCAAACATTGATGAATTAAAACAAACCATAACTGAAGAAATCGCGTCAATAACACCAACAATTTTGCGAAGTGTGTCCAAAAACTTGGTTCGACGTGCTCATGTTTGCATGCAAAATGGTGGCGAACATTTTCAATATTTGCTGTATGGAATGAAAATGTAAAAAATTTGAATTAAATTATGTTTTTTTTTTAATTTAGATTATCACAGGACTAAGTGACATTGTGCTTCTCCATTTCTGTTTCACTTCACTAATAAAATTGTAAGACTCCCACAGTGATGGAAATTGTCTACCACACTTAAATAAGGTTCAAACAATTATATTTCAGTGTTATATATTGCAGGATTGTTACCACATCCGCCATATTTAAGTCTAATACGAAAATCCAATGGGTACTTTTTTAAATTGATCACTGGATATGCTTTTACAAAAATTCGCCTCAAATTAATGCGATTAGTATTGTTTGAAAGCTCTAAACACGAATCCGAATTTAAAAAAATTTCAACTTCTGAAAATGCAAAGTTGCCAGCTGATGTAAACTTTACGCGTTTGGATACTCGAACCCAGTTTTTATCCTTGTTTTTTATCTCTTCTAATGAAATATATCCGCAAGTTTTACATTATGTACTGCTTCTAACGTCTTTTTACTTCTGTAATATATCCATGGAATTCGTTTTAGTTTAGCTTGGAAATGTTTCTATTGTACTCCATAATACACTGTTTTATTAATGTACATCAATTCAAACAAATGCATGAATAATAAAAGGAAAAATCTTCCTGGGTTTCAATGAATACAAGGGAATTTGTAATATTTTTTGCGACTGTCACATATATAACCTTTGGAAGTATCCGATTGCTGTCTTGATAATAATTAGTTACTACAGCAAAACTTGTCTCAAACGTTCCCTTTAGTACGAGAAAACTTGTCTTAAATGCTTTTCCTTCCATGAATTTGAAGTTTCACCAATACAATCATCATTCAACGGAAAGCTATCTTTATCCTAAAAAAATTTTTGATTCCTTCCGATTTTCTTTATGCCAAAAGTTTTACTGTATGTTTTGTAAAGTATGTCTCAAAACAAATTATTGTACTGAAAACCAAACTCCGTTTATACTTAAAATTCTTTCATACAATTTACTGCTAATTCTTTCATACATATTTTGTTGACTGTTTGAATTTAAGAGAACGACGTTTTGTTTGTAAAATTACTGGACGTCGAAGAAATAGGTCGCAGGATCTGATGTAACTTAAAACTAATTACTTTGAATTAGTGAAATATGCAGGCTGATTCTTTATATGTGTTTATCGTGAGTCTGCTTCTAATTGAATAAATGGAACATATATTCTTTTACTAAAGTCTACAACTCATTGATTCCATGTCATATCTTGTTAACACTAAATCAAACTCATGTTGAAATCAAACTGACACAACCAACTGCGCTTTCTCCTATCCCGTGCTGATATATCTCAAATATGCACACGTGTGCATCAAATACTCAAGGATTTAAGATTCAAAAAATTATGTATCAATTATTTTTCAATTAATTTTACTCTAAAAAAACTTAAAATATTGACTTATTCCTATGACCATTACTAGTTGCATTGTGCAGATGTTTATTATTATAACAGGATGCTATTACACATTAAAAAATTAGGATCTATAGCAGTTAGATGAGCAGTTATCTTTTACATTCATATTACCATCCTCATTAGAAAAGAAAAATGAAGAAAGTGATTCAATCTTGTTGTTTACAGAATATAATCTTTGTGCTTAAAAAGGGATTTTTCAAGAGTCCTAAAGTTAGCTTTCAGATTTTTAGTTTTTGATTTCTAAGAAAATAAATGTATAGTGTAGTGATTTTCTTCAGGCGTTCATTGTGTTTTCATTTAATTATAAATGTCTAAGACAGATAGGAAACACAAAAAAAAGAATTGCATTTATAAAAAAAATTTAATTATTTTAAAAAAATCTTCCTTTTTTGATTTGTGATTACGAAATATACAAAGATTCAAAACAAGTGACTGCATTGCCTTTTTCGAGCTAGATACTTTTCATAATTCGTTTTACTGAAAACATCTGGTACATGCTACCAGAAGAACACTCTAGATACAGTTAAAATCCACACAGAAATAATGTTTTTTTGTGACGTTGTCGCAACGTTACATTTCATTGCATTCGTCACATCACAAATGTGATGTAAATGCATGCCTTTTGTGATGTGCCAATATGTGACGTTGCAGAGTGACGTCACGGTGTAATTGATAACTGCTCACAATGTGACGGCATTATGTAACAAACACCTGACGTTGCAGAGTGACGTGTCAGTGTAATTTCTCCCTCAATGTAGTTCATTATAGGACGTCAATGAGGGTCAGTATGTGCCGTCATAAAACCTGTTCCAAGTGGTCATTTGTCCGTCGACACAACCACTCTGCGACAAACAAGTCACAAGAAGTCACAAAGTCACACTGTGTCTATTACACATATATGTTGTGACGTCACAATATACTATATGAGAAGACTCATACTTTTATGCATCTTCTTACTTTGTTCACTAAACGATAAAGTACAGTTTATTCACAATTAATGATATAAATTCGTTCCGTACAATATCATAGAATATTTATTAAGTGTTACATGAATATTTTGTCAATAAAAGGATCGGTTAGGAAAGAAGAATTGTCAGGAAAAGGGAAAAGGGTTATGTAACTCCTATAATTAGATTGAATTTATAAAACGGATATTTTGATGAGAGTATTTAATTAACAGCTTCTTTATTAAAAGCTATTTTATGCCTTTCCTTCCAAAATGGAAAACATTCTGGTTACCGTGGATACCGCGTTCTTTTTAAGTATATTTTTTCTATTGTACATTACTTTTCTTTGCCGCTCTCAAACAAGTCATTCTTGCTACACAGCCTTTTGTTTGAGGATGAACGAACATAATGATTAATAATACCTCTTCGATGTTTACTCTGAGGTAAAATGTGGAAGTACTGCGTTGAAATGGGAAAAACAAGATTTTTTCCGTAATCGAGAACAGTTAAAGATATAAGTGCGCCATGAACTGTTTCAAATTTTGGAATTACTACTTGGATCTTAGAAGCGCTGAAAAATCTGAAAGCAACTTAAAACGGGACACATAAAAGTATCAAACGTTTTCAAATGATATTTCATGCACTGAAGTGATTTTTTGTGTGTAACAAATAAAAATGTTTGTACTGGAACAAATTTAATAAATTTAGTAAAACAAAATACACTAAATACTGTATTTAATTGGTCAATTTTTTCGCGTACTTTTATTTATTTAAAATAATTAGCATCTTTGCTTTTATTTTAGGTTTACATAAAAGTTAACTTGCAGAATATCTTTTGAAGTATTTTTTGTCCATACTAGTTGGTATGTGACTGACAAAACTGTTGGTGTAATTAAAACTTTATTTACATTCAGGCATAAATTGGTCACTCGTTTTTGAATAGGGATAGTCTAAAAATTATGTACTCGATCTGTTCTGTTGATTTAAACATTACAGGAATCATCAAAAATAAAATTTGTATCATGTAAAAATATTTATTTACCTGAAACCTTCATTTTTTTTCATTTACTGATTTGGAATTTTAGTGCAAGCTTAATCCTGGTAAATACAGTTTTTATTCCTTTAATACATAATTTCCCACAATACTATTGATATTTTATTTCTACTTTCCAAGTTTTCTCTAAGGCGCTAACTCTTTTATTTTTCCCCTATTACTCCTGGGATTATCTTAATGGCTATAGATTTTTATTATAATACATTTTTCTCGCTTTTTTGGCTTTCTAATACGAAGACATCTCCAAAAAAACTTCATCTGGGGAAAGAAATGTCATAAAGCTCAGGAAATCTTATTATCGATTCTGCAGTAACAAGCAATTTTCTGACTTGTAAAAATATGCAGTGCAATAAAAAGCAGAGGTATATTTTTTTATATACGCTATAAAATGGCTTCACTTCGGCTCATGGCTAAATTTCACCAAATAATGTTCTGATTAGAAGCAGAAAAAGTATCTTTAATAACAAGAACACTAAACCAAAAAACTGGTGTTAAAGGGAAAAATTAATTTCAAACTTTGTAAAATAACACACTTAAAAAAGATACTTAGCATGATCTTTCTGAAGATACTTTGTTGAATTATTCCCAAATTTGTAAAATGATTTTGAAAAATGATGTTCTTAGTTTGAATTTTTCTCGTGTTAGCTATGTTTCAGTTTCTTAACTGATGGCTCCTATGGAAAACAATTACAAAAATAATAAACTATCTTCTAACGAACTTGATACTGTACGTCATTTTATTGTAACATTACCTCTCTGAATAATATGCATGTCAAATATAGCCTTTGTCATTCTGAAGTATCGGTTCTCAAAGAAATCAATGCTAACCCTAATTTACGTATTACTAAAGCTGAAAAAGTTTATAAAACTGTCATCAGTAGCGGATCCAGAGTAGGGGCTAGGGGGCTTCAGCCCACCCCCAAAAGAGATTGCTAAACGGTAACATTCTGATTTGTTATACACTTTAAATAAATAACTTAGCCCCTCCCAAAAAGTTTTACATTGATTTAGACTAAAATTCTGCTTTATTGTACATTTTGTTTGGGTGAAATAAGCTTTTTTCAAAATTTAGCCCCTCCCCCAAAAAATTTTGGATCCGCTACTGACTGTCATACTTGATAAAGCATTGTATGTTTAAATATTAATAACAAGCTAACCACTGGGCCTTACACTAAGTTGAATTCTGATCCTACTAATAGCGATCTTCTTGAATTCAAATGCACTGCTGTAAACTTAAATCAACAAGCTAATTCTGTTGATTCTGTTGATCCATACATTCAGGAGCCCACCAGTAGCCGAGCACATAGCGCTCTCAACTAGGAGACAGGAAGTGCCTGTTTCAAACCTAGGTCACGCCCGACGACCTAGCCGTCCGGTGTTTTCCGTGGTTCTCTCAGAAACTTAACGTAAATTCAGGCTAGGACTCCTTAGAAAGACCCCTCCCCCATGAAGGGCACCTCTCCCTCGGCCTAGATCCTTAAAGGTGCAGACTATCCACCGTAGTTCCAAACCATCACCATCATCACCATGGTTTCAGCTTTCCTTAGAAGAAGAGTGCAACATTTTTTTTACTTTCTCGATGTCCTGATTCAAGTTTGTCTTCTTTTTTTCTTCTCCTAAACTCTTTGTTCTTAATCTACTGACGTTTGCAGCCCAGGTTTTGCAGTGGCTATCCAACCATTCTATCATATCTTGAATCCTGGTTCGATTCCAGCCTTGAGATAGGGTGTTAGCTTCTCTGGTCCTTCATAGAGGCTAACATTGGTCATCTGCTGGGTGTTTGTATAATAAAATGGCATACTTCGAGCCTTAAACGGCGAATGTCTGAATATCCTCCCTTAGAGAAATATAAACTACTAATACTCTCTCCCTAATTATCCTTACTATCAAAAACTCTCCGTTTTGCATTTACGTATCGCGTACTATCCTAATTTGTTCTGATTCATTTTTGCTTAACAATATGATTCGTTGCCTTAAATTCTCAGTTGTCGCTTGTGGTTTTATCTGTTTTATTGATATGATTCTTTTTCAATTTGGTAAGTTTCATTTTCCCCTGCTTCCGTTAATTCGTTTAATCGATTATTTGCACAACCTTTTTTTTAGCATTTATGTTACTAAGTTTTTAAACTTCTCAAACATGGAGATTTATTACAACTAAAGAAGGATGGGCATTTTATATTACCCGAAACTACTGTTTCGCTAATTACCTTTTTTTGTGTTATTTCACAAAACTCTTTCTTTAATTATGACAAAAATAATATTCTTTTAACTGTTGAATACAGTTTTAATTAATTCAGAACTTCAGTATCTAAGCATTTGCTGAAATTCCTTCGTATTGTGTTGTTGAATGTTTTTCAACGAAATAATTTTTTTACTTCGTTTCTTAAATTTTTGAATATAAAAAGTTTGTACAAGAAGTACTCAATACACACTAAAATTTTGTATTTAAAAATGCAATCGAACCACATTGCTTAATGGAATGTCTCGCTTATTGTAATGAATTTTCAATGTACCAAACCGTAATGATTAGTCACTGTGATCACGGATAAAGGAATGTGCCGCTTATTAGAATAAATTTTAGTGGAAAGTTAGCCATTCCATTAAGTAGATTTGACTGTACTGAATAAGAGCGTACACTTCAGAGATAACACTTTAGATAGAACATTTTAATTAGTTTAGAATATTTAATTAGAACATTTCAATTAGAACATTTTAATCACCTAACATAGTTTTAAATGAAACTTTTTTCGAATTATCTGAAATAAATATTTCAATGATATTAATGCTACTTTGTTTTCATTTCTTAATGAAGCTGTATAAATTAGCTTCTTTCTCTGATAAAATTCGGTATACAATTTTAAGCCTGTTCAGTAAAACCCCGGAAATTTTAATGTATTTGGATTCAATTCTGTAGGGTTTCTCATGTAGTATATTTCTCAAAACCCGATCTCCAGTTGCCTTGGTAACCGAATATGCTCCTTTGTTTGATTTCTTCGGTCTATTACTCTTGCTATAGAAAACCCATCCCCTCTTGAACTATGTAGACAATTGTTCGGAGACGGAAAGTCCGCAAGCTATACGAAAACTTTTCTTTCCTGTTTAACACAGAACAGTTTATGTTAGGCCACACAGAAAGAAACAAAGACAGAAATTATATAAGAAATATTTATGCTTAATGCTGTAGGGGGGCTTAGGATAAATATTACAGAGTGCTAGAGGTGGTGTATATGTTCTTCATTGTATTAAAAATGGCAAGTACAAATTTAATTGCATCCAATCAGTTACATAATAGAGAAATAATGCTTTGCAAAAAACTTAACTTTTTTTTGGAGCTACAAAAACACGTTATAGCTCGCAGACATTTGAACTTATTTTTTTGCGGTTTCTGCCTTTGAATTATAAGAGGGCGTTGTACCATATTGCCGTCACGTGACTATTGTGCTAACAATACCATGCACTAAATATGAAATGCTATAATTGGCCTATTTCATAAGACCCCCAGTCTACCGCACAAAATAAATGGTCAATTTAACGCATTTCTACACCTCAGGATTGTTTAATTTAAAATAGTATAGATGAATTTAAATGAATAATGTTTGTATTGTTACCAATTTCTATGAATAAAAAAACATAGCAATATGAGATTGAAGCAAGCATTGATATTTATAAATATGTGAGCTTTATTTTCTTATGAGGTAATACTTCTTGTTCAAAATCTAGTGATTGGGGATTGTAAGAGTCGTAAAGCAATGTTTATCACCAAATGCAGACGTTTCTATACTCCTCAAGAGTCGATGACCGAATTAATAGTTAAGACACTAGTTAAACATACAATCATATCTTTTCCGTCATTAATTTATGAGACTGAATATGAACAAACGAAGAATAAGTGCAATCACATTGAGTTAAAGGCTTGTACTTTAAACACACTTTCACAATAAGAGCATTAAAAAGCTGAATTCAAATTTTACAGAGAAAATTAATTATGAATATAAAATGTTACTTAAATCATATGTATAAAGGTTTCCATAAAATTTTAATTACACCTGGGGGTAATAAATATAAGAAAATATTGCATTTACACATATGAATATTTATAGATTAAAAATTTATAAATTTTCAGCTGGCAAAACTTGCATTTATGTTTAGTGCTTCATGTTTATGTTTAAGCTCATGTTATGTTTAAGCTAAAGGGATGCATCCCGAGAAGTTTGTTATTTTTTTAAGTTTATATTATTTGTTTTTATTTACAATGTCAGAAGAGAGACACTGGTATCGCAAATTCCTCACTTCAAAGCTTTTTGGCTTTATTTTTTTTCTTCCATGTGGGCTACTGGTAATGCGTCTTTCTGGTTAGTAATTAATATTGTTATGAGATCTGGTTTAGTGGATTATGTTCTGATTTTTATTTTATTCATTTGTTTCCCATTCAATTTAATAACAATATTTATGCATGACCATGCAGATAGATCTACCTGGTGTCGTATTTAGATAGTTTAAGTTTTATAGTAATTTACTGTTTATGTATTAAGGCAAACCTACACGCAAAGTATTTGCCTTTTGAGACGGTTGCTTTGAGCGGAGGATTTTATAGCAAGTTATTATTATTATGATCGGATCAGAATATAGCAATTTTGGGTCGGAAACGTCGTCTTCGTGTACCTGTTAATAATCGCTACTTTAGAATAACTCTTGGAGAGTTTGTCTAAATTCTCAATTGAGTTTCATAAGCAATGAGCTTTTCTATGACACTTTCAACAATGAAATGAAATAGAATTTGTAAACAACCAATTTTGGTTAAGTGTTTTTTGTGGAATATTCATTAGCTTTTGACATACGATGGTCGGAAAATTCCGTGTTAATTCAACACTTCTTCGAAACTGATTATTAACAAGTTAATATAAACGATGTTTCACATGATTCTGAATTGTCTTGGTCACCCTTTATATTTCTGACATAGTTTTGAATCACTCTATATATATATATTTAAGTTGAACCTCCTTAAGACAAAGTCCCAGGGTAGCATAAATCTTCGCATATTATCCGAAACTCGTACTAACTGATAAAACAGCGAAAGGCATTTACGAGGCTTTTAAAAATGAATCACTAAAACAAAATTATCAATAAACTTAAATGACTTCTGCAGATAAATATTTTATGGTCATTTTAAGTTAATCAGTACTTTTGCTACATTGCTATATTAACGCACATACACACATGACGATAGTAGATATGCAGTATAATATTCTTATTTTAAAAAAATTAGTAAGGCGAAAATATTTGCAAAAATATATTTTCCTCCTAGACTTAAAAAATATTTTTTTAGATTTCTTTGAAGTTTGCATTTTACATTTATTTAAAAAGGCATCCCCTTTTTCAAAATAGTTCAAATTACAATTGTCATATTCTTTTGTTTCAAAAAGAATATATGGCAGTTGTCCTAGTCGCTTCATTGAAAGACACGGAAAAAATTTCCACTTGCTACATCAGATTCCATTTTATTCACTTCTTGCTTTTCATCCTGTTTTTCACTTAAAACTTCCAGAATTATGGAATAATAATCCTATGGGCTGTAAAGTGATAACATTTTTTTTCGTTGGTTGCAATATTCATATCAAACGATGGAATTATTAGTGTTTTTCAAGTTAGCATGATGAGGAAACTGCATTCTTTTGTCGTAAGCGTTTTCGTCTTAACGAGATTTAACTGCATATATTAAACCAAATTTTACTTCTAAAGTCCCTTGTAAATAATGGTTGCCCATAGAGAGTAGTGTATTGGAAATCTTTTGAGTGACCCAATCATTAAAAAAATAAAATAAAATCTAGCTATGCTTCCTGCACGTCTTTCAGTAAAATGAATTTCATCTTTATAACGTGTAGCAATCGATACCTATTTAAGACAGAATATGGACAGACAGACAGAAACTGAAATCAAAACAAAACACTTTTCAACTTTGGTAAGTATTAACAATATATTTTTGTTATAAAAGCAGCTAATTAGAGTAAATTAGCTTTATATATTATTCTCAAGATGCAAATTCAAATTTTTAAATATTTTAATACATTAGTTAACAAAAAGCTCAGTAGTGCTTCAGTGAAAACTGGAGTACAATGAACGGAACTTCATCTAAGAGGGTCAATATTAGTTTAAATAATGAGGTTATACCAGAAATTTAACAAAACTCCATTCTTAGTTCTTAAATCTAAATTCATTCCAGGCAAAATCAAACAGGTACAGATACTGGAGGATTCTAAAGACACACTGAAACCATTACCTCCGAAATCCAACTTTTTTATGATACCATACATACAGTAATTACTCGATCGCAGTACGGACGGCCCGATGTTAATGAAAAATGTGACACCGTTCCCGCGGGTGCATAAGCCCTCAAGTTTCTATAGCAATGGAAAAGCCCCACCCTAGCGTATTTGCAGGCACGCAAATGTGTGTTTGGTTTTCCGCAACGTTTATTCCGGGATTTGATTAAAGTGCAGGTGAAAAAGTGAGGCGAATGTCTCATATCTACTAAATGAATTTAGCTTAATAGGTGTGTGCCATCTCTGCTTTATGGAAATTTAAGTTCAAGGTTGTACATAGTTACAGTTTTGATAAAAATATATATGTATTATTATTATTATTATTATTATTCGATTCAGATGTTCAGATCCAAATCGCGTGCTTTATTTTTGACATTTTCAAAAAGATATCTGTAAGTGAAGTTGTGTTGTTTTGGGCCTTCTAACTCGTTTTTACTATATACCTGTGTATATCTCTCAAACAATGCAACTTGGGAATCATCGGACGTTGTGTGATGGCTGAACCGTTAAACGCATTTAGTTCTATTAGTGCATTCTTCGTGAAAATTTTAGTTCGAGGTTATACTATTTCGTGGGAGAAAATATCGAATATTTTTCATTCTATTTAGAACATTGTGATCGAAATTGCGTGTTTGCTTTTCGACATTTCGAAATAGATCATTGTGATTTAACTTGTTTTGTCCGCATTCGCTAGTTTCTGCGAAAAATCTCGTAGCTATGTGAAAGTCTTCTCTCAAACTCAGGGGCGAAGCCTTCAGTCCGCGCACGATGCGCAGATGAGTAGCAGGTTTCTGAAAAATGCGAAGAGCTTTGAACTTGAATTCAGGGTATTTAAAAACCCAATTTTATAAAATTTTCGCAATAGAATAATCTTTTTTTTGTGAAAAGGAATGGCTTATAAGGTAATTTTATTATTTTCTTGTTTGGTTTCGCAGAGAAACCTCCGTTTATACAAGATTCTTACTGCTGCCATCTTTTGGTCATAAAGGAAATCGTCCCGACCTGAAAAGAGATGCGCTGATAACAGACCATCTCGTCCGATGACGCGCGCAGTTCCTTGGCCAATCAAATAGCGCGAAAATTTCGGGAGGAATATACGGTGAAAAGTGAGCCAGGTCATCTCTAAAAAGATAGCATCCAACCAGCGTTTTAACACCACTAGGCGACTGAACTGATTGATTGTACAAAAAATATATAAATACGTGTGCATGTGAAAGTTGACACGAACGAATTACAGAACGGCAATGTCTATCTGTGGGATGCGTTTAATTTGGTTTTAAATTAAAATAAATAAAATCATTTTTTAAAATGATTTTTGAAATTAAATCATTTCTTGTCTCTTCTTACTTTAAATTCTTGCGTAATTTCTTTATATAATAAGAAAATGCACTGCTGTTTCATGTAACTTATTCTGAATATAATAAAATTACTTGTTATGTTGAAAATATTTTGTTTGTTCTTTTGATAAATACTTTAATGCGAAAAAAGAAAAAAAATAATAAATTTCTATATTTAAAAAAATGTCCTATGCATTTGTAATTTGAATATCTCAAAAAATGGACTATTTTTCTGAGGCTAGAAGACCCATGCTTTAAAAAGAATTCACACATGTAAGAGATTCACCCAAAGTGAAAATCGGATGAGTAATATTTCATTGCTATCGATCGAGAAAGAAATGTTGGCATCCTTAAGACAAAGATTTTTACGACATAATAATCGGAAAATATTCATCCAAAATAAGAATGTATTTTATTTTCAAATAATGGATGTATATTATTCTTTACTGTTTTGATAAGTACAATATCTGTACATATCAAAATGTCCCATTTCTAATTAATAAATTTCTAAATAAATACTAATAATAATAACTATTTAAGATTATTTTTCATTTTTAATTATTAAATCTCTAAATAAATAATACAAATAACCATTTAGGATGTGATTTTTTTCAAACGTTAGATTATCTTATTTGCTTTGAAGTACATCCAAAATGCTCTTTATTCTTACACCACCTCATTAAAGTATTCGAGTGTAAGTCAAATTTACTGTGTTAATGTGTTCGATCTTATGTATATTGTGTTACATAAAAAATAAATTATAGTCCAATGACAACGTCTAGTATTTCTTTTGAGTTATCTGTTTTTTGAAAAATGAATCAGTAATCAACCGAATCAAATAAGAAATTCAGCTTAGACTAGAATAGGAATTTTTTTTTAAATATTTTTGTACTAAATATTTAACTTAAATGTTGATAAAATATATGAACATAATATTTTTGACTATTTGCATCACACCATGATCAAAATTTTCTTTTCGTCGGTCGTTTCATTAGAACTTATAACATAGTGTGTAGATGTGTGCTTACGCTGGCGGGGAAGAGGGGGATAAATCTGTAAGCAGCGATGACCATGGCATATATTCACGCCTCGCCCCTGCTCAAACTTTTGATTGATACTGAAATTTTTCAGTGTTATAAAACATATTAGTGTCTTCTTCGCATTATAGGCATGCTAATTTAAAGGAAGATACATGCTATTTTGAAAAAAAGACATGTATTTTTCATTCGATTCGTATCTTGATATTTAAGTAACCATCATGATTTCTGACATTTTGTAAAA
Source organism: Cheiracanthium punctorium (assembly GCA_038373885.1). Classification (NCBI taxonomy): domain Eukaryota; kingdom Metazoa; phylum Arthropoda; class Arachnida; order Araneae; family Cheiracanthiidae; genus Cheiracanthium; species Cheiracanthium punctorium. The sequence goes on from JAWZYV010001112.1 coordinate 310,216, forward strand.
TATGCCAATGATTTAATTTTTTTTGTCTCTGATAGCTCTTTTTATTCAGAAAATATCGTAAATTCACGTTTGTGAAAGTCTCTTTTGGCCTCTAAACGAACTTAGCTTTATTGGGGTCATCTTCCGTTCTTCAAAGTTTCATTTCATGGTTATACTAAACTCGAGGCAAACGAAAAGTCATATTCTTTCCTATCAATAGGATGTTGAAATAGCAATGGCCTATTTAGTTTTAAAATTTTTAAAAAGTAACTGATCCAAAGTTATTTTGTCTCTGTTCATTCTCCTCCTTTGTAATATATATCGTAAATGTAACTTTGTGAAATCTTTGCTTTATGGGAATTTCCATACAAAGTAATTAATATTTCGGATTTTTAAAGAAATTTTATATTTTGATACTCAGAAACTGTGTCTATAGCAAAGGTTATGTGGTCTGTTAACTCAGTCTAAGGATAATTTTCTTGAATGTAACTCTGAGGTCTTGACAATTAAGCTTATTTACAGATATCATTTCTGTTTTCTAGAAATTCTGATTTATTTATTTTTTTCTACTTCTTTTAAAGCTACTTCGGTTCTTATTTAAGTTTTGTTGGTAATTGGTCTTCAGTTCCGTCGGGCGGTTGCGATTTGCGACAACGATCCGCGGTAGCGCTGGAAAGTTAACTAGCACTCGGCCACCGCTGTAACAGTGAACGGTAAAAAAAGTTTTTATTTTTCAACCAGCGGTACAAAATTTCATACATTGATATAGTGTTACTTTTTTTAATGAAAAATACTATGTTAATCTCAGGGTTTAATTAAATAAGAAAATAAACATGCTAATTAATGATACTAACTAAAAGAGCCCCATGTATTCTAAACTTTGTTCAATCTTTCTGAAATTTGGTAAAAAGGTACTTCATAAATGTTTGAATATAATTTAGTTCTAGTTTTATTAGATTAATTGTTTTTATCTTTTGTGTCTGTGTGTGCTATTTTTATTAAACTTTTACAGAAAAATCACAAATGTTTCCCAAAATATTGGCTTATTTACTAAAGTTTGATTTTAAATAAAAACTTAATACTAACTTGTTTTGTAGCTATATAAATCGAGTTTAGGAAGAAAAGTCTATAGTCAGAGCAAAAATTGATACACATGGAGCTTTTTTGAATACTATAACTAATTAGCATACTTAGTTTGTTTTCTTAAATAATTAAATTTTGAGATTAACTTGATTTTTCATTTTTTATAATCAAACAGCACTACACCGAAATAGAAAATTTGATATCGACTGGTTAATAAATACAAAAAAATTTTTATAGTCCATTGTCGCCTTAATAATCCTGTATAAGATAGCATTTAAGGAAGTGTTTTAATATTCATCCATTTTAAATAACAATTTTTTTTTTCAAACATTGTATAAAGTGTCTTTTACTTAAATCTCACAGTAGATGCCAATTTCCGTTCTTATAAATTTCGTTAGATAATTTTAGATTCAAACAAAATATTTTTAATTTTTGTACGTATGAAAATTCAGATAACTATATCACATATCTGTATTTTTATTTTTTTTAACTCTGAATGTTTTAAATGCTTTTTAATAGCATTGTGCTTTTTAATCGCAAAGGGCACACGAAGATTCATTTAATGCTTTAGCACGAGTTAAATAGGAACATTTCCCTTTTTTATCTCTTCCACATAATTTATCATTGGGAAGGTTTTGTTGACACACCAACGATACCTTTTTTGCAGTTAATTTAGAAAGCAATGGAGCACGAAAAGAGATATCGCTAACATTGCGGGTAATCCATTAGCTTTCGATGATCATTGTTAACTGGCCAAGTTATGCTTCGATTCATTTTTAGAGTGTCGTTTTTTTCTGAAAGGATATAAAAAATAATTTTGCTGATTCTTTTTTATTATTTATTAATTTATTTTTTAGAAAAATGAAGATTTATTCCTATTATCTTTCTCTATATTCGATGTTTCACAATTCATAAGGGTCGTGCTTATTTGGTTGGAAATATAAATTTTCATATTTAATAATGCAGTTTTGTTTCATATTTTTTAACGTTATATCCTGTGTTTAAAATGTTTGAATACATGTTTTAATATACATACAACATTTGATATCTTCACTAATTATACTTTAATTGAAGATTTACCAACCACGCCAAATTTAATCAAAAGATATAGAACTTGATTTACAGAAATTTTAATGTGTTTCAACTCCTAAGTAAAGCCGTATTTAAAATTAGTTTCTGCTTTTCGTCAAAATTGATCTTTTAAGATTTTGCTTCATCGCACAACATCCCGTCTCAAAAGATTATGTTTGTAATGTTATGAAACAGTGGTAAATTACTATAAAACAGTTCGTTTAAGGAATCAACCTCTGTAAAGAATGTAATGAAGTTATTTTTCACTTTTAGTTATTTGAAGCAATGAATTGTCATATATTTTCAAGATTTTCCTGCGCGTAAAAACGTAAATTTCTCTAAATCCTAAAATAAGACAATTAAATTTTTGAGGGTGGCTCATTTTCTCAACGAGATTAAATTTCAGTTTTGATGCTTAAATGCGCTATTTCATAACAATTTGTATTCATGTTTTGAGATTATAAATAAAAATATTTTAAAATAAAGATGTTTTCATTTTATTAGAATTATAGTTTTTTTAATATATTCTATAATATAATGCACATAAATAAGCAATCTTTCAAACATTAAGAAAAATCCATTCCAATCCACTCCACCCCAATCCACTCCAGAAAAATCCTCCCTTTTTTTGACGCAGCTGGCACGCCAGCTGCGTGAAAAAAAGGGTCTCTAGATCTGTGGCACGTGATGAACGTTTCGATCGTCCGTCATCTTGCTAGTAGTTATGTCGAGCGATGGCAACGGCTGCCCTTTTTACAGCATTGGGCAATCTATCCAGCTGTTCTCGCATTCTTCCATTTTTCAGCAGATGTCAGTGCTGTTAAAAATAATCGTGACAATTTTTTTACGGGAAATGACGTGCTAAAAAATAAAGGATTCTCGTGGAGCTATGTCACCCGCAACTATTTTTATAGAAATCAAATCTATTCTTCGTGACTGGCAACAGTCAAAACGTCAGAGTTTGGTGTTCCCAGAGCGGGAACACTGCTCGTTAAAGGGATAAACCAAAACATCAAAGTTTCTTACCTCCTCCAACTTTGCTGTTCCCTTCATACATAGAATTGCATCTTAAATTGTCACCCAAAAAAAATATTATTTTCCATACAAAATTCACTTCAAAAACTCGTTGGATTTTAAAAAGTGTTTATTTGTCAGTTTAAGTAATTTATTAAAGGTAAAACAACGCGAAAAACAACTTAACTTTAAATACCGAAGCATTAAAACAATGTCTTTTTATTTATTTATTTTTCAGTAAGATAAACAAAAAACATACCTATAGGTTTAAATATAGACATTTTTATGTTTTTCTTGTAGCATGTTCATAAAAATGCAAGCGTATTTATTTTAATAGTTCTCAAAACTTCTGTAATCATTATCTTGTAAAGCTGAAATGTAGGATAAGTCACGTAAACAAAGCTTTTCAATATAAGTTCATGTATGCTTCTATTCTAATAACTGATTAATAACCTGTAAGAGTAAATAAATGATGTATACTCTACAAAAATGAGGGTTAGTTCAAAAATCAAAACAAATGACCGATCTTTGAAAATGATACATCAAAAATACTATTTTTAAAGCATCATTATAGTCATTCGCATTCTTCTGCATTTCCTATCCTATCCATTACACGCCACAATGCATTTGGCGGCTAATGCACCTCGTCTAAATGTATTAAGCTGCAACTTAATTCTAAAGATATACACATATGTCTCTTAAAATAGCTGGTCTCTGTCTTGATTAGATGTTCAATTACCGGCTCCGCGTGATTTCGTGATACCATCTGCACCTACAGAATATTAAAAAAAAATAATGATAATATATTTTACACGGCCCAATACGATATTTCTTACTTGTATATTCCCACGCATCTAACTTTTACTTTCGATTCAACCGTAATTCACCGAGACACGCAACTTTTATACATGATTCACACTTGTATACTATGTTTTCAGCAGAAAAGAACAATCAAGAAGCTTAAAACATGCGCTGTTTAGGTAGGGTTTTGTGGTCATTTTCTATGTATTTACTTACATGTGGAAAAAACAATCTTTTCGGGATGTATGGGGGGATGTTTACATTCGCTATAAAAATAAAAAAGTAAATAAACTGATTGGGATTTTAAGTCTATTAGACAGCCGTAAGCTTTTAAAATATATAATTTTTAGTGCTTTTCCATATGAAGCTTTAACATTATATTTTTTAACTAGGGAGTTATTATAAAAGTATATTTTGAAAAGCAAATAATATTTATAAAAAAAAATTCAAGTCAAATCCTACTTAGGTCAACAAAGAAAAATTTTATTTTAGTTGCTTTTTATTAAAATTAATTAATTAATTAATTATTAATTAATTAATTAATTCAGGGGCATTTGTGAAGCAAGAGTTGATACCGTTAATCCAGTTTTTTTGTTTAGTTTATTGTTTTCCTTCATTTTTAATCCCACGTAACAGGATCTAAAATTAATTTATTAAATTTAATTAATTAATTAATATTTGAAAAAACTGTTTTAACATCAAGTGTCATCAAGTTACATCAAGTTACTACAGACATAATGCATTCTGGCAAAAGGCGTTCTCCAGGCGTACGCGAAACCCAAACTCTGCCATCTGACTGGTAGAAAGATTGAACCTTGACTCATCACTCCAGAGAATCTGTTTCCACTCATCTATGGTCCAATTTTGACGTACCTTACACCACCTCAACCGAGCAGCGCGGTTGGATTTTGTAATCAAAAGCTTGTGAGCGGCAGCACGACCATTGAAACCAAGCAATTCTGTTTCCTTGCGGATGGTATTTATCGAAACAACAATCCTGGATGCTTGTTGGAACTCTTGGAGTATGTGGGCCACCGGTTTGGAGGGTTTTTCCAATTTCTTTGGACAGCACTAGTCGATCTCTATCTCTTAGTTTCGTGGGTCTGCAGGTCAAAACGCATTCCGACAGTCACCATTCACCTTCCACTTCTTAATCATAAAATCCACTGTCGATTTTGGAATGTTTAACTCACTAGATATGTCCCTTAAAGATCGACCATTTCTTTGATATCCAACAGTTACGCCTTTCTCGAAGTCAGACAGCTCCGAATTTCATGGCATCTTGCATGCGAGTAATGCTGGTGCATAATGCTTTTCCCTACTCGATATTTAAGTACAGATGACGTGACGTAGATCAGAACCGCAGATATGCTCATTTGGATGGGTATCCAAATACTTTTAGGTAGATAGTGTAGTTCTCACAACAGTCAAGATGCGGCCAGTTTGATGCACTACCCTCTAATTATTCAAGGGCAGAAAGTGCAGAGAAATTATTTAAGATATCTGCGTGCTCTGGCTTATAACGTCTCCGAGATATGTTTAACCCATTTGTGCCTGGATATTTTTGCGACTTTCTTCGATTTTTACTGACAACAGAAATAATAGATAAATTTCTGATGTCAACTTCTTGAACAAGGGATGATTTCTTTGAAAATCATTATGCATAAAAATCGAAATATCAACATCCTACTTGGTCATGTTAAAATATTTTGTAGAGTTGAGGCTCAATACTCATGAATAAAGGCTAGGAAAAATAAATAACGTTTTCGACTAATAGCGAAAATGCCGTCCCAAAAAAGTTACGCTAGGCATAAATGGGTTAAACAAAGATGGTCAGGAGCGTTTCATGAATTTGAATGTAAATGCTAGAATGCAAAAAACATATTATTTATTTGGCAAATTTCTGTACGTCCCCTGAAACGCGATCATCGAACGTGATTATTTTTTTCCCTTCGGGAGCCATTGAAAAGTGGCTAGGAATGGTCAGAGATATGAAAATAAGCCATCATATATTTATTTTCATATCTCTGACCGTTTTTAGGATATAATTCTCAAAATTTGGGCATTACCTCATTAGTGTAGGGAACACATTTTACGAATTGTTTCTGTACAGGCCACGTTTACAAATTTAGAAAGTGTTACTTTTTAAAAATCAACGAGAGGAAGTTTTTTTAACGTAGTCTTTAAAAATAAAATACCTTATTTTGAAAATTTTTTCAACTTGCATTCTCTACTTATGTCTAATGGATGAAGAATCAAAGCTTGATACCATCTTTTGGGGAAACCCAGATAATATGCTTTGCTTATCCAAGGAAAAACTTTTACATTCTTTTTTTACCTGAATACAGGTGTAAATATTCATATTTTCATGAATAAACTCGTAGTGTGACTCTTTAAGGACTTTAATAGAATACTTCAAGTGATTTAGATTCGCAAAGGAATTCAAGATCACAATCGTTCTATGCAAACGTTAAAAATCACTATAACAGTTATTTCAGATGGTAACCAAACTTCCTAACAAATAGAAGCGAAGAGAGAATTTTTTAGAAATGATTGTGCTATCTGTAACAGCATAAATTGAAGCTGATTGAAAAGTCAAATAAGTTTTAAAAATCTTTAAAACTTTGTATTGCCCATCGGTATTATTGACTGAATACCGATTAGTTAATAATTATTGACTGAAGCACGAAAACAGCCGTTGATAGACTACGTTTTGTCATTCTGACTCATCTTGCGTCCATTCACATTCCATTCAGCCAAGAAAATTTATTATTGAATTTTTTTTGCCCTTTTCACACAGTAAAACTATTTAAACACATTAGAATTCCTTTTTTTTTCTTGTTCAAAATTCAAAAGTTTTTCACTAAAAGGAAACTTTAATGCGTAGATAAGATAAGAAACCTTTAATTGTTTTGTGCTTTACTTATATCATTTAGTTCCTCCAATCGCCACTGCTATGCATTAGCCCAGTTTTATTAAAAAAGTAAACCCGTAAAACATTTACAGTTTTTTTTATGATGAGCCTGAAATGTAATGGTAGTTCCGGGAATAAACAATTAAGTAATAGTTTAGACTAAGACAAAAAAAATCCTGATTTTAGTGTTTTTTTCTACATGAAACTCAGTATAGCGAGATAACTCATGGAACCAAGAATGGATGTTCTGTAATCAGAGTAAGATGTCGGTGCTAGAACTCCATTTCAGCAGTCGCATTAATCTTACTTACGATGTAGCAAACATTCTAACACAATATAAATGGTGGTTCTTGGATAAATGCTGATCTGAAAAAAATACAAGCTATAAAGCTTTTTCCAAATCTAGATTCTCGTATTTTTATGAACTGCAGTGGAATGATACAACAAAGAATTTCACTCTTCCTAAATGTAAGGTGACAGTCAATGTTAGTTTGAATGCCTTTTGTTTTAAATGCATTTCTAGAAAAACTTTGAAAATTTTCTTTTTTTAAAGACCTTCTAATTACTTTTTAATGCATTTCTAATATATCGTTATTCGGGTATTAATAATATTCATCAAATACAGTAGAAATGTCAGTCAGTATTGTCCTATTTGTTATTTCTGTTCAGGAATTTTGCATGTATTAAGTATTCCATATCTGAAATATGTACGCATTTCTGTATCATTCTTTGCCATTCTACTTTAATAGTCCTGCACAAAAACATCTCCGAAAACCTTATTTCTCTTTTTTTTAGATTTCGTTAAAGAGGGGCAAATCAAGTAATGAAAAAATACCAAAATAACTCATCGATTTTTGCACTTAATTGATGCAATATTCTTCTATAATGAATGACAGTTTTACCGGTAACGGTACTGTTTCCTAAAATATGTTGCTATTAGAGAAGACAATAATAAATCCTTCTTGGCCTCGTAACTCTTACCCACAACGAGTTGATGATCGCGTAGCGTGACTCTTTAACTCAAATTACCAAGACAAAGCCGTTTCGAAGTGTTATAACGACTCGACTTATTCTGCATTTGCTGATGGAAATGCAATGCTGGTAGAACATCATCGGTACATTTTATGGATTGTTTAAATATCATGAAGTCCGGAAATATCCGTTCAGAGTAACGGTGGTTTGGTGGACGCTTTCTACATAATTAAGAATATCTGAGTTAAGGATATTGCATTTTTTTGTGCATGATATATGCGGAATATTCTTTTAAGTAAGTGCCTGTTTTTAAGAAGTTAAAGGCAATTTTTGAAAATACATTTATCTTCTGATTCTACAGTTGTTTGTACACATGTACATATTTTTCTTTACTTTCCACACAATCACGTGGGGAACTCAAATCTTAAAAGTAATTTTTTCAAATGTTCTTTCATCAAAGAAACTTGCTACCTGCTTCGATAAGTATAGTTTACTGCTGTTTTCAAGTCTTCGTCATTTGTACAATACTTGTAGCCAAGATAATGTTTAGGTATTAAAAAGATACTTTTTGTACTAAAAAATCGCTTGGCGCAAGATCTGGTCTACGGTAGATGAACCAAAATTTCTCGGTCAAACGAGGCGATTATGTTCTGGTCTGTAAACAATGGAGTAGCAAGGGTTATGGAGCCTAGTGTGGTCCTTCTGTCTGCCGCTTCCTTCTTCCTAAATTCTGGCATTAAAAAATTTTACTATGAACACTAAAAAGTGTTTATTGAATTTAATAAAATTTGAAAATTTGTTTGGTCAAACATTTTGATAGTTTTGTTGTACTTATTTGACAAAATTTGTTTGATTCAACCAAATCAATAACAAAATGCTTTTAATTTTAACAAAAAAACTCTTTGTTTCGATTGGACAATCAGTCTTTCAACATCAGTTTACGCATGTGTCAGTGGACGATGCGATGCGAGCCAGACGAAAGATCAGTTTCTCTAAAACAGTTAGTAATGTGTATTTTATTAATACGTTAAACTATGGATTATATAAAATCTCTTACATACTGGACACTGTTCGCTTCTAAGCCCTGTTGTGTTTTTCCGAGGGTCGTCCAGACCCCTGTTGGTGTTTTGTGCCCTCAATACTTTTGGCTGATGTATAGCTTTAACTCCGTGGCATATTTTTTTTTCCAATTCAAGCTGGTTGATTCCTCGATACCAAGAATATTCAGGAGTAGAAAGCCGTTCGCCTGAACGAAGCTAGAAACCCCAGAGCACACCAAAAACAGCAAATACAAAATATACTAATCGACTGGGGTTTAACCGAGTTAGTCATCCGTTTCTGAAGTAAGTCTAATTATTTTACCTATTCATTAAAATTAAAATTTTTGTTTTTAATTCTTTTATCTGCATCTACATAGTTTAAAACAACCCATTGTGAGATTTGTCAAAGTAAACGCCAGAATCACATCTGTGTATCCGGGATAAAATAAATATGTATTCAAAATGGATAGCTCAGAAAATGAAATGCTTATTTGATTTAATAGACGTGTTCAATGTTTGCACACTACTATATAATTCATTCTTTTTGCGATTATCATGAATGATATGTTGTTTTTTTTTTGTTGTTTTTTTCTATTCTATTTTAAAGTTGTTCGCATGCATTTCCCCGAAAATGGGGAGCGCCCCTGCTTCATTAAGCGCGAAAAGAGCATTATAAGATAACATAGAATAAGTTTGGCACAGTTTATATTATTATTAACAACAAAATTATGGAAGCAGTTGTATTTAAGGAATGTTACTCTCAAAATACTGCACATTTTTCACATTCTTACGATGCATTTTTACCTTGGTTAATTTATCGAATTATGTATTTAGTATGCATAAACAATGTTTCGCCAATTAAAATAACTAATTCAATGGTTATTTATGTGCATACCTACCTAACTTTACTTCTAACGGTTATTTTGCCTTCTCACATAAAACGCTTCTTTCACCGATACATATTGGTTGTTTTCATGTACAAGTGGTAAATAGGGTAAGGCCACCAGTAATTGACAATTTAAGAGCATTAACTAATAACTGCTAATTACTAAAACTATCTAGAAACAAAATTTTCGTTCTCAAGACTTAAATTAACTTTGAAAATTCATGTAAGGTATACTTCATTACAGACTACTGGAAATTTCTATTTTTTCTATGTTTAAATATTGTCATGATGGCGACATTAGTAATTGACACCAAGAACAAAATTTTGCCTCCAGCGATTGGCACTGCCTGCTCCAGTGATTTGCACCTAAGAAATGAGTAGAAAAGCATACTAATTTAATTTTTAATGCAATTAAGTAAAAATGACTCAAGAAAATGAAGTGAAATTTGGTGACACGATAGAAGATCACTCAACTTAAACTATAGGAGACTTTTTTTTTAAATTTAGATCAGAGTTTGTGATTTTACGAAAATCGTTTTAAAAAGCGTGTATATTTGTTTGCGCATCTCGTAATAACGACTAAAGGAAATTAAATGAAAATTTGTGGCATGATAGGTGGTCACTCAACTTAAACTATAGGCAACGAATTTTTAAAAATGTTTTTTTAGATTTTCAGATTTTTTAAATCTTCTTAAAATGCGCATTTTTTTTTCATACATCACGTAAGAACGACTAAAGCGAATGAAATGAAATTAGGTGGTATAATAGGTGAAAGTGCAACTTAAACTATAGCTGTCCATTTTTTTGAAAATTTGGATTCGTTTTTGAGATTTTGAGAAAAATTATTTAAAATGTGTAAATAATTCTTTGTCTACACATAAAAACTTTCGATGGAAATGAAGTAAAATTTAGCATAATCATAGGTAGTCGCTTTTAAACTATAGGTGTCAAATTATTTCTTTTTTTCGATTTTGAAATTTTGCGAATATAGAGAAAATGTTTGTTCCATTCCTGAAAAATTGTAATGGAATAGAATTAAATTTGAAATTATTTTATGGGGCAAGTTAATGTGTGAACTATAGAACCAAAATTATTTCAAATATTTTGAGATTTTGTAAAAATTGTATAAATGTTTGTTCTCGGATCCCTCAAAAACAGCATTCGTGAATAGAATGAAATTTAGTAGCATGTAGTAAAGACTTACTTTAGTAACATGATTAGTAACGACTAAAACTAAAAATGCCTGATTTTATTTTATTTTTGAGTTTGAATAAATTCTAGAACTTTGCAAAATTACATTTTTTTAAAAGTGGAATCACTATAAGGCGTCTGGAATTAATATATTAGCTACTTAATTTTTATTTTTAGTCTTTTATTTGCCGTTTTAGATTTCTTGAAATTTGAGCAGTTTTTTTTAGGCATAATCTTAAAATATCTGTAGCGAATCAAACAAAATTTAGTTACAGCAGAGGAGTGACCTCTTGACATGAAAAGCTTTTCCACTAAAATAAAACATTATAAGTTTGAATATAAAATGTTTTCTCTATCGAGAATTTCTCTCAGCATTTATTTACTATCTAACCTGGAATCATTTAACTATTGACAGAAGTTATTGCTTTTTATAGTTTCGCCAAAAAGGTTACTTCCGTTCTTTGTACTCCTATAATGCTGACGAAAAGTCAGGCTTTTCGGAAATCGGCATTAAATACTAACCTGTCGACGACGGGTACTTCAGCTAATAGAATTCAATTTAAAATAATTTCTGAAAAGAAATATGGTTTAACTAGGAACAGGTTGATAATGAACTTATCTTAATTTCAACATTAAACTAGCTATTGAGAATCACTATATTTTTAGCACTGAATTTAAAATCTCAAATTTTGATATCTAGAACCCCTGGAGATAAAAAAAAATGTTGCACAGAAAAGGAAGATAAAGGCCTAAGTTGTTATTAGATAGCACCATTTTATAAAGGTTCTATTAGATAAAGAATTAAAATGTGTTACCACCTTTTTGGAATACCCTGTATATTAAAAATTATTTAAATATAACCTGCATTTACAAGAAAATGAATGCAGTTATCATAAACTTCGCTAAAACACGGTAACTAATATAAGAGTCAATTGTTGGTGAAATCCACTTTTTCTTACCCAATAATTGACATCCCGTCTTAAATAAATAAATAAATTCATGTGCTGAAAAAATCTCTTCATATTTACATTATGTCTATCATCTAATAAAATGCAGGTAATATTGGTTTTCTAAAAAGAAATGTGCTACAAATAGAAACAGGTTGATAATGAAATAATCTTAATTTCGGGATTAAGCCAGCTGCTGCGAATCGGACTTTATTTTAGCACGCAATTTAAAATCTCAATTTCAGATTCCTAGAACCTTCTGGAAGGAAAAGAAAATTGCATAAAATTGAAGACAAATGTATAAATGGGTACTAAACAGCACCATTTTGAAACATTTATGAAATAAAAGTTTATTATAATAAATTATCGGGCAAAAGTGTCAATTACTGGTGCACCTACCAAATTCATCCAAATTTTGGCATTAAATTATTTTGAATGTGACTACATAATAAAAAACACACTCATCATGAATTTTTGATAATGTGGCTGTCTTAATGAGTTTGGTTTAAGCGGAAGGAAAAAAAACTTGATGTTGAAGTTGATAAAATTAAACTTGTAGGTACATAAAAACACTCAAATAAAATCTAATTCTTCATGAATAGATAACTAATTAGTTTTACTTCTGAAACTTTCAACGAACTGTTTATGGGTTAAAAAAATAACATAGTAAAATCAACAAAATAATTTTGTTAAATGAGCCATGAACACAAGTTAACAAAAAAATTGTTAATTCAAACAAATAATTTGGTCGGTTTTAACCAAATAAACCATTTAAACAAATAGTTTGTTTAAATTAACAAAATATTTGTTTGTTTTAAAAAAATTCGTTAAACTGTCAAAATGTTTTGTTGAAATAACCAATAATTTTTACAAAATAATTTTGTTAATTTAACAAAAATTTCGTTGGCGCTATTTCAACCGGATAATTTTGTTGATTTAATAAAATTTTTGTTGATTCAACAAAACATTTTTTTCTGTGTGCTATATTAAATTTATGGATTAACCACTACTTACACAAAAACTAATGACTGAGAATATTGGTCTCGAATGCTTTTAAAAAATTGAGTATTTAAAAATATGTTTACCTTTTTCGAAAGTGAAATATCTATATTTTTCTCTGAAATTTTCTTAGTTTTGAAACTTTCATTTTTTAATAGCATGTTTTTGAAAGAACAGATTTCCCAGCAAACACACACCTGCTGGTGGAGTACCTTGCCAGTGCCTTTCTGCTTTTACGTCCAGTACTTGCCCGGCACTGCAAAGAGTAACTGAATCGTACCAAAAGTGGTCGCCCGAGAAGTACCTTGCCAGAAGCCCGGGAAGGCAACGGCACTCTGCTGGCATTCTGCATGTGCCGGCCGTTACTCACAATAAAGGCACCGGCCCATTAAGTTTATAATGCCCAAAATGAAACGGCCGTGTGCCGGCTATTATTAAAAATAAAGGCACTGGCCTCGTACCTTAACAGTGACTACAATGTAATGGCACGGTACCGGATTAGTGCCTATTTACAGTAATGCTGCCATAATTAAAATACAAGCCAGTGGCGGATTCGGGGTAGGGGGCTTATTCATCAACCCCCACCCCCAGCCCGTTAAAAAAAAAAAAACATTCCTTAAGGGTAACATTTTGAAAGATAAAAAACAACACAAATGAAAGATAAAAAACAGCAAAATCCGTTGGTCAATCGTTTGCAAATTATGTGCGCCTATCATTAGTGAATTGTGTGCAGTTTTCAGAAACTGCAATTTTCTTACAAATTTGCAGTCGCAAAAGATTTTTTTTTTTTTTTTTTTTTTTTTTTTGTGAGAGAGGCGGTAACACATTTCAGAACCAACATAAAATCATTTATAAACAGTTTAATTTCAATATTTCAGAGTTAGAGATTTTATAAATGAGTTATAATACTTTATGGTTGATGTATATATATATATATATATATATATGTGTGTGTATGTACTAATCAAAATCTTACAGGAAGTAATAATTAATAAAATTGTACTATGATTACACACATAACTTTAGGGTTATATCTTAGCTATTCTTAAAAGAAATTTTCTGTATCTATATCTGTTGTATACTGCATGATTCAAATTTTATGGAAGAAAGTACATTTATACACTAAAATAAGTATCATTAGTAACATCACCGACTTAAAAAAAGTCACCAGTTTAGTAGCCATTTTCTCAATTTTAGTTCCCAAAATAGTAACATTTTCGAATGATTTTGTAGTTAAGAAATAAACATGTTTAATTTAGCTTCATTTAAGAAGGATTGAATAAAATGATAAATTTAAAAACTTCATATATATATATATATATATATATATATATATATATATATATATATATATATATATATATATATATATATATATATATATATATATATAACAGAACATATAATACATTTATTTTTATAGTACGATTAAAAAAACAGATTAGAATGTTTGCTGAAAGCTCAGTAGCAGCTTTAAAAAAAAAAAGGAAGTTGACAAAAACCAACACCAGATTTTCAAATGAGTCGCCTGGAGTATGGTACAAGTAGCCAAAACTTGAAAATAGCATGAAAATGACGTTTCTTGGTTCATCTAATCTTTAAATTAGTTGCTAAAGTCACCGTGGATACCGTGTAAACAGTATTAATTTGATGTATTTAAAACAGTAATTTAAAACACAGGATTTAAAACAGTAAAAGTAAAAATTTACCTGTAATATTTTCCCGACTGTTTAAAAAATGTAAAATCCAATTGTAAAACATTGAAATCGACTTTCTGTATCCATAACCAGCAAGATTGCTCCTAACAGAGATATCTGACTAGTCTATAGCAATAACGTTCTCGAAAGTCTGCAGCAACAACCGGGAAAACTTTATCCTAAAAAACGTATTTCATAACTGGCTTCCCGCTCAACGTTTCAAGATTTGCAAAACGAAATGGAACATCAAGAGAAAAAAAGAATGGGTTACTATACTCAATCGACACGAAAACTCGCCACTTCCGTTTTAATGAAACTCGCCAATCTTCAAATGCATAAAAAATTCATTTGTACTTCGTATAAATAATCTGAATTAATATAGCCAAATCCACGATAACAGTTCGATTTTTGGTGCCTTACCGTGCAACCGTGAGATATTAGTTGACCTCGGAAGATATATTGACCTCTTGTTTCCCGTAAGGAGGCCGTTAAAGGGTGCGAAATAAAACATTTGATTCGGGAGTAATCGAAACAGAAAGAAATAATATGTAAATACTGGTTCATTGCTGAATTTCTAACAAAATAGCTGCAGGAGCTCTAATTTGTTTTATTGTAAATTTGAGCATTAATTACGTAATTTATATTTATCTTTTGTTTTACCACTGCTATATTTAATTGAATAAAAAAGTGTCAATAGAAGCAATTATGTAGGCTGTTAAAATTTTTAATTTAATCTAAAGTTCTCTGAAGAAAAAAAGACTACAGGCGCTGAGCTCTCATGCAAAACCCTGACTGGTTTTCGTGTAATACTCTCTAACATATTTCTGCACCCTAATTCGGTAGATTTTAAAAGGAGCTTAACGTAGAAAAAAGTCTCCAAATATGTTTTTCGGGAAAAGTTTAGCAAAATTGTAAAAAATTAATATAAATTATAAAAATGTTAAGATTAAAATTCATAAATCTGTACATAGTGGGGGTTATATACTGTCATATACAGAGTGGAGGTTCCACTGTCTGTGTAGTAAACATTTTTATAGCATACTGAACTCGTTTGTATTATTTTAGTTTTAGTACTAAAATATTTGAAAGCACAATATGAACTTCTCCCCTTACATCCCCCCCCCTCAAAAAAAAATCTTTGCAGTGACCCTGCCTTTGGGTGCCCGGAACTTATATCCCCTAACACTTCTACACCGTATGAATCTGAAACAATATTATTTAATTAAAATAACGAAATTTTATGCCAACACTACGAAATTACTACCAAATACAGGCCCATTACTACCAAATAGTGCTGGCCCGGTACATTTTAAGCAGTACTACTCCGCTGACTTTCTTGTGCATGTCATAGACACATGGCAGTTCGCCGTTACTAGTTATGTACCGGCGCATATGCACTTTTCAGGCACTGGTACTCCAGTGACTTCCAGACGATGGCAATCTACCTTGCTCCCGGTATACGGCACTTCCCCAGCACGACGGGTACCAGGTCGTCATTTTGTGGGCAGTTGTGTGTTTGCTGGGTTTTATTTTATGCTTTTTGGGGCTCCACAAAAAAAGCTTCTTCTGTTAGAAAGAAATTTTATTTAATTTTTGTATACTCTGTTTATGTAATTTATATAAACTTTATTTTCCCCCTGTAAATACAAGTTAAATACTTCAGACTATACTATATTTTATTACTTTAGAAACTAGCTTATAACTACTAGTTAAACATAATTCATTGCTAATTTACAAATGTTTCAAGCACTCTAAATGTGTAGCATATTATTCAGGCTTGTGACAGCATACCTTCCATTAAAAATGGAGAAACTGGATTTGTAGTTCTTTCATTAAATAGGGTTTCACAAAATTCTATTCGTTGAATATGTTCTAAAACAAGTAATATATTTGAAAATTTATAATCGATGCAGTTTTTATAACTCATCCTTCATTTTTAGTTTTCACTAACATATAGCTCGATACTCCAATTGATTTCCGCATTTAACTGTAGAGTTGTTAAGTAACTTTCCTGTAGTACAATTAAGAATTACCTCAGATGGATTTGTTAATAATCCAATATTGTTTGCAATGCTGTTAAATAATGTTTCCTAGCTCTGAAATACTCTCACTTATTTAGGGGATTTATAAAATACACGTTTAATGCTTTAGCTATTGCGTAACATCTAGATTCTATTAATATAACCTCTGGAAAACTTAACATTCTTTAATAAAATGACCTGCATTCTTAAATTAAATGGAAATTTCTTAACAGCAATGCTTGAATAAACGTTTTGAAAAGTATTCTCGTGAAGATGTGAATAATTAAATTAAACATTTGTAAAATTTAGTAATGAGTTAGTGTTATACTTTAATAACATATAACGGCATTCTTTTCGAATCGCATCATAATTTTTTCGTTTAGCTTAGAAGAATACGGATTTGAAATAACTGTAAATAATGCTAATTTCCCGTGCAGCTAACAACAATATTCTAAAAGTATGAAAATCTTGTGTTTCAATTTTATTTCAATATTGATGTACTATATTTCTTAACATGCCAGTGATACATTTATTTTCCTGAAAAATTTATTCCCAACAAAATACAGATATTTTGAAAGTTTTAAATATTTGTAACCCTGTTAAATACAGATTTAAAGAAACAGTAAATCTTTTTAATTTTGTGTTAACACGATCTAACGTGCGTCACACGATCTAAGTTCCTAACGATTAAATTTGAGTCTTTCCGCTGATGTCCGATCTATACTCATTAGCAGCATTTCCTTTGTTAAGTGCTTGGTAAAAATTATTTACTTCCCCACTATTTAAGAGGAAAAAGCATTGTTTTTAAATTATTCTATCTGTGTAACAATCTTGGACGGGTTCCAAATACGAAGTTAATAATCTTCATTAGAATCTTAATATGGAAACTAGAGTACAGTTGATAGTTTTTAAAGATCGTGCTCTTAACATAGTGCTTATAACAAATTAGCTTTCTTTATATTCTAATTTTTATCATGGTGTTGAAGTTCACAGTTGGTTAATTACACTGTCTGAATACAATGTATCAAAAAAGTATTGGAGTAAAGGACAATTTCCTTATGTCGGTTTTAAGACTAATTTACCAATTTTTCCAAAAGCACATAAACCACCACAAACTTGATGACCTACGCTTATAATTTCAGTCTTTCTGCTGTAAAGAGACTGAAAAATTAAATTAAAAATCAACGAAAAGAAATTTGTGTCACCCTGGAATACTTTCTATATTGGTGTAAATGAAAAGCAAGATGGAACATAATTTAGAAGAACTCGATCTAGTGAGATAAAATGGCTTTAAGTACTTACAATATTATATTTAATTTAAAAGTAACTAAAACTGGAACACACAGTTTTTATAATTTGCAAGCAAACAAAATAAGAAGCCGTTTAAAATTTTCTTTTGTTTTAAATTATTAGAATATTGCAGCTTTTGAATTTTTTCAAAAACGAAAGACGCGGCTATAGATATAAATCTTTTTATAAGAAGAACTATTTTTTTCAGTCCCAGTTTCTCCTGATTTTTTTCCATAAAGGATGAACTAATTAGAATTTCTTTTACTGATTTAAAAAAAAAGTCTAAGGACTGAAAAAAGTTGTTTAAGTCTTTAACTTGTCTATCTGCCAGTGTTTTAACATTTACAGAAAATGCCTAGATTTCTACTAATATTTTGTGTGATATTCAACGATTACTTAGCTATTGATAGTACTGTACATATCACATGCCTATTTCAAACTGGAAAAAAAGCCTATACTTTGCATTAGGTAGGTGGCAGTAGTTTTGAGTACATCACAGAAATATTGTTCCATATAAAACTAAACAAAATAAATGTTTTCTATTAAGCTTTCGAGCGGAATTTACTACAGACATAGAGCGAAATTTACTGCAATACATTCATACATACATATATATATTTAACGGACGGACACTTTCAGATTAGGCATTGTCCAATGCCCTACAACAGACTGAAGGTATTGTGGACAT
This sequence comes from Cheiracanthium punctorium, assembly GCA_038373885.1. NCBI lineage: Eukaryota > Metazoa > Arthropoda > Arachnida > Araneae > Cheiracanthiidae > Cheiracanthium > Cheiracanthium punctorium. The sequence goes on from JAWZYV010001112.1 coordinate 328,809, forward strand.
TTTATAATGGGGGCACCTAGTGGGCGGCCAGCGTTACCCCCGAAGAAGGGACGGACAGTTTAACATCCATGCCCAAGCCGGGATTAGAACCCGGAACCAAGGCGCGATAGGATGATTCTTAAGTTTGTTTGTGTGATTATGGCAACGCTACGCTAGGGCGATCTGCCAAGGATGGGGGTGCCTCGGTAAGAGGACTTTCTAAGGGGTTCTAACGAGTATTCACGTTAAATCTGGAGAAAACCAACCAAAACTCCAGACGGTTCAATCTAAAGCTGCGGGATGGGACCCAAACCCGGGACCTTCACACTTCGGCCCACTGTGACATGGTGAGGCGATAGAATGGTCCTTAAACCACTACACCTCCTGAGAGGTAGTGGGTGTGTTCGAATTTCACTCCCTGAATGAACCATCAACAAGTATGGTAGACGACAGCGCTTTGCCATTTATATGGCCTATCGCCAGCTTTAGAATCCCTGACTACTAGTTATTCGTCGCTAATGAAAAACCCGAAGGGTTAAACCAACAGTTCGGGAGTACCTAGTCTTGTTTCATTTAGTAAGAAAAACTCGCTTACTCTGGCTTATTCTGAGCTTGCTTTTCCGTAGTACAGTGCCAAGAAAGTAAAGTTTAAGTTCTATTTATAAATTTTTGTGTACTCGGTTTAGCATGAAGAACAACTATTTTCAATTTCTGTGGACAAAAGAAACGATTCTAAAAATAAAGTTCAAAAGTCCACATACTTAAAAGTTTACATGCGAGAAAATAGATTTTTTTTATTCTGTCCTCTATGCAGAAGCTTCCAAAGTCGAACAATAATATATATATTTCACTGATAAGTAATAAGCTAGTTTTAATCGATACAAAAACTAAGTATGCCGTATCATGGCAACGTTTCAGATGCATTTGCCTAGAATACTTTGTGACATTCAAAGGAAAATATGTTTTATGAAATAATTTAATAAGAGTATGAATAAAAAATGTCCTTTTATGCAAATGAAAAAAAAAAACAAAGAACGAAAGTAGTTCGGCGTTCTATAAAAACAGCTTCATGGTTACATCGCTTTGTAATAATGCCTAAAAGAAACATTTATAGAAGGATAGCGTCAAATATTGATTCTACTTAATTTAAACAGGCAGAGAGACGTCGATGTGATGGATAGCCCAGACTGAAGCCACACCCACTCATTAAACATTGCCTTGTTCAACCCAGATTTGCGCCGTCTCTGTTGCCAATTAGTTTTCGAATTAGTAGAATGAAACTTATACCGTATTTCAGCTAAGGTATTTTCAAAGCAATTTATCCATAACTGATAATTTCATCTACACAGACTTAACGATCAGTTTTGCAATCATTTGTTAAAGTTCTGATGTAAGGCGTTAAAGTTCGTTTCCTAAACTTCAGTTTTTTTTAAGTTAATATGGTATGAAATTTTAAATATTCACGATCTTCATCAAAGATAAATTAGGTGTTCCGGAAAGTCACGTCTTTTCTTTACATTAAATGTAAACAGATAAAGTTTTCAAAAAATTTTAATCACAAGCATGTTGTGCCTAAACGTGCGAATAGACTGTCATTAAAAAGTGGATTCATATTGGCTACATTTTAAAGCAAGTATTTGATCAATAACGTATTTTTACTTTCAAGTAAGATATGTGAAAAAAGTGTGGAGGGTGGCCGCCTATTCTTCATGGTGCAAATTTCATTCTTCAGTGCAAATTTCAAAATATCCTTGCACTTATTTTTAGATTTTCGTGTGTGTAACATTTTACAACAAGAATTTTACGGATAACTCTTATCTTCCTTGAGATAGAGAGAAACGCGTGTAAAGAACATTTTGACTTCTTCGAAAGGTTACGAAATTTGGGAAAATGTTCTCGAGTGCCTTCGTTACAAACTTCACAAATTCCGTTCTCAATTTTAGAGCAATTAATATTTTACCATCAAGAAAGGTATATATTAGACGAAACATTTTCATTTTAGCTTTTAACATTTGATGCTCCGTGAGGACACAATGACGTTTTTACTGTTGTCAGTCACGTAGAATAAGTTTTATTTCTATAAAAATACTTGTGAAGGTGACATAGTTAAACAAGAATCCTTTATTTTTTGACACGTAATTTCCCGTAAAGATGGTAGATTATTTGTAAAATTCTCAGGATTATTTTAAGACCACTGGCATCGGCTGAAAAATTGGAGAATACGATGGAAATACATTGATGTAGAAGAACAACTGGACAGACTGCCCAATGCTGAAAAAAGGGCACGCACTACCAGCAACATGACGATTCGATCGATCGCCATGTTGCTGGTAGTTAAATCGAGCGATGGCAACGGCTGTCCTTTTTCCAGCATTGGGAAATGGTTGGGCTTCAAAGAGTTAAGTGATTAAATATTAAAATTACTTCGCTTAATTCCAACTTTCACGGCAAGTTTTAATTTCAATTCGATTTCAGGAGTCAAGTATTTTTCAATTTTATTTCCTGAAAATAGTGTTTAAAACTAACTGGTTTTCCATAATAACAGTCTTTCTAATTAAAATTTATTATTTTTAATACCGACAAAGTCGTTCAAACGCAATAGTCTTTCCAAGATTTTTCCCTTTTTCTGCATTTTTACACAGAACGTGTCGGAAAAAGTCGAAAAGTCAGAATGTGTGTATGATTTCGATTCGTCTGTCCTACGGTGCGCCTATGTTCGTTCTCAAACTGCGGTGAATAAGCATTAAATATTTTCTGTACTTAACATCATGGGTACTTCAAAGCCTCGCCGTAATTGAACATTTCGTGCACTAGCCTAGTACTCTTGTCCGCATTCAAAGACCTGTGCTGGCCAAGATGTAACGATAGTAATAGCAAACTTACTATCGTTGACAAGTACTATCGTTGGAAATCACAGATTTCCAACGTGGAAAACCACAGATTTCCACACTTGGGTTCCCACACTTGGATTCACCACAGATTTCCACAGTGTGGAAAACCACAGATTTCCACACTTACTATCGTTGGAAATCACACATAAGATTGTGACGGAAAGCTCTTTCTAATCCGCATGTTTGGAACGATTTATCTGACTTGATTTTACAATTTTCAATCTTAAATTCTTATTTTCATCTGTCTACCCTATTGTTGCGAAAATCGAAGAGGAAACTTGAAGGGAGAAATGCGGGGCACAAATGAGACATCTTCGTTGTTGCAACTTTTCAAGACACGGGAAATAACTACTTAAGCATGGGTTTAGTAGAAAAGGATTCAGATCTTTTGTTTTTTGTGTAAATCATTGCTTAAACTTATTGTGGTACTAAAAAGCTTCGCATTTCTTTTTTTTTCTTTCCCAAGATGCTCAGGGGATCAAAAAGAGTAAAATGTTATTAGTCTGGTCCTTAGGTAGAGAAAGTCTGAGAAATGCTTGTTGCAGTGTAATGAAAAATAAAATTATTTTCCACGGCAATAGCATATCAGTAAATTTTGATCGTCTATAGTTCTTGCTTTGCTTATGGGATCTGATGTGCGCGTTCTGCTCTTCTCTGATGCTCCATGATCTTTGCCTCGCTAGTTGAGTCTCCTTTCTGTTTGCCATCTATTGCACTTCTGTTGTTAAAGATTGTGGGCATTTTATGAAGCCGATTTTAAAGCTGATTTTGATTTTTTTTCTAAAATCATCTGTTGCTGCAACCTTTCTTTTCTGCCAAATGCAACCTTTACAAAAACTACTTTGAATCATTAATAAAATACTGGAATTGTCATAATTCTCGCCGAACAAATGGCGAAAGTAGTGACTATTTTTTTTCATTTCTTTTAGTTTAACCGCCTTGTTAATCTCATTAGCGACTTGAAATCAAGATCGTCAATTGTTAATTTTGATTAAATATTAATTTCTAGTTTTCAGTAGTTAATCGGGATTATTTTTTCCTCAACACTGACTCTCACTATAGAATGGTAGTTCATTCGGCTCCCCAAACAAAATCAAAAAATTAACAATACCAATCTTTTTACCGATTATTGCCGTTTGAAAAAAAAAAATCAAACTAGGATAATCATACAACACCATGCTTTCTTTAAAATATTGTGTAGTTTATAAATTCTTTATAAGAGATACATAGTTTGATACTAGTCCGTTACAGCTTACCGTTTGTAACTATTTGAAGTGCATCTTAAGAAATTGTTTTTATCTGCTTCAGACATTTTTTAAAGTGTTTTCAAAGCGATTTTGCTTGTGGCGTACTTTCCAGACAATTGATAAATCGCATGTTGTAAACCTTTCTCACGTTGCTTCTTTGCAATTTGATTACGATTAGTGATTTTTTGCCTCAAGAAAAGCTTTTGTAATTGCATGCAGACTCGCTAGATTTTTTTCTAATTAAATATAATTTGATTATTTAAAATACTTTGATCATTCCGTTCATAAATTTATAATAATTACATAACGGTGGAAGCCTTATTTTGATTCTGATTATTGGATGATTTTAAAGAAAATTTAATAGGAACTGTGCATTGAAAGACTTAAAAATGTTCATCTGTTAAGCTTGAAGACTTTCATTATTTCTTATCTAGCGCTTAAAATACTTGTATGCTATAAAACTTCTCATTCCGATAGTAATTTTAAAAGATGTAACCGCATGTTACATATAATATATTTTTCAGAAAACTAATAAAAATCGAGCCGGAAACTAAACACTTTAGGGTCCACTTCATCGACCAAGTGGATACTCTTTTATTAATGTACAGCAGAGCCCTTCCATGGCTGAGTGGACAAGACACTAAATGTGGTAGAGGGCGGAAATGTGAAGGTCTAGGGTTCTAGTCTGCTGCTCGAATATGTATATATTGTAAATATTTCATTTCTGTTACTTCATTTTCTATTCCATTAGTCTTTTGTTTGTTTGTTTTGAATTGCTACAGCGTTGTATGGTCCTGTTTTAATTTATGAAGTATGACGATAATCAGTGTAATTTGCTTTTAAATCAATCTAATAATGCGTGTATATATATATATATATATATGTGTGTGTGTGTGTGTGTGTGTGTGTGTGAGTGTATACTATATATATATATGTGTGTGTGTGTGCGTGTGTGAGTGTATACTATATATATATATATATATATATATATATATATATATATATATATATATATATAATAAATTACTTAGCATATATATATATAATAAGCAATTTATTTACTAATGTAACAAATAAAAGCGTTCATATGCATTGTCTTTTTAAAAAGTTAAAAGATTAAATATAAATTCACTAGCAGGTAATAATTTTCACTAATATAATTCGTTTAAAACATGTAAAATATACTCGATTAATTTATACAAATTGCCTGTTTTCCTGAGATTGAAAAAAATGCATTATATCATCCGGAAAAAAAAAACTTTTTAAACATCAAGATATTTACCAAAATTTTTTATACAAAAATGCGAAATCGATTCTTCAGTATTATGAAACAACCAAGAATTGGGAATCGACATTCATTGTAAATATTCACCACTATTGAGAAATAAAAATTTCCGAAGACTAGCTAAACTTTCTTAAAGTATTGAAAGTTTAGTGTTAATAATTCAGCATGTAAATTCAATCATTTCTATCATAAACATGCATCATCATGCAATGTTGTTGTAAAATACAGTATTTGTTTTGCCTGTAATTTTCTGCAGATGTGCTAGTCCATGCTACGAATACTATAAATCTTTTAAACTATCATTGCAAGTTCTTTAAAAAAAGTTACAAAATTGCTGGTGTTTTCCTTTAAACAGAAAGTAGTGCTGTCTAACTGGACTTCACTATCCAAAAAAAAAAAAAAAAAGTTTATTAGAACGGAAGTTGTCTTGTTGTCCGTATTAGCCGTTAGTTTCTGAAATCTTATCTTTTTTAGGACAGTTTGCCAGCTCAATTAAATGCTGATCTGTCAATGCAGACTAATGATCAATGCTTTCTTTATTGGAAACGGAATTCGTGAATACTCAAAACAATACGAAGTACCAAAAAATGAGATTAGCCCATCTGCGATTTTACAATATTTCCAAAACTATTATTAAAAAAAATTTGCATGTCTTGATATTTTTAAAGTAATTTTCAGATAACATTGGAATTTGACATTATATTAAAAAATTGTTTTGAGATTGACATTATTTTTATTCAAGTTTTTATTATGCTTTTATTAAATAAGTAAGAATTCTTTTAGTTATTCCTTTCCCTATCATTTGATTCGTCTTTAATTTAAACTTTAATTTAAAAAATCAGTTCTTGTTCCTCTAGAATATACAAAAACTATTATTTATGACTCCTAACTCGTAACTTAAGTCAACTCTATTCCCCCCCCCTGTTATATGCATTTAAAAGCTGTACGTTTAATATTCATATATCTTAATTCCTAATTTACTTTTCTTTTCTATTTCTTAATACGGCTTGTATTTCTTAATACCAATTACTTTTTAAAAATAAAGTATTTTTGTTCAAGTCTTTTCTTGTGTTTCTATAATTCATTCTCAAAAATTGTTACAAATCGCGTAGTCATATGCAGAAACATTTTTCTTTTGTTCTTACAAAATGTCCAGCAAATAACACCCTGATTTCAAACTTAAAAATTTCAAGAACGAAGTTCAATGGAAGGGTGCAGTGAAAGGCATTTTTATTATGTAAGCAGGAAATTTTTATACAGAAATTTCGAACTGGTAGTTAAGAACTCCTTCAATAGATAGCGCTGTAATCACAGCTTCTATATTCTCTCGATCTAACATCTTGTGATTTCTTTCTGTGGGGCACATTGTAAGACACTTGTCAACCGGAACCATCCGAACACTCTGGACGAGCTTAAATTGTCGAGTCGTGTGGCATGTGAATCCATTTCCTCTAAGGCATTACTTGCTGTGATTACAGATTTTATTATTTATTTGAGCCATCGCCATCTGTCTAACGGTGGACATTTTAAAAAGATTGTGTTGTGACTGCTTGCAAAGAACAAGTTTACTGTACGTATACGACGTGCAATGCCATCTTCTAGCAGTAGGCAAAGGAGGAGATTTGGGGGTTCTAACCCCAGCTTGCCGAATTTTTTTCTAAGAAAAAGTCCTTTTATTTTCAATGTAAAGCTTTCGCTTTGTAACATTAAGAATACATCCATACTCCCTCTTCCTCTTCAAGTCATTCTGTGTATGAAAACGTCAGTTAGATACTATTGTAACTGCTACTTTGAAACGTCCGTGTGACATTTTTACAGGCTACACAATAAAAATAACATTTACTACATTCTTCTCTTGATCTGACACCTTGTGTGATCGTATTTACGGATTTTCGAGCGGCAGATTTATCCAGTTATAATCTACAAAAATATTTGATTGCTGTATATTCCTTTGCACAGGCATTTGAATTAAATTTCAAGTTATATTCCTGTAATGCAATAAACAATAACAATATGAAATGAAAATGAAAATTTGTTTTTACAATTCAAAATCTTCTTCGTGCAGAGTTTTATAAAAATGAATTTTAAATAATAAATATAATGCAAAATAAGGTATTTTCTAATTTTCGTGGGTTTGAAAAAAAAATGTGCTTATTAAATCATGTCTTTTAATGGCTGCATAAATTAAGGCATGTAAATTTCATCGACTACATACCACTAAAATTACAGAAATACACATTAATTATCTCTAAAAATGCAACTTGCATTTTTTTTAAAGAGATGACAGAAAAAAACCTAAAGCAGTAAGACGAAATTTTTAAAAACTCTATATTATATTTAAAAATACGATCCTCCAGTGTTATTTCTGCATTGTTATTTTGATGTTAATTTTTGCATTAGTGCCATGCAAATAACCGCAAACACTTTAATGTTGCTTTTTTTTCCTAACCGAAAAGCTGGGAGCTATGGTATCCTAAATCTTTTATTGATGTTTAACTGGTTTATAAGGCTATGGCCTAGCTTTGCGCTGCACAAAATTTAACCGCACTGAGGCATTCAATGATAGGAAGCAACTGTGGGTAAAGAATGGGATTCACTGCCTTTTGTAAATAGCAGAACGAACAAATTAAAGCAAATTGTATATTAAGGTATTTATTTAAATTACAGACTTTAGTTTATGAGAATTTTTTTGTTTATTGTTTCATAAAAGCTATGTCCTTCTTTTTTAATAAAAAGCATGCTGTCATAAATTTTCATAACAAATGCTAATTTTACTCTAAGTGTTTACCTTGACAGTGCTCATGTATTTGACTCCTTTTTATGTAGTCTTTTGAAAGAAACCATGTTTTTAACTGAGTGCATAGTTTTCAACAGGATAAATATGTCAATTGCTTAGCATATAAATTTCATAGCAGTCGATAATATTTACGGCCCTTTCACACATAGCCCTTTGTATTTTCTTTGAAAGTTCTAAAAAAAGCTGCATTTTCAAGCATTCGCTAAATTTTTAATCAGAAATAGATCTGCAAAATACGCTTTGCACTAGATGGGGCGGGGGTTGGAATTTAGATGGCAGCTTCAACACCGCAGTCTATGCTTTTTGATAGCCCCTGCCTCAAATAATGAAGGCTCTTTCGCATTTCGCAGCTTATGCACGATATTCACACACACAGGGCGCTCTTTTAGATATCGATTAAGCTGAATCGATCTCTCCTAGTGAGTCGATACGATACACGGCGCTGTTCCATGTCTAACTGCGCATGATGTACTTGTTCCAAGGAAGTAAAAAAAAGATGGGATGTAAGACCCCCCCCTAGATAAAAAAGAGGAATATATTGAAAGAGAGCAATTTCTTGTTCTTATTGCATTCTTGTGTGATTTCATGACCGTAAATTGCAGAACAAAGCAAAAGGTGGTTTCATTTCTTTTGTTAAGAGAAAGAATTTTTTCATGCATATTAAATAATGTTTTCTTTCCCTTGTGTATCAATAATATATGATTTGTGCTAGGAAAAATACTATCGTTTTACATTTATGCTGGGCATATGTATATGTAACAATGTCAGATACTTTCTGTTAGATATTATGGTATATGTCAGTTTGTTGGTATAATATGAAAGGAAAATATGGGGTTGCACTGAACTTTCGAAACTTGGATTCTGTTTTATGACTAACTGTTGCATAATAGAATCGCAAAAAAGAAAAAAGTTCAGGTAGTCTCTTTTGTTGAAACTACTGCAAGATATATCAACACAACGTAGGATTACTTATTGTTTTGTTACTTGTAAGAGAGAGAGACAACCGTTGAAAAATGGTGAATAGAATACTTCTAATTTCACGAAATATTTATTGACGTGGTGTATTGTACCTTAATCCATACTGTCCTAACCAATCTACTAATAATACTTATTACTTATACTATCTATTGCTTATATTAATACTATCTTTCTTCGTTTCTCTCTCCGCCACCAATGGCGCCTTATTCTTTGCTGATTCTTTGCAATTTACAAATGCACATAAATGATAATCATTTCCCATAATGTTTGTCATTAAAACAGCTCTCCATATATTTTTATGCATAATTCTTGAAAGATTGGCATATTTAGCACCGCAAAATGTATTTCATCTCGCCGTGATGGAAAATATCCAGGCAGTACCAATTTAAATATTTCAGTTCTCCATGATTCCGTCTTGTGGAAAACATCAAGCTGAGTATTCTCGAGTAGCGATACAGAATAGCTCAAATTAAATAAATCAAGTTTACGAATTTCAGGCATCTTTTAATTATGGCATCAAGTTTTGACTTTGATTGAAGTAAAAGATACCCCGGGTAGTTGTCAGTTAATCTGGTTATTCAGTAGTTTTCAAACGGAGTAATATTGAAACTTTCAATGGCGTTGAAGCTTTTTTTTTCTTTACATAGGAGCGCTATGAAGGAATGTAATCATGCGTTAAAATAAAGTAATACTCGCTGCATGCATATATTAGTAAATATATAGCTGCGGCATAATTAAATGCTAAAATGGAAAAGTAAATAGAAAATTGAAAATGTTAATATATCAAGTTTTAAAGCGAATTTTGTAACATCTAAAACGAAAAGCGTTTTCAGCTGCATTAAAGCATTTCAATTTTTAAATTTAAGCAATTTATTGTATTTTAGTCCGTTTACTTATAATAATAATCGTGAGTTTTTTCCTTTAGTTTATGTGTATCGTAATTTTTACGTATTTACAGTACGGGAAGTTTTTCAAGATACATTTGTTTAAAAATATATTAGAATTACATCCCCTCCCCAGAATGTATTTTAAAGCATTTGACGTCACAGAAGTATATCTCACTTCTGATTCGAAAACCATGTGTCCAATTTAAGAACTCTATTAAAATACTGATGGACGATGGTTGAACTCATAGTTGAAAAAACTGAGTTTTTCTTACATGGAAATTTATTCGATTCTTTCTGTGGCAAGGTTAGATAAAATCTCTCGTCATGGCTGACTTCTACAATAACGTAAAATTATTCACGCATCTGCTATTGAATTCTAAACATCACATTACATTAAATTCGTAAAGAAATCACATAATTTATACAATGCTTTCGTTTTTCTTTTAAAACAGTGCGAAATGAATTGTTCATCATTTGTCAAAATATCTAAAAGTTATGACGGACAAAATTTAAGATGTCACAGTTTTAAAATTATTCTACGAAAATTTTCGTTAAAAGTGATCTTTATTTTAAAAAATTTTTAAAATCAGTTACGTTACATATTCAGAAAAAAAAATGTTTTTGAAAGAAAATTTTCTCCTCTATCCGATGATGTAAATTTCGTTTTGCTGCAAGCGTAATAACCGCTGTTATTAAGCATTAGGTGTGAAAAAAGGCAAAGAATTGCATAAAACATAAAATAAAATAAAATTCTAGCCGGAATTTGGAAAAAAATAGCTTTGAGGTGCACAACTTGCTGTGTACCAAATTTCGTATTTCTATGAGTAGGCATTTATACATAACTCCGCCTACAGACGAACAGACAAGCATCTTCTTTTAAAATAAGTAGAAAAAAAAGACTTAGCATTTCTTTGAATTCAAACATTTTAATATTATTGTCTAAAAGGGATTTCAGAAATTTCTATCCATCCGTTCAAGCCCTAACTTAGCCTGACCGACATTAGTATAACTAGATAGGGGATAGGGTGCGCACAGCCCATTCTAGAAAAATTTTAGCCCACTCTAGAAAAAATTTACTTTCTATGGCAAGAATAAGAGACGAAGTCCTTGGGATAGTCTAAAGCCAACCCTAGAAATATCCAAAAAGCTTACCTAGTTACGCCAATGCTGAAAGGCTTTCAGAAAAAAGTCTTCATGCCTGTTATTCGTCTGTTTTTGTCCTCACATCACGTCAAAACAACTGAGACTATTGAAATGAAAATTACTTGCTTGATAAGTGACTGCTCAATTTAACTAATATATGTTGTATTTGTGTAAAAATTTACAGCAAATTTTGAGTATTTACTAAAAGTATGAGCATTTTTGCTATTTATAAAGTGGGAAAATCTGAAAAGAATGGAATAAGATTTTTCTGATGATAGAGAGAGAGAGGTGATTGTTCAACTTAATATTTTGAATTTTGTATAGACTTTAGATCAAAATCTTTAATAGACTATTAACATTTTAGCATTTTTTTAACATTATATATATATATATATATATATATATATATATATATATATATATATATATATATATATATATATATATATATATTAAGGTTCGATAAGTTTTTCAGATTTTACAAAAGAAAATATATTTTTAAGAATCATCCACAATTTGAAGATATAACACTTATTTTGTTAAGCATGACTTTATTCTCAGTTTTATGGGGGTTTAATACAACATTAAATCTAAATTGTGATGCTTTAAAATATTAATTTGATCTTGCATTAAAGCCTGTATAAAAAAATAATCCTACAAAACTATTATCTTGAACTTATCTCACAAATTGTACTACCTAAATGTAGTTTAATCCCTATCTATTAGATTCAGCACACTCATTAAACCTCCTTAAAAGCATTATTTCGTTTCTAGACTTTAGTACCTTGGCGGTCAACTATTTCTTTTCCCTCCTGAATTTTTGATGAATGTACTTTTGCCTTTTTGTCAGTTAAAATAAGTCATTTTGTGGTGAATAGATACTAAATGAAATGAGATTATTTTTACAAATAAATAAATTTATTGCAAATTCGAATAGTTTACCTCTCCTAATACTCTAACATATCCAGTATTAGTCGTAAATAAATAAATAGTTCTATGGGACTAGTGTGGATGATGGTGAAATTATGCACAGTCCGTTACTAATCTCATTCAGTTTTCAAGAAGAAAAATAAATTGGTAAAAATTACAAAAATATATTAATTTTAGGCTATTTTTTTTCTAAATCGGATTGATTTTATAAGTAATCATTGCATTTAAAAGAAATACTTTTTTCTTCTATTTTTACGGATTTTTTTTTATTTCATAAAATGATAAAAAAAATTAACACTCAATTCTTTTTTTCGATTTTAATAACTTAAACTGAAATTAATCTCACTTCAGTTTTACATAACTTTATGTTGTTGCTGTATTACGGCAAAGTTATTCAAGGGCTATATTCCCAAGGGAAGGGTACCTTGGGTGGAGACGTTTTTAGAGTTAACACATATTCACAACCAGACCGTTAGATAGACAATTTCAGTCCTGAAACTCGGACCTTTACACTTCAGCCATCTACCGTGCTCAGTGTCTTATGCACCCGACCATGGTGGGGCCCATAATTTTATAAGTTATATTACATTATCTAATCTACTTTACCCTTAGATTGTCTAAATTGTCTCATGGCATAGAACTAAAATAAAGTGAATCTAAAAAGGTAAAAAAAAATAAATTATGAAAAAGATTTTTCAAAAAATTATACTCTAAATGTTTAAATGTACCAATAAATGTAAAATTAAAAGACAAAATGCTTGAAACAAGCCTCCCGGGTTGTGTAGTGGGTAGAGAACCATAGCTTTAATGCATGCTTTTAATACATGTTGAATTGTTTTGAATTAATAACCTTTTTTATGTGAATTAGACGTGCTTAAGAAAACGCAAATATTGTCGAGTTAGGAGTTTCAGAATCGAAATATATTGCTTCGGATTATTAATTAATAACACCCCCCCCCCAATGAACTGTAAAACTCTTTGGTAAAGGTGCAAATGATTTGCTGCACTTCCTGTTGTAGTTTATACATCACACGTGCAATAAACAGAAATTCGAGCTCTTTGTGCTTTTTTTTCTTTCTTTCTTTTTTTCCTTTTCCGAAAGACGATGCTAAATTTTACGCACCTCAACGTTCGGGGGCTGGGGGGGGGAGGATATTTTTTAACTTAATGAAAACTATAAATTTTATTTATTTTTTTATGTTAGCTCTGTGCTACCATTTCAAACATACATAATTTTACTTAGAAAATATACACATAGTTTAGGGAGTGGGAAATTAATAAATATGTGTCATAAGTTGTGACTTCTGCTTAATTGTTTATAATGTAGGGCGTTTAATTATAAATTCAGTTCGTTTCATCTACTTGCGTTTAAATTTTCCATCTTATTTAAATTCTGATGCAATAATAGCTTCAGGACTTTTAAAATAGAAATTGACTACATTTTCTTGTGACTTTTAAATAACATTGGCTTTTTAAATTGATATTTCATTTTATCAAAACTGTTTTACTCATACTGAATTTTGTAGCAATTTTCTAGAAATTTAGAAATACAAATGCCCGTTAAAACATTATAATTAATATTTACTAAGATTTTTCTAGTTATATTCAGAAAACAATCTGATCATAATTTCTGATTATTTAAAATTTGATTTTTGAGATTAAAAACATCTTTTGGGGGGGGGGGGAGATAGTTTTAATAAATGGTGCTATGATTTGTAGCTATTCGATATAGCATAGTTTGTTTGAATTCTCTTTTTTTTTCTCTTCTTCATTTTATCACATTATATTTTTGCCTTTTTTACATAAATATATGGTATATGGTACATATTCTAGAATAATTTTAATAAGCCAGTTTAGTGTTTAATTTTAAGGAATTCAATTACGTTAGAGACTCGAAAAAATTTAGAATGTCTCTTTACAAGCTTTACTGTAAACTATTACAAACAGTGAACTTGTAAGAGTTACGAAATACTCAAAGAAAAAGCTAAACATCCGGAACTTTGCAATATTTTAATAAACAGATAACATTTCGGCCCATTTTCGAAGGCAGTTTTTGCGTTTGTGAATTTTCCCCCGAAATTTGCATGATAGTTCTTGATTGACTGTTAATGTTAGTTTATGATGTAGTGGCGAAGCATTATTTATTTCTTCCAGTGTTTAACATCATTAGTTTGCTTATAAAGCTATACAAAAGATTTGTGACACCTGTAGCTTTTCAAAATTAGCACCCTTAAATTACAGAGACAAAAATAAATAAATTCCTGTAACTTGCTGTAAAATTCTAAGTAACTTCTGTAAATAAAATTTGTAACTTTGCAAAATTGTTTTGTAAATTTATAACATGATGTTCTGTTGTATCAGCGTGCCACACATTGTATTGTAATATTGTAACATTCTTGTAGTCTGCGTCCAATTTCCAGCAAAAGAGACAAAGCCAATTGCTTTAATTCTCGGAGCAGCGAGACGTAAAATTCCGTTGAGTTAGTTACCTTCTGATTCTACGGCAGTGCACCTATATATTTTAATATTTAAAATATGTTTATTACAATCAGAACCCGATTAAAACGCAGGCCCTAGGTCTAGCTCTTTCTGTGGGTTCCTGTAAAGCCATACTTTGTTGACACACTTAGTCACAAGGTACAAACGTTTGTTTGCAGATGCGTAGATAAGGTGGAGGGGATCATCCCCCGCCCCTTGTAGAAAATGTTTTAATGCACTAAAGCTGTGCTTCAAATGACGTCATGTCGATGAGTAATTAAAGATGGAATGCTTTGGACCTTAACATGACATTTGTTCTATATCCAAATACAGTGCAAACAAACAAATTTGCACGGCACCATGTGTTGTAAATGAGCATCACTTTATTAATCGTCATTAATAATTTCTATGTTATTTCTTTAATTATTAGAACTTAAACTATTTTAATCATTTAAAGGCCTCCTAAAACTTTCGGGACATTAGGCAGAGGCTTATTTGGCCTATGCGGTAATTAGGTCCTGATCACAATCTATTGTTCAATTGTAAAGTTTGATGGTAGCATTTAGAACTATATATACTTACTAGCTGACCCGGCAAACGTTGTTTTGCCATATAAATTATTCCTAGGATTATTTTAGTAGAAAGAAATGACTAACTTATTGTAAATTTGTGAGGATGTGGTATATGAGTGGAAGAGGCATGGAGCGCTGTGAACGATGCTGGAATATAAAAATAACACAATACCAAACATTTATATTTTTAATTCATTGTAATTTATTCTTTAAATTTATATATATCGCTAATTACAATAATTTTACTAAAAAATAATATCAATCCATTAACGCAATGTTTCCTTTCTTATACAATATTTTTTGTTAACCCATCTTTAGATAACACAAACAAACTGGATGGCCATTGTATGGTTTGCCCACTCGAGAGCATGCCACGTATAACTGTCCGTGTGAAAAACATGGTGTGCTCAAATCTAATCCACAAACAGACATAGTTTGGCCTTGAGACTTATTGATAGTCATTCCATAAAAAAATCCCCCCCCCCCAAAAAAGGATGAAAATCTGAAACACTTTCAGATTTTAAATACGCACAATAGTGCTATATATTAAAATCGTATCATAATTTATGCGTCGTCCCTATATTTCGTCCTTATTTCATTAAGTTGGAAAGTGTTATCATTATTCATGACTGTGCTGTATTTTTCTTTCTTATTTAAAACCCATCTTTGGAATCGAAATCTATCTTAAAATCGCCTACTAAAACTATTTTACAATCTTCGCCAAGTATATCACAACTATACTTCACCGTTTTATATATTGTTTCCTACTTTAACGCCTCGACTCTCGCCAAGGAGGCGATGATTAAACATATGCAGTTACCCTGACTATTTTTTGCATTTATGTAGAAATCGTAATTTAGAATTAAAATGGCGATTTGGAACAACATGTAAGTACAGCATGCCGTTACATTTTTATTTATTTTGGATTACCAATTAATGTAGTTTTAATAATTAAATGTCTTCAAATTCCTTAACTGGCGCGTTTATCGCTAGTTTGTTCACTTTAGTTATCACCTAGTTCTTTTGGGCGCGTTGAAACGGTACTTACGTATTATCCCGGCGGTCACTTCCGCCAAACTACTTTTTCGTAGATTTTAAATACGTTGCCAATCGTATTCCAAACCATCAAAAATTTCATGTGCCCGGCATTTATCTTGGTGAAAAATTGCTTGTCGTGGCGGACCGCCGGGATAATACTTAAGTACCGTTGAAACTTGTGCATAACTCCCAGAGACCCATGACTGCAAAGCTCGCCAAAGTACGGGGATTTTTTTAGGTTGGCGAGAGTGGGGGCGTTAAAATAGGAATCAACTCTTTCTTGTACCATAAAACACATCTTTGGAATCGAAATCTATCTTAAAATCGCCTAATGAAACTGTTTTACAATCTTCACCAGGCATATTCTTCCTGTAGGCATATTCCAACTATACCGCAAAAACATTTTAAATGCTGTTTGGAATGGGCATCATAATCCATGAGTGTACCGTGTTTTCCTTTCTTGTTCCACAGAGCACTTCTTCGGAATAGAAATCTATATTAAAATCGCCTAATAAAACTCTTTTACAATATACGCCAGGCGTTTTCTAACTTTACGCGAAATATATTTATAATAAATTGTCACGTTTTGGCACCACATTTAGCGATCAATTATCAAAAATTGGAAACCTTGTGCGACTTTCAACATTTTATTAACGCCCCCCCCCCTTTCCACAATATCTGGAAAACATTTGAAAAGTGACTCGACACGATAATGTCTACACAGAAATCCTGATGGAAATTAATAGCACTCTGGGGCTAAACATTTTGGGGTGGACCGCCCTTATGACTTAGGGGTATGAGACATAGTTAAAAACCTATTTTCAGACCTAACGAATATACATAGAAAATTTCATTAAAATTGGTCGAGTGGTTTCGGAGGAGTTAGGTGACTAACACTGTGACAGGAGAATTTTATATATTAGAGATAGATGTAAATTTAATGTATTTCTTGCTTTCATCCAAATTATTATTACTATTGTTGTACTAAATTCAGTAGCGTGCGCCCAATTTTCTTACAAAGCAATGGCTCACCCTTTTTAATTTTTATTTGGAAATCCACATTTAACCTGTTTCTCTTATCGTTGCAAGCCTGCAGTTTTGAAAGTCATGTTGTGTGCCCCTTGCTTCCTGAAATGAGCCTTTCAATGGCAGTGGCCCAACGCATGTTCTGGGAAAGCAACGCTGAACACAAATAGGATTCTTCGCCGTTGAGGTACAATGACGGTAGCGAAAGGACTTGAAATATAGGTGCACTGTATGAGCGTGTATCACATGTATTTATGAGAACTTCATGAGGTGAGAAAATATCCTAACTTATTTGCCCCGTTTAAGAGAGCCTCTGAAATCGATGCCTATCTCATCTTTCCACTTAAGATGTGAAACTATATCTCTCTGAATAATTAATTCCTAAATGGTTTCGATTAAACTATCAGTACTTAAACTATCAATCCACTTTTAATAAAAATCCAACTCGGCGCGTGCAAGAACTAATCTCATTCATTTCAGCTCATCACGTGAGAGACAAAAAAGACCACTGATGACGTTTCGGGACAATTTTCGAAGACGCTCCGCCCACCGTTTTCTTTACTATCCATCCGTGATTACTGATCATTCAGGAATTTTTCCCGTCGCCATGGAGATCGGGTGACGTAATCCCAGGAACCGAAATCGGAAACAAGTTATTTCTTGATTCTTCGGGATACTGAAAATGGTTTTCTAGGTAAGAGATCACGTTCGCAGTCCGAGCTATTTTAACGAATAACGAGACTTTAAATAGATAAATATGGGCAACTGAGGATGCTGTTGGGAATGGTGAATGTTTGAGATGGGAAAGAGGGGAGAGGGGGGGGGGGTCGCTGGGGAAAGTACGCAGCTCTCTCTCTCTCATTCATTCTCTCTTTCTTTCTTTCTGGAGAGTTTGGATTCTTCCTTAAAAAGATCGTTAAATTAAGAACGTGCTTTGGGAAATAATTATATGTGGTATATCATTCCGGAAATTTTTCTGGTCTGTCTTTTTCTTTCTTTTATGTAAAGGTATAATTCGAGCTTCATTCGTGATTTCTCGATGTAAATAGGAAATTAAATGTGAAAATGCGAAACTCCTACAAATTTTATGGGTCATTTTCAAAGTTTGGGGCCATTTGGAAATTTAAAAGCAAAAATACAATTTTAAGAAATCAGTTGGGGTTTTTTTTTCATAACATAAAACGTAACTTGTTTCTGCACATTATTTGAATATTATTCGTTCATTTGTTTCTTTATTTCATTTTTATAGATTTTTTAACTATCAGACTTGATGAAAATTGTCATGCTTGTTACCGGACATTTTCTTTGAAATGTATGCACATATGTCCAGCACAAAATATTGCAAGGTGATATATTACATAAGTATACAGTTTTTTTTTTTGTCTATATAATATAGTCTTTTGCATTTAAAAATATTTTTTTTGTAAATTTTTGTTTGTCGTGTCTGTTACTTATTATAGTAACACACAAGACTTGTAGCAGACGTGACAAAGAACTAAAATTCCTGGTTCTAAATAATTCCACAAGAACATGAAAAGAGCCATTAATTTAGACTAAAAATTTAATGATGTAAATTAATCAATTGAATTAACAAATAAATAAACATATTTTATAAGACTGAGGTAACAGACATGACATGCAATAAAAATACATATCACAAACAGGTAGGGATCGACCGATAGTATCGGCAACCGATAGTATCGGCGCCGATACCTCCTATTTTTTTAGGTATCGGTATCGGTTCTTCCGATTCTAAAAGTATCGGGAAAGTATCGGTTTCTGTTGCTTTCATCCATTTTCACCGATACTTTTTAACCGATACTTCGCTTTTCAGAAGAAAAGTACGCACGCGCAACCATTCTGGAATCTTTATTTTGGTAATGAGATGAGAGGCGTCGTTTCATTGGCACATTTGTTTGCGCGAGTGTTTTCGAACTGTTTTTTTTTATTTTTTAATTTTAACCATCGCTATGGATGTCGTATCACCAAGTGTGGTCGAAATTATGGACAAAGAATCGTTATCGTTAGATGGCAGTTTAACAGGACAATAATCTATTCTTCTAAATTATTTTTAATTGGTGCCCAACACTAAATACGCTATCTACAAGGATTGCAAAAAATAAATTTCGAGAGGTAGGCTAGAATTTTACTCCAGTTTTATAAGCGTTTATTTTCTCACTGTGTGGACTCGAAATAGAGTTCATTCATATATATATATATATATATATATATATATATATATATATATATATATACATATATATATGCACACACAATTGAATTTCCCTGTAACGAACTCGCTCGGTTCCAGTTAAAAAATTCGCTATAGAGAAAATTTCGTTGTACAAAGATAAGAGATTTTTGCAGTTATTTCAGAAAATATTACAAACTTTTTACTTAATGCGATGTTTAAAAAGTATTAAATTATGACTTTCAATTAAAAATAAATTGGTATTTATTATAAATTTGTTAAACTTACTATTCCTTACATTTCATTATGTAAATGAAATTTTCAAGAGTAAAGACAATCCACGAATTTAGAGAATAAAATATGTAAATGCACTTCAAAATTCCGTTATTTTACATTGTTTTGCATTCTGTGATTTTAAATTTTGATAAGAATATTCACATTTTAAAAGTCTGCTGAAAATAGTGAGGCACATTTTCTTCCATTTGGAAACCTCTTTTTGATAGTTTTGAAAGGTTGAAGTTTTAAGTATGATGTGGTTTTGGTCGTGAAGCGCAGGGCCTTATTATTATATGGGCAAATCGGAACTTTGCCTAGGGCCCCCGACTTGAAAGGGCCCCCAATTTTAAATGTTTTTTCTGAAATATTTTTTATATCAAAATTTTATGAAAAATATAACAAATTTCATAGATTTTGGGGCCCCCAAATCTATCAATGCCTGGTGCCCCTGTTGGTCATAATTAAACACTATCAAAAGTACGAATTATCAAACATTTAATGATTTTATTATCTATCAGATTAATGAGAGAACTTAGGATTTGTGTATCATTCTGTTTTGATAAATGTAATAATTATCTATATCTAATAATTATTTATATTGTTAATTTAAAAAGTTGAAGCTGTATTAGTATAATTAGTAATACTAATTATTATTTAGTTTATTTCAAATTTTGGGGTAAAAAACATATTTCTTGTGAATAGTATTTATATATAAGGAAAACACAGGAATAATCGGCGTGTATCTGTTCTTCCTACGGAAAAGGTCAAATTCATGGATCATCCGGATTAATTGTGACTTAACCCTGTCCGGAGAAATCAAAATACACGGATTTTCAAAAAGAACTTAAAAATGATCATGAGTTCATATTAAAAAGAAATCTTGCTAAAACATTTAATAATTCACTTAGTGGTTAAAATGGGGCAGATAAATAAAACAAAACAAATAAAACAAAAATAGTTTAAATTGGGGCAGATAAATAAAACATTAATTAATGTGAACTTATTATGCATTTTAAGGGAAGAATTTACATACGTATTTAATGAACAATATGTAAATACATATGTACTTACATAGTACTGTACAGACAGTTTATACATTATCACAATTTAATGCAGTTTAAGTAATCTAAAAAATATTTTCATATGTGAAAGAATTATAATTAAAGAAAATGTAAATAAAACTTGCATGCTTTGAAGTTGAATAAATTTCATGTGTTTACTTTTGTAAGCACAAAATCGAGGTATGAACCAAAAACAAAGACACATATAGTAAGAGCAAACAGGAAGCTGTTTTGGGTCTAATATGAAATCCTTTTATCTGGCTCATAGCAACAAACAGGCGACAAAATAGAGGTTTAGAAAAATTGATTTACATATTTGCACCAGTCGGCACCGGAAATGGATTCTCTTATTAATATATCCCTTTAACTCCCCCTCCCCCGTGTTTCTGTTCTGTCAAGCCTAAATGAGGGGCATCTACCTATGGGGGGGGGCTTGTGCAGAGGACTTTTTAAGGGAGTCTATCGCATATTCACATAACATCTGGAGAAAATCGCCCCAAACCCTAGACCATTAGATCGACAGCCACGCGAGGAGAAAGAATTCCGAACCCGCACGCTTCCCAGTGCTCAGCTTTTTATAAATTCGGCCATTCGTCGGCATGATTGAACAGAAAAGAAAGACTAGAACTACTGTAAATTCACACTTCAATGTATCCACGCTTTTTCTTTTTAATGCTTTCTACTGGGCTCAAATTTCCTCATGCTGTTATTCATTTTAACGCGAACTCCACTCTCGTTTCAAAAACAATCCAGAATACAGATTTAGGTTTAAATGACATTAAATTATGTAAAGTATCGGTATCGGTTAAGTATCGGTATCGGCCGATACCATAACTTAAAAGTATCGGTATCGGCTATTTCTAAAAATGAATTTATAGGTAAAGTATCGGTATCGGTCATCGGCGAAAATGTGGTATCGGTCGATCCCTACAAACAGGTTTCAGCTTTTTCAGTCAAATGCCGAAATCTCAAGATGTCTGCTTATAGTATTTCTTTTTCGAAAATGCTATAATAGTAAACAGGCGTTACTATTGTCACATTTCAGTTTTGTTGCATAAAAAGTTGAAAATAATTTATTGTAACAGACATGACATCAATGTCTGGGCAGCTATACTTAATTATCAAAAATCTCGTATTTTTCTTAAAACCTTATAAAAACCTTTTCATAATGTAAGTTAAAAGCTATTTCACAATGTTAAAGCATGCCAGGACAGAAATTTTAGTTTTGGGGCAGTAATTCTGCATAACATATTTTATGTTCTATGATTCGGACAGCTATATTTCAGTATCTTCTCTAATCATTTCTTTTTTTAATTTTATTAAATAGTACGTTTTTTATCTATTGTTTCAGTAGGGTCAGATAAGGTAAAGTGGGGGTCTATTGAAAAATACCTTTTTCCCCATAAAAAATTAGATTTTCATTATTCTTTTCTATGGAGACATATTTTATTAACATAAAACGCATTTTTCATGAAGTGTGTGGTTTTTCAACAAATTTAATGAATCTAAAACTTTTTGTTTTTGCTCTAAGCATACTGCCTGTTAACACGTGATATTGAAAAACTTTCTTACAGATTCCTTATAATTCGAAGAAACTTTTATATTTTGATACATATTAGTAGAGAGACTTCCAGAGGACTGGTTATATAAAAAAATAAGAATAAGATTATAATTTCTATTTTTAATTTTTTTTTCCTGACGTAGAGTAAAATGGTAGTGGTGGTAGGGTTAGACTTATCGAAATTCTATATGATACTGGCATTGCCATTTCTCTTTTAGTAAATATTCCTGGAACAATAGTTAGAATCAATGAAACTGACATTTTAATTTACTGTTTATTGTCAAAAATTAATTTTGTGGAATCAATTATGTAGCCAGGATTTTTTTCAGGGGAGACTGAGAATTCAAAAAACTAGAATGCAATATAACTTATAAAAATCGATACAACGTATCTTTTTTTCGAGGTGGGGTGGGGGGTGGAACCCCATTATTTTACCTACAAGTATTAGCATATAAAAATGAATTAAAGAAAAAAAGAAGAAAAGAGATTCATCAACCGATCTCGAAATCTTTGCTCATAAAAAAGCATACATTAGAGAAAATATGAAGTTTGGCTTACATTCGTACACGGTAAAAAAAATGCAGAAACGTTACCCAAAAAAATGGGGCAGCTCTTGTAGTTTAAAATTGCGGAAACGTTTCCGAACCATGCGGGTAAACTATTTAGAAACGTAAATACTTTACCCCGAAATATGGGTTATGTTTCCGAAATTGTGAGTTCGAGTAGAGCATCGGTAGGTTACGCTATACTTTCGGAAACCTTTCCGCTATAAGTATGTAACGTTTCTGAATTTTTTTACTGTGTAGGTGAACCTCAAGTTTTTCAAGGGCAACTTTGAAATTTATCCACATATACGCGAATTTGTACATATCTTATGTTTACTCATTTAGGGGTTGGCGGCAATCCGATCAGCCGTCCCCTGCCGATGCCTGTATGGGAAACCAAGTAACATTTGGCGCATACTCAGTGAACCTGAATTTGATAATCTTGGACATTATTTCCGTAGTCAAATATTTTGGGAAATAATTCTTTTCTATGCATCTATGCACTTTTTACTTTCAGTATATTAAGAATACATTTAAACTGAGTGCTTTTTATTTTATTTATAGCATTAACATGATTTTCATTAAAAATATACAGGTGCCTTTGTACTACTCCCATTTTCCACTATCTATATAAATTAAATGTATGCAACATACAAAAATAGCTTAATTAACATAAATTTGACAGCTTGATTTTAGGACCTTTTAAAAAAAAATGCACAATTTTCCCACCTGACCCTACTGGAAGCTGTCTGATAAAAATCACGATAAAAAGAAAAATTATTTGAATTTTTTATACCTTGTAAGAAAAATAATTTACACACGGACTGCAAATGACACTGAATTTTGAAAATGACCCATATACCTGTTAGAGAACTGTCTTAATAGTATATACGCACGTGAATTTTTTTCATTGACCATGTTAAATTGATGCCATTCTTTCATAAAACTCTAAAGAGCCACATAAGAGACTATTTTAATCACTAAATGTTTAAGAATAATTCAAATAATTCCGTAATTTATTTTTATGTATTTATTTTTTTCCTTTTCTTGAGGTGATATATTTCGTATTAACCTAAAATACAAATAAACATCCAAGGAAATTTTTTACACTTAAAATGTGTTTCATTGCCAAAAACTATATACTTAGATCCCAAAAATTCATCCAAACTCGGTTTCTCAAGAGAATTCTTTTTAGATTATGTAGATTCGGTTTGACGTCAAGATATTTTATTTACTTTTTAACTCTGTTCACATGTTGCTGATACCCTGTTATTAATATTATTGCAGTATTTTTACAGTGACGGGTTTTCAGTAAGTGGTCTTTCCATAATTCAGGAAGAAATTATTGATAAAAGCAATATAATAATCCTTATTATTTTAAAGAAATATTCTGTTTTAATGTTACAGAAGTTTGTTTGTTTCAAAATGTCAAGCATTATTACAATTTTGTCTTGACATAAAAATGTGACTTAATAAATATCTGAGATTGCAAGCGGCGAAGTTTATACGCATACACATAAAGACTGCCGATTAAGAGGGATTAAAGCTGTTAGGTTCATTGCCATTGTCATGTGGCTTGAAGTGCATTTTCTTTCACCTCGATATCATACTAATTATTTAATTAGTTACCTATTGCTAGGAAAAGTTGTGATCGAAATATAAGATTTATAAGATCAGTAAAACAGCA
Organism: Cheiracanthium punctorium; assembly: GCA_038373885.1. NCBI lineage: Eukaryota > Metazoa > Arthropoda > Arachnida > Araneae > Cheiracanthiidae > Cheiracanthium > Cheiracanthium punctorium. The sequence goes on from JAWZYV010001112.1 coordinate 353,381, forward strand.
AGAAAATGTGGAAGATTCTTTAATTTTTACAACGCTTTAGAGTGCTTTTTAAGTAACAAGGACTTGAATAATTAAAGAAATGCTGTTAAAAATAATCAGTAAAATAGTTTCTCTTTCGCAAAATTCTAAAGATATGTAACTTTCAAAAAATTCAAAATTCAGTGAAGAATAAAAAGTTAAAAATAAAACTATATTATTTTACATTTCCTTTTCTTTTTCCATTTTGAAAATGAAGTGCCTTACTAGATACAAATACAATCTGAAAACAAATCGTGTTGTCTTTCATTTGTTTAATGGTTGTCTCTGTTTTATTAAGTTAAAAACAAAAGTTAATTGGAAAATCAACTGAAATTTAACTTCAGTGTCCTGAAAATTTTCATTTAAACGTAAAGATTCATGTCCATAGAGCCACATTTTTCACATTTTAATAGAGATCAAAATAAAATTATAAAATTCATTACGGTTTGCATTCCTTTTGTGGTCTAAAAAGGTTTATCCTACGGTAAAGTTTCTTGAGTCCTAGTTCTAATATTGCCAGTTTAAAAAGTAACTCATCTACTGACAAAAATATTCTGCCACTAAAAATACTTTTAAAAAATCATCCCATGTTTTCGCAATAAAAGCCTTGCAGTTAAATTTAAGAAAGGATTAAACAAGTCATTTTATACGGCTGTGTAAGTTTCGCATTAAGCAAGGATGCAATAATAATAGATAGCCTCCATTCTAAGTAACGTTTGCAAAAGTCTCAGTCCTCAAAGAAAAGGTAATAATTTAAACTGACCTTTATCTTTTTTGATAAATCATACCAAACACACACCTTTTGAAGCACTTTCCAACACATTTTTTTTTTTTTTTTTACACAGATTTAGGGACTGGTTAATTTGTTCACCCTTTTTCTTCGCAAACAAGTGACAGCAGAGATTTCCCTTTCTCGTCCCTCCGCTGTATCTCAGAATGAATGTTTGAAAGCTTTCCACTGAATATGGTGTACACAGTATTCGTGGCTCTAAAAGGACAAACATAAAAACGCTTAAAGCTCTAAGGGAATCTGAGTAAAAACGAATAATTTAGTGTCTTATTTGAGTTGATAACTTGAGAGGACGCTGAAGTGATGAGCTTTTCTGCGCCCATCGTTACTTCCCGACGCTGTCCTTGAATGTCCTAAGTGGCCAGTACTTGTGGAAACGCACCGCAGGGATACACTGAGCCATTTCAAGAAGAAATCAGGGAAGCAAAGAGGTTCTCAGAAGAGGAATCTCTGCCACCCTGCCTTTGAGGCAAAGGGAAGCGAGCAAGTTATAGCAAAATGACACCTAACTGTGTTTTAATCACTACCTATAGATTAAGAGCATGGCCAAAAGACTTCAAAAAATTTAGATAAAGATGACTTATAGTCTATAAAGTACACTGGCGTGAAATGCGACGTCTACTTAACCCTTTGAGGCGCAACCCTTTCCCAATGCTGAAAAAAGGGCAGCCGTTGCCATCGCTCGACCAGCTGTCGTCATAAAAGGGGTCTCTAGATCTGTGGCACGCGATGAACATTTCAATCGCCCGCCATCTTGCTGGTAGTTAAGTCGAGCGATGGCAACGGCTGCCCTTTTTTCAGCATTGGGCAATCTATCCTGCTGTTCTGGCATTCTTCCATTTTTCAGCAGATGTCAGTGCCGTTAAAAATAATCGTGACAATTTTTTTACGGGAAATGACGTGCTAAAAAGTAAAGGATTCTCGTAGAAATATGCCACTCGCAACTATTTTTATAGAAATCCAATCTATTCTTCGTGACTGGCAACAGTCAAACCGTCAGAGTTAGGTGTTCCCAGAGCGGGAACACTGCGCGTTAAAGGGTTAGTACATGAAGTAACTGGTATCTTGTTTCACACTATCCCGTTACGCATAACCATTTGCATAGACTAACTTATAAATATTCATTTGTGCATGCGTTCCGAGGACTCGCTATCATTAAGTAGAGAAGAGATGCGTAAACAAAAGAACATCATTATGCATCGCGAATTCCACTCTGGCTGAACATTTTGTGCGCGAATGGACAACTCGGGAATAATTCGACAGGATAATTTATTTCATTGGAAATTTCTAGCGTAATACACTTATACACACACTAATTTTAAAATCGAGTTGGCGTAAGTTGATTCACACATGCTCTTTCTCCTTTGCGAGCTTTGTAATGTTTGGATTTGTGCTATAACGAAACGATAGAAGGCTTTGCATACGAACCATCAAAAAAGGCCCGTGGTACATGACTTTGAATTTTCGGCACTTGAGAGCAAGAAAAAGCTTTAACCTCATACAATTTGATAAGTTATGTCTATTATGTTGATATTAATGAAATTGTTTATTTAAATTCACTAATACGTAATTGGTGTTTCTAAAACCTATCTGAACTACACTAGCAGCATTATTTTTATTCTTGGAAAAATGATTACCTTTAGGGTTTCACTATGAATTACCCCAATGGAACCATCTTCTTTTACTTCATTTCAATTTTTATAAACCGCAGTATGTTCCATCATAGTGTGTATGATATTAACAACTGTTTTATTATTATTCTGTTGATTATTGCTATTGTTTGATTACATACTATGCAAAATTAAAGCTAAAAAAAAATATTTGATACTAACTATAATTCTCAAATTTGGTGCTTCACATCATAAGTGTATGGGGCACATTTTACTAATTAGGAATTGTTTTGTACGGGGGACATATACAAATTAAAAAAGTGTCACTTTTTTGTAAATGAAGGAGAGGAATTTTTTCTTAACGCAGTCTTATTTCCGACCTTATTTTGAACAGTTTTTCAATTTACATTACTCACTTATCTCTAATAGATAAAGAATTAAAGCCCGTTACCGTCTTTTTGGAACGTTGATTAAAACGTATTGTATTCTTGAGAATTTCTTCTAGAGATGAGTGCAAAAATTAAACATTTCGCATAAGTTATGAAAAAAGACCTCCTACGAAAATATAACCTTAACAGAATTCAAGGTCTCTTAGTTATTGTAAATAGAAAACGGGAAGTCATATCTAATTCGCACGGTTGGTAGACTGTATTTTGCTCACTCTGCGTAGTCACGCAGAACAATTTTGCATGTTCTAATTCATAAATAGGCATCTCTAACACCTTAACAGACGATCATTAAATGGAGAAGACATGAACCCGAGAACAAAAAACATTATTATGCACTGCAGCTCTCACTTTCAGTCTAAGAACGAGGTGCGAATAGCCTATTTTGGAATATCGCGAAAGAATAATTCGTTGCACTGGAATTTTGAAAGGTATGTTTTTGCATGCACAAAATGACTGTGCTACCAGCTTTAGAGTCTAGTTAGATTAAGTTTCTGTGCAATACATCAATTAAATCTGGTATAGATGAGGAAACAAAGCTTCATCATTTTTAAGAAGAGAAAAAGAGCAAGAAAAAGTGGTACTACCTTAAAAATTAATAAAAGGAACAAATGAAATGCATACGTACATATATACAGCGTGTCCCCGAAACGCTGACGTAGGCTTTTATTCCTTAAGTATTGATCATAGACATATATACACTACAAAGTTACGTAAAAACGGTACTGAATTTCATGGTGTGTATTAAAATTTTAGGGATATTGAATCTAAATAAGTATAAAATGAGTAAATTTTTATATTTTATAAAATAAGTATAAATTTTTATTTTTATTCGTCCCCATCACAAAAAAATTCAGAGTTAGCAAAATGTGCCCCATACTTTAATGAGGTAGTGTACAAAGTTTCAGCCTTTCATCTTAAATTGGCTCAAAGATATGATTAAACAAAGCTGGTAAAGGGATGTACGATGCCATGATAGCAAACCCCACCGCTGGCCAATCGCGTAGCGCTCTCAACTGGGCGATGGTAGATGTCTGGTTCGAACCCAGGTCGCGTCCGTCAACTTGGGAACCCTTATAAAGACCCCCGAGGATCGTACCCCCCCCTCGACCTAGATCCCTCTAGTAGATATATACAAAGTTACGTAACCATACACCACTGTTACTGTACCATTAATAAAACAAGGGGCTTTTGAGGAAAATTTAGATTTCTCCAAAAGTTTTTAGTGCAACTATCATTAGTATTTATTATTAGTACAACTGGTTCAAATGAATAAGACTCTAATTTAAAAATTATTCAGTGACAATTATATACATCAATACGAAGGGATTTTATTGCAATATAGTACATGTAGAAATTTTTTTACGTTACATGTACGATTAGAAATTATTTAAAATAATTCTTCATGGGAAAAAAAAAATCTTTTACTTTTCACGAAAGAAATGAGATTTTAAGGTCGCATCCTTCTAATTTACGCTTTATTTCTTTCAATCCTCATAGCTTCTGCAATCGATGACTTTAAATCCATTATCCTTCTTTGTATGAATGCCAAGCTCATTTGCATCTTGTTTGTATTCTATATAATGAATTTTTAACACACGTTGAAAAATAATTGACCATAAGCCAGACAGTCCACTTCTGAAACGAATGCTGGTTCTGTAAAAAAAAAAAGCTATAAATTCGTGTTTTCAAAGCCTCTCACTCTTATGTTAGATAGTACTCTTACCTTCGATCACTTGAATTTAATGTAGTTTGCATCTTTTTTACTCCAACTTTTGACACAATGTTCTTCCTTTTCTGCGAAAAAATTTTATCCTTTTAACAACTTTATCATGTCACATACCATGTCTCTCTGTCGAAATATGCGTATGTGTGTTGTCATAGCACTTTTAAAATCTTCAAATTCAACTTAAGAACTTTTTTATCCTTCCAACAAAATCAATGCAGCTTCTTACACTGAAATGGAGAAGTAACTCTCGAAGGCAAATAATTACGAATAAAATACTTTCAAAAAAATATGTATGTTAATCATGTTAGGTGACATTGATAACTATAAAAAAGCGAATCTACATATCAGTAAAGCATTATCTTAAATAAAAATTATTATAATTTTAGGAAGTGATTTCAAAAAAACTTGTGAAATGTATGTTGTTTACTTCTTTTAAAAAGCAATGTCCTGCTTTTTGCACGTATGTTCAAGTATCCCAAAAACATAAAGTGCGATAATTTAGAGCAGAAATTGCATCACACATTAATTAAAGTAACTCTTAAAATACATAAGTTCAAATGATATTTAAATATGATTATAATATTAATGACAAGAGTACGATATAATATTAATGACAAGAGTAAACAAAAGTGACTTGGTAGAAACATGTAAATTCCTTTTCTAAATTTTAAATGAATATTTATTATTATATATAAGTATCGCCCCCTTTTGCTTAAAAAATGAAATATATATTTGTAGCAGAAGTGATTTTAGTAAAAAAAAAACAGGGCATTCGATGAATATTTTACTACTATCACTCAAGAAAGTTATTTCAAAGGTTTGTACTATTAGTAAGATGTCTGACCTGAAAAGATTGAAATTCTTAAATAATACTTTTATTATTATTATTATACTTTTTTAAATTCTTTTTTAAGTAATTTAAGAAGACATAAGCTTTAAATTTTATAATACACAACAGGGTGCTGTCTGCTGTTGAAAATTCCTGTGATTATTTCAGAGCTATCATATAGAAAGTTCCGGGTGGTAAGCGGGGCTAAGTCCAGAAAATACCAAAATGATTAAGTACACTATGACCATCTATCAAGTATCCTGCTCTTTGCAAAAGTATCAATAATAATTCAGTGCTCTAATGCTTTCTGTAATTTAAAGAGATGTGGGTTTCGTGGAATACGTGTGATTACACGTTTTTGCTGTTAATTTCATTATACGAGGGAAAACTATAATAAGTAAAAAGGTAATAAAAAAATAATAAACCATTATAATAACTTTGAAACAATTTTTATTTTTCCACATAATCTCCAGAAATGTTGAAGCACTTATTCCATCGTTTTATCAGAGCCCCAATTCCAGGTGCGTAAAATTCTTTGGTTGCTGTCTCAGCCACAGCAAGACTTCATGTTGAGCGTCGTTGTCATCAGCAAATTTTTCGCCTCCAAGATGTTGTTTCAGTGGATCAAACAGGCGAAAATTGCTTGGGGCTAAGTCTGGGCTGTAAGTTGAATGCTGTAGCAGTTCCCAACGAAATTGTTGAATTGTATCCCGAGTTAAATGAGCGTGAGCTGTATGAGGACATGCGTTATCATGATGAAACAGCACTCCTCTGCTCAATTGGCCTGCTACCTACTCAATATGAACTGAATGTCATAAATCTCTATGGTGCTGCCACCTATCATCATGCATTGGAGATACTTTTTACTACTTTAAACCGTCTCATATTGCATTTGTGCCTTTCTTAATGACTTTTCCTCGTATATAATTTTATATTATGTGTATCAACTTGCTATGTCATTATTACTTAAACATATTATACAACCCATTAAATTTAGAAATTCACCTGAATAATATGAATGCAAAGAAACACTTTTTTTTACAAAGACTAAAAAGTTAAATCTTAATTACTGGAAAAGTCATGATTTCATGCCTAACTATTTATTTCTTGTAGTTGCATTAATGGGCTATTCGTAGTAGTATGCGAAATTTTAAAATTCAAACGTGCCAATATATGTAACTGTGCCTTTCGTTATTCTTTTTTTAATTAATAATTGTTATTTATTGATAAAAGCGAATGCATTTTTGCACAATAAAAATAACTTTATAAACATTCTTCTTTATGAAGAAATATTAAAGGGAAAATATTCTAAATTCCATCTCTATAATTAAAATGTAAGAGAAATATGCTTGAACCGTGCATTTAAACGAAAAATTCCTTGATTGAGAAACTATAAACTAAGTAATACTTCGCTTCGTCTAAAATTATCGACGTCGTTTTTAACAAACGAAAATCAAATGATTTGTTTTATTAAAAAAAAAAAAAAAATTGTACAGTAAATTGAAGCACGATTCTCTGTAGATCTCTCAATTGCCTGTAAAACAGTTTCTCCTTTATAGAACTCTTTAAGCGGAAAAATAGGCCTCTGGCAAGAAGATTAAAGTTTTTGGAAGTACGCGAATGATTTGTACTTGGGTTGACAGTTACTTAAAGAGTAAATGCTTCGATTGCATTTTAAAGTTTTGTATATAAAATATACAGGGATCTCAAAACCACTGCGCTAGCCTGTTATTTTTCAAATATTTCTTAAATATAGACCTGTATCAAAAATTACAAATTTACGTAAAAAGGGTACAGAGTTTTATAATATCGATTAAAATTTTCAGGAGATAAAATCTAACTAAATACAAAATTTAAATTTTTCAAAATATCCCTTAAAAAAAAGTTTTTAAAATGTGCTAAATTCCTTTATTAGATGATGTACAAAGTGTCAGCCTTCATTGTAAAAAGTCTGAGAGGGGAGAATACCAATAATAGCCAAAGTATTGTATATTTATTCAATCATTGTTTTCTTTCGTCCATAGATTATACTATATAGACAATGATTAAAGAAAGAAAAAATAGTTGTTTTATTTCCTTCAACCTGTTTGCTACTGCGATTTGTGATAGTGAAATTTTGTAATCCCAACTTTAAAGTTGCAACAAATAACCGTTCCGCTCATTCCAATAATCTACAGCTTCCATCATAAAATAATATTATAATGGAAAACTCCAGCTGCTTCCATTAATATAATTGCCTCCCATGGTAATACTTTCAAAATTTTTCTCACCGATAAAAATATAACTCAATTACCACTCTTTCATGTAAACTTCAAGAATGGCATTTACATCAGCAAATCATTCAGTTTTCGAAATAAAGCATTGGTAAATTAGATAGAGAATAGAGTTCGCTACTGCTTTGTAATACAGACTTTTCCGTGTATTAAACTCTCTGTACTAATGTAATCCAGATGCCCCGATGTAAGTAATTACCCTCAAAGCAATATAAATTCTATTCCATGTCACCATTCTTTCTTTTCGCGTGATCAAAATGTGTATATATATCTCCTGGACTGTTTCCACCGTAGTCCTCCGATGTCTCTGCCTGCTTTCAATTATCGGGGATAATCAAACTTTATTGCTTTTTTGCCTTTTCTTTTTTCATCGACGAGTGACATTTTACTTTTGGGTGTGTTCCGCATTTGACGTACTAAGTGATTGTTCGTCCTCGAAACAAACCGGTGTTTTTCGTTAACTAGAAAGGAAGAAAAAAAAAATGGGGTTGCTGGTCTGGTGACCTAGTGTGATGACATACGTTATGTCATGTATTTACCAGCGCAAATTATGTTTCTAGTTGCTAGTAGAGTGCTCAATAAATAAACCATTTTCTTCTGAACCAAGGAGGATTTAAAAATTTAAATTGAGCACTCTGCGTAAATGTTTTATTTTTTGACATAATATTTTAATTGTTTTAGTCATCGAATGAAAACATTACATTTTTAATTTTAAAAACAGTTTTATTACGATAAAATAGATTAAAGCACAATATACCGAGTTAATAAATATTTCGTGTATACTAAATTAATCATCATTTTTTACGGACGCCTTGACACTAACTAAACAATAATTAATCTTAAATTGTTAGCATATCTCGTGGTAGTTTCAACTAAAGAGATAACCTAAGCTTTTTTATTTTTAAATTCTGGTAACGAAAAGTAACTATAGATCTGGTTTCAAAAATAGCTTTATGTTGTTTTTTAATGGATTTTTTTACTTATTTATGAAGCAAAATTCATTTATAAAATAGTTTAATTAACAGTAAAACACGCACGAGTGTTCCAGTAATCGTTTGTGGTAGACTACTTTGCCATGTAATTTACTTGCATGGATTAGGTTTTGATCACACATAGTTAATTCCTTCTGTTTATTATAATTACATTTAAGAGCTCGTGATTTCATCTTTGGAGAGTTATTGATTCAACTTTTTTTTTTCGGTAAAAATAGATTTCATTTTTCTCCAATGTGGACTTTTTTTTATGAAACTATATATTATATTCCATGATATTACTTTAATCGTAATTTACTGTACTGTATATAATGTGGAAAATTTCTTGTTATTTGTACTATCGATAATGTATTTTAGAAGGCATGAATTTCGTTGTTATACAGTATCAAATGTGCACTATAAAAAATTTTCCCAACTTTTCTTGAAAATAATGTGCAGCTGAGGTTAATATAGCGTTAGTAACCAGATAGCAATAAGTATCTCTTTTGGGACTAAATGAAATCGACTTATCAAACAAAAAACATTTAAAGCAAGTATGCAAATAAGGGGTCGCACGGTGCGACCAAAAAATTACCTTCCAAAATTGCCGAAACAAATGTAAGAAAAATTTGCTGAAACCAAATATTTATGTCGCCTCTGGATCCTATTTGCACCCCTGATTTAAAGCTAGAAACGTTATATCGGGGTTTCACTGCACTAGCACCCAAGCTGGCAAAACTGGATTCCGCGGATCATATCAAATACAAATACAAGAAAGCTATGCTGGAAACAAAAAATAAGGGTGAGGGAGGGATCCTCTGTGACAGTGGGAACGAATCCGTGAATCTATGAACCTACCCATTTGAGCTATAACACAATTTTATGAGAAGGAAGTTGCGAGTAAAGCTATAGTCAATTTTATAGCAACTATAGTTACTGAGTTCCCACAATTAGATTTCTGACTCGTGTATTGTTAAAAAAATCTCGAGCTATTATAAATTATATCATTAAGGTACCTGTTAGATAATAAATCACCGTTCCCAATAAAAATTATGCTGATTCTGGGAGTTTAATAAACACGATGATGGCGAAAAGATGATTGATGAAAATGTGAACTTCAAGGCAAAGTATAAAAATGTACGCTCTCTCAAAAGTCACTTATTCCTGAAAATAAGCATTCTCCAGAAATCTGAAATCAGTAATGATAGCATAACACATGGCAGATTACACAGATTCAAAAGAAAAACTGGCAAAGCGCCCAAGGATTTTTTAGACCTGTTGACTCTTTCAATTATGTCTGAAAGAATTTTTACTCGCAGCCCGCCACTGTCTGGAAGTATTTTTTATCAGACTGTCGATAACATGCCGATGATTTGAAAAATTTAGGTGTTCCCTAATTTTTTATTCCTGTTATTTTGCTTTTAGAATGTCGAACTTTACTAATGGATCTCTCTTTTTTTTCAAGGATATTTCTACTGCAACAGGTATCATGTGGATTTTTTTTTCTGTGCAATAAAAAAAGATGACAAAATGAAATATATCATAAGGTTGTGTTTTTTATCTCACTCTAGAATGGTTGAAATTTTAATGTTTTTATTTAAATTCATAGTAGCATTTTGGCAGTAGTATTTAGTTAAGAATACATAAATAATATCATAATGAAGTCAAAATGACTCATTGTTTGATTTTAATAATTAGAGTTTACTGATTGAAATATGGAAAATACAAGAATCTTTTAAGTCTCTCTAATCTTTCCTATAACTATGTTACTCAAGATTAAGCAGTATAGCTGGGTTTTGCCTACTAAATATCTGATTTAAAATGAAAAGACTACAAACTGCACCGGTTGATTTTAAAAGGTACTTCTAACATTTTATTTACAGGAGAGGAAGAAAACGGAATGCGAAACAAATCTTAATAATACATTTTTAAAAAATTTCTGCTTTATTGCAGCGTAGCTGTTAATGGAAGTCTTGTTTTAGTACCAAACAATGAATATAAAAATAGAAATCTTTTAAAAATAATATACTCAGTTATTCAGTAATCTTATAAATAAAAATGAAATTCTGTTTGTTTGTTTGTTTGTTTGTTTGTTCGTTCGTTTGTTTGTTTGTTTGTGGATTTGAGTTGTATACAAATCCACAAAAATGGACCTATCAGCCTGAAAATTTGCACACATATGTAAAATAATATAGAATAAATCATAGTCCACTTTAAAACTTTGAAAGTCCACCCGTTCCCGGAATTAAGAGATTTTTTATGTTCTCCACGCAAAAAGTTTTCCGTAATTGTAACCCCTGTAGTGAAAAAAGTGTGAAATAAGGATCGTGGTTGCCATGTGTGGCGATTTTGCCGAATAAGATGTTTTAAATTCTCAAAGTAAAAATAAAAGAATAATAATGATTTTTTTTTTGTTAGTTTATATTCGTAAGGTTATATTTTTTTTAATTATAATATCGTGTGCATGGGAAATCGGAGCAGGAATGAAATGTTTTATACGCTAAACAATAAGAATTGAAGATTTCCGAGGCTAATATGTTAAAATTTTTTAGTTTGGCGAAAAAATAAAATGGCTCAAATGCCGAGAAAGTGAGTTCTAGCGGTTTGCACAGTTTCTTGCTTGGCGCAATTTACTGAGAGCTTAAGGAAACGGATTTTTGAAAACAAGTGCAAAGGTTTTATTAGAATACAGCGTTAAATTTTAACGATCCGTGCGAAAATAATGCAGTTATTATGGGATTTCAAGCGATCTATCTTCAGCATTCTCGCGATTTTGAGGAGGATTCTAACGCTTGGCGCTATTTATCGTAATTTAATCGTCTGCTATTTGGGTTATGAATACACCTGCGTATAAGTTTTTGAAATTTTCATTCAGTTGAAATTGTGCATTTTTCTGAGCAGCTTTTCTGCATCTAATGTATTACAACCAGAAAAAAGGATGTTAGAAATATCAATTTTAATTTTGTTTAATCACACTCATGAATAATGATACACTTTCCAACTTAATGAAAGAAGGAACGAAAATAGGGAAGACCCATGGATTATAACTCTTTTTATATATAGCACTTTAGTGCGTATTTAAAAATCTGAAAGTGTGTCAGATTTTCTATGATTCTAGCGCTTGGCGCAATTTAATGAGAGGTTATTTTTAAAAACAAGCGTAGGTTATCTTATAAATAAAAATGAAATTCTGTTTGTCAATTTGTTGATTTGGGTAGTATACAATTCCACAAAAATGGACCTGTCAGCCTGAAATTTTACACAGATATGTAAAATAATATAGAATAAATGATAGTCCACTTTAAAACTTTGAAACTCCACTTAAAATTATTTTCCTCCTGAATGGTTCTCTTAATTTCCGTTCCCGGAATTTAAGAGATTTTTTATGTTCTCCACGCAGAAAGCTTTACGTAATATTAACCCCTGTAGTGAAAAAAGTGTGTGAAATAAGCATCTTGGTTGCCATGTGTGGCGATTTTGCCGAATAAAATGTTTTAAATTCTTAAAGTAAAAATAAAAGAATAATAATGATTTTTTTAGTTTATTTTTTTAGGTTATTTTTTAAATTATAATATCGTGTGCGCATAAGAAATGAGAGCAGGAATGAAATGTTTTATACGCAAAAGAATAAGGATCGAAGATATCCGAGACTAATATGTAATTATTTTTAGTTTGGCGAAAAAAAAAATGGCTGATAGGCCGATTTTTAGAGAGTGAGTTCTAGCGGTTTGCACAGTTTTAGGCTTTTGGGCGCAATTTACTGAGAGCTTAAGGGAATAGCATTTTTGAAAACAAGTGTATAGGTTTTTCTTAGAATACAGCATTAAATTTTAACTATCCGTGCAGAAATAATGCAGTTATTAGGGCATTTCAAGCGATGTAGCTTCAGAATTCTCGCCAATTGAGTACATTGATTTAACTTGGGGGAAATCCGCCAAATTTCAGAAAATTGAAATCTTCGCATTTAGTACATCGAGGTAACGATGAATAAAACATGTTATAGTTGATAATTTAAAAATGCGGCTGTATTAAGGGATTCCACTTTTCAAATAAATGCCTGGCGGTCGAACCATTTCCCATTTTGATTGCTGCTAAGTCAATGCTTCGAATGATTCCCTGAAAAAACTCTTGCAAAATGGAGTATGCTGGCACTGGTACTTAGAAACTGGATTTTACTTGAGACTGGTATATACGTATAATAAGACTGGTTATAGATAAAAATGAATGTTGGTATGTGTGTAGGAGGTTGAAAAACTCCAGCACCGTTTCACCGATCACCATGAAATTTGGTTCACCTAAGTCTTTTATCATGGAGAAGGTTTTTATGCTATCCGTTTTCCTCTAACTTTTCACTAGGTGGCGCAGCAGAACGTCGAATTCTGTTCCGTTTAGCCGTTTGCTATGCGAATATCGTCCAACCAATTTCGATGAAATTTGGTACACGCGAATATTAGAACACGGAGAATATTTTTCACTATCCATTTGCTGTAACTTACCGCTAAATAGCGCTGCAACGCATCAACTTCTATACCGTTCGACCGATCGGCATAAAATTTTTTATACTTACACATTTGAGAACGAAGAATATATTCTAACTGCGTTACTTTTGATGTTACTCACCACTAGATGGCACTGCAATGCATTATTATTTTAACTCGCCACTAGATGACGCTGCAGCAGGCCAAATTTTTGACCATTCAAACGGTGGCTATGAAAATCAGTATACATAGCTATTTGAACAATGAGAATATTTTGGCGTTATCCATTTTGCTATAACTCGCCACATGACGGCGCTGTAGCAAATCATTACTTTAATTAACCACTAGATGGCCCTTCAGTGTATCACTTCTTCACTGTGCGAATGATCGCTATGAAAATAGGTATACATAGATATTTGAACACGGGGAAGAGTTTGGCACGATCCATTTTCCTATAACTTGACACTAGATGTCGCGTCAACACATGAACTTCAAGACTATTCAGCCGATCGTCATGAAAATTCGTATACATCGATATCTGAATGCGAAGAATATTTTTGCCGTATCCGTTTTGCTAAAACTCGCCACTAGATTGTGCTACGCCGCATCGCCTTCTGCACCGTAAAAACGATTGCCTTGAAATTCAGTATGCATGATTATTGAACATAATATAACGCGATATCCATTTTGCTATATCTCTTTATTACAATAAATAGTAATCACAACAAATATTAATATCAAAAAGTCCATTCATTCCCGTGCGAAGAACGGGTACTTCAGCTAGTCATTTATAAATCTCATTTTCCCCAGTTATTTAGTATATAATTTTCAGTTTCTTCCTTGTTTTCCTATGATTCTTCAAAAGTAAGTCGACTTTTTCTCAATTCATCTTCAGCAGTCGACTTCATCTCAATTTCAATAAATCACTATGCACTGTCACCGTCTATTTAATCTATACATTATTCCGCGAATAAAACACTTTGTACTTATTTTAATCTCATTGGGCGCACGAAGGAGTGTGAGATTCGGCATTGATAAATGTCTTATGGAGAAGGGGGTGCAGAAAGATAATATTTATGCATAATATGCTTATACACTAAAAAAGCACTAAAGTAGGTACGGAGTGTGCAACGAACTGGGTGTCGAATATTTAATTACACGGCTAACAAAAGTTTTATGCGCGACCGTAAATGTGCAATAACTGTTTTACATTTTTACGCACGTTTTAATGTTACTAAATTTTACTATCCATAGCTTCGTATTATTGATATAATTGAATTATTAATGAAATCAGCCTTTCGCTTTTCGTTGATACTTTTATAAAATTATACTGATCGGATATCCAGGCCGTTGAAGTAAAATAAATTAAGCATTAAAAGGATATTTTGTATTAATCGTGTTTTATTTTAAATGCATTCCGTTTTCATTTAACACACGATTAAAATAACAGCTACGTGAATTGACCTACACTTGTCTATTATTGGGTTTCAAAAAAGCCAGGATATTTTATTACTTAAATTGTCGTTGTTGTTTCTAATGCCCTCGGCCAACCAATGAGCCATGCCAGATCCTTTATATAGGACGGTGGTGGATGGGAGGGGACTGCTTCCACTTTAATTAGCCCCCGTGGGAGGAAGTTCGATTTCGGTCGGAGTCCCCTAATTTTGAACCTATTCCAAATGAGGCACCAACCACCAGAAAACGGCACCCCCAGAGGTATCATTTGAACATAGGAGACATTGGAGCCACGACAGATTTTACGCGCACCAGCTCCGATTAGCGTGCACAGTCCCACAGCTGTCCAGCCGAAAGAGTAGTTCACCCTCTCAAGCACAGGCTAAGTCGGGTTCTGCTTCACATTTCGTGTTCTTATGGGAACGGAATTTAGTGGCTAGGCTACTGCGGGACTTGTATTTAAATTAAACCCCTATAATGTTTGTTTCAGTAATTTCAGGCTTTTTTTAAATTCCAGTATTCGCACCTACTTCGATTACATCTCGACGTAGAACATTGATGGGTTGGAGTGAGAAATGAACTTTTCTTTATTTTGTGGTAGGAATGAACACCTTTGGCAGGTACTTATGCTATCAATCTAATCTGGGGTTGGTACAAAATGCTGTAAAAAGCAGAAGTGCTTAAGCCCCCATAACCCATGAAAAAACAAGACAGAGAGACATAGCTTCAGCTCTGTTACTTGGCGGTAAAGCTTAACACAATGGAAATTTTTTATCAAATTCTACCGCAAATAGTAGCTATGGACGTTACATAAATTCATTATCGTTGATAATTTTTGATGACGTTTCTTTGCGGCCACTGCAAGTATTAAAAATCATAGATTGTTGCGAGATCTAAGCGATAAAAATGATAAACATAAACCATTTGGAGGGAAAGCGATACTTCTATAAGGTGATTTTCAGCAAATCTTACCAGTTATCCCGTATGAATCACGTGCAGCTTTAATTGAAAATTGCGTCGTGAGTGACATAAATTTACGTTACGTGTTAAATGTTACTCTTATTCAAAATATGGAAGCTTTACCAAGTGAAATAGAATTTTGTGGAATTCTTAAAAAAAATGGTAATGTGGTCTTGTAATATTATTAATGAGGTTATGGAAATATTTCCGAAAACATACTCTCAGATAGCGTATTGAAGTCAATTATTTTATCACCTCAAAATTATGATAGTACTTTTATTAATATTGATATACTTAATTGAATACTTGGTGAACATATCATAGGTACGATAAAATAACGTGTAATAATTATAGCGGAACCATTGACAATCCAGTAGATATTTTGAATTCTTTGACTATAAGTGGTTTGCCATCACAAAAGTTACTACAAAAAGTAAATTGCATCATTTTATTGATCAGAAACTTCAGTACAAAAGAAGCATTAGTCAATGGAACAAGAATGCGCATTACGTTTATGCATGAAGTTTTAACTGGAACCGCACGCAATAAGAGAATTTTGATTCCGCGTATAAATTTAGCATATTCTGTAACTATTCGCCTTTAACTTTCTAGGAACTCAATTTCTAGTTATGCCTGCTTTTTTGATGACAATAAATAAGTCTCAAGGGCAAACATTCGAAAAAAAATTGGAACTTTCTGGTCGCAACAGTTTTTACACATGTTCAAAATTATCCATCACAGCAAGTAATGTTCGATCAT
The DNA here is from genome assembly GCA_038373885.1 of Cheiracanthium punctorium. Taxonomy (NCBI): domain Eukaryota; kingdom Metazoa; phylum Arthropoda; class Arachnida; order Araneae; family Cheiracanthiidae; genus Cheiracanthium; species Cheiracanthium punctorium. Next base: position 369,699 of record JAWZYV010001112.1, read on the forward strand.
TCGATAACTTGATTTTATATTTCCGAATATAATGGTCAAAGGAATTTCGCATATAATGCGATAGTTTATGGAGAAACAAATTATACGAAAAGTTTTGAGTAATTAAATTCATTTTTAAACTATTATAAATTCAATGTACATCATTTATATTTTTATCCCCACTTCCCCTCCACCCTTCATTCAATAAATATATATGTAAGAAATACGAAGCACGTATTCTTCGTTTCATTTTTCAATTTTTGTATTGGTTTAGTATTTACATTTTATTTAATTTGAAAACAAAGTAGGCAAATGAACTGTGTAGCCTTGACGAAACCTGTTCCGTATATAAATAAAAAGAACCAAGGAAATGTCATAAAACTCTGCGTTAGATTAGATTAATATAATTTAAATAAATGAAAAATTGATTAAAAAAACTATCATTAAGATATATTCAATTCGAATTCCGGCCTTCAAACTTTAAAGTCAAAAAATGATTTATGTTAATATATTTCATCTATTACAAGATATAGACGCATCATGTAATGAAAATTTCACGTCTCAGCTGCTAAAAGAGTTAACTGCATCGACAAAAAGAGGCATGACACAGCACAACGAAATATTAACTATTCTTTCTCGAAAATATGGTCCGTAAAAGTAACCTTTATGCACCAGTTGTTTGAAGAGGGAGAAAAATTGCATTCCATTTATAGTGATGAATTTTCTCGATTAAAAATATTTAAAATAAAATATAATCTTGTAAAAATGTTTTTATGTAAATTGAAAGATTGTATAAAAAAATTCATCTATTTCTATCAAACAATAATACATTGCTTGATTCACTTGGATATTTTAAACAAATAGACTGGTGCATGAAGATGACATTTGTCAGCCTTACTTTTTCCGTCGTGGAAATTTTTTGTTGCATCGCATTCTATAATTTATCTTATTGTGTCAGTACATTAAATAATCACCCTGTACATATGTGTCATATATATGTATGAAGCGATGTACCTTTAAAAACTCAGTTGGCTATAATGAAAAACTTCAGAACCCCGGAATGAAAAAACATTGCATGAACTTAATTCATTCCTTAATACTCTAATTAATAATAAAATGCAATCAGACGACTATGAAAGATTTTTTAAATTTATTTATTTTCTTGTGTTTTATTCAATGTCTGTATGGAACATAAATGATATCTTAATTGATATCATTGTGTATTATATTAATATTAAATATATGCAGCATTTAAAATATAGTACAGCAAAGGTATGATTTGTTTCACTTTTATGATAAGTATTTTGTGATTAAAATTTTAGTTATTGTTTACATTGTACTGGTACCTGAAAAGACTTTATTATGTTTACATAAATTTACATTAGTAGCGTGTTAAAATTTAAAAAAAAATCTATAATTAAGAATAGTTGATTACTGGTACTTTTCCCTTTTTTATGTGAGTCTGTAACTAATGAAGCCATACAGAGTACTGTTCTACCTTAATATTTTACAATAATATTAGCATAAATAGCAATTAATAAATGTGTAATATTAATATAATTATTATCATTATCATTACTATTATAATTAATTTCTACAGTTTTTCTCCTTTTCCACAACTTCAACTAAGTACTTCTTAGCTACTGCAGCTTGTACTACGTTAAACATAGGCTAGCTATACTAGTGTTATATTTATTTTATTATTTATTCATTTAATTATTACCTTTTTTATTCTTTTTATTTATTCATTTAATTATTACTTTTTTATTATTTCCTTTCCTTTCCATACTTCCAAATTATTATTAATATATCATTTTTTTCCACTCCATGGCATTACTTGTCTATTGATGGCATTAAGTCTTCTCTGATGGCAACATGCACTAATATTGCCTCCATTACTGAGCTTCGATCTTCTTGTCGGTCCACTTCCTCGTTGTTTATTTCTAATAGCTACAGTCGGGCCACAAGTTACAAAAGGACCCTATTTTTTGTCAGGTAACTTGCAGAAACCTAGCTATTATTGTTTTTTTCGATTAAATTGAAATGTGTGTGCGGTGGTGCCTGATGATAGAGCACACCATTTCAATTATCCATTCCATTTTCCGTCTATTTGTGGATACATGTGATTAGGCTTAAAAGCCCACCAGTTCTCATTCGGCGCTTTATATCCAATTTATCCACTCTTTCATTGCCTTAAAAGGCTATATTTAAACACTTTATTCGGTATAAGCTCGTTAATTGGCACCATGTGCTATCTACTTTTTTATTTTTATATTTTTTTCACTTTATCAATGGATTATCTTGGGATTTCACTTTACGTAAGTAAGCTATTATATATATTATATATATATATATATATATATATATATATATATATATATATATATATATATATATATATATATATATATATATATAATTAAACATCCTCTCAAAATTCAAAATTTCTACTTGCTTGATTCAAAATTCTTTAGGGCGTAGTAACTTTCGTTTTAAACAAAGGATTTGTATCAGGATCTAAATCTAATTCAAACTCAAATTAATATTCTCACGGGCTTCAGGCACCCCATCTCGCAAGAATTTCCTAAGGCTAGTAGACCCGGGCAGCTTAATAACCAATAAATCCACCTGTTTTGGAACATGTGATACTTTCTAGGACACGTGATCCGAGGTTATATATATTTTGAAACGCAGCTCGGAGAGGGGCTTTTTCGTGACTTCAGTTTCCGTGTAAAGTTGTGTGAAAATTAAATAAAAATATGGAATCGTAAACCCACAAGATCTCCTTTTGCTTGGCCCGACTACGAGTACTAGCCGCGGGCGGCTGGGGAAGGCTCTGAGCCAGAGTTGTTACCCAGTCGCGCCGCCTCGCATGCTACAACGCCCGCCGAACTAAACCGCTACAACGTCCTCGTGTTTTCTTACATATGTATATATATATATATATATATGCCTGTGTGTATGCAGCATGATTATTTCCTTCTACAATACTTTCCATAGTCAGTATTGATAAGGTTAGTTTCGATCCTCGTAATATTTTTCGTACTGCCTTTAAATTTAACTCTTAAACTTTTTTTTTACTAATTTATTTATTTATTTTCTTATTCTTTTTGATGTCCTACAAACACAAAATTCGTTTCACTCTTTTCTCATGGGATAGAAAAACCCTTCGAGGATTTCCAGCCCTAATTTGTTTTGGTTCTTTTTTTCTTTCCTCCATCGATCTGTCGGTCACCTTTGCCCTTTAGATACTCCCCGGGCTTAAGTTTCATCTCTCAGTCTTTTTTCCGTATAAATGAAAGTGATGATTCATGAAGTTTTCAAATCAAAAGGCGGTCGTTTAGAAGATTTGATGAAGAAATGGTCGGGAAGAAAATTATATAGCTCCTTTTGATTTCCAGTGCTAGTTTTTGCAGTTTATTGCTGTCGGGTCGACTTCATTAAATGAGAGTATTTTATAAGGGTTGATCTCCGGTTAATTGTAGTTAAGTACTCTATTTTCTGAAACTGTTATTATCGCCTTACATGGTAGTCCAGTGGTTAAGGCATTGGACTCGTAACCGGAAGATTACAGGTTCGATTCCGACGTATCACTGAAGACCGCGGTGTACTTTCATGTTGAATCCGTGGTCTCCTGGCAGTTTCTAAGGGGTGCCAATATTCAAAAGTTCAGTTTTCTGATGAGGATAGAATATGTGGTGGGAAACTCCAGAAAGGATGCATGTACGCCCTCTCAAAAAAGCATTTAAATAAAAGTCAAATTGTTTTGAATATTAAAAATTACTTATCATAAAGTATTAATTAGGTTATGCATAACTATAATTTTTCATATTTCTGTCGAGTTGTGCATTTTTTGATATCTAGTTCATTTTTCTGAAAGCTACAACAAGAAATTTTGATTTTTATCGAATACATTTTTGAGAGGATTTACCTCTAAGCGGCACATCTGGTGACGTCAGGTTCTCTCTCCTGACAAGCAAGTAAACGGTATTACTGGAGCATTGTGATTCTGATGAGAAGAATGGTAATGATAATACTGATCGGTACACTTCTCAAATAAAAAAATACTAGCTACTTGACAAATTCTATATAAAAAGGACGGTTTCCTTCTTTAAAAATTGCACAAAATTCACATTTTGGGAGTCTGTTTTCAATGATATCAGTTTTAGAGAACACATTCTTGGCTCGTTAAACCTAGTTAAGAAATGTTAATAAAAGCTTAGTGTCAAGTAATTGTTTTTATTGTTTGATCGTCATTTTGACGTTTATTTTTAAAGATATTTGTTATTATTTATGCGTTTGTCTAGCTTTTTGAAATAATGTTAAACAAAAACAAAACAACTATAAATGTTTTTAAAAAATGTAGATTACAAAAAAATTAATTTAATTACTCTTTAATTGTAATTTGAATTATTTTTTAAATATTTATAATCTCATTTATAATCAAAATTAAATTGTTGTTTAGTTGTTGAATTTCATGTATTGTTTCTACTTGTTTCTTTGAACTGCACTGAATTTGTAACTGAAGTCTTTAAAAACAAAATCGTTACAATTTTTCTGTCTTACAAGCAGCATCAAAGTATTTGCAGTTTCTGCTTTTATGGACATCGCTTGGACTTATAAAACATGATTCATGGATATTTGTGACACTGAAAATTCAATGACCCCCCCCCCCCCCTCTTTCAGGTGATGCTTGTCTCTTTTGCCTTGGGGAGATCTGTATTTTTTTTCCCGCCCTGTCAGAAAGGATAATAAACAGCCGACCATTTGCAATATATAACAGCTTTGGTCTTTGACAGTTATGGGAAACATTGATCTTCTATTTTTAGCACTTAGGCTAGTTTTATTTTTCTAACTCCTGCATTTTATTATACAAGATACGAATATTCTTCTGTGTTTAGTAAAATATTTTCTAATACTTTTACAGAAAGCAAAGCTATAAAGCTTTATTTCGCAGAATTTATTACACAGTTTTTTGTAAAATAATTTGTTAAATATTTGTCAGAAAACATTTTTTATAATAAAATCTTCTATAAGTAGCTTCTTTGGTTTGTGCCATTAAAAAGTAAAAAAACATAAAATTGAAAATAAGAAGGAAAGAAATCTTGAATAAATGATGTAAAATTAAATCAATAACTTCATTAAGAAAATTAAGCAAATATACATATACGTATGTCTTAATAAGTGGGTTGTTTTGAAGTTTTGCATTAATATTTTCCTAAATATTTTTTTATAAAATTTCTAAAGAAAACTTTTTGTCGTAATAAACCGTTTCTAAGTAAATTTGAGAAAATGAAAAGTATTTCTTCACTTTAAGTAAATTAAATAAATAAGAAACTAAACTAGTTCTAAATATTTATTTATTTTACTAAGAACAGATGAGGGGGTTTTCGTGCATAAGTTGTTTGTAAAATTAATTATTAAATCCTTAGACAAAGTTTTAAAAATAATATTTCTTTTCAAAACAAGATTATTTTCGAAAAATACGTATAATGAATTTTTTATCGGAACAGCATTATTCAATACACATAAATACTTAAGTAAGCATTTTTACAAAAATTAATTCTATAACGCATGTTTTAATTACTGCATTTTGCAAAGTACTAATTCAGTTAAATAGTTATCAGTTAACTTAGTTGTACTGCATTACACACGAAGTTAGACTAAAGGAACTGGATCTTTCCAGAAACTTTTCGTTAAAAAAATTTGTAATAAGCAAATGAGAAAAAATATTTTGAGAACCAAATAAGTTTTATTTTACAAATCAAAATTTATTTCAAATATCATCATTATAATCAATATTTGTTGCTTACATGTGCATATTTTTGTTGCAGTGAAATAGTCATATAAATTTTTAGTTGTCATAATTTTTTATGGCACGCACTTTTTAAAAATAAATTTGCAATTTTTACTAAACATTTATATTTCATATTGATAAAACTTTTCAAAACGTTGTATGCATTTTACAATGAACTAAGATCCTTTTACTGCATATAGAAGGCTATAAAGGAGAAACAGTTTTACAGGCAATACATGTTCATTGACAAAGCTATCGGTTTAAATACTGAATTGTCTGAAAAGTTTTTGTTTTTTTTTTTTTTTCCTTTAAAATAAAATGTTAAGTATAAATTTCGATATTTCCAGCATGTTTCTTTTCATATATATATAGAAACTCTGCCTAATTTACTATACACATTATGTATTAGCTGGAGAAAAAAATTATTTATCAAAGAAATACATTTATTTTAACTGTCTCATTTTTGTTGTTTAAAAATGTTATAAATCTAGAGTGCTTTTGTTTAACTGGTGCAACTAAAAATTCAATATGCATAAACCCGAAATATTAAACGTTTTATCATCATTTGCTATTAAGCTGGTTCCTTTTAATTTCTTTATTAGTTTTAATAAAAGCCAAGACATCGACGTCAAAATCTATTGAATAACAAACTTTTCAAAAGCAACAATCTATTTTTTACACGCTTATAACTATTACATTCTATAAACAGGAATACAGATGGCAATTTTCCAAATCGGCTTGGATCATTTTCATTAGAAGTAAATGTTAAAAGGAATTGCAAATGGCTGAAATTAAACAAAGTATCAATTTTTGTTTTCTGTTGTCCACATAATCAAAAGATGAAACTTTAAAGGCTAATAGAGTCTTATATAATAAAATCCGAGAGTAAACATTGTATGTAGCTATGTAGGTAGGTAGGTAGGTTTGTGACCTCCGATCTTCTTGCGCGCGTCTCTCGATCGCATTGCGCCGAGACGGTTGGTCGCAGACCTACCGAATTTTGCATACGGCTTCACTAGGACAGATCCTAACACGCCTCGGAGCGATTTTTTCAAAATTCGAATTAGAAAATGTTTTATTTTATGTTTTGTCCGATTTTTAGCGATTTTTCTTGCATAATACGTAATAACGCCGGTCATTGCACTCGCAATAAAACAATATTTGCGTCATCGGATAGAAGAGAAAATTTTCTTTCGAAAACAGTTTGTTTTGACTATGTAACATATTTTGCCGATTTTTGGGAATTTTTAAAAAGAATTTCTCTTTTGACGACGTTTGCGTAAAAATAATTTTAAAACTGTTGCATCTTTCATTCTATCTGTCATAACTTTTTTATATTTCGGCAAAAGACGGAGCATATATTTCGCCCACTTTTAAAAGAAGAACGAAGAAAAAATATAAATTAGGAGATTTTTTACGAATTTTTATGTAAAGAAGGATTTTGAATTCAATAAAAGCTGTTTCAAGATTTCGGTATGATATCTTCCGCTATGGTTGTCTGGGAAACAGTAACAATGAATAAAATTGCCATTTGAAAAACATAAATAAAATGACTTTAACTGAGTTTCCACATGTGAAATCTACGTCATTTTGATCTAACGAGATTAAAACCCCTTTCGAAAGTCAATCAAAATAACGGGCTCACAAACAAAACATACGCCAAGCACGAAATTATTCCCTATTTTATATTACGTTGCCAGAAAAAGAATTGAATGCTGTTTTTTCAACGATGAATTATCCAGCATTATTTTCGATATAGTTTTTAAACGGGACACGTTTTCGAATCGCAGGAAATATTTACGTGCTAAGTATGCCAATCTGACAAGAATTATGCATAAAAATGTATGGAGAGCTGTTTTAATGGCAGCCAGAAAGTGAAATGATTATCGTTTATACTAATGCGTAAATTGCAAAGAATCACCAAAGAATAAAAAACTAGTGGCAAATATTAAATTACATTTTAAAAATCTTTAGTGGCAAATATCTAAGCCGTTTCTTTAAATTAAACATTAAAGATGGAAAAACGAAAATATATTGGTATCAGTAAACCATACTATAAGTAATAGTTATTAGATATGCTAGGGCAATATTGATCAAACCACAATATACCGCGTTAGTAAATATTTCGTGGCACTATTCGTTTCTTTTCGTTTTTCAACAGCCATCTTACATCACAGCTAACTAAACATTAAATAATTCTACGTCGCGTTAATATATCCCGCGGTAATTTCTACAGAAAATTCTGTACCTGAACTTTTTTTTTCTTGGAGATTCTGTTTTGTCACAAGCAGTTATGATCACATTTTAGGAAAATGTTCTCTTCTTGCCTTGCGTAGAGCGGGTACACACAACTATTTAATTATAAAATAAAACGGTTCTTCACATCTTGTAGTATCTAAGGTGTTAATGGTATAACTTAAATCTAAAAAAGAGTATGATGTAGAAATGAGACATTTTGAAAGTTAGAAATTTTTAGGAACCGTCACGCTTTTCTTTTTCTGATCGCCAATGACACCGACATAGTTTTTTGTTTCATAATATTAACAATGCGTGCCACAGATCTAGAGACCCTTTTTTGACGCAGCTGGCTGTGCCGCACAGCCAGCTGTGGTACGGTAGTTAAGTCGGTTATTAGTTAGGTTTAGTTAAGTAGTACGGTAGTTAAGTCGAGCGATGGCAACGGCTGCCCTTTTTTCAGCATTGGGCAATCTATCCAGCTGTTCTCGCATTCTTCCATTTTTCAGCAGATATCAGTGCTGTTAAAAATAATCGTGACAATTTTTTTTACGGGAAATGGCGTGCTAAAAAGTAAAGCATTCTCGTGGAGTTATGTCACCCGCAACTATTTTTATAGAAATCAAATCTATTCTTCGTGACTGGCAAGAGTCAAAACGTCAGAGTTTGGTGTTCCCAGAGAGGAAACACTGCGCATTAAAGGGTTAAAACTTTGATCCGCTGCTCTGGAGTCGTAGCGAATCTTCACTTGGTCACTGGCCAAATTAATTCACTCCTTAACAAACGCATGTACTCTTTTCAAACGTACCTCTAAATTATTCATGTAAACATTCACGTATCACTCGGTCGTCAGAAAACAATATCACTGGGTAATCGAAGTGTTCGGCCGTACGACATCTCTGCTGGAGGCCATCCGGTTACCTCATTTACCGCACTTCTGTAAACCTGGAGCAATAGTGGCAAATGTGCATCCCAGTCGGTTTGATTCTTCGAAACAAATAATGAAAGAGGATTCAAAACTGTTCAATTAAACCTCCCGACCATGCCATCAAATTCTCGGTATGTGGCACTGTAGTTCGAGTCTTCGTCATTCCATATCGTTCGCAAAGTTTTGTAACAAGTGCCGATTTAAAATTTGTACCTTTATCCGAATGTAATAGTATCACAGGCACACTGTAGCAAGAGATCCAGTCTCGAATGAATCTTCAGCTACAGTTTAAATTTTCTGATCGTGGATGGAATTTGCTTCTGGCCATTTGGTAAAGTAGTCCATCAATACTAGGATGTATCAATTGCCTCTTGATGTTACAGGTAAAGGTCGAAAAATATCTAAAGCCACTCTTTCTAAAGGTGCGCCCGTATTATAGCGCTGCAAGGGACCTTTAGCTTTAATTTTAGGTCCTTTCCGAGCTCCGCATGCATGGATGCCGCATGCCCTGGTTTTATTTAACGTTTTCATCACGCTAAAATGCCTTCCACTTGCGCTGTCGTGCATTGCCAGAAGAACCTTTTGCATTCTGCTCTTTTGGGAGCATTAATTTCTATCGGATGCAGCTCAGTTCGACGTCGTGAACTCTACGAATGAATGGATGAATAGCTTTTTAAGCCTGTCAACTTGCAGCCTCTGTACCGGGATCAGCAGCAGAGGTCCTGTTAGGAATACCGACTGATAAGTTGAGCAACTTATGGACCATCGAAAAGGCTCTTAAATTTCAATTTGAAGATACCCATCTTACCCAATTTTTACATGACTGAACTGAATATAAAGTGGCAGATACCTGGAGGATGTCTGCAAGCATTAGCCGCTGATGATGTAGAATGATTAATGAGTCTAGCTTATGTGCCTATACGGCAAGTGGCCGCCATTAGAAAAAAAATGTTCAAAACTATTAACTAATAAATACATTGTTCACTGCGCGGGCTTGTAATTTCGTCCGGATAGGTCTTCATAGGAGACAACGCTGGTCCATCTATTAGGTGCCTACGTAATAAAGAGACCAGTAATTCCAGCCTTTATAGAGTTCAATGCCTATACGGCAAATGGCCGCCATTAGAAAAAACATGTTTAAAACTATTAAGTAATAAATACATTGTTCAAACAACTAACTAATAAATTCAACTGTTTAAATTTAACTAATACTTACAATCGTTCAAACTATTAACTAACAAATACGATTGTTATAACTGTTAACTAACAAGAATAAGTTTACTTTGTTGTTTAAACAGTACATTAAAAACTAGAGATTATTATTGTACTCCTTGTTACTAGGTTTAATCAACTATGCTTTTTTATTGTACTTCTTGTTACTAGGTTTTATTAATGAATATCAGTGTTTGTATAAGTTGCAAAAGAAAAAAAAATGTATAAATGACAAGAACAAAATCAATTTCATAGAATACAAAGGATATAATCTTGAAGCGTTTACTGAAATTTAACCAAACGCGGAATTCCATGTTAACATCCAAAAAAGAAATTTTCTGGGCATTTAAATTCTGTTTCAAAATGTTTTTTTTTAATTTTTAATTAACTGGAATAAAATAAATAGAAATTATAAGGGTTTTCAACTCTGATTTATCTGTAAGTTCGTTTCAGTTTCAAATAATGTCTTCAGAAAAGAAAGAGAATTTTAGGCATAAACGAATTCCCGAAGAGAAAATTTTTATGAGTGAGTTAAATCAAAAATTTATAGTAAGAAAAATACATATACATTATGCTAGGGCTTTGTAAAAGAACTAAAATATTTTAGATGAACATGTTCGTAATTCTTTGCATTGAACATATTAAGTAGATGTTATTAAAAATACAATCCGTGCATGTATGAAACTTGAAATATCCTATTTATTTTGTTGTTATAAACAGTTTCAATGTACTAATTTTACATTTATTTTGTAGTTAAATAATAAGAACTTGAGTCATTGCATTTACATTGTTGTACTTAAAAAAAAAAAAAAAAAAAAAAAAAAAAAAAAAAAAAAAAAAACGAAAAGTATTACGAACAAAATTGCCCCTTCATGCAAAGCACCCTTTTTCCCAAAAGTCCCAACATTTGTTTACGATTAGAAATGCAACGCCAGAAACTTAAGTGTGAATCAAAAGACATTTATATCATAACACGATAGCGGACTGATGGCGCTCGCAAGAGTATCTATTTCTGTATTCCAAACACCCAAACCGATCGGTACAGAAAGCTTCATATCCATAAAATGCCATGAAACTCAAGATCCTTCGCCGTTCTTGTTTAACATTCCCTCCGGGGGATCCTTGTGGCAGCGATATATGAATAATGACATGTCTTCTCCGGTTGCTTGGCAACGAAACTCAAGGCTGCTGGACTGCATCTTCTTGAAGGTCATTCTGTGAAATTGTTCAAAGAATAGAGGAAATTAGTTCCATATCGTTGGAAATAAATAGATGAATGGTTTTGAATTAAATGACTGGAAGTCGAAGTAGTTATGGCAGACGAAAATAAAGGGCAATTTAATTACTGTGAAGTTGACATATCATTGCCGCTGTGGCTGAAATTAAGTAATGTATAGGAATTTTATGACCATGTAGTTTACAAGATTGTTAAACATCTGTTCTTGAATATTGCTATAGATAACAGCAGATGAAATACGAATGAGTTCAGAATTTAATTGAAACGTTTAAAGAATTCCCAAGTGCAAATTTTCTGATACCATTCTATTTTCTGCAATTTCCTAAGCTAAGTAATTTTCTAAAAAGATAAAAATTAGTTTTCGAATACAACTACCCTAAAATATCCAATTCATTACAGTAGAACTCATAGTATATAAGAATAACAGTTCGTTTTATTAATTGAAGTGCTCAAAACAAGCACACATTTTCTTATAACATGACTTTTCTATTGTAAAGTACTTTACTGATGCTTATTGAGTTATTAGTTTATGAATATGTAATTTATTGAAGTACTAGCCGCCTCCGGCGACCAGTTGGTTCGCCATCTTAATAAATCTTTTATTTCTCACCGGCATCCATGGTACTGAAATATCTCAGATTCTGAATGGAATTTAGAATTATGATGGTTACAAACAGGGGCGGCCGGCCCTAGGGTAAGTGGCTCCCCCTGCCAACATAAAAAAGACTCCCCTTTTTATGCTGTACTGAGTTAGTTTTTCTGTTCACGCCCCTTCGAAGCTGGCTCCCTGATGCGATGATTACCTTGCTTATCGTGTCGGGCCGCCCCTGGTTACAAAAATAAGATGGTTTAGTGATAAAAATCTACAAAAAGGTACAAATTATTTTCGTCCTATATTAAATCTGGAGAGTTTCTAGATATATCGGCCGTTATCAAAAAAATGGAACGGGAAAAAAAAAGTAAGAAAATCTGAAGCAGTTTCAGATTTTAATAGTGCTACGCATGCTATAAAGTGCTATATATTAAAAGCGCATCATAATCCATGCGCCTTCCCTATTTTCTTTCCTTATTCCATTAAATTGGAAAGTGTATCATTATTCAGGAGTGTGGTTAAACAAAATTAAAATTGATATTTACAACATCCTTTTTCTGGGTGTATGTAATACATTAGAAATAGAAGGTGAGAAAGACGGGCAGAAAAATGCATAGCTCGAACTGAATGAAAGTTCCAAAATCTTATTTTTTGTTTGTTTGTCTGTGTAACATGTATTTCGCATTTGTGTGCTTGGCCTGTAGCCGCTTATAAATTCACGTCAGAAGGAAAATTCATTTATTAAAAATATTCATTTATTCATGATTTCATTTATTAAAAACTGCGTATTCTATAAGTTTGCGCCATCTGTCGACGGCTTTGTAAAAAAAAAAAAAAAAAAAAAAAAAAAAGGAGGGGGCTCTTTTTTTTTTAATAAAAGATGGGGGGTTTTTGTATGTTATAGGAACAGTGTTTTTTTTTTTCGTGCGATAAAAAGTAGCCTGTTTCTTAATCTAGGACTTTAACTGTCTTTATTCCAAATTTCATCCAAATCCGTCAAATCGTTTCAGCGTGAAAGAGTAACAAACATACATACAAACATTGACATTTATAATATTAGTAGGCTATTAGTAGAATTAGGAATCAGTTTTAACTCTACTTGTGTGCAGTAGTTTATAGGCATAAAGGTATTTGTTAGAGTGTTTGCTTCCAGCGCCTAAATCGATAGTCGTAGCTAAATTAAATTCGCTACTCTGAATAAGCACTAAAAGAGATAGCTACTACTGAAAAAAAACTGCAATGCGATAGTTAATTTGTTAGTTATTTTGTTTTGTTTCTTTTTCGATCATTTTTCAAGTATTTTATCACGAGTATTACTTAAAGCACTGCTTTAATCTTGCATATTAATGTCGTTCTGCTTCTAACTGTTTCATTGTTATTATTACATTACTTTAAACAAAATTCATTACCTTACTGACTGTTTAAAAGTCAGTCTAAATACAGTTAAAACCGTACGAATGCCGATTGAGTTAAGAATTTCGTAGTTTTCGTGGTATCCTAATTAACTCACGAGTGTTTTAAAATATCAACCTATCAATTCTAGTTAATACTTTCCACGCTACTGAAACATCTCCCAAGCTATATATATTTTGATAGTTTGAAAAATTTTATGGTTTCTTTTTCGAGAAACTTCTTAACATACTTGTTAGGGAAATGTTAGAAGTCATTAGTAAATTTTTACAACGTCGAACGATGCATACATTTGTTTGATGCCATAAAATGCTTCCAAGCAATGATACATATTAGTGTTTAATCTTTTCTCTGGAAAAGAATGAAAAGTAAAGTATCGATTACCGTTTATGCCTATAAAGTGGAATTTAAGGGCGTTGCTTTAGAGTGTATCTGATGAACGCAACTTTGGCATTTAAGAACAGTATAGAAATACTTAATCTGTCTTACGAGAAAGTTATATTTATATTTTGCGATATCTTCGTCTTTAAAGTTAACTTTCATTAATTTAAAATAAATACTAAAAAGAACTCTAACCTTCATCGCTTTTTAAATGTATAATATAAAAATATATTGTGCACCGTTATAGAGTGGCACATTATAGAGTAGTTCTGAATAGTGCACCGTTATAGAGTAGTTCTGAACATTTCGATTCCAGTGTTAAGTTTTTTTTTTTTTTTTTTTTTTTTTTTTTTTTTTTTTTTCAATTGGCGGGTTTCAACAATGCCTTGGAGGCATTGCCCACTACTAAGGCCGGAATTGTTGGTCACTTTATCATGGGAGCACCTAGTAGGTGGACCAACGTTACCCCCTATGAAGGGACGGACACAATGACATCCCCTCCCAGTAGGAGATCGAACCTCGACCGCAAGGGGTTGAACCCGAAACCGTAGTATGATGCTTTATCCACCATACAAGTTGATCGGATTTTTCGTAGTATCCTAATTAACTCACGAGTGTTTTAAAATATCAACCTATCAATTCTAGTTAATACTTTCCACGCTACTGAAACGTGTTCCAGTGTTAAGTCAATAGCAGAGTTTTGAAGAAGTTTATACATTATCCTTTTACCTATTTATTATTATTTTTTATCCTTGTGTTTTTTTCTTCTGTTCTGTTTTTATTATTCTATTTTATTTATTTATTTTTATTTCTCTCTCTAAAACTTACAATCCTCTATTTTCTAATTTCTTCTCACTACTATCTCTGAACTTTTACTTTTTTCTCTCTGGTTTTCTTATTTTTAATTCTTCCTTATCGCAACTTCAATTGTGCTCACTTTCCTACTTGTGTAGATGGTGGGGCTTTTTGCAGCTGAGAACGGCTCAAAAGACTCAGACCAGATTTTTTTTAAGAAAGAAAGGAACGCAAAAAGAAATTGAAGCTTAAATAACTTTTTAACACTGTCCATTGACTCGGCATTGAAATTGGAACGTCAAAACGTCCCTCAAGGGTACTTTGAGAAGCATTATTTCCAAACTTTGAAAAGAAATACTTTTCGGAAACGAAAAATGCACAGGGATATTTTCAACATTGTTATAGGTATCTCTCCTTTCATTTTAAACAAGAACATGCTACAAGTATTGATACGCACTTTAAAATGCCCTACAACAGATATTTGTCACCGGAGTATTCATCAAGGTATCCTCTTTTGCTCTGAATGAACTGTTTTTGACGCTTCCCAATAAAATTGATTTTAATTTATCTGCCTGTCTGTCCCCGTGCAGTAACCGTCGTAAATAGCACCGATTACTACAAAATTTATATATGTTGTTCCCGTGTACGCAACATGTACCATACTGAAAGCTGTATGTTCAGTGTTTATAGTTCTTTTTACAGGAGCATCCAAGTGAATTCCAATCTATTCGGTCTATGGCAGTTTAGAGTCTAATCCATTTCAAACGCAAAAAATAACAAAAGGAAAAGACTCAAATAACATTTATAGTTTTTTTTACAGAGTATCTCAAAATTACATAAGTAGTGTTTCTTCCTTTTTTTAAGTTATGCCCAAATTAAGCCAAATGGTCGACAAGTTTGACAACCTTTACCAATATACAGTGGTCGCCGCTTAATTGGATCAGCCGTTTTATGGAATCAAATCACAGAAAACGGAACGTAATCACTCTTTTCAAAGCCTCACGCAAGGCTGCCGCCGAATCAGTCGCTTCACTGGATCAAAAATCGATGGCACGAACGTGATCGAATTTAGCGGCGGCCACTGCATCGTCAAAATTGAAACTAGAAACTTTCCCTGGTGATACCATGTGAATTTGTCGTCAGACTATCAGTTTCTCTTTTTGAATTTTGTGATGATGTTCCAAAAAGTCAATCGTGTTGGAAAGTGTTTTATAATAGATGTGTTTGGCATAATTTATCTCTCTTCCATATCTTCGATATCCAAAAACACGAAATAATACAATTCGTACTGTTCCACGGTTGAAACGCCCCACTAACCCTCTTTCAGTTTAGCACTGAATTTTTTATTTGAGCCAAAAGTTCAAAGGGAGTAATTTCTTCCCTGCATGTTTCTTTTCAAAACTTTTTCATTTTTATTTTTAAGAGGTGGCATTCGAATTCCATGCTCACAAATATTAGCCTCGTTCCAGCATAGATTCCCATCAAAATGCAAAAGGTAAGCTTGCGCCAATGAAATATATTGTTCTCTTTCTTTTAAACACCCGCCAGAGGGTGGTTTTGGGCGTCGTGTTACAAAAAGCCGTAGGAACTTTAAAATAGTTTTGCATTGCATTTACGGCCGTGGTAACATAAAACTATACGAAGAATCTACTTTGCCAAATGGAACTTCTTGATAGCTATTCGTGTGTCAGCTGTTACGTTTTATGAGGTTATTCTTTGGGCGCCACTTCACTCTCTTTTATTTATTTATTTATTTATTTTTTTTTTTTCGGAGAAAGAATTTTTAACTTTTTAGAACGAAATTGAAAAATGTTCATTATTTCAGCTTGTTTATCTGTCCGCTCTCTAACATATTTGTGTATAGACTACCATGATGTTAATAGGTGGTATTCACACATGCCATATCATATAGCCCATTGGAAGTTGTGTAGGCAGCATTAATAGTTCTTTCACAGGAGCATACAAAAGAACTCCATTAAGGTATAGAGGCAGTCATTGTTTGCGACGTAATTTAAGTACTAAATGTATTTCAGACGAAACAAAATTTATATTATATTTTTAGGTGTATACTCTCTCGAAAATAATAGACTTAATATATTTTTCTGTTAGCTGTGTTTCTGAATTTGTCTGCTTACTAATTAGCTATAGGTTTAGATAATTTGTGATATATCCCAAAAAACTTAAATCATGATGAATAAAAAAATAGAAGAAATGGTGCTTTTAAACACTTTCCAATGTAATCGAAAACCGTTTATAAAAACAGTATTAGGTATGGTGGGGTAAAAAGGGTATAAAAACAGGCATGGTTGTTTTAATGGGCTGTTTTCTGTTGCTTATAATGTTAAACGTTCAACTTTTATGGTTTACTTTATGCAATACATTTATTCTTTTCACACCTGGAAAAAGAAATATATATAGCTATATCAGTTTTAAATTCATAAATTTTAAACTTTCTTAGAGAGCTGGGTTTTTTTCCATAAAAGTGTTGTTAATCAGGTAGCAGGAGGGGTAAAATGCGTACTATATTTTTTAAAGAAGCCAAAAATATTAGTATATTTTTATCAAATTTTATTTATTTTCTATCATGATTTTCATTCAAATTTAAAATAAAAATTTAAATGATTTTTAGCCTGTATTTTCAAGCATTACAAGGCTGCATTTATACTCTTTAAACAGTTTATTAGGAGCATTTGGAAACATAATATTAACTGAGCCTTACTGTATACCCATTTCACCCCACCACACTAAAACATAAATAAAAAGAAAATTACTTTTAAAAATTCTTGCATTTTTTCTGCTAATCAACTGTTTAAGTCTTTTCTAATTCTGAAAGTAATAATAGAATTTCTCAAATTTTCAAATTTCAGAAGTATAATTGAGTCTAGCAAATATGTCATCCTAATATGCTACTGACATTTACTGTAACTTGCTTCTTACTAAAAATTATGTCGTGAAATTTTATAGATCTTTTGTTAGGCATGCAGTATTCATTACTGTTTATGTGCCACGTTTGTAGCACATGGTAAGCGATTGTATTTGAGAAAAAAAAATTAAAACAGGAAATATATATTTCAACTTTGCAATTCTCTGAAGTGCAGCAATAAAAAATATTATTTTGAAAAGAACAGGTTATTTTGTAAAAAATAAATTATTGAATGAAATAACTGTTTATATTTAACATTATCACGTATACGAGATTTTTTTTTTAATTTTTTGACAGCTTGAGCAAAAGTCTGTGTCTATCATTCAAGCTTCTAGCAAGAAAGTAGTTTTTGCTTTGTCAAAATTAAAGCTAAGCTGGCCAATCTAAACTTGAATTCTTAAAAAGAATTTTAGGATCTGGGCTATTAAGCAAGATGCAAGATTTTTATTTTATTTATGAAACTGAAAGATATTGCAAAATAGATTTACATGTTGTCCCAGACATAAAACTTTCATCTCTGTCAAAGCCAATTAATCGGATTGCCAAAATGTATTATATAAAGACCAACGCTGACTTGAGTCCGTTTGCCATACGCCGCAGGGTGTGAGGGGAATTTTTTTAAAGGACAATTTGCACGTGCAGGCTTTGTAAAAAGGGGGGGGGACAATACAGGGTCGAAAAATTTATAGGCTTTTAATGACCAGTCGGGATTTGCCGACAAAGGATAACCCGTGAAACCACAAAAGCACGCCTTACACACAATGGGGACACTTTTCTGTGCAATCCATCGAGGAGATGCTGAAAAATATATTGAGTTCTAAGGATAGGCGCGAGACGAGAAACAGGGTTGCTTCGTCTCGTCTCGTCTCGCAAACACTTGTTCTCGTCTCGTTTCTCGCAGAGAAACTGTCTGCCTCGTCTCGCAAAACGAAGGACTGCGATTTTGTTACCATATTTCTAGTAACATTAATACTATTTTATTGAAAACTAATATTAATAATAGCAATTAGTTACGTATAACCACATTAGTACATATATTAGTTACCATATTAACTCATATGTGCATTTGAAGAGATAAAAATTCAGATTTAATTCGTATATATAATGTGACGTGACACCGAAAAAATATTTGTTTTTATTTATTTATTTCCGGAACTGTGTAAATTTAATACTAATGGTTGATGGGAGTTTCATTTGCTTTTAAAATTATAAAAAGCTTTGAATTTTGTTAGAAATTATGCAGAAATCAGGACATGTTGCACAAATAAAATTTTAATTTAACTTAACGCCCCCAATGTGCGGAATAGTGAATTCATAAAAGTTTCAATTCGGGACGGGATAATTATAGTGAAGCCTGCATATTCTCCCTCTTCCTTTTAGTGTATGGGATATGTTTTTTTATATTTAATCGGGAACCCGGGTTTAACCTGTTCATTCACACCATCAAAGAGAAGCGACAACATAGAAGACTTGTGACCAGGGTTGCTTCTCAACATGGATCTTAGAATACTCCACTGAAACCCAGAGTTGTATTAGCGATATCGCTCCAGTAGATAATTTATTTACGTTCGCATAGCTTGGCTTAAAGGTGAAAGAATCATTTTTAATAACTGATGAAACATTTTATTTATAAATATTAATTTATTTAAGAGAAAAATATGAAATATCCATAAGATTTAAATGCATACGTATTCATCCATTTTCATGAAATGTGACGAATATTATTAAGTAAACAAAAAATCACAATTATTAAGTACAAAATTAGAGCATAAATTATCAAAGTATGTATACTTGCATCAACTATTTTAAAAAATGTAATAATTATAGCCAGACATTCTAAAGAATTTTGAAATTTTTTCCATGAAAAAATAATGATAGTATACTTGAATAATTTATTCATAATTTTGGATTATGCGTAAATATGAATTAGGCATTAAAACTCATTTGCAATTCAAACCTCATTTTTAGGCTATCTAAATATTTACAAAAAGCAACAATTATCAGAAATATGAAACCGAATATCTATGTTTACATCAGTGATCAGTTGAAGGGGGGGAGAGGCTAATTAAAAGAGTAATCTTAAAAAAAGTTCTCTAACAAGATCATTGAATTTCATCTATTTTTATTTACAAGCAACGATTACTCTGCTCAAATCAATAAATGAATGGTTTCTTTTTAAAAAAAAAGTCATTCTGTAATTATTATATATAAATTTACACATGGAGGGTTTTTTTCATAAAATTATTATCTAGATAGGCATATAACAATATAGTACATACTGTGGAACCGACTTATACAACCGACAATACACGCACACACACGTGTGAGTGTGCGTGTTATAAGAACTTTTCCCAATTCATTCAACGTTAGTGGAAAACGTCTTAAACGGAAAAAGCACTAAGCATAAATGATAAAAAAATATAAAAATTTCTTTTATAAAGGATAATTGAAGTATTATATTACAGTTTTATTGTTTCTTAAAATGAAATTCCAAAAGTACGAACAGGAGTGTCATAAAATAGCCATCCCTGGACACGTGTGTCATATCATAGCCATCCCTGACCTAGCATTGATATGAGCTAATGACACAAATATTAAAATAAAAATAGTTTTTAAATGTACAAATTCGCTCAAATATATGTAAGTAATTTTAAAATTCATTTAGGAAATCTTAAAAAACTTTGAATTGCGAAACCCAACAGCAGTCAAAAATGGGTTAAAATGCTTGTGATAGTAAAAGGGGCCCCAAAGTGAGTGCCCCTGGGACCCATCTAAATAGGGTCAGGCTTTGGACTTGACCGTACCGCCTTTCCTCTGTTTACTTATTATTTTTCTGTCTTCTACTCTTCTCTGTTTTCTTTCTTTTTACCAGTTTCTTTCTTTATCCTCTCCTTTGTGTGTTTTGTATATCCCTCGTGCTGGCCTAATTTTAAATGTTACGTGTTTGTGTGTATTGTAGAGGGCTGATAGTGTATACCAGGAACGATAACAAAGGAGACGCAAGTGAAACATTAGAGGCTTCAGGCAAAGTGTACCCTCCCTTCTCAGGATGGCATACCTCCTCAAATACAGCACTGCAATTCTGATTGAAAAGTAATTTGTATCGTAAATTTATGCGAGGCGAGAAATTCTCGTGAGAAATCTCGCGCGAGACGAGACTCTGTCTTGTCACAATTGCCCCGGGGCCCGAACCTGAAGGATTCGTAATTCAATCTGTCGGATTGAATTCGTAACATACGTCCGTATGTTACGAATTTTTAGTGTCCAAATCCCTCGGGAAAATAAAATATTTGCGTCTCTCAAAACACTTTTGCCATGGAGACAGATCTTGCTCGTTCTTTGAACTTTGTTGATCTAATTGACGACATTGCATCGAAAAGAGCCAAAGCCTTACCATGGCACAGTGGTTTTGTCACTGAAAATGGTAGTCGGCCGAAATGTGAAGGTCCCGGGTTCGGGTCCCATCGCGAGGCTGTCCATCTAACAGTCTGGAGTTTTGGTATATTTTCTCCAGATGTAACGTGAATACGCGTTAGAACCCCCTTAGAAAGTCCTCTTACCAAGGCACTCCCCATCCTTGGCAGATCGCCCCGGCGTAGCATTGCCATAATCACACAAACAAACTAAAAGAGCCAGAAGGGCTATTTCGTAGAAACATTTATAAGCAACCAAATTTACCGCGATTGAAGTGTATATTATTTTCTATTTTTCACATTTTCTTATAAGTTTTGTAAGCTAATAATTAATTTTATAAAGAAGGTAACTCTGCTTTAGCACAGAAAATACAAAGTAAGCAAACACCAAATGAAATTTAATGTCGCAAACCGGTTTCGGTAATATAACTTACCATTATCAGTCAGAATGAATTTTCGCACTGATGTTGGCAAGTCATAGTTACCGAAATTGGTCGGCAGCATGCCTCTCCTTGGCGTTTGCTAACGTTTTTCTTTCTGAGTCATTCATTTGGCTACGGCTTTCATAATAAGTGCTTTAGTTTTCAAATAGTGAGTACTCAACATTTAAAAAAGTCTTAGATTGAATAGTATCAAGTGATTCTCTGTACATATTAAAGAAGAATTTCAGATTTATTTTACATGACTTTAAAGTAATTCTGATAAAATATTTGCAATTTGATGGAGATGGAAGTTTTATCATGTACAAGGTTTTGTGTATACGGTTTATAGTAAATTTAAGGTATACTAATTCTAAAGTGTTTAAAAAACTTTTCTGGATAAAAAAAAGGAGATTTTTTTGTTTTTTATTTTTGTAGGGGGGGGGGCGTCGTAAATACCTACCCTGGGGCCCAAAAATCCTGTCGGAGGCCCTGTTTACGGAACAATCACCATATTTCGCTACTCAGACCCGTATAACATTTTATCCCATTCTTGCCCTATTTTCCTCTTTAACTGTGCGAGAGGGAGTGGGCCTTGCGAAGTACCTATTAGATCAATATAAATAGTGTACGTAACATTTATAATTCTTTTCCTGTTATAAGTAAAAGGACTATCAGTAACTTAGGTTCCACGACCAAGAATTTAAATGAATGCATTAGTGTATTACTGTCTTTTAATGTGTTCATGACATTATGGATCCTTGAATGCCTGACAGTGACCAAGCGTATTGCCCGCTGGGCGGCCACACATCTTGAGACTAGTTTCTTCGGATCAGTTAGATTTATGAGCTGGGGAATGGAGATAGCGCCATAAATTTCTGACCTGCGGTCAAAAAAGAGGGTACGTTTATCGCACAGTACTATGGATTTAGTACTAATCATACTAAAAAGCATGGTACAAGTCACAAAACACACTTTTTTGACAGCTGATCAGATATTTACAGCCTCATCTCCATTTCTCAGCTCATAAATGTAACCGATCCGAAGAGACTAACCCCACGATGTTTGCCCCCCCCCCCCAACGGAATATGTTGGACACTTAGGGACAAGCATACAAAAACTCATGCCGGGGAGCAACGATGGACTTGGTAAGGAAATAATTGCCATCTGATCTTTGAAACAATGGGAGCGCACCGATTAACTATGTGTTAACCTGTAACGCACAGAGGGATATATACTGTACCACCTGTTTCTAGCATGTTCACTGTCAATCGCAAAAATACATGAGCATTACTCGTTTTCTTATTTTCATTTCACGATTAATATATTTTATTTTTATAAAGTACTAAAGCGTGGACCCAGTAATTTTTTAATTCTTTAGCTTCTTTGATGGAATTTAATTTTAAAATGCCCCCATTCTTCGTGGAATGAATGCCGGAAATATATTATTTATTTCAATCATTTAGAAATACTGTAGGCCACGATGTAAACGGTTGCCCTATAAAAGGTTAAGAAGTAGTCAGATTAGACATGTGCTGGAAAATGATCTACAATCGATGAATTCAGCATTTATCTTTTTCTAATATCCATTGACTATTGATTTTAAAAACTCTTTTAAATAACGAAGCAATTTTCGCAATTTTTTAAAGCTGATTAAAATTTTCTTTGTTTTTTTTTTTGTTGTTGTTGTTGTTTGTTAAAAAACTTGTCAGGTTTATTTCTGCTAGACGTCTGAGACGTTTTAAAGGCGTAATTCGATAAGAATACACAATACCACGCCCGTTTTTATCTGCAACTAAAAATTAATTTTAAAAAGAATATGATGAAATTAAGTTTTACGGGAAATACATCACTCAACAAAGAGCCGCGTGACACCTGTTCATTGCGAATTACAGTTTAGGAAAGAAACGGTAATTTCGTTTTCCACACATAAAGAAACTATAATTACTGCGTGCTTGCGCATTATAATTGAAAAGATGCATACGGATTTATAAATACATGTGGCAGTTAAAATATAAAAAGGCTTTAATATGATGCTTATTGTAATGAATATAGTCTTCTGAAGTCAATGAAATCTTGCACTGACATTCTACTCTTCGGAATTGAAGTAATGTCTTGAGTTTTATTCTTCTCAGAAGAAAGTGTAAGCATAAAATTCCACAGTTTAAACTTACGTTTCTATTTTTTGTTTTATAATTAATTACACTATCTATTTAAGGGTGGAACAAAAAGATTTTTTTTTCGATGATGGGTAGTACAGGAAAAATGCCATTAATTACACAAAGAGCGCATGAAATTTTTGAATTTTGCAGGACAATTTCTTGATTTGTCGTAAATGCGTAGTTAGAATTAGAATTAGTTATATAAGTATAAAAAGTGCATCTGTGAATGATTTTGTGTATATTCTGACATTGATGTACTGATAAATATCGATGTAAAGCTGATAGTACGTTACGGTGAAAAAATTTCAACATCGTCCTTCCCTACCTGAAGCAATAAAATACCATTTAGTAAAAGAAGATTATTTTACATCCTCATTAAAATACTTCTTGAAATTAATTTATTAAATTAATTTTAATGATGCCCTAATCTAGACCAGTATTTTCGTAAATAGTTTTCAAAAATGTAAGATTTGAAGATTTTTAGAAGCGTAAATAATTTTTTTTTAGTAAGTAATTACATTCCCGTCATTATGAGTAATTTATAGCTTCAGAAATACGTTCTACCCGTCGAATATGTATCTGAAAGCTTTCTAATTTACATTCCTTAAAAATTATTTTGATGTTTTACTTTCTGTTGGCTCTAATTTTAAGCTCACTCTTTTTTAACTGTAGTAGGTTGACGTAATTTTTTATTGTGGTGATTTTTACATATATATCTAGGCTTATTACTGTGACACAAATACTACGTAGCAAGTTACGTAGTTTATTATGCCATAAAAGTAAACATTTCACGGCTTTGCAATTCAAAACCGCTGGGTTAACTGTCTGCGTGTGTATCAGGAAAATATTTACTTCCACTATTGTGAAGACATAAATAAAACCAACAATTGTATGTTTTTACTAAAAATGCATAAAGTTCTTCAATAAAATATAAAATATTTCTTATTCCACTACATATAATCGTCCTAATTTAGTAAGTGTTTGATTGAATCCCATCTTAATATTCTAATGTCCTTCCATCATGTCTGCTGGCACGTTGTCATGGAAACGATGACAGCTATTGTCGGAGGAAGTTTTTGAATATCATTGTGAGAATCATTGCGAATATTTACTTTAGTTTGATGTTTTCATATTTTTAATTTGTAAATAATCTCTGGTAAACAGCTGAAAAACTATCGTATTGGAAACGACCAACATCTGACCATTAGTCAGCTACAATTGTTAAAACTCCCGATGAATTTTTAGTAGGAATCAATATGAAATAAAAATTTTTATTCGAACCCATAAAACTTAGTCCAGTATAAATATTTAAAAAATCCAAAATCTCAATAAATGGATTCTTTCCAAATTTTTAACTAAAGTTAGTTGTTTAAAACCATTATATCTCTTTCTGATTAAACTCCACAAGTGAGTTTTCATTAATTTCATCTCATTTGGGTTTTCTAGATTCATAGATATAGATCTATATTAAGAACTAGCAGCGTGGCCCATCGTTGCCCATGCAATGGAAGAGAAATGCCCATTTACCTTAAATATAGATTGTAAAGGGAAGGAATGTGAATCCTCCCGCTGCAATGATAAAAAAAAAGAACACGGGACTTCCCGCTGCAGCCGAAAAAAAAAAAAAAAACGAACACGGCACCTGATAGAATACAGAGGTTGCCAGGAATTGGACGTTGCTAAGCTGGAATGTGAATCCTTCCGCTGCAATGATAAAAAAAAAAAAAGGACATGGGATTTCCCGCTGCAAAAAAGAAAAAAGATCAAAGCACCTGATAGCGTAGAAACTATCGGGAATTGGACGTGGCTAGGCTTCTACTCTTCTACCTGTATGTATTCTAACAGTCATTTATGGTTAATGCCTACGCAACTGCTAAAAACAAATAGAGCCCAATCGTCGGTATGAGATTGTAAAGTGAAAGAATGTGAATCCTCCGGCTGCAACGATAATAAAAAGGACATGGGACTTCCCGCTGAACCGAGAAAAGCAATAAATATGGCATCTGTTAGCTTACATAGGTTACCGGAAATTGGACGTGGGTAGGCTTCTTCCCTTCTACCTATCGGGGTTCTGATATGTAGTCTTTTATCAAAATTACCAACGGAAAACAAATAAAGAGTTTCTAGTTATCAATATAATAACCAATCTGCCTGAATTTCGCGTAGTGGGGGGGGGGGTGTTGGATTAGCACGGTCGCCGATCTATCTCTTTTTCCCCCTCCACCTCTCTTCACTCCCCCCTCTCCCGTCTCTCTTTCGCTCTGCCTGGCATAAGAAGAAAATTCCGACCTTGAAAATGAAGAACCGAGTGGGGGAATTTGTTACCTTCGTTCCGGAACTTGCATTCTGGAGAGAATTTTAATATGTGATCTTTTCAGAAAAAAAAAATCATAAAAATATCTAATAAACATTTCCGCACGGTTCAAAATTTAAAAGAGGGAGAAATAAATGTTCAATCAGCGGTAAAAAGATGGAAAATTTTTGCCCATTATGTTTTTCGATGCGACAGTTTAAAAATAGCATATTTTTAAAAGCAGTACATTTTCTTCGAAACAGGATTTCCTTTAAAAAAATTCCAAAAATCGGCAAATGTAAGTACAATTTTGTAACAAATTGTATTTGAAAAAGAAAACTCAGTAGTTTCCGATGATATAAAAAATATAGTATTCGGACAAAAATTTAGCTCGCGATAACGTAAAATGCGAGAAAAATGGTCCAAAACCTTACAAAACATAAAATAACTCAAAAACTATTAATCCGATTAATTTCATTTTTACGGCATTAGCTTTCTCTTGTCCTATTTAGTCAGTGTGCCAAATTTGGTCCAGATCCGTCGAACGGCGTAAAAGCGTATAGCGAACAAACAAACTTTCCTCTTTTATATATATAGAAGAAGATTCTTATTTCTTTGATCTACGTTTTTCAAAGCAAAATGCGAAATTTAGTGGAAATGCGCCCCAAAATAAAAATTGCTAAAAGAAGCTCCGACATATAAGCCGGCATATGAGTTTAAGTTAGGACACGCCACTAATTTGACACGCCAATTTCGTTTTTTTTTTTTTTTTCGGGGGGGGGGGGGGTCATTGGGTCATTGGGGACTTTCATTTGGGTTGAATAATTGAATAAAGAAAAGCCTTCTTTGAAAACAACGGCGTACATATTTATTGAAAAAATTCATAATGCTTTGAAAGAAAACATATCAGTTCTCTATTAAATATATAAATTCTCCATGTATAAATAAATTCTCTATGTATAAATAAAATATATAAATTCTCTATATTACAAAAACGGGGAGCATTTTCTGAATATGCAATTGCAATTCTTCTGAAATCGCGCAAGAGAAGAAAATAAGCATTCTATATGGTTCTTTGAAGTCATCTGGTTGACTACAAAAAACGCCTAGAACATTAGAGTCTTAATTGCTTCAAAAAGGTAGAGTGTACCCTCCTGTTGAGCTGTCACAGCTGTCAGTGCAGGAAAGAGTCAAAGCTGCCACGCCTCCTCAAACTATTTGAAGTGAAGAGAAGTCAGGATTCGGAGTACGAGATAAATATTTCAACGCCCTTTTAAGCTCAAACTAGGTGCGCATGTTATAGGCCAATGTCTCATATACTTTATAGATTTTGGTGTGTGCAGTATTTACAGTTTTTCACAGGGTTGCAAAAAGTATTCTTATACATTGCGGCCTGTTCAAAAAGACGTGTGGAGTCACTCCAGATTTTTACATTTGTATACGACATTCTCTAGAAAATTTTCTGAATTAGGAAATATTAATTTTCTATCCAACAAAACTATCATCAAATAGTTTTGCCTTTAAAATTGAGTGAGTTATGCATAATTGAAAGTGGAGCACTCCGTATAGGGACCATATACCAAAATAAAAATCTAATTTGTGACATAAAAAAGAAAAATGTATGAAAATATTTACATTAAAATCATTTTTGCGTATTTAAAATAGATTCATGATCCGGTCATGTATTCACAGGTTTTTTTTTTTTTTTTTTTTTTTTTTTTTTTTTTTTTTTTTTCCATATTGAGACTGTAGTTTTTAATACTTTCCACTTAGGTTGTAAAGCGTTAATGATTTCGGTTTGTCCTATCGTGCTCTAACTCCCATAAATATGAATCGATTTCTACGAAATTTATGTTCCTATATACTGGGCATTATTCCTATGTATTGTACCATATATCCTATTGAAAATGGTGTATGTAGCATTTATGGTTCTACAGGAGAACGCAAAAAATTTCCAATAGATTACACTCTATGAACAGTCATTCTTTAAAGCGTAATTTAGAGGTATTCCGCTATTTCAAATTTTAAAAAAATGATATATATTATTGAGGATTACAAGATAAAGTTCTCCATCGAAAATAGTGTCTGTATGTTTACTAGTTCTTCTACAGGAGCACTCATAATAATTCCAATACACTACGATCTTTGGAAGTTATGGACATTAATTCATTTTAAGCACAATGCAATAAGTATAAAAATGTTTATCACAGATTACTCTTCAGTTAAACGATGAAAAAATCTTTTTAAGCTGTTTTACAGGGTGTCACAAAATTACATTCAGAGTGATTAAACGCTTTATTAGGATTACCTCCGAAATCGCGCCAGATTTAAGAACAATACATCACCGAATTTGACGCACAAATATTGTAGGGATAGAAAATGTTTTATATCGATTCTTATAATTTACTGTTCTTGTTTTATTTTAAAAAATTAATTTATGTATATAAATGTATATATGTACATTTATATACACACAGAGTGTAATTTAAAGCCCAATTCATATGTTATACTCACGAAGTTAAAGCTTTAGGAGGAGACACTTCATTGGCACAACACCTCACTCGGTAACTGCTGGAGTTGCCATCGAAGCGAAGACAATTTTTAAAAAGTATTCATTTATAATGACGATCACACTCAAACTAACAATTATTTACGTTTATTTCGTTGGGCGATAAATTTTAACACAGCTTTAAATTCCAGCTGAATGCAAACTCATACTGAACTATTAAATTCATGCTACATAAAAATCTCAGTAATGAGCTCAAAGCCATTTTCTGGTGTAAATATACACCGTAGCAGACGAAGAGTTTTTCGTCAGCCACGACATACGCACTCGTTAACAAATATTAACTCAATATTTTAGTAACCTCAAGATAGAACATTTCCCTCCCGCCCTCCTTCTTTTTATTTATTTCTTACAAAGACAACCACGTAAGGAAAGGTGAAAAAACAATTAAAATTTAGTGCTTGCATTCATAATCTCGTTCAAATGTTAGGTTGAGAAATTAAAAACACTTAAAATTAGTTAGCAGTCAGCGCGATAAATGCTTTATTGTTTTACCGCTAGGATTGCTGCACGTTCCTAGATTTCCGATGTTTACACAACTGAAACTCAGTTTGGGAATCACAAATCTCAGCCAGCAGCTATGGAGAATGTCCACTCCTATAATATCTCCGTGGTTCTTAACAACAGACTTGTAATTCATCACAAATCATTTCCCTTTTAACTGTTAGATGTAAACAAATGTTCGTTTCCCTCGCAAACGTAATACAGAATCGGGTTCTTAATCGTTTCAAATATTTCTGTAAAAAAATCTTTAGCAACTTCATAATAAAATTCAGACAATTACTTTTTCAATTCAATAATTCACAGCATTAATTCTTTTCCCAATCATTCAACCAAACCTTTCTTAGCGTATCAGAATAAATATTGAAATTATTAAGCGATGGTTAGTTTCACATTGTTGAATTAAAAACATGTAAATGGTAGTTCATTATGGTGTCTTTTAAAAAATGACGAACCGTTTGAATTAGTAATAATTCATTCATTCTGTGCGTAATAGAAATAATGCAGAAACTGCTTGATAATTCGGACAGCGATATCCAAATATACCTGAAATTACACGTACATTTGTTTATTCGTTGATGAAACTAGTAAGACCATCGGTGCTTTTCATGCAAGACCTGGTCCTAGAAAAAATCGCTTGTACTCCGAAGACCTCGAAACTAACATTATAGCATTTTTTTCTGCCAATCTAAGGGCAAGCAATATAATAGCAAGCACAACTTTGGGAATATCTAGAATGTGATAGATTATTCGAAAAGCATATTTGGCATCTATTTTTTATACATGCACTTCAAGCACTCCTTCCCTTTGATTTTACCCGACGTCAGCATTCCATTAATCGAAATTAAGTGTCATTTTATAATTTTTAATTTTAAATGCATTTATTACCAGTGAAATCTTTGCTGTAAATGTTAGCAACAGGATGAAGATAATTACGACAAAATGAAGCTTCCATAACAATGGAAACGAGATTTGCAGATTTTGCAGATTTCCATTTGCCCTCTGTATTAAATTTTTATGATTTCAAATCAACTGCAGATTAAATTTTTTAAATAAAAAAATTCAAAATATTTGGCACAAGGTGCTATTTTCGAAACTGGGGCTTTAAAGTTCTAAGTAAATGTTTTGTGTAATTGTCTGTTTCAAAATTCTTTTAATCAAATTTAAAAGTAATCTGAAAGTAAATTTTAAAATTTTATTATAAAATGTATTTTATAAAGCATCTATCTGTCTATTTATATGCATAGTTTCTAATTGTGTAATACAACTGTGAGACCGCATACTTCCCGCGGATCACATAGACAGATCATTGTTTATCTCTTACCAATTAAGGCCTCATTTAAGTACGTTGGGGAATTGTTTAATACATATTATCGTATTTTGACCTATAAAAGTTTATTATCAATTTGCAAAAGATCCTCATTTTCAACGAATAAACAGCATTTCCAGTGATGAAAAATGCCCCATGTCCATTTTTTCTGTATCGCTATTCAGTTGGTTTTAAAGATACAGCTATGCGGTTTTTATAATGATCTTGTCGGATGGAAAATGGAAATTTTCTAATTGAGGAAATTGCCATTAGAGGTCGTATACAAATTTAAAAAGTGTAACTTTTTGAAAATTAATGAAAGGAATTTTTTGCTTTGCGAAATTTTTTCTTGCCTTATTTTAAATATTTTTCCAAAGAGAGAAAATTATAGCATATTACCAATTTATTGGGACACCCTGTATACTGAGAGTTTTATTATTTCGGATTAAAAACGTGTATTTAAGAAAAGTACTATTTTGTGAGTTTAAAAAGTTCGACAAAATAGCAAAGCACCCTTACTCCGTGTAATGTCATTTTTTTTTAATTATTACTACATTGTTTTTAGAAAAATGTCATAACTTTCCATTCAAAAAAAAAAAATGTACAAGCAAAACTAAAGTTTTCCTCAGAATCCAAGACAGGAAACTTCGAATTGTAAATCATGAAAGTATAAATCATTATTAAATCCAGACCAACACAATTTTTCTTTCCAAGTCTAATCTTACAGTATTAAAATCTTCAGTAACGTAATGCTTATTTCTCCGCCGACAACTGATGCTCTTTTAAAAGCACTTCTTCAGATAGAAGCTGAATCTCTTCTGTAACTCCGAGTAATGTCCATTATGCTTCCGTCTTCTCTGTTAACACAGCTTTCGTTGCCATGGTGATGGCTAGCAACCATTTACCAGAGGAAGTCTGGATGCGAATATCAGAATATTGCTTCATATATATTTTAGTTTCTTTTAATCTTTTGATACCTAACTATTTGATAATTTTATTTCTTTATTTCAGAGATCTTATACAAAAATGTGTCAGAATTTTTCTAAATAGCTTGGATTATGGTTATTGCGTTTATCTTGTTAAATCGACCTGAATTCTTTAAGTAATGTATTTTCTTGATAAGCAAAGGGGAGAAATGAATTCAAATGTTTATTTTCCACAATCAATAACACGTTTATTTGAACTGTCGAGTATTTTATCAAACCAATTTTTTTCTTGCAAACCATAAAGTATTTTTTATAATAATTATGTCTGATGGCATTAAGAGTTTTATTGGAAAAATTCGACACCCTACATATGCTGACATTTTTCTGGTCTACTTGAATTAGCTTGTTTCTTTATCTAAATAACAGAATGCTCCTGAACATGTTTTTGCAAAAATAAAGTTATGTGTTTTTTCATAAATTTTTTAATCATTAACAATATCTGAAACCTGCTAGTTTTTTCTCTTTTTTTTATGGAACAGATTCTGGATGTACACTCAAGCATGACTTTTGTTCACTGATGAACTATTAAAGTACAGCTGCGGGGGAAAAAAAGGCCCGCTTGTACTTTATTCAGCCGTCGTTCGTCGTAAAGCAAAGTTATATATATCAATCGTTTAAGATTGACGTACACTTTAAGTTGCTATAGATAAAAATTGCATAAGGGGCCGTCTCCATATTAAAATTCGCATCAACTTTTTTTTTCAAATAGCAACCCCTAGATTTCACTTCATATTTCAAAAATTTAGCTCATTTTAACCCCGGATACCAATTTTCAATAAATTTGGACTGAAAATGAGTGAATTATGAGTACCCAAAATCCCCCTCCCCCTATGTTAAAATATTTTTTCGTACTTTAATTCATATCTCATATAGTATTGATGATAAGAAGCTGACTTTTATTCGTACTATTAGAACTAAACGAGCCAAACATAATTTACTATTATTATAATTTTTAATAAAATATTAATATGAACGTAAGAAGTATAATAAAATATTATACTTCTTAACTATTATGAATTATTAAATTAATATTCAAAAAAATTATGAATAGCAACAACCTAGGCAAATTTTGATGGAAATAGATGCAAAAAGTGATTTTACATGGCTGTGAAAATTTTCAAATTTTTACGTTCAGTAGTTTATTTTATATTAAATAAAATGTGTTATTTTCCTGAGTTAAGGGACCATATACAAATTTATTAAGTGGCAATTTTTTGAAAATTGCGTAAAATAAACATAAATTAGATTTCTTTTGTGCAAAAACAGTAAAAGATAGCGGTATTAAAGAAATATCAAATTTTGAAGCAAATAAATCAGAGGTTTTTACATTTTGATGGTGATTCTATAAAGCTTCTATTGTTGCATCCGCTATCATTTCCCACCAAATAAAATATTTTCCATGTATAGAATTAGATCCAGTAGATGTATGTCTTCCAATACAGCCTCCTATTTCTGAAAAACTAACATCCTCAATATTCCAGGCATAGATTTGACCTTTTTTATTATTGGAAACATCAGGTCTTTGGACTTCCCTATACTTTATCAAACATTCAACAAACATTCAAAATCACGTTTTTCTGTCGAAATTTTCATCTGACTATAAATTAAAATACCACCAAAAGTCATAAGAATATTTCACATTGCAGACGATAA
This sequence comes from Cheiracanthium punctorium, assembly GCA_038373885.1. NCBI lineage: Eukaryota > Metazoa > Arthropoda > Arachnida > Araneae > Cheiracanthiidae > Cheiracanthium > Cheiracanthium punctorium. Next base: position 402,490 of record JAWZYV010001112.1, read on the forward strand.
TATCAAATGAAGAATGTGAAATAACAAACACAGTGATACAATTGGGTCGGCAAAAAAGTAATTGCGTTTTTTTACATGAAATTCAAACAAATAAATTTTCAATCATGAAACCATTCTTCAAGTTCGACCGTAGCTGAGTAACCTTCATGATTATAGCCAGAAGAGCAGAGAACAGTCTCTCACTCCTATCAATATTTCGCCTGTCTGAGAGAACCTTCCAGAGAAAATAAGAATTTCAAAATTAGAAAGATTTTCAAAATCGTGAGCATTCGTTTTGCATTTTTCCTTAAATCATGTGAACGAACCAAGGAAGTTATGGACTCACGGGTCATTTGAACCACTGACTAAATATTCTAAATTCTACACCTGATATTCTTAGAACAAAAAAACTTTAAGACTCGAAACTGTATTTTCCGTGAAAATAATATTTATTTCTTTAACTCTCGCGAGCAAAATTAATGAAAGGCAAAAAGTTCGGAACCTGCAAATAGCGTTTCTCAATTTGCAGAAAGTCCCTTAAAATCGCGCAAAAAATGAATTGCAATATCTCCGGAAATTATCGTAGAAAATTGGTGAAAATTTATAGTATTTAGGGTAATTTTAAGGTTTTCTTTCGTTTAATAAAGTCAAAGTATATGTTGCCATTGAAAAAAATGAAGTTGATGCAGATTTAAATATAAAGACGGTCTCTTATGCAAATTAAATTACTAGAAAATTAAAGCATACGTTATTTGCAAACGAATGGTATATATAACTTTGCAGTCCGACGAATAGTGGCCAAATAAAGAGCAAGTGGGCCTTTTTTTCCCGCAGCTGTACAATAAATGATTGAAGTACTACATTGCCCTCCAAAAGTTAAGGTACAACCTGTTGTTTGTGAATAATATGGAAACGAATGAACATAGAAGCAAAAAATTTGGACTAACTGAACACTAAATAGTTCTTTATTGAGTACGACATAGAAATTTATATAAATTCAACACAAACATGGTGTAAAAGCAAAAGAACACTTTTGGTAGAAAAGTCCACTTTTGGAGAAAACAGTTTATCAAAGCTTTTTGACGAAACATGTGGTGGAAACATTACAAAAATGAGTTCTATTAAGGAATGTGTCCACCCTTAACTGCAATGCACTGGCGGCATCAATTCTTCATGCGGCTAATTAAGTTGTGGGACACCTCAATAGGGAGCAAAAACCACGCACGGATTAGTCCTTGTTCCAGCTCATGCAACGATCTTGGAGTAGGACTTGAAGCAGCCACTTGTCTGCCAAGGTAGTCCCAAACATGTTCTATCAGATTGAGATCTGGAGATTGAACTGGCCATTCCATTCGCTCGAAACCTTGACTGTCAAGATAATCCTCAACAAGCACAGCTCGGTGAGGTCGGTCATTATCATCCATCAGAATGAAATCATTGCCAATAGCAGCAGCATATGGCCGAACATAAGCATCAAGGATCTCGTCCCGATATCTCACACCAGTCATAGTTCCTCCCTGGAACACATGCAGGTCAGTGTGACCATCAAGTGGGATCCCTGCCCAAACCATTATTCCACCACCTCGATAACTGTGTCTTTCCACAGTGTTGGATTGCTGGTATCGGGTACTTCGTTCCCTCCAGATAAGCAGACGTCCTTAATCGCTCTCCAGTGTGAATCTGGACTCGTCTGTAAAGAGTACAGAAGCCCATCGCTGTCTGGTCCAAGGAACGTGTTCTCTTGGCCAAGATAAATGGACCCTTCTCTGTCGTCCGTTGAGGGGGGCACATACAAGTGGTCACCTTGCATAGAGACCTGCATTGTGAAGAAGCCTTCGTACCGTACTAGCGGATATTCTTCTCTCTGATGCTACAGAGTGATCTGCAACAAGTTGCGGCACAGAAATGCTTCTTCTTTTCCGGGCCGAAAGAGCTATAAAACGATATTCTGCGCGTGTTGTAGCTCGTGGTCGGCCTAGAACATGTCTTCTGGGCACAGAAGCTTTCGTTTGATATTGATTCCAGAGACGGTGGACCACACTGTGAGACACATTGAGACGCCTAGGAGCATAAGCCTTTGACAACTCCATTTCCATTCATACGACCGCCCTCCACCTTAACGAATCGGGCAAACAGTTTCTCTAAGACATTGCGGGACCCTGCTACCTATTGTTAACGAATCTGCTAACAAAAGTTGTAAATCAACAAAAGTTACACGCGTAATTATGAAAGTCTGATATTTGCAGATTTTTCTCTGACTCATACATGCCTGTTCTTTTCTATAAAAACAAAGTGGTAGCTATCGTTTTTGCATAAATTTGCATAAAGTTCATTTTTATCATTTATATAAACCATAAATTTTACAGTCAGTGTCTTTTTTTTTATGGTGAGCTTCGAAAAACACGTTGTTCCTTAACTTTTGGAGGCCAGTGTATTTTCAACAGTCTCTGTAGCAAATTAATAAATCAAGTTTCGGTAAATTATCTATTTGGCTAAAATTCTATTTATTTCAAAGTATGTCTGTTTAGTTTCTGTAAGTACACATGGATTTCAATGAATTTTTTTTTTTAAATGGGGATTTTCATAGCATGTTTCCTACTGAAAATATTGCATGTAGAATGATAGATATTTTGCAGGTCCATGCAGGATTATCCTTATTTATTACAGACTAATATATAAAGAAATACTGAGTGAATCCTATGTGAATAAACGTCATCCGTAAATTTTCATTTGTATCGAGATGTACGACGCATCTTTGTGTGGCCAAGCGACATACGATTGTCGCAGTTATTATATGAGCGTTTATTGCTTAATGTGTTTTTAAAATGTTCTTATTTTATGTTAAGCAAAATACATAATACATTTTTAGATTAAGGCATGTAAGAATAACATAGAAAGTGATACCCACACTGCTAAAATGACAAAGAGTTACTTAAAAAATAATCGAACTGTACTCATTTCTGAGTAGTTTGTCAATTTGCAATAGTTACTCTACGTAACTCTTAAATTTAAGCAATAAGTGTACTGAAATTTTGAGTACATGCAAGATCTCAAACATGAGCATACGTAGACTCAAAGTTTTCGAGCACATTATGTACTCATTTCTGAAAACATTAAAAAAACGTTAACGAATAGGTTAAAAAATTGATATTTAATATACATTTAATATATTTTTGTCATATTTTTTTAATTTTATTTAATAAGAATACATTGATATTTGATTCGTGTATGCACTCGTGTTTGAGTGCAAATGCACTCAAACACGAATTGTATATTTAATCAATATAATCTTATTAAATATAAAATTTTTGAGCATGTTGATTGAAATTCCTAAATAACCATTATCATATGCGTAAGTAGTTACGTTTATATATTATTTGATTGTTTTGTGTAAATTAATTCGGTTTGTTACATATTTTAATTATATTCAAGACGCTGATCCTCATACAATGATCACAGAATGTTGTTATGACTATCTGTGACTCTTAATCAGAGATAAACTTGCCAACCCAAGAGACAACTTTTCTGCACTAGGCTCTCATCGATTTGGAAAATCGGTGGAAAAGTGTATTTTGGGCCCACCCTAATGTATGCATGCAAAAAAAGAAAAACCATACGTTTTGGAAAGTTGTTCTTTGCAATAAGTAACGTTCATAAATCTTTCCTTTAGGTGTACTGTTATGATGTAGTGTTGTGCTAATTGTATGCTTCCTCCTTTCAGAGGCGGCGGTGATGTCTTCCGGTGACGAGCAGTCGGACGAGGAGGCGGTGCCGCAGTTCCGTCCTTTCACTCGGGAGTCCCTAGCGGCCATCGAAGCCCGGATAGCGGAGCAAGCGGCCCGCAAGGCGGAGCGAGACCGTCTGAAAGCTGAGGGTGAGATCGGGCCGGACGGGGTGCCGGAACACTACTCCATTCCGCACCACGAAGACAGGCTAGAGCCCGACCCTACTCTCGAGGTCGGCATGCCCCTGCACCGCTCGCTCGCGCCGCACTTCCCCCCCGAGCTCATCGCCACACCCATCGAGGACCTCGACAAGTACTACGAGAACGAGCGAGTGAGTACACCACACATCCATTCAATCCTTGTCCTGAAAAGAAGTTTCCTTTTTTTCACACGGCCCCCCACCCCCACCCCCAAAAGAAAGAACGCCATGACATTATAAACTATGCAGTAGTTTTCTATAGAGTCATTAAGATGTTTGTCGTAGTCCTTCTTTTAAGGCCAGCGCAGACTCGAGTGCGATTGCCGTATGCTGCAGGGTATGGGGGGAGTTTTTTAATGATCAATTTGCACGCGCAGTCTTTGTAAAGGGGGGGGGGCAGTGCAGGGTCGAACAATTTATAGGCTTTTAATCAGGCGAGTAGCCAAGAAAATTTTTCGGGGGGGGGGGGGATATGAACTTATATGTGTATAAATAGACGGAATTTCATCACTTATCCAAAAATTTCGGGGGGGGGATATCCCAATATCCCCCCCTGGCTACGCCCCTGCTTTTAATGACCAGTCGCGATTCGCCAAGAAAGGATAACCCGTGAAACCACAAAAGCACGCCAAGCATACAATGAGGACACTTTCCCATTCTAGAGTACGGAAACGCACTGAAGTCTGCTCATTTAAACCTATATCTGAAGCCATGTTTAATCTGTTCGTTCTCATCATTAAAAATCGCTGGGTTCCTGTACAGCAGTCAAAGAAGCATTATGGGAAGGAGCATCAACCAAGAAAGGAAAGTCTTCTTCCTTTTAACCCTTTAAGGCGCAGTGTTCCCGCTCTGGAAACACCAAACTCTGACGTTTTGACTGTTGCCAGTCACGAAGAATAGATTTGATTTCTATAAAAATAGTTGCGGGTGACATAGCTCCACGAGAATCCATTACTTTTTAGCACGTCATTTCCCGTAAAAAAGGGGGTCACGATTATTTTTAACAGCACTGACATCTTCTGAAAAATGGAAGAATGCGAGAACAGCCGGATAGATTGCGCAATGCTGAAAAAAGGGCAGCCGTTGCACAGCCAGCTGTCGTCAAAAAAAGGGTCTCTAGATCTGTGGCACGCGATGAACGTTTCGATCGTCCGCCATCCTGCTGGTAGTTAAGTCGAGCGATGGCAACGGCTGCCCTTTTTTCAGCATTGGGAATGGGTTGCGCCTCAAAGGGTTAATGATGAAAGGGAACAGGCTCGACACGGTTTCACGATTCAAAGTGAGCAAGTGTGAAAAATAGAAATTGAGTGTCCCATTTCTGACAACACACATGTTTCGTCCCACTTATCACCATAGTCAGATAATGTAGACGCACGTTATGCGAGGATACATTCAAATGTCTTGCAGATAGTTTACCGGTAATTTCAAGGTTTTTTTTTTTTTTTTTTTTTTTTTTTTAAAAGAGGGATGGTTACCTAAAACAAATATTTTTTAAGTCACTATGGCGCAAGCTCGTTGCACAGATGCGTTCGCGTATGCATATACACACGTTGATACACGCACTAATCACGAGCTATTATGAGTTTGCAGATAGTTTTGGATTATGTGCACAGATAGTTTTTTCTTCTATCTGACTAAACTTATCACCCCACCCTTGAAGATTTACTGGATTCGCCACTGGAATAAGAAATATTTCTCATTACTGTGTAGGGATTTTTCGAGAAAAGACAATAGTCCGGTAGCCAGCTGGCATTTTTGATGACCAATAACAAAAAATCTGAAATTTTGTCCTATAGTTCATTTAGTTATACATATAACAGAAGTGAACGTCAGCTGGCGCATTTGCGGGGGGTGCGGCCGCCCAAACATGTAAAATAATTAAAAAAACAATAATTATAATAAAAATTTGATACTTTGTACATGTGTTTATCACGTTGCATACAAATGAAAAAATAGTCAGCTGACTTTATAGCGGTGGATTATACATCAGCTTCCTACGTAAACACATAAAAAATGCCCGTTGAGTAAAATAATTATAAAAAATCTGAGATTTCGTGAATTGAAACTTTATCAGTTAACTTTATCAGTTTTATGAAAAAATCGTCCGCTGAGTTTTCCGTGGTGGAAAAGTGCTCAGCTGGCCATTGAAAGTTACAGCGTATTGCTACACGCATTGGCGCCTTATATATTTCACTGCATCAGCTGATCACTTTTCCACAGCGGAAAATTCAGTGGACGATTGTTTTCAGCTAACTTTTATAAAGAGCAACTACTTTAAAAAGCTACAGCTTTCTTGGTTTCCGATATCTATCAATTTTTAACGTAAATTAGCATTATATAAAATGAATATTCTGTTTTATTTTATCTTAGCTTTTTTATGCAAAAATATCAATAAATTGAAGAGGCATTTGTTCACAAAAGTATATGTACATATGAGGTATTACTATTAGATCTCTTCTTCCTTCTTATCGCTCTCAAATTCTCGATCGCTTTCATGGTCGCTGCAATCTATGTCGATTAGCCTCTGTTCCTCATCATCTGTAATGGATAATGCATAAGAATATTAATGAAGAGGTATTATATAAATATTTTTTCAATTTTTTTCATAGACAGCAGTATTATTCATACCTGTATTACTCTGTTGCTCTTCCTCAATGGTTGGTAATATCCCCAATGAAAGAGGGCAGCTGTTCGCCGTCGAACCATTTGAACAAAAATTTGTTTCCTTTTCTTCCCATCCGTAATCAGAAGGGTGCAATGCAGTTGGAATAGCAAGATGTGCATGAGCCCAAATGTTTGCAATGTAGGTTGTGCAGTTCGATTTTGCAGAGCTGATCCGTCGATATGTTTTGCTGGTAGATGGAATATGTCGTCGTTTTGTAAGATGTTATACGTTTTTAAAAGACTTGTAACTCTTCCTTCTTTGACGTTATTAATTTTTTTAAACCCATAAAGTCGACAAATATATTCCTCGATTGTTTTGAAAGTACTCTCTAAGTCTTCATCGGGTACCTTACTTAGTTTAATAAAACCATCGATGTATACTGCGGAGTTGTGTAATAACTTGTACGGACAGTTTTTTTCTCTCTTGAAAAAAGAGGGAAAGAGTGAAAAGAACGTTTTGGGCCACCACCCCCGTCTGGGTTCGAATTTTTAAAAATATCTTCTTAAATGTCTCCTTGGGTACAAAAGCTATAAGCTCCTAAAATTTCATGTCTGTATCTCCGGTAGATTTGACTGTGCCGTGATCATCAGTCAGTCAGTCAGTCAGGACATCTTCTTTTAGATATAGAGATTATTGTCATGTCTAATGCATTTTAACCTTCGCAAATGTCGGTCGTCACTCGCCAAATGACGATTAGGAAATCCTAACTGATCGGTAGAATTTTAGGTCCATTCACCACAGTGATCAGTGATTTAAATTATTGCTTCATCTTTTATTATGAATGTGGTTTTTAGATTATTCTGAGTGGCTGGTAAATAATAAGCCTAACCAGTTAATATGGCTGGCAGAAATTTTTCACTTTGGAGACGTCTAAAATCTTCTATTACATAGTTTATGGCATAGCACAATACAATCTTACACTCTTTCCAAAATTCTACAAAGTCAAATTAACTTTATTGAACCAAACTCACAAATCAAGGAATCCAATCTCTCTTCCAATTAAATCAATCAGAGATTAAGCGAAGAATGAATAATCGTAACCGAAATAGAGCAATAGCAGATAGATATCCAAAAAATCATTATGTAACAAAACAATATGTAATTGAGCAAATTGTAGCAGAACTGTTGAGACAGTAAAATAATGAGGACGGATTGATAGAAATGGACAAAGATAGTAAGCGTCAGTTGTGCTCTTCAGGCCCTACAAACCGAATGCTGATTAACAAAATAAAAGGAAAATAACAGGATTTCCGTGTAGTTACTTAGCACAAAAAAAGCTAAATATGTAACTACGGGAGCTTATCCTATCAGGAAAATTAAAATGGAGGCAAAATGGCCGATAGCGTGAAGACATTCAGGGCCGGATACACCCACCGGGATTCTGGGAACCGATGGGCCGGTCACTTTAATATATATTGTATTTATATATACATTTATGTATGATGTGTACGTGTGTTAGAAGAAAATGTAAGTGGGCCGCCGTTGACATGAATTTTCCGGGCCAGTGGGATGGGTTGTATCCGTCCTTGAAGACAGGGGGAAGAAAATCCTAATTGCTGCCAATATTAGAAGATGAAAAAATACTAGATGCCAGATTTCAAAAATTTAAAAACGGGCAAATTAATTATTATAAAATAAGATTGAGGGAAAAAAAGAAAAAGAAATCATAAAATATTAGTTATGTAAAATAAGAAGCGTATAATAATTAAATAGACATATATCTAACCATGCTAAATATCACTATTAATGTTAAGTAACTAAGAGTTGTGGCTTATATTAGTAGATAGTAAAAATATAATTTTGATAATATCAATGATCATTCATTCATTTTTTAAAATAAATTAATAAACAAGTACTTAAAAACATCCATAATTAATTATTTTTATGCTTTTTATGATTTTTAAAAAGATCTTTATATAGTTATCAAACCCCAAATCCCAACCTCTCCAACCAAGAATTCCCATAGGACACATATTTATAGGAAATCTGGATGGAAACAGAATGTATTTTAAAAGTCTACTAGAGTAATTATATCTTACTGCAGCTGGTACAAAGAGACATTATTCTATACTAGCTTCTACCCGCGACTTCGTCCGCTTCGGCTTTAGAAATAGGTCCACGGAGAAATGAAGCATGTGTGAATAACAAAAATAGTTTGATAACACTTCCGTTATAGACACAAAAAAAATGACTGTATTTAAATATTATTATTTTTTTTTTTAATTAAGTATGGTACATGGTATATGTAGAGTTACTTTTTTAACGCATTTGACGGAGACAGTTACGAGAATATTTGCGAACTATGTAAAGTGTTCCTGTAAAAGAACTATTTAGTATCAGGTGCAGGGGCGTAGCCAGAAATTTTTCATGGCGAGGGGGGGGGGTTACGAATACTGCAACGCATATATGTGTGTGTGATAACGTGTGTGTATACGTGTGTGTGATAATGGATAATGTAGTGAAGAATATACATTTTGTATGGCAAAAAATTCCTCATGAGGGGGAGGGTTATGACCCCCTAACCCCCCCCCTTAGCTACGCCTCTGATCAGGTGGGTTAAAGTGGTCATAAAAAGGCACATTTTTAACCTTGCAGAGCTACAAACATAAGTATTTTTATAAAATATCCTGGTGGTTTTGATGTTATTTTACATTACAATCCTCTAGAGCACATTAGAATACATCTTAGGAATATTTTTTGAGGATAGCACCTTTTTATGGTGTGTTTTTTGGGCACGCTTTTATGACCACTTTACTCCATGGGGTGGGGTAAAGTGAGTAGTGCGTGGGTACAGTGGTCATGATAAAAAATAGAAAGGAAAAAGGAAATACTGAATAAACAGTGACATTTTAACTATTTAAAAACATTTTACACAACTTCTACATTTACTAAACTATCATTTTGTTTGATTAAATTATAAATTTATAATGCCCTCTATTGTCAAAAGTTGGCTCTTTAAGAATTTTAATAATATTTGACTCTTCGATTTCATCAAAGTCATCATTTTCTAGAAAAGTGTAATAGTTGCCAATTTTGGATTTTTCAACATATTTAATGGAAACCAAATCCCCATCTCGATCAGTTACTTGTCCAATAAACTGATTGATTGATTTCTTCCCTTCATATTTTACTAGCTCCCAACATCTCACAGCTAGGCCTGTTGTTTGTGACATTTGGATATCCGTGGCTCTCATGGATTGGCTCAAGGAAACTTGTTGCCTTGGGACAATCTTCTGCTTTTTAGCTTTCGAAACTAGTGAATTTTTTAGCAACCCGTTCCTCTTGTTTTGTTTATAGACGTAATGCAACTGTTTCTTGTGTTAGCACTTCTCCAGTCTTGGCTTGGACCCTTTTTCGTTTTCCTTTAGAATTATCTACAGCCATTCTATGTAGAGTTGACATTGGTGGAGAAAATGTTGTCAGCATAGCTCGTTTTAAGTCCTTCTGTGGAGATCAGTGATCGCGATAATGCTTCTAGATGCGTATTTCAGGCCTTAGAAATTCAGAATACGCCTTAAGAATTTCGGAATGCGTGTTTTTACGCATTGCTTTTCCATATAAAATTCTACTGTATGATCGGTGATTACGGCGAGATTTCCCCTTGAAAATGATTTTTATTTACACTCGACTCTGAAATCCGCGATAACTTTTAATGTAAAGAGTGAAATTTACAGTTAACACTAACAGTGTGTACCTAGATTGTGTAATCAGTTATTATATATGACTTATGTGTTAAATCCAATTTAATTATGCATTTGAAAATATAGCATAACTAGCTGAATGCCCCCTTCTTCGCATGGGAATGAATGGATTCTCTTTTTATGTTACGGTATGTTTTAATTACTGTTTATCATAATAAATAGATATAGCAAAATTAATATCGCATAAATATTATCTGTGTTCAACAATTATGCATAAAGAATTTCCTTGCGATCGTTTGAACGGTGAAGAAGATGATTCGGCGCATCGCCATCAACTGTCGAAGTTTTTTGCAAAATGGATAACAACAAAATATTTTCATGATCAAATATCTGTGTGTACCAATTTTCATAGCAAACAGTTTAACGGTCAAGATATGCTGCAACGCCATCTAGTGGCGAATTAAAGTAATAATGCGCTACCGCGCCATCAAAGGGCGAGTTAAGCAAAATGGATAACGCCAAAATATTATGCGTGTATACCAATAAATGTGTATGTATACCAACTTTCAGAGCGGTTAGTTGAACAATCAAGAAGTTGATTGCTGAAGTGCTATCTAGTGGCGAGTTAAAATAATAAACTGCTGCTGTCAGGGACAGATTTGCCAAGTTGGGGGCCCTGGGCAAAAGCTTCATTAGGGGACCCACATTCGAAAGCTTTCTCAAAATTTATAAATTTTTAAACTTAAAAAATTTGGAGGCTAGTACGCTTGCCTTGAATGCCCTCCCGGAAATCAGGCCATGGGTGGAGTACCAGCAAGTTGTGAGTACAGCCAAATGAATACGAAAAAAATATTTTCTTTGCTCAAATGTGTATGTATACCAATTTTTAAGGTGATCGGGCGAACGGCTTTGAAGTTGGTGCGCTGCATCGGCATGTAGAGGCAAGTCATAGCAAAATAGTTAGCGTAAAAGTATTATCCTTGCTCAAATATCTGTGTGTACCAGTTTGAACGGTACAGAAGGCGAGTTATACCTAAACCGATGCGGCGGAAATATTCTTTTCTTTCAAAGATTTATGTTAACTAATTTTTATGGCGATCAGTTGAACGGTCCTGAAGTTATTGGTTTGAAGTGGCATCTAGTGGCAAGTTATAGCAAAATGGATAACACCAAAATATTCTCCGTGTTCGAATATCTATCTATACCAGTTTTCATAGCGATCGTTTGAACAGTCTTAATATGCTGCAGCGCCATCAATAAACGAATTAAAGTAAGAAGTTGATACGTTGCACCGCTATCTATTGGCCAGTTAAAGTAATGATGTGCTACAGCACAATGAAGTAGCTATTTATAGCAAAATGGATAACACGAAAATATTCTCCGTGTTCAAGTATCTAGCTAAATCAATTTTCATAGAGATCAATTGTCCAGTCATGAAGTTAGTGCGCTGCATTGCCATCTAATGGCGAGTTAAAGTATTAATGCGCTGCAGTGTCATCTAGTAGTGAGTAACAGCTAAATGAACAGTTAGAATGTACTATTCTCCGTGCTCAAATGTGTAAGCATAAAAAAATTTATGGCGATCGGTTGAACGGTATAGAATTTGATGTGCTGGAGCGCCATCTTGCGGCAAGTTATAACAAAACGGATAGCGTAAAAATATTCTCCATGTTCATATATCCATGTGTACCAATTTTCGTCAAAATCGGTTGAATGGTATTTTCATAGCAAGCGATCGAACGGAATAGAAATCGAAGTTCTGCAGCGCCATCTAGCGTCAAGTTACAGCAAAATTGATAAACTAAAAATATTCTACGTCTTCAAATATCCGTGTGTAACAATTTTCATCAAAATCAGTTGAACGGTACTTGCATAGGAAGCGTAAAAACGGAATAGAATTCGATGTACTGCAGCGCATCTAGCAGAAAGTCGTGGCGAAACAGATAGTGTAAAAATATTTTCCGCGTTCAAATATCCATACGTAACAATTTTTGCCAAAAATCGGTTGAACGTTATTTTCATAGCAAGAGGGTTGAACGGAATATAATTCGACGTTCTTCAGCGTCATCTAGCAGCAGGTTATGGCAAAAGGGATGACGTAAAAATATTCTACGTCTTCAAATGTCTGTGTGTACAAATTTTCATCAAAATCAGTCGAACGGTACTTCCATAGCGAGCGGTCGAACGGAATGTAATTCGATGAACTGCAGCGCCGTCTAGCGGCAAGTCATGGCAAATGGATAGTGTAAAATATTCTCCGTGTTCATATATCAATACGTACAAATTTTCATAAAAATCGGTTGGACTGTATTTTCATAGCACGCGGTAGAACGGAATAGAAATCGACTTTCTGAGCACCATCTAGCGTCAAGTGACAGCAAAATGGATAAACTAAAAATATTCTACGTCCTGAAATATCCGTGTGTACCAATTCTCATCAAAATTGGTTTAATGGTATTTTCATAGCAAGCGGTCCAACGGAATAGAATTCGACGCTCTGCAGCACCACCTAGCGGCAAGTTATATTAAACTGGATTGCATAAAAATATTCTCCGTGTTCAAATATCCATACGTACCAATTTTCGTGAAGATAAGTTAAACGGTATTTGCATAGCAAGCGGTTGAATAGTATTCGACGTTCTACAGTGCCACCTAGCGCCGAGCTAGAGTAAAATGGATAACATAAAAACCTTCTCCGTGACAAAAGACTTAAGTGTACCAAATTTCATAGTGATCGACCAAACTGTTTTGGAGTATTTCAACGTCATACACACCCACATACATACATGCATACGCATGTATGTATGTGGGTGTGTATGACGGATCACTATGGAATTTGGTACACTTAAGTCTTTTGTACCTTTTGTACCCATACATACCCAAAAACATTCATTTTTATATATATAGATAATAACACATCGACCTTGCTAGTACCAGAACACTCTAGAATATTCAAATAATTTGTTCTTTTTCACTTGTTACAATAACTTGAATTTGTTTCAGGTAAAATGGTTCGCAGACGATAATTGCTTGAGATTCAGTTTTCCTGCTGATTTGGCAACAGACGATAAACATTAAATTTTAATATTTTATTGTTGAAATTCAGAAGTTCTCATGAGTTAGAAAAGGACAGATATATATTTTTTTCACATTTTCGCCACCCACAACCACCCACTTCCACCCACTGAGACCAAACTCCCTTACTTTCACCGTGAGACCAAGGGGTATTTACCACCCCAACGGGAAGTTAATTCGAGTTGGTGGTGATAGAGAAAACCCTGTCTTTACAAACGAACATTAGCATTTTATATATATATTAAGATTAAGATTGTGCGTTGCTTTAATTACTCCTGTAAATAGGAAAATACTCCCTTCTAAAAAGGTTAAGGAGTATTTTTACTCTTCTGAAAAAATCTTAGATCAATCTCCACTGGAGATACAATAGTTGTGTTGGCTATGTTTTGATAGGTCTACCTCTGTACTTTCCAAATTCAAGTTGCACACACTAGATGTTGATTGTTCTGAATCCTGATCTGATGAAGATATGACGTGTTCAACATCTGTTATTCCTGTAAGAAAATACGTTTTTCAACTTCATGTTTGTTTACTGGATATAGTCCACTGCACATTGCATATTGTGGTCGAAGACACTCTACCAACTGCTTTAACAGAAATAGAAAAACACTCTTTGAAACATTTCAAGACAGATTTCACGGAACCATTTCTTTAGAATCATTTTCCAAGCTTTCTTTAAGGAGGAAAAAACTCCAACATTTAATGGCTACAAAGCATGGCTAGTGTGAGATGGTAAGCACAATATTATAATACTATTATCAACGGCTTTTTTAACAGTTCCTAAAGTCACATGACTTCCATGTCCATCGTAAATTAGAAGGATAGACTTTTGTAAGCACTCAGTATGTTTAACGAAGCGATCCATCCAAGATTCAAATACCGAATCTTACATCCAACCAGATTCTGTGCAAGTATAAAGCTCCAGGAGGTTCACCCTTAGTCCATGACTCGTACAAATGAGCTCCCTTATAAATTGTAAACAGAATATTTTTTAGCTAAATTATTAGATATTTAAGAATCAGTCACTAAATATTTGGCCTAAATAAACCCATTGCAACCATAATTAAGTTTATCCTAATCTCTTAACCACTTTACCAATGTTAAAATGATCATATGATTAGACTATGACCAATTTACCCCATGTTACTAAAAACACTGCAAAATATAAGGTTTAATAAAAACATCTTTTCTATGAATGAAAATAAGTTCTTGAGATGTGCTTGAAGCCTTCTGCACAGACAATATTAAATTGTAATCAACAAAAATTTGAGAGAGACGTTAGTTAGAGAGTCAAAAGATTAAAGTGAAATTAAAAAAAAAAATTAATGGCAGTTTATTGCCACTAAAGTGTGGCCACAAATGAAATTTTTTGGGAAAAACAATGTTACTTGTTACAAGAAGTTAAAGTAAAAAATATTGAGTATTTACAATAATAATAAAAAAATGTGGATGGTAAAAATAAGAAATAGTTTGGAGTAAGACCACTTCTACCCCATATGACCACTTTAGCTAGCCCACCTGACCCTATGCTATATGCATGAATTTTAACCTGTGTTACTCAGAAATAATGCAACTTTCGATCAGTGAAAAAATCTTTAAAATCGGTCCAATAATTATAGAGATGTCCATAGAGCATAATGTATTAGAATTTTTTGAGTGTCCCTATAAAAGAACTATTTATACTATGTGCATGAAAGGTAGCCTATAAAACTCAGGAATGGTACAGCTTTCTATTAGAGAAAAAAAATTTTAGAATCGGTTCAGTAGTTACAGATATGCCCATACAGCGTAATGTATTAGAATTATTTTGAGTAAAAGAGAGCTGTAAAAGAACTATTTATGCTATATGCATGAAAGGTTGGCTATATGTTAATCTAGGATTAAGTTATGTTCATTCCAAATTTTATCCAAATCCGTTCAGCCGTTTATGCGTGCTTGAGTAACAAACATACAAACATAAAAACATATACGTTTATAATATTAGGAGGATTTGAAAAATTGTGAACTTTAAAAACACATTTGAACTTAATTCGTTCTTATGCTTTTTAATTTGGAGTAAAACTGACATAATTTCCATGCCTATTTCATGTTATTCAAATGCAAACGTTTCTGCATTGTAGTATACATATGCGTTTCTGCTTTATTTCATTAGCATAAATAATTTTATTTTGGCGAAACTCGTCAAGCATGGCACCCTAAAAACGGTTTTTAATTAATAATTAAAGAAGTAATTAAAGTTTAAAAATTCTGACTCTCAGTTGCGCATTATCGAACTCGTGGTCTTATACGTTCAAATTTTCAAAGCTCTGTGTACCGTAGACTTGTCTGGCGATCGCACAGACACTGATTTACAAACATTCACTCTTGTTACTATAGATAGATTATTAGCTGTAATATTTCTAAATAGAGATATATGCATATAATATGTGAAATCTGTTAACTAACTACTTTAAAGGTAAATTCTTCTCGTTTACTGTACACAGGGTGTCCCAAAAAGGTGGTAACGGGCTTTAATTCTTTATTTGTTAGAGACAAGTGGGCAGTGTAAATTGACAAAAATGTTCAAAATAAGGTCAGAAAAAGAATCCGTTAAAAAAAAAATTCCTCTTTAAATTTTTCAAAAGTTACACTTTTTTAAATTTGTATACGACCCCCCCCCCGTACAAAAAAATTCCATATTAGTCAAATGTGACCCATACACTAGTGAGATGATATACCAAATTTGAGAATTATATTTTTAAAAGTGTCAGAGATATGAAGTCTAAAAATATGCTTACTTAAACCACTTTTCAATGGCTTTCGAAAGAAAAAAAATCACGTCGGATGATCGCATTTATGGCATTGTACAGAAATTACGAAAGAAAATAATTTTTTACACTCTTTCAATAAGCGTTTACATTCGAAATATGTATAGCATCCGATCATCTTAGTTTAAAGATATCTCTGAGACTATTTGCGATTAAAGGCCGAAATTTTGTATATCGCCTCATGAGTGTATGGGGCCCATTTTACTATTGGATTTTTTTTTTTTTTTTTTTTTTTTTTTGTACGAGGACCGTATATAAATTTAAAAAGCGTAACTTTTTGAAAATAAACGAGAGGAACTTTTTCGCATCGGAGTCTTATTCCCGACTTTATTTTGAACACTTTTCCAATTTACATTGCCCACTTATCTCTAACAGATAAAGAATTAAACACCGTTACCACCTTTTTGGGACACCCTGTGTAATCAAATGTAAGCTGTTTATTATCATTTATTAGTAGTTGTAAATCAAGAAAATTACTATATATATATATATAAACACATACATATATGTAAGAATTTTACTTAATAAAACTTAATACTTTTATTTGTGTTAGCTTAAAGTATTTACATTCAGAGCGGTAAAGCCATGTCCATAAAATTAAGAATATCCAATGCTATAAAAACAGCGGAAAAAATTCGACAATGAATCACGCTGGCGATCTAAAATTAATGCCAAGGAACTACTTTTAGGGCCAATGCTGGCGCCAGCATGGTTTTGCGGGGGTGTTAGTTTCTATGACATCATAGCGTCCAAAGATTAGGAAAGTACTCTCAACCCACATTCCTCTCTCTCTTGAATTTACAGAATATTCCGAAACTTTGGATTAATTAACTGCATTTCTCACTTTTTTCAGTGGACGTAAACAATCATAAGCAGCGCACATCAAAACACTGTTTTCAATCAACAAAATTCACTTCAATGCATGATGAATCTATAGTAATCTTTCTATCTAAAAAAAAGTAACGGCCGTTGCTGCCGCCGCCGTCAAAAGCTTGTTCTTCTGTCTCCTCCTGAGGGGATATGAGTTTCAACTAAGGTATTCATTCCATGTATTCGGAAAATTCCGGGGAAGCTGATTAGCGGACTTAAATTTCGAAATTTCAATTATTTTAGAAGATATTAATAAAAAAAACTGAAAAAATAAGCATAATAGTTGCCAGGCTTGGCAGTTTTCGCCAGCATAAAACCATCATGCCTTTGCAACAAAGCAATTCCTGCGTGAAATTAACAAACATGAAGTAGAATTACACTATTTTTACGCCAAATTAAAAAGTAAGTAAAATAAATAAGTCAAAGTGTGTTACACAAAGTTAGCAATTTTCAAATAGTAAGTTCTTTTAGATAACAGAAGTTTAAAATTGGCGCCATTTTGGCATCAGGTACGATCTGGAAAAGCGCTACCTCAAGCAGGGTGAATCTAAATACTGCGTATTTTCAGAAATGTTAGGACCCAGTATTTTGAAAATGAAAAATAATTCAAATGCATATTATAGTAATGCCGGTTAGGTTCAGCTTGGGTATTTCCCAGACAGCACATAAGCTTAAATCAAGCTTGGCATTTCTTTGAATTTGACGTATTAATACAAGCTTGACAGTTCAATTCAATTTAAGCTTGCAGGAGTTAAGTTGAATTGTCAAGCTGGAATACAGTTTACAGCTTGATTTTCCCTTTCGAAAGCGTGCGTTGATGGCGCCATCTGTGAAAGAGAATGGACATTAATTGTCTAGCGTTTCTCAAATTTGCTCATATTAAATAAAGAAAAGTTCGTAAAAGTTGTGTTTTATTTTATTATCGCACAAAACCTGGACATTAGAACACGCAAGGGGAAGGGATGAATGGGATAAGCCCCTCTGAAGTGTAACACGAGGGGAGTTTTAGTTTTATTTACATCTAATTAACATTAGTAATTCCATTAACTAATTAATTAGCCCTAAAAATAAATTTTAATATAATTAACACAATTTAGTTAGTTAATATACTTCACTTTATGGGTGGTAGAATGAGGCGCAATCCGGCCTCCACAAAATAATTAATCAGTCATAAATGTACTTGACCATAGAATAAAAAAAAAAAAGATTCTATATTTCCAAATATGGAAATTCTTCAAAATAAAATACAATTATACTACGAAATTGATTTCAAAATCAGTCGTTTGTCTCGATTTTGGCCAGCAGTATTGCTCAACATGAGTGTTGCGATATTGAAAGTTTTAAAACGTGTCCTGCTTTTAAGTTTATATTATGCTTATTTCCCTATTAGTAGAGTCTATAAATCACACATAACATAATTTAAATTTTGATTCATACCATGGAAAAATAAAAGAAACTTATCGGCATCGCCCATACTGATCGATCTGGCCAGAAAACGGCGTGACAACAGTCACTTCAAACTTTAGTCATAGCTGCGCGAGGCTTATTGGCGGAACAGTTAGCACCAGAATAGAGGGGAAAATGCGTGGAAAAATAAAGTATGTGGGGCGAGTTCGCCGACGGGCGCCCCGTGCATTTAGAAATTTTTTTTTTTAGGAAAATTTTTTAAGCTTGAAATTAAGCTTGCTATGTCAAGCTTGATTCAAGCTTGCTATGTCAAGCTTAATACAAGCTGGGCAAGTGTAAACTAGAACACTTGATTCAAGCTTGCATTAAGCTTAGACGCTTGAAATTTTCAAGCTTAATTCAAGTTTATTGACTTGATAAATTAAGCTTGCTGCAAGTTTGATGTGCTGCCTGGGTTGCCACCCGTAGGAATATTTGGCGGCGTTAATTATGCAATTATAGCAAGTACAGCTTGGATATTTTCCCGCGCAGCGAGATGATATTTTTCGCGGTGCTAAATATGCCAATCTGCAAAGGATTATGCATATGAATGTAGGGATAATTGTTTTCACGGCAACCTTACATGAACAAGGATTATCGATCATGAGCATGTGCAAATCGCCAAATAATGAAAAGTCGCCATTAGTAGCAAGATATAATAGCTGTTCCGTAGTTTTTATCAAAGAAATCACATGAAGCAGTATTCTCTTAGAAATAATTATTAACTATACGTGTACGTAATTCGTCAAATTATGAAAAATCGCTATGGGTGGCAAATACGCATGGTATTCCATGGGTTTTACATAATTAAAAATTGTGTGAAGTTATTCCAAGGAACATGCAAGAACCAAGAATGTGTAGCTCGATAACATTCAATCAGATCCAATCTTTTTCAGTTATGCCTTTTTTTACGAATAAGCCTTATTAGGGGCCGAATGCCTCATACGATAAGCGAGCGTAGCGAGTATAGGGGCTTTGGCCCCAAGTATTTAAAAATATAGCAAAAATAAAAAATACCACAATTTAGCAGCATCTTTTAAAGTCGTACTAGGGTGGCTAAAAGACATTTGCCAGTTTTAAATTAGAACTCTAAATTTTTACTTCCTTTCTCGAAGTAAAGAAGTATCATAATCACAAAAGTTTCGACTTTAGGTTTAGAAGTAAATATCCATTCTGGCATAGAGGAGAGGAAGGTATTATGGAATACCATTTACATTTCTAACTATAACTTTTCAGGTTTTTAATAAAATGCTCAAAATCATCAATAGTACGTACTTTAATTAATTGTAATGAAATGTCTCCTGTAACGAAGAACACTGCTGATTTTTTTGCTATAGAAAAAATTATTTAAAATAAAAGTTACGAATGGAGTACAATATGAATAGTCGGGTAGTATGGAATAGGTGGTTTAAGCCGTTTAAAAACTAATTATACATCATAAAAATTATTTTTAACTATGAACCATATTTTTAAGACTATGCTCAAGTCATTTCTGCTTCGAGTCTATTTACATAAGTCGAAATGTCTATTACATAAATGTTTACATAAGTCTATTACATAAGTCGATTACATAATGTCTATTTACATAAGTCGATCTTCTTTCTCTGCCCCGGTACAGTCAAGATAAGCCCACAGAGAAAATCTGAAGCATTGAATCCAGTTTCAACCTCATTGATCTTAGGAAGAATTTTCCGTTACAGAAGATACATTCAGTGTATTCGTTTTCCCGTTCATTAGTGGATGGCATGAAATCCATTACACTATTACTTAGTATTCCAAAATACCCGACACGCCATCTAGGAAAATGAAGATTTAAACTGATGGGAAAACACTGTCAGATAAAAAGCAAAAACAGTACAACAAACTACAATTCTTTTAGTGTGCATCATGCGTAACATCCATTTTCAAGTCACGTGTATACTAGTAGGTTAAAGTGCTTGAAAACGTAACTGCAAAAACGCTTGAAAATCACAAAACACACTTTGTTCTGTAGAGAGTGGTACGGCAACAAGGGGTCAACTCTCACTGCATTGTGACACGGGAATCTTTCTTGAGTAGTTCCTGTTATTCCCAAGTGATAACAGCGCCTAGAGATGGGGAAAAGCGTTATTTTCAAAGAACAGTTGTTCACTGTTCCCGTTCTTTTTTAAAGAACAGTTCCTTTTCCTGTTCTTTTGAGAACAGGTTCTTTGATTTATCGTAGCTTTATTATGACTATTTTATTCAATTTAAAGTCCTTTTTAACATGTATTATGCTTTGGTACAATTGCAAAATGTTTAAAAAAAACTTTGCAACCAACATACTGGCTTTCTTTAATCAAGTATATTAACATTTTTGGTAAAAATATTTTAATTATATTAACGTTCTATAATATAGTGTTAAATATGCACATATTTCTAAAATCAAAATTTTTTCTGTGCTTTTTATTAACTTTTGTTATCCTTACTGTAGCATGTATGTAAAAAGAAATGGAAAAATTTCAATTCTAGAGAGAATTATTTAGGCCAGGCCTAATTTTCGATTACTTACCTGGGGGATACAATATTGCTTACATGAGTAAACAATGTTTGAGTTTGACAGCTCCTAAAATGACATACTATTCATAACTGTTTCTTTTTAACTAAAATATATTGCACAAAGCTTTGGAAGCAGCGGAATGAATAACTTTAAAATCCGTCCAAACAAAAGATTTTTTTTTTCTATCCATGAGGAAAAACTATCCAAACATAAGCATAACTAAGAGTTGTACCAGTAACAGCGCAAAGGAATGATCTGTTTCAACTAATCCTTGAACGGTCTGATACAATATGCCACGTGACTGCATACGCTTTTGTTTTAGTTTTTTCTTCTTCAGCACGACTCCAGTAAAAGAGCCGACGCACAAGAGGAGCAGACAGCTGAAGCTGACAATCTGCGATGAAATCCTCCATCCCCTCCTTTCCTAGCCTTATTCTCAGTCCACACCATAAATTTCATGAAACGCAAAGCCTCAAACCGGAAGATGCCATCATCCTCTTTGCAATACATTTGGGAAAGCTTTGACCCTATAGTCGTAACTCTTGGAGGAATGGGAGAGGGGGGGGGGGTTGTAGAAATTTTTTTTTCAGAATTTCAAACATTTTAATACAAAAGTAATAATGATAAAAAAAACACAACATACTATACGAGTGTTCACTATAACGAACGCTGGAGAGAGAGCATTCCCTTCAAAGCCGTACCCAGGGGGTCTAGTCCCCCCCTCCCCCCGAAATTTAAAATTTTGTTAAGAAAATAATAAAGTTGAAGTCTTTGTGAAAAATTCAGCCTTCTTCTTTCGTTTGGTCCCCCTCCGAAATTTTTTCTGGATACGGCCCTGACCCCTTGTCCCCTATCTAAGCACTCATGCAAGACCGTACCCAAGGAGGTCAATCAGGAAGTCCCCCCCCCCGATTTAAAATCTTGTTAACAAAATAATAATGATGAAGTCGTTTTGTGAAAAATTCAGCCTTTTTCACCTTTCGCTCCGCCTCTTAAAAAATATATATTGTTCCAGGTCTAGCTCCAAAAGGTTATGGATCTGGCTCGGGTTAAAAAAAAAAAAAAAAATCTTTCTTTGGCTACAACTACAAATAAAAATATATGTCTCGGACTCCAGCTTAAAAATATGGCTTTGGTTCCAATGACAAACATTTTTAGCTCTAACTCAAAATATTAAATAAGTCCATCTCAAGTTTAAAAAAAAAAAAAAAAAAAAAAAAAAAAATCTTTGTGTTGCTTTCACGTTAAAAATATACAGCGTGGACCTGCCCATTTCCAATGGGGTAGCCCACAAAATAGTCGATACGCTATTAGCTTAAAAAAAAAAAAAAAAAAAAAAATGTACTGTTTCAGCTTTAAAAATACATGCTCCAGCTTAAAAATTAAAGACATTCCGTTTAAAAAGCTGTAAGTATCAGGCTCAGATGAAAAATAATACGCCTGTATAAATATGTATATTGCTCCGACTCCGATTTAAGAAAATGAATACGACTTTGGCATATAAAATTACATGGCTCCGAAAATCCAGCTTAAATGGCTTCAGACCTGGGCCATACCCAGACAAAAATTTCAGGATATGTCCCCTACACCCAATTTTCGACTTATGTAGCAAGATTTTTTAATTTTTTTTAACTATTGCGAAAACATTTCGTTCATTTATACATCAATGCAATTCATACCCCTCACCATCCCCACCCCCCAAAACTTTTCTGGCTACGTCCCTGTATAAATACACCATATACATATAATGTAATAACTTCGTGGGAGAGGCGTCCAAACCCATACCAGTAGCGTATGGGTTTGCAGGTACGCAGCCCCCCCTTTCTAAGTACGGCCTTGCTTCTGACTCCAAGTCCACAGCTTAGACCCTGTATTCAGATCAGAACGGAATTAAAGCAAAAGAACAGATCAATAAAAGAACACCTTTCACCCCGTTCACCAAAGAACACTTCGTTTAACCTGTTCAGCAGACGAACACCTTAGCTCTCCGCGAAAGAACACCTCGCTCTCCGTTCTTTCTCCGTTCAGCGAAAGAACGCTGAACTAGGTGTTCCAGCTCACTGATCGCTGAACACCTCTCCAGCCGTGATCAAAGAACTTGTTCTTTTTCAGCCAATAGGAGAGGGGCGCTCGGAACAGGTTCTTTTTTAGCCAGTAGGAGCGTATCAAGCGAAGGCGCGTTTTATATGGAGGTATTTTAAAGCTTTTATTACGGTTCACAGTTGATAAAATACTTTTTTTCGATTTGTTTATGTTTCAGACTATCATTTTCTTTATTATTAAATTTTTTACTTTGAAATAGTAGTTTGGCTGGAATAATAAAAACTGATGCATTGTTTCCCTGTGAGTGCATTTTATTGAACATATAAGAAAGGTTTTTAGCCCGGGTCCACTCTAAAATTATGGTAGATTGGACTAAAAGTTCTGTCCCCCCCCCCAGATAATCATCATCGTTATCATTATTTCTCAAAATAGCTAAGATTCTGCAATTACTTAGAATTTGATAAAGCTAAAATTGTGAACTTCTGTCCCCACCATCAGATACGTAGCCAAGGTGTGAACAGGAGGGTCTGGTCCCCCAGAATTTAAATTTTTCTTAGCAAAAAATATTAATCACGCCTTTTCATGAGAAATTTCACCTTTAAGGCATTTCCCAAAATTAATTTTTACAACGATCTTGCCTGCCATAAAATTTTGAAGCGTCGCACCTTAATAAACTGAGAACATGTTTTTGCCGTGATCACTGAACAGGGTGTTCCCGTTCTTTCTTGAGAACAGGTTCAAAAGAACAGGATGTTCATTCTTTCCCCATCTCTAACAGCGCCTAACAGAGCCGAAACCTCGGTATTCTATATTTCCCGGCAATTCCACAATACCCTCCTCTCCTCTATTTTTGTGGAATAGCTATACAAGTGTATATAAGTAAGTGCGTATGCATTTATCTCTGATAAATCAAAACTACGCAAAACTCACACTCTCCCCTTTTCAAGTTCTTAGACAAATGGAAGAAACTGATTATTAACAAACATGATATATGCAGGCAGAATTTCTTCTGTGGTATGTTTGTTTCAATAAAACTACTCGCACATACTTCTAAATGTGCAGTATTTCTGGTAAATCTAGAATTCAAATTTACATTGAAACATGGAAAATGTTAGTTTTGCAGCAAACTTATATGTCTAATGTTAGTTATAAACCAAAATTGTTCATTCGAAACAAAAATAACCGAAAAATAAATATCTGAAGATTAGTTTTCATTATGTTATTTTGGAGGGTAAAAATCAACAAGCAAAAAGCATTTTTTATTAAGAAGGTTTCATGGTTCTTTAAAACCTCAGATGTAAGGAAAACTATCTTGAACAATCTTGTCTTGAAACATTGATTCTTTGCAAGCCTCAGTTGGTGAATTTGGAGTTTTGCTGCAAAGCAGTTGTTTGATGTGTGAGTTATGCATCAAATCAAGATTTTCAGCCTTAATACGTTCACTATGGTCCAAATCACTATTGCAGTCCCATTCACCTTAAAAGACGAACACGGTAATATGTATATGAATAACGCAATAGGTTAAAAAGTAGAAAATCTGACTTTTGCATCTACACCCTTCATTTTTGTACTACGAATAGTTTAACATCTAGTTGTGCGCTTTTTTATTGCAATCGACTGGGTAGTTTATTTACAGAGTAATCCTAAGACTTTCAGTACATCGAAGCCTATGAGCAGTCATTGTTTAACCAGGATGGGACTGGACTAACCCCATCTGCTCGCGGGGATGTGCGTCCCCCTTTTTGGATACTTTACGCGCTTATAACGGGGTTTCATATAAGAAATTTCACTATCTGTGTTTGTACGGATAGTAAGATAACTCGAATTTCATGAGTTGAACCGAACTTCGTGGTACTAAGGCCCACTAAAGCTTTGCGCCTCATATTAGTTACTGTACTTTGTCTAGTTATTTGACAGCCTTCTTGGTCGGCCATAATAGAGCTTTTAGAGGAGGCAGGGACTTACTGTGGCATAGCTGCCAACTCTTCCGGTTTTTCCGGAAGATTTTCCTCCACTAATTTTTACTTACGAATTTAGCCTTAAAATAAGTCCAAAATTTTATTGCAAAATAAAACTGTTTGAAGATAGTGGTGAAATATCTTCCGGAAAAACCGGAAGAGTTGGCAGCTATGCTGTGGGCTTTTAAAAACTTCAGTTCTGAAATAAGACAAAAATTTTCTCTATTAAGGACGGATACGTTACGTGGGGACACACGGACGACCCCCTCAGAGAGATATATATTTACACTAGATAAAATGGGTGTTCTGATAATGAGGACAAACTTCGGGCAATTCTCAATTGGTATTTAAGTTTTGCGCCCGCTCCCTATAGAAAATTTTTGGATCACCTTTGTTTATATTGTATACTAGTCGAAGTACCCGTCGTTGACGAATTAGTATGTAATGCAGATTTCCAAAAAGTCGAAATTTTCTTCGGCATCTTAGGACTACAAATAATGGAATTAGCATATTGGCAAATATAGAAAATAATAATATAGAAAATTATAATTATATATAGAAGTTAATATAGAAAGCAAAGTTATAACTTCTGCGTATTGTTAAAAGATTGCAGGTTGGAGCGTAACAGAGTGCTGAGAGAAATTGTCAATAGAGAGAGAAAACATTTTATTTATTTTATTTTAGTGGAATGAGCTTTTAAAGCCAAGAGTTCATTCCTCACTTATTCATAAATTTTGTTTGATTCACTGTAAATATTTTGATGTTATGCCTCAAGAAAATTCTGCACACAATCCTAAAAAAGCAAATAAATACACTGGCATGCAAAAGTTAAGGTACAACCGGTTTTCTGAGTCTAATTTGCAAATGAGTGAATGTAGAAACAACAAATTTGAAGGAACTGTGCACTAAACAATTATTTATTGAATGCGATGTATAAATTTACATAATTTACACGTGAAAATTATCTACAATAAAAAGAAATCTTGGTGGAAAAGTCCATTCTTGGAAAAAACTGTACATCGCAGTTTTATGTGATAAAATGTCATAGAAACATAACAAAAATAAGCTCAAATAAGGAATGTGTCCACTCCTTACTTGAATGCATTGGCGGCATCGACTTCCCATGCTGTTAATTAAGTTTCCATGCTGTTAATTAACACCGAAAGGGGAAGCAAAGACCAAACAGGGAGTATGTCTTGTTCCAGCTCATCTAACGACCTTGGAGGAGGACTTAAAGCAGCAACCTCTCTGCCAAGGTAGTCTCAAAGGTGTTCTATCGGATTCAGGTCTGGAGATTGAATTGGCTATTCCATTCGCTTCAAATCATGACCCTCAAGATAGTCCTCAACAACCACAGATCGGTGAGTTCGGGCATTCATTATCATCCATCAAAATGAAATCATTGCCAATAGCACCGGCATATGGGCGGACATATGGATCAAGGATCTCATCCCGATATCCTACTCCACTCAAAATTCCTCCATGTAACACATGCAGGTCAGTGTGATCACGGAGTGAGAACCCTGGCCAAAGCATAATTCCACTACCTCTGTAACACTGTTTTTCAACAGTGTTGATGGTATCTGATACTTTTTTTCCCTCCCGATCAAAATCGATTTCAAGAGTGAATCTGGATTCATATGGATTCATCTGTGAAGAGTACAGAAGCCCATAGCTCCCTAGTCCAGGAAACGTGTTCTCTTGCCCAACATGAGCGGGCCCTTCTCTGTCGTCCGCTGAGAGGAGACGCACAACTGGTCGCTTTGCATAGTGATCTGCATTGTGAAGGGGTCTTCGCATCGTACTAGCGGAGATTCCTCTCCCAGGTGATACAAAGGGGTCTACTGCACAGCAGTTGGACCAAAAGAGCTAGAAAGTCTTCCGCAGGAATTGTAGCTCGCGGTCGGCCTGGAACATGTCTTCTGGACATAGAATCTTCGGATTGATATTGATCTCAGAGTCGTTGGACCATACTGCGAGACACATTGAGACACTTAGCAGCATCAGCCTGTGACACCCCCTCTCCCCTCATCCGACTGACCGCCATCTTAGGAAATCGGGCGATCGGGCACACAGCTTCTCCTAGACATTGTTGGACACTGTTGCCTATTGTCGACGAATCTGCCAACAGTCGTAAATTAACGAAAGTTACACACGTAATTACGAAAGTTTAATAACTGCTTATTCTTCCCTCACCCATATACACCTGTTCTTTTCTATAAAATAAAAGTGATGGCGCTCGTTCTTGCATTAGTTTTTTTAAAGTTCGTTATCATCATTTATATAAACTATGAATTTTATTGTTATTGCCACTTTATTGTACTAGTTTCGAAAACCATATTGTATCCTAACTTTTGAAGGCCAGTGTATTTTAAAAAATAACGAAATTTGTTTAAGTTGAATAACCAACTAATTTATTACTTTCACACCCCTTAAAGTGATCCCCCCCCCAAAAAAAAAGAAAAAGGAAAGAAAAAAAATGCCATTTTTTTCACAGTTTTAAGGTTTAATATAATTCTTCAAAAAAATCCCGACATTTATTGTATGAATCGTTGCTGATTATGTTACTAAATTTCCTTCTATTCACTTAAACTGTTTTTCAGTGATGCGTGAAAAAAAAAGTTACACGATTTTCACAAAATATAAAAAATTATGAAATATCAAAAAAATGGTCAAAACAATTTCGGCATCTCTGATTTAAACTAGCATGCTATTTAACATATATTATAAATGTCATTCTAATATTCTATAATTCATTCGTCATAATGTCGAAAGTCTACTTTCATTGTCATTTTTCAGGAATCGAACAAACAATAACTCAATTTTATCAAAATCTGAAAATTTAATCAAAATTTTTGAAAAATTCTATTCCTATAATTTAAGTTAAGTGGTCGCCTATCATCAAAAAACTTTGTTTTATTCCCGTTAGTCGTATAAATTAGTGGTTTAAAATGGCTTAAAGTTTAGCGGTTTAAATTAGCAAGCTATTTAACATATACTATACTTCAATGAACAATGTTCTTCTAACGTTTTAATTTTCTCGTGGTTCACCTTTTTCTGAGGAACGTTGAAGGACTTTCTAAGGCGGAAGGCAACTTTCAAATGACCAGTTTTGGAACACCCCAAACATTCAGTTGACTTGTATGGACAATCCTTGGGATCATGCTACTTTGGGCACCAGAAACAGTTCTCAACGCAGTTTTTAATTGCAATGTCCTTTGGATGAAAATTATTTAGTTTTTGCTTTACGAAATTCGGTTTCGTGATCTTGTTCACAGCAAATTGTTCTTTCTCGCACAACGATTTAACACCAGCGGTCGCTGATTCAATAGAGAGCGATATATCAATGGCCAGTTGCAGAGTTCATATTCATGAAACGAGTAACTTTTGCTAAATTCTGTCGTCTTGTATTCCAAACACACGCTGGTCTCGGAGACGATTTTCCAGTGTGTCACCGAAATTTCAATATTCGGAGAGCTTCCTTTAATCATGAATAAAATCGTAAACGGTTTCCCCAACTCGTTTCTGAAATTTAAATATCTCCACGATTTCACTAGGGTGGTGGCGCAAAATAATTATTAGTCTTCTTCAATAAATCTTTATAAGAAATGTTCTGGAGTATATCAGAAACAATTAAGTCTCTTAGAATAGCGAAAGTCTGCTTTACACAGACGCTTAAAAATATATTTTTCTCATCTTCTGGAATATCATTATCAGAAAAATGGAACTCCACACAGAATGGCGAAAAAGTCTGCGCAACACACAGACGCTTAAGAATATATTTTTCTTTTTCTCGTCTTCTGGAATATCATTAGCAGAAAAATAGAACTCCACATCTTCTGAATAGATGTTCCATGGAACACAACTTGTTCGGTAAATAGGAGTCATTTCTTCCTCTGTTCGAATTCGAATTATGGATGTAACGAGTATACGGTAGGCGGAATATAGAGTTGGCCGAATATTCGGTAAAGCCGAATACTGAACAGGTATTCAGCCAAATAGTTGTATCCGAATATTTCTACATATTCAGCTGAATAATTTCAGAACAGAGAGAAAAATATTTTTTAATGCATTTACAAATAATATTGCTTAGCAATACTTCAATATGTTAATCTCATACGGGGCGCGTTCAGACTGCCACTTTTCAGTAACTCGAGTTACTCGGGGAAACCCAAGCCGTTCACGATGCCCGATTTGAGCTTTTCGAGGAGATAAACAAAGCGTTCAGGCTGCCAAGCTGAGTAGCTCGAGTTTTTCCCAACTCTCCAAGGATTTTCCTTGGGGAGTTGGGGAGATAGATCACGTGACCTTTGTTTATTGTTATTGTTCGCTCCCATTGGCTGCACTGGTTAGTAAATACGAGCTGCCATGTTTTTTCCTATTAAATACCCAAAACCGTTCACGATGTCAATCTCCCCGAGTAAAACTCGAGCAGTTCGCGTTTTACTCGAGATTTACCCGTAAGTGGCAGTCTGAACGCACCCACAATAAAATATCCTAAGTTGCTGAATTTTGTGGGTGTACTTCGAAGGAAAAAAATCTCCCTCACGGTCTAGGTACACAAAAAATAAACCAATTGCGCCAGAGACTCTAAAAACTCAGGATTATTCTTTTTGAGGTCTACTAACCATCGTAATAAATGAAACAACTGTGTCTATTATAGAACATTCACAAAAAATTCTTCAACATGGAATTGTGTAGCAAAAATTTTCGAAGAGTCACGCATCCTGCTAAATTTTCGATTTTTAAGAATTTTTTCTGAATGTTTAGCGACTGATACAGATTTATCGTTTATTACGAAATTACGATGTATGGTACAGCTTGTAAAGAAACATGCTAAAATTTTGAAGAGCATGACTTAATTAGTATATTTGTATTTGTGTACCAAAACTACATGATTTTTTCGAACTACACTGTTAAGCTAAATGAAGCATAATCTAATGTATTTAATAATATTACAGAAATGCAGACTTTTCTACTTGGTGACACTACTTGACTTGATTTTCTAATTTCTTTATTGGGTGGGGGTAAAAGTAATTTTTTCAGATCCTCAATTACAAACATAATTTTGAAAAGCTGCTAAATGTGTGTTACTCAGAGTCTGTAAAACACACAACAGGATGTTATTATTAATCACATTTACCATAGCATATTTATTAAATTATGAATATCTAAAAATATAATTATGCTGTTATTAGATTCAACCTTGTAAAAGATATATTTTTCATAACCATGATATTTTAGTTTTACAGATAATATACTGTTGTGTGTTTTTAAGTGTCTACAAATAACATAAAATTAATTTTAATTAGTCTTTATTTAGTATTTAATTACAAAAATGAAAAGCGACATTTCAATTAAAATGAAATTTTAAAAAGTTTAATATTCGGCCAAATCACTATTCGTTACATCTCTAATTCGAATCCGTCATTTTTCCTTATAATTCTTCGGAATTATTCAGCTTCGAAATTTTTGGCTCGTCGCCACTTTTTGGAGTTTTCCACTCGTATTGAAATATCCATTGGAGCCCGCACAGTGAGACTTAATAAACACAAAGTTATCCATATCACAACATTTATTTCCAGAACACATTTACGCAGACGCGCAGGAATCCATCCCGGGTTACAACGCAACGCACGTATATTACACAAACTCACACACATCTTGTTCTCCATTTGTGCGTCTCACGTGACAGTTCCAAACATCTTTCGGCGAGTGGACAGCTCACGCTATCTATTGAGAACCTGAAGATATAACAGTGTACATTTCACGAACGTACCTATAGCTTTCTCATGGGGGGGGTCCAGCGAGGGCGGCCATAAAGGGGCCCTTTTTGGCCGTCCTTTTACCAAAAAGAGGTCCCCTGGATTGGCCCCTCTGAAATATTTTGAAGGGGCTCCTAAATTTTAGGGGGGCAGTTGCCCCCCCCCGTTAAAATTCAAGAAAATTCAGATGTCACCCATTTGAAAATAGTATTTTCTACAATGGGAAGCATTTTGTTCCCCAATGTTGCATGCCAATTTACGCCAATGGCAACCCGGTCAACAGTTTCACAGGCGCCCTAAGCCAAACTACCTTTTTAATTTTGTTTTATCTCACTGAATGAAAATTTCAAAGATTTCTTTAAATTATGCCTCACCATGGTGGTTATGTCATTGAAAATGGTAGACGCCGATGTGTGAAGGTCCTGGGTCCGGGTCCCATCGCGCGGCTGTCGATTTAACGGTCTGGAGTTTTGTTTTCTCCAGATGTAATGTGAATACCAGATACAACCCCTTAGAAAGTCCTCCTAACAAGATACCCCTCATCAATGGCAGATCGGCCAAGAGTAGCGTTGCCATAATCACACAAACAAACATCTTTAAATTATATAAGTAGATTGATAGTTTTATTATAACTCTGCATCGCTGAGAACTAAAACATCGGTCTTTCTACGTACTGTGTTCTTTGACAGTAGGGTTGCCAGGTCGTCAAACCAAATAGCTGGACAGACCAGCCAGTTTGGCTGGACATTTGGGTAAAAAGGCCGGACAGCCTACAATATTGAGGATTTTGTCTCAGTATTAATAGGTATGACAAAAAAAAAAAAAAAAAAAAATTGTATGTGAAATCAAGCTTTTTTGATTATTACCATGAATCTTGTTAAATTCTAATGAAATATAAATAACATTGAATTCCAAATCAGTTCAAGTACTTTATTACTAATCAGCCAAAGTCACCAGTAAAAAGCCCAACAAAAGCCGGAGACCGTTAAGTTTGGCCGGACACGCAATCAAAAAGCCTAACTATGCCCGGCTTTATCCGGACGCATGTCAACGCTATTTGACAGTATACCACAGTTATATTCAAATGTCATTTATTTCATCTTTCACCGTGGAAGGAGAGAAATATAGAACTGGACCGCTCGCGGACGTAGCTATAGCTACTACACTACCACATGGGGGGGGGGGTGGCCCCAAACCAGGAGGGTGATTATATCCTACTCCACCACTACCCGAAATTTCCGGACAGAATAGTCTGATTTTCCAAAATGTACATACGCTTTTTTCACTCTAATCACTTTTCTTGAACTACGATAAAATCGATTCACATTTTCTTTTAGCGGGCACTCACTGCGTTTACACTCAAAGAAAGAACTAGACTGAAAAAGTAAACGCGTATTCGCTTCAAAACTCTGTGGTATGGACTAACTATTGTGATCCTTTTCTCAGAATTGAAAAAGGGGGCGTCTATGGAATAGATGCAACTGACGAATTAGGCAATAAATCCTTTGTCTAGTGGGCAACAGTATGGAGCTATAAATTTCTTTCTCCTCCACCAGCTTCCAAACTTTCTAGTGTTTTGAAATTCGATAGCACTTGCATTGTCTGTGTGTGCTTTACAATAGTGTAAGATAGGAAGGAAGCTTTATATGTTAGAGTTTCTATTCAATGCTTCTAGTTAACCAAAGACCACACCTATCTTTTTTTTCTCGTTGATGTGTGAGAGTCGCAACTAAAAGTGAAAAATTACTTTTCTCTGGACAGCTAATTTTCACCTATACTATGCTCTAAATAAATACTGCTCATCTTTACGAATATAATAATACCTAATACAGACAAATTTAATTACATTTATAGCTATGATGAGTAGCTGTTCAGGCCAAGGTGGCGTAGTTTTCTAACGAATTATTTTACCACACCTTGGGTCCGGGTTCGATACCCAGCAATAACTTGGGTATCTGTGATGTCCTTGTTAGAGGTAACGACGGTCACCCATTGAGTACCCCTTCACAAACGGCTATAGCTTTTGGCGGCCGCCAGCCAAGGCTTAATGTGCCAGTGTCGTACCGTCAAAAAAATAAAAGAAAAGAAGAAAAGGATGAGTAAATTAAAGCAAAATTCATACCTCCTTCTCATTTTAAAAAAATCAAGTAATTTTTAACAGAATTAAATGACATCGGACACTTGTAAAAATTCAGAATATCTCTTTACAAACTGTAATGTATAAATCTTACAAGCTTATAAGGATTAAGAAACATTCAGAAAAAAAAAATTTTTTTAAATGACACGCTTACAGTATTTTGTAATATGTGTTATAAATTAATAACACTACAGCCAATTTTGCGGTGCAGTTTTTCTCTCCCTAAATGCTGTCCTGTAACATCTGGCTGGGTTATGTGGCAATTTTTTTTTTTTTTTTTACAAAAGTAGTTATTATTAGAAGTGTGTCACAAGGTATCATAGTCTCACAAGTAGATCAAACTGTTACCGTGTGCTTTTAGTTTTTAAGATATAGAAGTAATTAAAAACATTAGTTATTAGCACTCGGGTGCTATTTCTTGTAAGCACGGGATTTTGTCTACGCGGCACGCAGTGGTCACTTTTCCGTTTGATTCATGTTTTCTGCAGAGTGATTTGATATTGCTAACGGAAACATGGACTATCCCTTCAGATGATTTTCAAATACCAGGATTCACTTTGGTCGAATGGATAGACAGTGGTTTCCAAAACAGAAAGCCATCTGGAGTTAAGATTTTTATAGAGGAAAACTTTATAAAAAGAATATGAAACACTTTACCCGTGCCTACACGAGCCAGATCAATGGTGTTCAAATGGTCATTGCGTATATTTAAGATAAAGTGAGATTTGCAATTACATATGCTAGTCCTCAAATTTCTTATGAAGATAAATTAGACGCTCTAGTCGGAACGTTACTGAAGGAGGATGGTTGTAAGACTGTTTGAGTAGGAGATTTTAATATAGAATTAAATTCCGATCAAGGATACGATTTCATAACTGAAATGGATACTTTAGATTTTCCATTACTCACTAATCCAAAACATTTCACCACTGGGGGCGAAACAACAATTGATGCAGTTTTCAGCAACAAAATTATGCGAACAGGAGTCTATATGATCACTTATAGTTATCATTTTCCTCTATATGGCAGAATTGATTGAATAGATTTTTTAAAAAATCTGAAATTCTTCCAGCCGAGTGCGCATATAAAATCTGGAAGAATTTCAGATTTTTTTTAAATTTTATTTTCATTTGCCACACCACTCGCAGTCATTTTATCCATGCTAATTAATTGAAGTTTAGATCTGCATTCGAATTTCTGTGACAGAATTTTATCTCAAAGGGAGACTTGAATCTACAACTCAAAGAAACTAAATATATTTATTTCTCATACTTCTAATTTTTTTCAAAGAGAGGCGTTGTCTCTTTTAAGAATTTTTTAAAAATATTTTCCAAGCTAAGAAGTTTACTTACCCACAATCCTGGATCCTCTTGTAGATAATTGGCCTTAATCCCAAACACAACACATTCAACATTTAGTGAAACTTTTATAATTTAATACTTTTTCGCAAAAATTTGAATAATTAATATTTTTGTATTCCATTAAATTTATTTACAGTTTTTGAATTCAGCTTGGATCCCAAGGTAATTTTTTGCATCCCCCTACCCACCCAACACTGAGTACCACTGCTTTATATGAAATTTTCAGCTAGCCGTGAAACTAATTTCACATTAGAGAGGAAATTACAAAATGTAGAGCTATTTTCATGTAGAAAATACACAGTGAAGAACAACATGGTGCTCTTACAGGCACAGGGAGGAGGAAAGCAGACGGGAGTCCCAGTCCACTCCCATACCTTCAGGCCTTTAGCTCGATGCTCGTTTCGTTGTCCATATTGTGAAAAAGCCCGAGATGACACAGGGCCAGCCCAAGGGGGGTGCGAATGTAGGCGATCGCCTAAGGCCCCGCGCTTATAGAGGCCCCGCTCCTGGGCCATTGCTATCTCATAAAACATGATAGAGAAGAGGCTCCGCTCTTGCGCTTCGCCTGGGGCCCGCACGCCCCTCGGGCCGTCACTGGATGACAACCCCCCCCCTTGCACTCGTGACCTGTGGGTCATGAAGATGGCATTGTACATCGGCCAACCTTCTGATGTCAACAAACATGCAGCTTCCGCGAAGCTTCTTGTATTTTTTAAGTAAAACTTCTTTAGGCGCAACTAGAGAGTAACTCAGATATTTTTTCTGACGGAAGTAACGCTCACGTGGTTTTGTAAAAGCGGAAGCTGACTGCGATCGAACCCAACCAGCAGGCGAAAACTACGGTTTAAGAACACGGTGATAGAAAAACATGAAGAAATGGAGCCTGCAATCGAGCCAAACTAGCAGACGAAAACTTCATTTCAAGAGTACGAAAACAGAATAATACTTCTAACAAAACCAGCAGAGGAAAACAAAGGTTTAAGAACACTGCCATAGAAAAACGCAATAATAAACCCTATGTGCATTCGATACCAACCAACAGAAGAAAACACCAGTTTAGGAACACAGTTAAAGAAAAATACCACAACATAGACATTCTCTCGATTCAAATCCTACGGAAAAACGTTTTAAGAAAACAGTGAAAGAATAATAGTTCAACACGGACACTTCCTGGATGCTAACCTAAGTGACCATACTTCTAAACAGTATTTTGGGGGCAAATCAAGTATTGTCCTGGAATCCAAGGAAAACTTGGGGACACTAGAAAATATCTTTGGGGACTTATTCGAGGACACACCATATTACCATGCTAATAGCTCTTTATATCAATTGTGTATTCTTATTTCTAATAAATTAATGGAAGTATTTATAAATATTTATTTAAACCAGAAATACGAAAGGAAAACCATGTTGAAATATTGCAATTTATTCATAATTTAATACTTGGCATAGTATTTGTATTTTTCAGAAGACATTGCTTTTTACATTGGCTCTTTTTGTGATTATTTTTCATGAAACCTTTTACACCCTCTAAAAAAAGTATTCGAGTGCAAGAAAAATTTCGTACTTCAATTTAATATTTAAAGCATGGTTGTTCCTGAAAAGTGATTAATCATTAACAAAACTGAAATGGGAAATTTGACTCATAGTCGAATACTTAATTGAATATCTGTACACGCTACACATACAATGACAACAAACGTTTTCAGAGATCGAATTTCATTGTTTCTCTGAGTAGAAGGCGCTTTTAGTTGTTTTATTTTTCCTATTTCATCAATTTTTTCTGAAAGAAATAAACTAAACGGAAACTTTCAGGGGAAAAAGTACAAATCTTTAAATTTGGGGACTTTTCGCGTCCCCAAGAAGTTAAGGCATTTTTAGGGACAAAGTAAAGAAAAAATCTATATTTGGGGACTGTCCTTGAATTTCGAAGACGTATGGTCTCCTTAATGCTACCCCGACATCCAGACGGAACAACGGATTAAGAACACAGGTATGTAACACCACAAAGAAACAAACACTGGCTGCAAACGGTTTAAGAGCAGAATAAAAGAATAACAAATGGACACTCCGTGGATTCTAACCCAACCTCAAGACGGAGGCGGTTTAACACGGGGATAGAACACCACAAAGAAACGGACCCTGGCTGTAATCAATCCTAAACAATAAACAGAACCTGCAGTTTAAAAACACGGATGCAGAATAATAATTTGAAACCTATCAACAGACGAAATCAACGCTTAAAAACACTGTGATAGAAAAAAACACAAAAAAAAAATGTACACTACCTGCATTCGAACCCAACAAACAGAGGAAAACTTCAGTTAAAGAACACAGTTAAAGTATAATACTAGACTGTGGACATTCCCCCCATTCAAAACCAACCTCCAGACGGAACAATGGCATAAGAAAACAGTTAAAGAATAATACTACAACATGGACACTTCCTGGATTCTAACCCAATTTCCAGACGGAACAACGGTTTAAGAACACAGGTATGGAACACCACAAAGAAACAAACCCCGGCTGCAAACGATTTAAGAACACAGTTAAAGGATAATACATGGACACTCCCTGGATTCTAACCCAACCTCCAGACGGAACAACGGTTTAAGAATACGGGGATGAACACCACAAAGAAAATGAATCTGGCTGTAACTGTATCCAACGTCAAAGAGGTTTTACTTCAATCGCGCGTAAAGATTACATGCACACACTTTTTTTTAATTACCCATTAATTTTGAGCGTGGAAAATTAATGTAATTGTTATAATTGAAATAAAATTGTCGAAATTAACAGGCAAAACTTTTTTTTTAAATGTTATACTTAAATGAGGCACGAATGCAAAAAGGTGTTCGGCGAAAACTCGCATTTTGCTTTGACTAAGAGGGGGGGGGGGTTCAAACCCCATGAACCCCCCCCCCTTATATACGTCCGTGGTACATTTGTATAACTTATTTAGAAATTCTACAAATTTATAGGAACATGTTTTGGGAATTAATATTCATGTGTTATTTATAAATTATTTTAATCTGAAATCGTTTATCTTGGTAGTTTATTATTCTAGTAAATAAGCGTGCGTTGTAATACTAGTAGACATTTTCGTCTGTTTAATTTTTTCAGTTGAAAATGTCATTTATCATTTATTATATATGCATTAATTGTGGTTAATATTTTGTATTAGCCGCCACATATTTTACTGTTCTTTATACTCAGTGCAGTGTTGACTAAATTTCTGGACTCATTTCAATGAAAATCATGTTTCTTTGTTTTAACCAACGACTTCTTATCCTATTGTGTCTCGTTGGTTTTAACAGTATTTGTCATTAAATTTATTTAGGTTAGGATTGCTACATATTTTGGCTGTCATGTCATCATAAAAGCCGATCTTGAAACAGCAAATGTCTAAAATGTGCTTTAGCCCAATGCATGGTGGCATTTTTTAGATGGGTGATTAATGAGCCAAGTATTGTGAATTCGATATTTTAAAGCTGTGAAAAAGTCCGAAAGATCTTGCATTTTTGTGTATCCATTATAGTTATTTTGTAATCTCGCTACTGCGTGACATGTGCTTGCTCCATTTCTCGTCATTCAACTGTTAATTTGGATTTTTTTTTTTTTTTTTCACATTCGTCATTGTTATTGCACTAATGTTTACATGTAAGTGTTGCCTTTCGCAGCGTGGAAATATCGTCGATTTTGGTACCCCATACGTTAGCATTATATAAGTAGATAAACGTTCACTATACTCAGTTTCAAAGTTCGATATGCTAAATTTCAAAGTTGAGATATTGACAAAAATATATAAAACTCAAAATGGCTATAATCAAGAATAATTAATTCAGGGATAATTTGCTTTTAGTTAACTAACAGTGTTTAGCGCAACTTATGAAAAGGTTTCCTGAAATTTTTCGAGTTCTTGAGCAGTTAGTTCATGTTTATTTGTATTCAAAGGCCGTGAAGCAGGTTTCTTGAGCAAGCAGGCCGTGAAGCAGGTATTGGAATATTAGTGGCATATTCTGGTATGGTTTTCTAAAATTTAATATTTTTCTGTGGGAAAAAAATATATCGGACTAAAAATGAAAATTATAAATAATTTTCATTTCGAATTGTAAAATTTTCGATAAATAAACTCACTTGAAATAACCAAAATAAAAACAGTTAACAAACACTTAAAAAACCTTTAAACTTAAAAAAAATTAATTTACATTATTTTTTATGTAAATGCCAAGGAAATGTAGTGCACTAGATTGTATTTATAATTATAGCAAACATTCTTCTGATAACCTTGTCTTACAAAAGATTAAAAATTAAATATTGTAACAGTACTTAAATTTTGCATACGTGAATTGTAAATATCAAATATTTTTATTTCCATTTCAGCTTCTCTTTATATATTCTGTTAATATATCAACTGAACAATATTTAATAAATGCAAATTTAATAACTATTAGTTAAGTTTATTTAAAAAGTAAAAATGGTTTTAACTGCTTTGAAAATCTGAAACTTAAACATTCAGTATAAGGAAATGCATAAAAATGTGTCTGTATCACTTGTGTATTTGTTTACTTTAATGTATACTAAAAATCAGCTTAATTTATTCATGAATATTAAAGACCAAGCTAAAACAATGAATCATGAGAGTAAGGACTACCTTGCTTGTTTTTCTTTCAAATTACACGCATCTATTTAATTTAATGTCCCCATGTATCATAGTAAAGAAACCACCAAGGAGTTCGTACTTGAATTAGTAACACAATCATAACTTAAAACTACATTAAATAACATTTCAAAGCATTGGAAAGCTTAGAAATTGCTTGATATATAAGTGAAGACGCGAGGATCCGTAGACCTCTTTGGATGACTCATCGAAATGCACGCGCAGGCCCGTTACAAATATCGAAGGTCCCGATTCAACTTGGTGCTAGGAAAGCCAGACCATCAGAACAATATAGTCCAGTCAAATTAGGAAAAATGGAGGGAAAAATTTTTAAAGTTTTGAAACTTGGGGAAAACACTAATTGGAGATGTAGTTGTGTGATACAGAAAAGTTCCCCCCTCTCTAGGTGCTGCGTCCCCCGTTTTGCCTCCCAAAAAAGCCCTCTTTTTTGGATTTTCGCTTTTATCTCAAAAACTGTGCATCTTAGCAAAAAAAAAAAAATGTCAATTACAAAATTAAAGCTGATAGAATTTCCTACAAGATTGTAAGTGGTTATTTTTTGTATATGCAATAGCTTTCGAAATATGTTTTAGAAAAACTCGCAAATTTTTGGAAAACGCTTCTTTTTATCCCAATTTTTAACCAATTTTGTCTTATAGCTCTTCAATCATCAATTTTACAACTGTTTCCGAAGCAAATTTGTAGAGTATTCAATTACCTTTAAAATAAGTTATATAGTTATTTTTGTAACTTTATCTTTAAATGATCAAAAGTCATAACAATTTGAAATTTTTAATAAATTTAGCAAATTTTTGGAAACGCTTCTTTTTATCCCAATTTTTAACCAATTTTTTCTTATAGCTCTTCAATAATTAATTTTACAGCAACTGTATCCGAAGCAAAGTTATAGAGTATTCAATTAACTTTAAATGATCAAAAGTTATAGCAATTTGAAACTTTCAATAAATTTAGCAAATTCGAATAAAAACTGTTTAGCGCGACAAAGTAATACGAAATCTAGGAAAAAAATTATAAAGTTTTGAAACTTGGGGAATACATTGGTTGGTGATGTATTTGTATGAAACAGGAAAGTTCCCCCTCTCAGGGTGCCGCGTCCCCCCTGTAGTCCCTCCAAAATGTCCCTATTTTTTGGATTTTCACTAATCAAAACAACCGTGCATTTTGGCAAAAACACTTAAATTACAAAATGAAAGCTGATGAAGTTCCGTATAAGATTGTTATTTGTTATTTTTTCCTATGTACAAAAGTTTTTGAGATATAGGTTTTAGGGAAAATCGCATAGTTTTAGAAAACGCTTCTTTTATCACTATTTTCATCTTTTTGCCGTATAGCTCTCCAATCCTCAGTTTTACAAGAATGGATTTAAAGCAAAGTCGTAGAATATTCAATTACCTTTGAATTGAATTTTTATATGTAATTGTATTTTTAAATTATCAAAAGTTATAGCAGCTTGAAATTTTCGATAAATTTTAGAGAATTCTAATAAAAACCACATTGTGCGTCAGAATACAAGAAAATAGTTAAAGGGTTTGAAACTTGGGCAATCACTTGTAGGTGGGGAAATATTAAGAAAGAGGGAAGTTCCTCTATCTGGGGGTGGTCCCCTTTCACCAGAAAAACTTTTTTATGCAAAACTGTTTCTTTATATTACAAAAGCATGAGCGTATGATTTGATTCATTCAGCTTCGTTCTTTTTTTATTTCTTTTTTCCTATTGTTTCTGCTCAACTAGTTACCATAAACACATATTTAACACATAAATGTTAGTGCTAAAGTCTAAATTACCCCCCCCCCTTTTAAAAAAATAATAATAAAATTCCTTTTAAAGTGATATTTTTCACCTCAATAGAATTCTGTAATACAATTTATCTGTTCAATATAATGTACTTTGACATTTGCATTTCAGTGATGATTCATCATCAGAATTAAGAATTACTGCAAAATTAATCAAAAATTACTATATAACTATAATACACTTACTTCTCTTATGTGCAACATCTATACAATAACAGCACCGCAAATCTATTGAACAATTTTATTTTAAAGATAAGGAAAATTTAACAGAAGAGAGGAGGATTTCCTGAAAAAAAGATTACAAATTTTGACAGTTCGACGACTCGATTCTCGGAATTAAGAGTCAGCAGCCAGAAGGCAAGGTTAGTCGAAATATGGGATGAAAATAAACGTTTTTCATAAATTTGCGATGTTTTCTAAAACATATCTCGAAAGCTATTGGATATAGAAGAAAATAACCAATTATAATCTTGTAGGAAATTTTATCAACTTTCATTTTGTAACTGGCATGCTTTTGCTAAGAAGCACCGTTTTTGAGATAAAAGTAAAAATCTAAAAAGGTAACTTTTTTTGGGGGGGCTAAGGGGGCGCGGCACCCCTAGAGGGGGGAACTTTTCTGTTTCATACAACTACATACCCAATCAGTGTTTTCCCGAAGTTTCAAACCTTTATAAATTTTTTTCCTAGATTTTCTTGTACTCTGACGCGCAATGTAGTTTTCATTCGAATTCTCGAAAATTTATCAAAAATTTCAAACTGCTATAACTTTTGATAATTTAAAAATACAATTACAAATAAAAATTCAATTTAAAGGTAATTGAATACTCTACAACTTTGCTTTAAATCCATTCCTGTAAAACTGAGGGTTGAAGAGCTATAAGGGTAAGTTAGTGGAAAACAATGGTAAACGGAAGCGTTTTCTAAAAATTTGCGATTTTTCTAAAACGTATATCTCGAAAGCTTTTTACATAGAAAAAAATAACCAATAACAATCGTGTAGGAAATTTCATCAGCTTTCATTTTGTATGTAGTTTTGTTGTAGCTGACATTTTTTGCTAAGATACATGGTTTTTTAGACAAAAGTGAAAATCCAAAAACAGGGACATTTTGGAGGAGCTAAAGGGAGGACGCGGCACCCTGAGAAGGGGGAACTTTCCTGTTTCATACAAATACATCACCAATCAATGTTTTCCCCAAGTTTTAAAACTTTATAAGTTTTTTCCTAGATTTTGTCTTACTTTGTCGCGCAAAGCAGTTTTCATTCGAATTTGCTAAATTTATTGAAAATTTCAAATTGCTATAACTTTTGATCATTTAAAGATAAAGTTACAAAAAATAACTTATTTTAAAGGTAATTGAATACTCTACAACTTTGCTTCGGAAACAATTGCTGTAAAACTGATGATTGAAGAGCTATAAGACAAACTTGGCTAAAAATTGGGATAAAAAGAAGCGTTTTCCAAAAATCTGCGAGTTTTTCTAAAACACAGCTCGAAAGCTATTGCATATAGAAAAAATAACCAGTTACAATCTTGTAGGAAATTTTATCAGCTTTAATTGTGTAATTGACATTTTTTTGCTAAGGTGCACAGTTATTGAGATAAAAGCGATAATCCAAAAAAGGGAATTTTTTTTTGGGGTGCAAAAGGGGGAATGCAGTACCTATAGAGGTAGGGGGGACTTTCCTGCTTCACACAACTACATACCCAATTAGTGTTTTCCCCAAGTTTCAAAACTTTATAATTCCCCCCCCCCCTCATTTGCTGGTTTTTGGTGTCATTGGTCTGGCCTTACATACCGTAAACAGAAGCTAAATTAATCAATTAATATTGCTTTCCCTCCACAGTGATCAGTATTTTAAAAAATAGATTGAAAAACAAAATTACACTGTAGTTATAAAAATTTCATTTATAAAAATCGAATGTATTCTAATTCTTAAAGAAGTAGGTTATACGTGTTATAAAACGTAAGTTATAAATATAAAAGTTACTGGCCCTAAATAGTGGAGGGAAAACAGGGAGCTGTGCTAAGAAGAAGCGCCAATATGATGATGATTTATGATTTGGGAGCTGGTGTTCTAAATATGATTTTCCCCCGTCAACTTTTAAAATATAAATTCACGATATAATCAATCCACATTCAAAGAAACATTCTTTTGAAAATTCATTTCATAATCTATAGGGGATACATTTATTAAAAAGTTGTTCAAAACCTAAAATTTTTACATTTTCTTGC
The DNA here is from genome assembly GCA_038373885.1 of Cheiracanthium punctorium. Lineage (NCBI taxonomy): Eukaryota > Metazoa > Arthropoda > Arachnida > Araneae > Cheiracanthiidae > Cheiracanthium > Cheiracanthium punctorium. The sequence goes on from JAWZYV010001112.1 coordinate 445,388, forward strand.
GATTGATCTTTTCATTCCGTAAAATATCTCTACTCTCCCTGAGCAGAATATGACCTCGTCCGATTCTGAAGGGAGGGAAGAGGAAAGAGTGACGTAGAAGACGCAACGCGTGGGGAAACAACCAATCCTTGCTCTTGTTCCTTCAGCGTCATAGCTACGTCATGCTATTTCAGAGGAATATTCCTCTGGTTTGGCGTCCGCTCATTTAGCGATCAACCACCTTATGTTTTACCTTTCGTGCTTATCCTAAGCTTAAAAATTTTCTGTTATGTGTTTCTCAACTAGAAAATTCGTAAATATGTTGAATTCATATTCTTTTATACCCATTTTCCCGTGATCACTGATTTCAAAAGTAGCTGGATGAGAGAATTTCTTCTATCATATCGACAAGAGAACCATAACTGTAACTGATTTACATCGATCTGCCATTCTTATTTTTTCTAGCAGAACGTCATTCGATAAGATTTTAATTAGTTATTTTGTATAAAATGGATATGAATCAGGAAACTATATTGGATGCATTAAATGACTTTGAGAGGAAGCCAGTTGATATTCCTCCGGTTTTAGAAGATTACTTACTTCGAATCGCTCGGAATGGAGAAATTATTTTTCCTTGGGGCAAGTTAAAGCCGTTACTGAAGAGAAAGCTTGAATTAGTGTGTGATGAATTTAATGCAACTACTACTGAAGAAATACCTCAGCAGGTGCCAAATTTTGATAATTTTCATTATGAAAGTCTTAAAAAGACTATTTTACAAGCTGTTGAGGCTTTTACAAGTGCACCATTTACAATTCAAAGGCTTTGTGAGCTTGTTGTTAATCCTAAAAAGCATTATAATCGCACCGATAAATATATGAGGGGCATTGAGAAAAATGTTTTAGTTGTTAGCACTATAGAACCTCGAATTGGTGGCCAAAATGATGCCAATGCAAATGCTAATCCTGTTGTAAATGGTTTGATTTCTGATTCTCCTCGGGATGACAACGACTGTTTCAATAATCATGAAAGTAATGAAAATGTTTCGTCGTCCAATTTGAATACTCCTGCAAACCATGTGCTTCTAGACAACTTTGCTAATGTTTTTCCATCTGCAGCATGCATACCTTCACCATCCAACATATGCATGAACAGAGAAATTGATTCTATTAACAGAGAAATAGACAGCAATTTTATACCCAATTCCGAATGCGTGCAAACCCAAGAAGTTGAATATAGTTCTCAAGTTTCGCTAGAGCTTAGTGAAGAAAGTTCAGAATCCAAAGATGAACAAATGGATACTACAACTGAAGAACAAACTAATAATAATTGTGAGGTGACATCAGTAGAAGAACCTGAGCTCACCAGTGACAGTGATAATGCTTCTAAATTAGAAGCTGAAGAAGATCCTGAGCAGGACACGAAAGTTGACGAACAACATGCTGATAATGAAACCACTGAAACTCCAGTATCAAATGATTCTTTTTCAGCGGAGGAAGATGTTAGTGCTAGTGAAGACATTAAAAGTGAAGCAGATTGTTCTGAATCCCATTCAGAAATTGCAGTCTCAGAAAAAGAAGCTTCAGAATCAAATGATTGTCAACAAGATGATACAGTTTCTCAAAGTGATGACAATAAATATGCTACTGAGGTTTCACAGAGTGATGAAACGTGTGAGGCTGCTACACTCTCGAGTAATGAAGAGAGTGTAACTGAAAATGTATCTGAGTTTGAACAAGTCTCACAAAGTGTAACAGACAGCGATTCCTCTGGGCAGTGCATGGAACTAGAATCTTCAAGTTCCGAAGAACCATCATTATAATTTTTTTTTTTTTTAATTCTCTGTGATTTTAACCTCATTGTCATTGATTTTTCAAGGTACTGTTGTTGTAAAGTGTTAAGGGATTGATATAGATATGTTACTTAAAGTTATTGGTATGAGGGATGGTACTTTTTATTCTAAAACTTTTTGGATATCTTAATGCTTTTGCTCCAGTGAAAATATGGATTTACATTTTTATTTATGCTTAAATTATAGAAATGTATTTAAATTTTAAGTTAATAGTTTCAAGTATTGTATCTATTGTTCCATTAATAAGGAGTTTTTTCCCCTTTTTATATTGTTTAAATAATTGATTTGTTTTATACTTAGCAGTGTATTAAATGTAATTAAATTATAGAACTCTTTTGAGCTAGTGTAATAGATTTTAAATTGCAGGAGGATTTAGTTTGAAAGAAAGCATTTTCTTAAATTGTAAGCAGCATAAGGTCATGTTGCCCAATGATTGAAAAAAAAAAAAAATTACTTGCATATTGTACTGTTGACTGCATCTAGTAGATTTTAATCATATTGCTGATCAAAACAGTTGCAGTTGGTAAAATTAATGAGGATGTATTAAGTAACTAAATGGCTGTCTAATGTAATATGAAATAGGATTATCAACACTAGCTGTGGTCGATCCAGGAAATTTTTTTCATGGTTCCATTTTTGTGAAAATTGTTTATTTTTGGGGAATTTCAATATATATAAGTAAAACACAAATTATACATACCCCGATACCCCGCATGAAAAAATATGTAACAGCAGATGCAAGAATTACAAACCTCGTGGGGGGGGGGAGAAAGACATATGCATTTTATATATATATATTTAATTTTGTGAATTTCAACACCTTTTTGTAAATTTTCGTACCAAATTTGATAAAGATTCATTTTTTCAGGCCTTCAAGTTTGTTTCCAATGTTGCAGGTTTTTAATACTTTTATAATATAGTAGTTCCTGAATGTTTCAAGTATGGGGAGGGAGGGGGAGGCAACAGCCAAATCATGTTTGTTTGTGTAAGTAATATGTAGTAAATAATTTTTTGTGCTTTCATGTTGACTCATTGACTTCCTTGCAATTTATTGCCAGTATTAGAGAATTATGCAAGTTTCGGTTTCTAGGTTTGTCAACTTTAAGACATGATTTCTCAGTAATAGAAAACTATTTTTTAATACATTTTCATTTTGACTCATTGAGCATTCTAGCAAGTTTTTCTGTCCTCAAAGGGTGTGGTTTAGTTCCAACAACAAGAAAATTGTCTGTATCTCCCAGTTTCTAGTTTTATTAACCCCTTTTTCTATTTCAGCTGCCAACAAAAACAGAATTTTTTTTTTTGGAAGCTGTGTCAGTGTATTGCATATAGATTAGTAGAGGGTTTCTAAAAGCCACTAAATTTCATTTCTAATAAACGAGTCACAAGATATTGAGTGAATAAAAATAATGGTTTGTATTTAAATCTTTTGAGGTATGTCAATTTGTCTTCTTATTTAATGATTTCTATGTAAATAGAAAAACTTAAGCTTTTAACTTACTGTTGAAACTGCCATTTTAAGTAAATTAACATATAGGTACATATGCTTGGTTCGAAAAAACCCGGTTGCCCAGATAATTAAAAACTATCCCTTGGTGACTAGCTTATTCTTTTCATTAATATAATTAAATATGTATGTGGCTCCTAAAAATTTTAGCTGGCTCCGAAGATTTTAAAACTTGTCAATCCCTGTACATGTGTGACTGTTGTGTTTTGAGGACAGGAAAAGAGAAGCATAATATTCTTTAGCCTACAATAAAAAAACTAGAAGGAAAAATAGATAATGAATATATTATATTTCTGTCCTGTACATTTTAGAGTTTAAAGTAAACTTATTTATGCTTTTTCTGTTTTATCCCCCCGAAAAATGCTTTCATTCAATGTACAATTTATAAAATATGAAAACTTCTAATAGGACTTCAACTTTTGACTTTATTTTAAAATTACCAGAATTTTACAATTTTTCATGTTTTCAACTCAACTGACCATAGAAATCCCATCAGGTGGAAAACATACTCATGCTAAAAAATTTTTACCCCCAAATTTTATTCCCTCCCCCTTTAAAGCTAACAAAAATCCCTTAAATATACTTAAAAATGTGTATATAGTGTAATAACAATTGTAGCCCATAGTCAGATAAAAGAAAAAACTATCTGCACACATAATCTTAAATTATCTGCCAACTCATAATAGCTTGTGATAACTGAATACATAGTGTGTATATGCATACGTGCACACATCTATGCAACACGCTAGCGCTATAGTGACTTAAAAATATTTCTTTTAGGTAATTGTCCATCTTAAAACAACCTTTGAATTACTGGAAAGCTAGCTGCCAGACCTTTGAATGTATCTGCGTGCACGAATGTGTCTACATTATCTGACTATGCTGTAGCCATAGTTAGAAAAACTACCTAAGCAGTAAATTTGACAACACTAGGAAAAATTATCCCATTTTTTTTATAATTTACATATAATTAAGTAATGCACATCTCAAACTGTTAGACCACTGAAGTTAACTAGTAGTACAAAGTTAGTCAAATTCTTTAAATTTGCATTGTTTAATTTTCAAATGATATTTTGCATTTTTTTTTAATTAGAAAAATCTTTGTTTCATTAATATTGTACTTAAAATGTTTGCTACAAACTTCTTAACTCTAAATGTGTTTAAAAATGTGGCAACTTTGTTGCATCTGAAAAATGCATTTTTCAGGTGCCAAGTGAATTTACTTGGCATTTAATGGGTATTACTTTTCTACAAGAAGGTTTTTTTTTTTTTTTTTTTTTTTTTTTTTTTTTTTTTTATCTGCTTCTTTTAGTGTTTTTTTTTTTAAGTTTCTATAATTATTCTAATTTTGTTTTAATTATTAAATTTTTGCTTTTAAATTTATTTGAAATAATGAATATCTTTATGTAAATAAATTAATTTACTTAATTTCTATTACTAAATTTTTATCTAGAAGCTTACATTATTAAATAAAAAGTTTATGCTGTAAACTTCTCAGTTCAGAGAGAGAGAAAAACAAAAAAATTCCTCGAAAATAAGTTTCTACTTCTCAGCGGTAAAAAACACTCAAATTACTGGTGTTAAACGATAAAGTAAATAAAAAACTTTGTAAAAAACACACATAAGAAGTTATTGTTTTTTTTTTTTTATAAAGTTTTTTATTTACTTTTCTACTTCTCAGTTTACTTCTGATTACTTCAATCGCTGCCAGTCTGCATATGTCACTTTTATTAAAAAATAATCATCAGCAGATGTCTAATAACACATGATTTGTTAAGTCAAGTACACGCATACATATTTTTGGCTGATGCTGGTCTACAAAATATTTTCCCTATTTTTGCTAGTCCACAGATGTAAAAAAGCGTAAGAAAACTAAGCTAAACTGTTTTGTGTGGATTTATATAACTGTTTTGTTAGATTTACTTTAAAAAATATTAAGTTTTTACAATTTGAGGATGTTGATAATTTTTACTAAGATTTAAATCATTAACTTGACTGTTGAAACACTTATTATTAAAATCAAATACCAAGATACTTTCAAAAATTGCTTTAATTTCTGGACTTAAAACTATTCTGATTTTTTACAACTTTTTTTAAGTAATACGAAATAAGAAAATTAACAAATAATTTTAAGTTCTTATGGTTTGGAGAATATTCTCGTTCTCTGAGAATATTCTCAACTCGCAACACCATATAGGGCATTGATGAAATATAGAACAATCGGTCAAAATACATACATACATATTTACCATTAAAGGCGTAGTTCGAAAAAATAAAATCTCCTTTACAGTCTAAGTACACATATCAGAATAAGCTAATTGCGCCAGGGGCTTGAAAAAATTCAGGATTATTCTTTCTAAGCAGTATTACACAATGCAATAAATGAAACAATGCTGCCTTTTATAAAACTTTCGGAAAAAAATTCTTTAACATGGAATTGCACAGCAAAAAAGCTTCGATAAGTGTGCATATCCTGCTAAATTTTTGATTTTTAAGAATTTCTTCTGAAAGTTTCACTATTGATACAGGTTTATCATTTATTAAAGTGTATAATACAGCTTGTAAAGAGACATTCTAAAAATTTTGAAGTGCATTACGTAGTTAGTTTATTTGTATTTATGTACCAAAATTAAATGATTTTTTCGAACTAACCATTAAGTTCTAGACAAAGATCTAAGTGACTCGAATTAAAAATAACAATTTTGCTCTTGTCCTTTCAATATTTTATAACCTTCAAGTCTTTATTAATAGTAAAATGCATATTCTGCAAAATGAATTAATCTTTCAATCTGTTTTATTTTCTGCATGTTTTTTTTTTTGGTTTAAAAAAAGCTTTCAAAATTTATATTTAAAATCTAAATCAATTTACGTATGTATCGTTTGAACATTAATCTTGCATATAATCAATTTATTGAGACCACTATATATCAAATTTCTTGAACTATTACGTCAAAACTTTTGAACTATGTTCATGTTCACAAACATAGTTGAATGCACATTTGTTCCAAATCAAAATTTATACATCTTTATTTTCTTAAATATCTATAATAACTTATTTAAATTCATTTATTATGTTTTAAAAAGAGGAAATTGTGAAAGAATTGTCTAACTAAAATGTAACAAAATCTAAGAACTTGTTAAAATTTATTTAAAAGCCCCTGGTTCTGCAGGCAGGGTTCCAGGAAAGGGATCTCTGTGGACAGTGGAGTACTTCCAGAGCAAGAGAAGCTCTAAACCTAAAGGGGGGAGTTGTTCTGGAGGGTAGTTAATTGTCTTCTAGTGATCTCCAAAATTTTAAGATAATTATAATAATTGGTAAAACTTATTTAGTTTTAAAAAGATCTTTGAAAAATGATAACAACAATAAAAAATGTTTTCATGCTATTGGAAGGTTCTTTTTTTTCAACTATTTCATGTTGCAAATATAAAACGGAAAAAAGAATTTGTAGTTTAGTTTAAATTTCTTCAGTTAATTGAGTGTAGCCTTTTAGGTTTTAAATCCTTACTCTAATTATATTGGAATAAATCACTGGAGTATAAGTGTGTGATTGTATAAGTGTTGTTTAAGTTACTTTGAGATACATGTTTTAGAGTTTAGATTGATATAATAGGCTCAATGACTGCATAAAGTTAAATGTAACTATATGTAAAATAAAAATTGTATATATGATTTGGAAGAAGCAGCCTTGAAAAGTTGTTTGTCATTTTAAACATTAATCATTGTTGTGGTGTTGCGATTTGTGTATTTGAAACAATAAAACTTTTGAATGTAGAAGTAATTTTTGTCCCTTTTTAAAAGAAAACATTGTATCTTATTTAAAAATTCTTGTTAAAAGCTATTCAATTTCCCAGAAATTGACTTATTTTCATCAACAAGTGGCATTAAAGGCTCTAGTGAAGGGTTCTCCGCAATCCTTTTTGGCCAGGTGCATCGTCCGACAAGTTTTACTGTCTAGCTGGAAAATCGGAATATCATTTCAGATGCATTAATTTGATAAAGTTATGTATTTACAGCTTCATAATGCCGCCGAGCTTGCAAAAATTTCTGTGGAGATCGCTGTAGTGATACTAAACATTCAAAGTACGGTTACATTTAAATTAAGACAATTCAAAAGTGGTAATTAACTATGTAAAAAAATCTAAAAATTTTGAGTAATAGATTTTCTCAGATTTTTGGTTTTATTCTGATATTAGCTGTATACTCATTCTTCACCAGAAAGAAATCAAATATATGTATATTTTTTACTCATTAAAATGAAATTAATTCCATTGATGTGAACTCCTAAAAATTGCCAAATGATTTGGCTCGTGACATAAAATTAGCCTTATGAATACTAATTTAGGATGATATATTGTCTACCGGTGACTAAAAAGGTGACTTTTGCTACTAAATTATAAATAAGGCGACTTTTTTGAATGAAAAATGTCATTCTCATACTATTTTCAAGTTTTTGGCTTCTTGTACCATGTTTCAAGGCGACTAATTTGAAAATCAGATTTCGCAGGGTGTCCAGAAGTCGGGGGGGAGGGAAATGAACTTTTTCACGTCGGGAATTATGCTTGAAAATATAGAATTTTCGGTCAGCATCGGGAAAATCTCTCTTCCACCAAAGAACATGGCCAAATTGGCACCAGCTCTGCTGTAGAACAATTTTAGGTGTAGAAAGAGGTGGAAACTGTTGATACAAATAAAATTTGTGTCTGTTTTGCAGCTGCTTGACAGAATTTGAAATCGGCGATTGCGAGAATGCAAGTCTTTCGTCGCCTGCACATGCCCCTGAGATGTGTATTTTCACTGTACTACATGCTCAGCAGAGGCCTAATTGACTGTGCGAAAATGACCGGTATTATTCCCGGAATTGTTGATTGTTTTGAATTAATTGGGAAATTCAAAATTTGGACAAGGGGGCTGGGCAGTAGCGGATTTAGAAGTTTTTTGGAGAGGGGCTAAATTTTGAAAAAAGCTTTTTTTACCCAAACTAAATGTACAATAAAGCAAAATTTTAGTCTAAAGTAATGTAAAACTTTTTGGGAGGGGCTAAGTTATTAAAAAAAAAAAAATCATTTTATCTACTTAAAGTGTATAATAAAGCAGAATGTTAACCTTTAGTAATATCTCTTGGAGGGTTGAAGCCCCCTAGTCCCTCCCCTGGATCCGCTACTGTGACTGGGGCAAATTCTTTACGATCCCTGAAATGCTTTTAGTTTTGCCTATGTAATTACTAACTACTACACACACAACAATAAATATCAAGACTCTGCTTCTTGTGTCTCCCCTAGTCTTTTGCCTTCTTTCTCTTTTGACGTAACATCACAATACCTGAGGGCACATTGGCCTTCCCTAGTTGGAAGCCTCTGCATACACATTGAGAAAAATTGCAGATGATGCCGAATACATTAAAAATTTGAATGTAAAACCAAATGTTTTTAGGTATTTTTGAGTCTGAAAATTTGAGTGATTTTGGAAAATTTGTTGGCAACCGATCAATTCAAGTTATTTTGCGATTAAAAAACTTGGAATTTTTCATGTTTTTGTTGAAACATAGTATAATGGTCTTAAATATTTTTTTTGTAAAAGTGTAGATTTTACTAAATGAAAAAACTTGTTATTTTAAAATACAAATTCCACCACACTTTTGAATTTTCAGAGCACGAAGAAAGAGTAAGATCATCAAGACAGCTTAAATATACCTATTCATACTTATCAATTTTTACAATTTTGATGATGGTGCACTTAAAGAGCACCAAATGAGGATGATGGAGCACTTTTGGTGCTCTTAAAAGTATTTTGGAGTAATTTTAACTTTTTAACAGCTAATTAAATTCTGCATATTGTTTTTACTTAAAAATTTGTAAAAATCTCCTTATTTGTAGTTTTTTGTTTAGCTTTTAGTAAAGGCCTGAATGCGCATTTTACTATTGGACAAAATTTAAAAAACATTCTGACTGATAGAATTCCAGATGTGACTGTTTGAAAATTCATAAATGAAAAACTTTAATCAATGGCTCAATTAATTGGAAATCTGAGAATTTGCTGAATTCATTTATGGTGTAGTTTTTGTCAGAATTTTGAATGTGTTTTAAAACTCATGGCATCAAAGTGATGTAGATCTTATCCACGATTTAAAACTCAGAGCTATGCTTGAAATTACTTTTTTAGAGACTTTTAATGGAATGCAGTGACATAGCAAAGTTGGGGAAAGGTTCTGAAGATAGAGGTACAGCGGAGTAGCTTAGAATAAGGTGATGAATTGAAGGACCGAGATGAAGGGGTGGGGGGAGTTGAAGGACCACACTGGATGTTAACAGCTCTTGCTATGCAACTGAAGGGAAATGCATGAAGCAGCTGGGAATCAAGTGCAAAATTGACAGACTGACCAGAATGTTCCTCTAATGGGAAGTGATTCAACCTAAGATTATTGAGAATGACTAAGCAAATCAATCTATTCACTTTCAAAAGGCCTATGGAATGAAATTGGGTCTTTCAGATTTAGGTTCTATTACTATGCCTCTAAAGCAATGTCACATTATCTGGATAATTGCTTTATTTTGTCTTCTAATTTAAAAAAAAAAAGGATCATTTTTTAAAATTATTTATTTGGTTGAGTAGTTTTTTAGTCTATAGAAGAAAGTTTAATTTCAACAGTGCCTTTTATATAAATACATATACAATTTGGTCAGATACTTCTTTAACCTATAGAAAAAACATGCATTTCAACATTATATTAAAACATATATCATCCTGTCTTTTATATTAAAACATATATCATATGTCTTTTATATTAAAACATATATCATCCATCTTGTTTCAAGCTCGCATGGCTGAAAGAAAAAACAGCTTTACTGCTCTTCGCAACAAGAGAAAAGTGCAAGGATAAATGTGAAAACATTTTGGTCTTTAACTTTCTTTGTATCGGTCAGATAAGTGATTTCAATAGCTCATTTTGCAAATAGATCATTTTGCAAAAAAAACCAGTTAAATTGGTCCAATAATTATCTAGTTTAGGGAAGAAACACATTTAAACATTGTCATTCGTATAGATAGATGGAGATATTTAAAAGTTAATACAGTTGAATCCTGTTTTAATGAAGTCCGTTACAGTAAAAATCTTGCTATAGCAAAGACTTTTGTAATCCCAAATCACATTTCAACATGGAAATCCAATATCAATATAGCAAAATTTCATTAGTATCGAATTATTTATTTCTCTTGTACCTTGGACTTTGTTAAAATGGGATTCAACTATATTTAAATGGTTAGCTTCAGATGTATGTAAATCATATACAGATATGTAATGTGAATTTATATTGACATAATGAAAATTTTGAAGCTCAGCTGATTGCATTTGTTGTTATCAACCAACCTTTTTTTTAAAAATGGCCTTGCACTACTTTCAAAGTAAACAGATTATTACCTTGAGCTTCTAAATTCTCTGTACCAGGGTTCAACTTTCTTTTCAAAAGGAGAAGGGATTTTTTTTTAAATGGGCATTTTCTTTTGAGAAAAAGGGGCAGTTACCCTGATAGCCCACTGAATTCTTCCTCTGAACAGCTAATATTCTTTTAAAAGAACTATTGGGGATGTACTGAATATCATATTTTGCTGAATACTGAATATTTGGTTAAACTTTGATTAAAATGATTAATTTAATTAGTTTGCTTTTAAACAATATTTCATATGGCATAAAACTTCAGAAATTAAAATGCTCCAAAATTTAATATCCAGGTGTTTCCTTTATATTATCTATCACCTTTTTAAATACAGTGAAACCTCGATCTATTGTTCCCTCATTCATCGTTTTCCTGTATTGATTGTTTTATTTCTATGGTCCCTGCACAAATTGTATTTGGATAATGTTAAAGAAACCTGCATGTATCATTCACCAAAAAGTTACTTTCCCGAGTTCATCATTGTAAAATTTTTCTCCTGACCAAATTGAAATTAAACGTTAAGTGGATCCATATGGCAATACAAACTGTAATTGCTTCTTGGTAAGATTTCTTGGTTTATTGATGATCAGATGAACACTGGTTGTGTGTTGAAGAAGATGTATATAGCCTGAAATTTAATGATTATATTTTCATTAATCAAGACTGTGAGGCATGCGTTATCCTAAAGATGGACAAAACGTGTTATGATGCAAAAAATGAAAATAATGGCAAAGCAGAGGATAATGTTCATGCCGATGAGGCTGAGCCTTCACTAGTACGAAGTTTGACTGAAGCAATAATGGTAATTGAAACTGTATGAACTTTTTTCATACAAACAAAAAATCTCATAAAAGGTCCAGAAAAATATTGTAAATCTTGAAAATTTACTCTTTAATTTAAATGATGAAAAACCCTACATAAAATTACTGATTTTTAAAAATAAATTCCTCTTATCTTCGATTGATTTGTTTTAGTATTCGTTGGTATACAGTCATTGTATGCATGCATAAAGATTGCTTTCTTCATATTTTGACTTTAACCTGCATTTGTCGTTATCCTATATTCATAGTTTTTTTCTTATGCCCCCCATGGAAAATGATGAATTGAGGTTTTACTGTACTTGTGAATTTTTTTTTTTTTTTTTACCTGCATGTATTGTTAACAAAAATTAGTAGTTAATTGACTAAAGATATTTATGAACACTTAATATTATGTGGTTTTTTTTTTTTTCTTTCTTTGTTCCTGTTTTCATATTTAAATGAGTTAGACACATTATATTAACCTTTCTGTTACTAAGATTTAAGAAAAATGGAAAAGCAACAAAATTTAAATTTAGAATTTGAGTATTTTCTCTTGCATTAAAATTACTTTGAATGCGATATTAGTAAGTAACAATTTTAATTAATTTTGTACCATGGTACTATGCTACGACTTTCATTCATGGTATAAAAAATGTGTATGTTTACCAATTAATGAATATTTAAATTTGTTTACTATTTGGTTGCCAAATATTCAGTTTGTCTGACAAATTGGCTGTATACTGAATACCAACTGAATATTTGGTGCGTCCCTAGCAATTACCTTACCTTCTACTAGTATTTAACCTTACATATCATGCAAAGAATTGCAGAGCAAGCAACATTACATCAAATATTTGTATATAAAGTGCTCTTTTTTCTTCTTCCTATTTTCCGTCTGATCTTGTCTGACCCTTATCCCTCTTGACTCGAGGCTAATTTCAAATATTCATTTTCTCCCCCCTGGTCTAAGTTTTCTGATTAGGATCAGGCAAGTGCACAGGCACTCTCCCCTTCCCTTAAAAAAAAAAAAAAAACGTAGGCTGTGGTGTGGTGTTTTTTTGAAAAATTCTAAATATGAACACTGCATTGTCCTTAGAGGGTAGACAGCCTTCATTTTTATCTGAAAATGGAAGTGCTAAACTTTAATAACCAAAAGAGAGAAAATATCTTGTCTGTTCCCAACCTGAAAAAGTACTGCTTGCACAATTTGTATTTTCTTAAATTTTAATTCTTTTACTTTTGAAAGTTTTTATTTTGAAAAAGAAAAAGTAGAAAGTAACTTCGACTAACAAACTGTGCATTTGATTAATAACAAAAGGTAATGAACTGAAGAAACATGAACAGTTAGATGGGAAGAGAGAGTGTTTTCTAATGTAAATATATGCTTGTGTAATTGACTTTTCAACTAGGTTGGATTGATTATAAACTTCCATTTTCCATGCTGTTCTAATGCAGGGATAACAATATTCTACTGAATTCTGCATTTTGGGGTTATTTTCTTTTTTAAATTATTACACAAATTATACATTAAAAATATCCCTGATCTCTATTTTATAGCTGCCAACTCAACTTTAAACTTTTTTAAAATTTTTTTTAAAAAATCAATATATACGTTTTAGTATTTTTCTTATCTTTAATGCTTTAATACTATGCACTAATGCCTTGCTCAGTTTGTTTTTATAATTTTATCGATTTTATTGTATCTGAAAAGTGTGTACATAAAGCTGTAAAAAGTTACAACATACTATTTTTGTGATTTGAAAGAGGATATTGATTTTAAGATTGATTTAGCCTGGCGAAATCAAAGAAGGATTTGTTTTTATTTACTATTTTCTTTTACTAAATCTTTTACTAATCTTATATGGATTGACACCACATGACTTTCTTGTATGTATTACAATAAATGCATTTTTGATTAACTTCATTTAAACTTTGAAATTGAGATACGATACTTCAATAATGTTGAGAATTGGTAACTTCTCACCATATGTAAGAAACTAGCTGAAGTACCTGTCATTGATGTGTTAGTATGTAATGCAAATTTCCAAAAAGCCTGAATTTTCGTCAGCATTGTAGGAGTACAAAGAATGGAATAACCATATTGGCAATTGTGTAGAAAGGAAAGTTACAACTTCTGTGTATTGTTAAAAGATTACAAGTTAGAAAGTAACAAAGTGTAGAGCAAAATTGCTGATAAGAGAAAATATTTTAATTTCAAAATTGAAGTTTTATTGTGGTTGAATGAATGAGCTTCCAAAACAAGAAGTTATTCATAACTTTTGCTTGATTCACTTCACATATTTTAACATTATGCCTTAAGAAAATTTTGCACAATTTTTGCAAAATTTAAAAAAGGGAATAAACATTTTTTGAAAGAGTTTTAAATTTTTTTCAAAATGTTTCAAAATTTATTATTTTAGTCATTGCTGATCATGTTACTAAATTTCATTCTGTTCTCCTTCATCATTTTTTGAAGAATGCGATATTAAACATTTACATTATTTGGTACTTTTGTTTTATCCCGGCGGTCCGCCAAGACGAGCGATTTTTTTTGCCAAGGGAAATGCCAGGCATATGAAATTATTAATGGTTTTGAATACGATTGGCAACAGTTTGGCAACTCATTTGACGGAAAAATAGTTTGGTGGATATGACCGCCGGGATAATACGTAAGTAAGTACCCATTATTTTCACAAAATCTATGCAATATTTAAAATAATTTTGGCATCTATTCTTAAAATTATTTTCTGTCTAAAATAATTCCAAATTTCATTCTTTTCCATTGCCATTTTTCTGGAATTGAACAAACATGTATTTAATATTCACAAAATCTCCAAAACCTATAAAATACTTTGAAGTACTTTGACACCTATAATTTCCATCTCCACCTTATTTTGATACTGAATTTTATTTCACTCGTTTCAGTGGCTTATATGGGATGGGGGAATATTTTCACTCTGTGAATAAATTTTCTCAAATTCTAATCAATATTAAGAAAACTCAGTACCTGTAGTTAAGTTGAGTGACTACCTATCATGTCACCAAATTTCAGTTCATTTGCTTTAGTCATTGTAACATGATGTGTGAACAAATACAGTGAAACCTCTCTGAGTGGCCACCCCACTGTATTGAGAATATTTGGCCACTCTCAAGGGTTTTATTTACTATTATAAAGTAATTGCTATAATGCGTAATATAAACAAGTCTGACACATATTCCTTATTTAATATGAAATTTAAAACTTATCTAAGAGAAAGTAGTACTTTATTTAATGCTTTCTTATATATATATATATATATATTTTTTTAAAAAGGATACAATTTGTGTCTTTTAAATTTTTACTTTTCTCTGAAACAACCATTTTTTCTAGCTCATTTTTTTACTTTAAAAAGCAGATCTCTAATTGATTAGTTTGTAGCCACGTCGGAATTTTCGATAATTTCATAGATTTTCCCTAAAGTTGCTTGTGTTCAAAGTTTAGCTTGCTCGCCATTTCAAACATTGGAAAATTCCTCGTCAGGGAAGGAATTAGAGCCTGAAAGGGACAAAAATTCATTTACAAAAAATTCATTTGTAGGACAACTTCAACACCTCATTATCCAAGGGATTCCCCATCTTATGGGTGTGGGGAGAATACAAAAGAGATAACAGATTCAATTTCAGTTATTCCTGGGACTTATATTCGACCATAAACCTGACCTTGAGTTTTTAAGCTCAAAATTACGGCATGGAGTGAGTAGAATTTCCCAAAAAATGAGTTGGGCGATCCCACTCGGTGGTCATTTAGAGGGGGTCGGGTGGCTGCTGATAGAGGTTATTTTAACATTAAGTCTGTGAGCCGAAAAATCCGTGACATGAAAAATTGGCCGTTTAGAGGGGTGACCACTATACAGGGGTGGCCGCTCGGAGAGGTTTCACTGTATACTACAAATTTTGAAACGATTTTTGCTAAATCTCAAAATTAATCTTTTTTTTTTTTTTAATTTTGATGCCTGCAGTTTAAAGTGAGTGACCACCTATCATGTCACCAAATTTTATTTAATTCACTTTTGTGATTATTACATCATGTGCAAACAAATATTTATGCATTTTGAATAGTTTTTCACAAAATCTAATATTTTTTTTTATTTCACGCTTATAGTTTAAGTTGGCTTGAACCATCTATCATGTCACCGAATTTCATTTCATCTGCTTTAGTCCTCATTATGATGCACGAAGAAGGATTTCTGCAATTTGAAAACAACTTTTGCAAAATCTCAAAATCAATTTTTTTTGAAAATTTGATTCCTATAGTTTAAGTTGAGTGACTGCCTATAATGTCATCGAATTTTATTTCATTCACTTCAGTCATTTTTATTTGATGCACCAAAAAAAAAAAAAAAAAAAAAAAAAGCATGACAAGTAGAATGAATGAATGACAGACAGACAATCTTTTTTTAACGATCGTACTGTGTTCCCAGGTGCTTGAAACAGACAGAAATCACAAAATTTTTGAATTCCACATAATGCACTCAAAAATGTAATTTTATTTATATAGGTATTGTCAAATTGTATTAAATATTGCAAGCTTATTTTTGGCACTAAATGTTTCAATATTTCAGTAAAAGTCACTAAGTTTGGTGACTGAGAGATTTCACACTTGGCTCAGTTATTGCCCACAGACTTTTAATGTTTTGAAGTTTTCCATATGTCCTAATATATTGAAAGAAAACTAACATTGCAGTTTAGTCTAGAATTTAATAAAGATTTTGTTAAGATGTGCATTTTTGCTTAAACCCCTTGAGTATATTTGACGACTGTGTTGTGTCATATACTTGCTTTGCCTGACAATGGGATGACCAGTAGGGGAAGTTAGGGTACAATGAAACATGCTCTCTAAAATCAATAGGATTTGTCACAGAAAGTTGAAACTCGCACACCTATTATACATGTTCCAGTTACTGTTGTGATTTCGAGACATTCTCATTTTTAGAACAAGAGATGTAGAAAATTATTGGATTTTCACCATTGAAAGTAAATTTTGTTGCTAAAAGTAATTTTGTTTTACCTCCTTGTTTTCATAAGTATAATTGTTTATTTTCCAAATATTGCAATCACTATGTTACAGTTTTCATACTCCTAAAGCCAGAATTAAAAAAATAACTATTAGGAATTTAGTAAAAATTCTTTTAGTTTGTAGCCTCAATCTGGGGTACAATGAAACACTTGCAGATGGAGTACAATGAAATATGTTTCACTGGTGAATGCATTCACTTAAAATAAAGATTAAGTACTTAGATCGAGATCTCCATTGAGCACATAAAGTTAACAAGGCATTATTTTTAAATCATACTCTATCTTCTTCAGACTCTGAAGATGGTGATAATTCAGATTCAGTATTGCTCTAAATGATTTTGTTTTAATCTAGGATGGTGAACTTAAATGTAAAAAAAATGTACTCTGTTAGGGATATAATAAACTTAAAGGAAATGGAGTGCAAAGTTCTGTACATCAAACAACTGTGTCCAGGCTTCAAATTTGTGCATTCTTCAGAAACATACATTTTTGAAAAAACTAAAAATGTATCAGAACTATCACCTCCTGTTCCTTCAGGTGGTACAGAAAGGGAAGCAGAAATATTATTTTTGAGTCTTATTTAAGTAAATTTAATATAAAATGAAAAACTATAGGCTAACCTCTAATAAAAATTTTAAGTTTTCTTCTCAGGCTATAACAGTTTTAATTAAAATTTGTTTTTTCCATTTAAATTTCATATGTTTGTCTATTAATGTTTATTGTATGCTGAAATTTGAATTTTGACTCGTATTATTTCAGTGTTTGTGAAGTGTTAAGTGTTTCATTGTACCCCATGTATATGGGTGCAATGAAACACTGTTGACCTTCATCTTCTGCAATTTTTTAAATATAAAGATGCTATTTACAAACTCATAAAAATTTATTTAGATGGGGAAAAGAGTAGGTTAAAAGTGTCCATTAATTTTATTTTTATACATGTAAATTTGTGAACATGGAAAAAAAAAATTAGTAAATTTTGTTTCATTGTACTCCAACTTCCCCTATGTTTTGTCATTCAAACTAGGATAAAATTCAACATGCACATTCTTGTTTATAGCAAGAGTGATTTGTGTCATTTGTAGGACATTTCTTCCAGTCAGGGTTGCAAATTTAGCCACTTTGTGGTTAGAATGTAAGGAATTCTTCAAATAAATCTGTACCCAAAATAAAACATTCAGCCTAAAAAGTTACATCATAAACAGAAATTTTGAGTTACACTTTATATTCTGCTGCTGAATAGAACTAATCTCTGCTAAGTAAATTTAATTAGTCAGTATAATTGTAAGGGTTATTTTGGGGCCGCAAAACGGACCCAAATTTTGTCTGCATTACCCATGCTTTAATGGTTCATATTAATTATTAATGGAATTTTATAATTGAAGTAATTTCAAGTTTTCTTATTTCTCTTTACAGACTTTTATGATTATTAGCAAAGGAAAAGATGTATTCCGTTTCAGTGCAACCAACAGTCTATTCATTCTGTCCCCTTTCAACCCTTTGCGTCGTATTGCCATCTACATCCTTGTCCATCCTGCCTTCAGCTTTCTAGTCATCGTTACTATTCTTGTAAATTGTGTGCTCATGACAATGCCTAGCAATGAAACTATTGAAAGTTCAGAGTAAGTTGCAGTTGAATTATTAATTTAAAAATCATTTAATTATAGTAGTATGCTTATCTTATATGGTGGTTATAATAATATCTGCACATTAAAGACCACAACCATTTAATCTTTTGTTTAAAATTTGTTATTTATTTATCCAGTGATAGCTTATGACCCATTTCAGTGGTAGATCTCGAATCCTTTTTAGATCAAAACAGTAAAACATATGCCTAGCTTTTGTACACTATGAAAAATACTTTAAAATTTTCGAATAACAGGTTACAAATGGTACAATAATTTCTTCTTTTCTTGAATACATTTTCAAAATTAATATGCATATTGTTACAAATTTTCGGGGCAACCCGCTGCTCTGGGGCTTAAAATGGTTTGAAATTCGTATTCTACGCTTCAAATAGATAAATTTTGCTTTTTGTTGCATCAAAATCAGCCAATTAGAACCGGAGATACGGAGGTTTCGCTTTCCCATATGTTTTTCTATGGGCTTCTAGAAAACTCGAGAAATATTAGTCCTAGAGCTTAGATCTCTTCACTTTTGAGGACTTATTTTTGGCGCCAAATTTGGCGATATTTCGCCAAAAGTCGCCAAGCTTGGCGACTTTTTGGTCATTTGGCGCGATTTTCCCAATGGGGCCTGGAAGTTGTTTTTCCTGCATTAAAAACGCATAATAACCTAACATTTCTCTTCTATGACGTAATCAAAATTCACGCTTTATGTAGAACCCTCGAGAAATTGACTTTTCTGGAAACCTCTTGTACCTCCTGCGTCGGCTATTTATAGAAGCGGGCATCGCCCCGAAGTCAGTTGCGAGTTGAACATTCAATGTGTGGAGAGCTCTGAGTACGCTTGTTTTGTGTGAACTGATAGTGCTATAGAAGCTGTGTTTTAGCTTGCTTTGTGAAGCTCTTTTTAAAGTGCTGTGTGTAAATTCTTCATTGCTGTGTCTTAAGGGATAGTGTACTATATCCATTGAATATTTCCACGGAATTTTTGCCTTTAAAGTGACTTATTTTGTGTGAGAAATACAGCATTTGTGAGAGCTTCTGATCCAAGCGGATTGTTAAAAGCACGTTACTGCTAGATTGTGCTTTTGAATTGTGTGCAGCTGATTGTTCTACGAAGTTCTAGAAGAAATAAAGTTTGTGTTCCATCCTGACAAGTGACTTTTTACTTGAACTTTTTACACCACTGGACTTTAGAACGACGAACCCCAGGAGTAGCAGAGTAATTCCGCAACATTTGGTGTCAGAATCGGGGTTCTAAAGAAGGACTTTAATTTTCCAGTTTATGGTTTTGACTAGACAAAAAAATGGAAGAACAACTTCAAAAGCTCATGAATATGATGCAAGAAATGAAAGCCGGACAAGACGAGATGAAAGCCGGACAAGAACAAATGAAGGCGGATTTAGAAAAGAAAATTGAAGCCGGACAAGAAGAGATGAAAACTGGGTTGCAGAAAATAGAGAAAAATCAAGAAAAGTTGGAGCAGAAGATAGAGAAAACCCAAGAAAATTTAGAGGAAATTAAGCAGGGCCAAGAAGAAATGGAGAAAAGAGTTTCTCTCTTAGAAGAAACTCAGACGAAATATGAACAAAGAATTGAAGGGAATGTTAAGGAATTACAGCAGGATATTTGCAGAATGCGTGAAGAATGTGAAGCTAAAATTGAAGAGAAATTGGACTCTCTCGTAAAGCTGGGAAAGTTACCCAAAAACATCAGGTTATCTTCACACCGCCCAGCAGTGAAACTTACTGCCTATGACGGAAAGACTCCCTGGGAAGCTTACAAGACCCAATTTTCGATCGTCGCCAGAGCCAATGGTTGGAGCGAGTCCGAGAAAGCTAATCAACTGGCCGCTTCCCTTAGCGGAGATGCAATTAATGTATTGCAAACTATCGGAGCGACGAAGATAGGAGATTTTGACGCCCTTGCCAGTGCCTTGGAGATGAAATTCGGAGAGAAGTGCCAGAAAGAATATAGTAGAATCCAACTTAAGTCAAGGATGCAGAGATCTGGCGAGACTCTTCAAGAGCTGGCTTCGGACATAGATAGGCTGTGTCATCTAGCCTACATGGACCACCTTGATAATGTCCGAGAAGAAATGGCGGTGCGTCATTTTATTGAAGCCATCCGTGATCCAGAAACCCAAAAGGCACTCATGTTGGAGGATTATCAGGATTTGAAGTCTGCTCTGGTGTTTGCAATGAAGCTAGAGGCAGCCCAGCGGGCCGTGAGAAAAGATCGGCATGCTGTCAGAGCGGTCACGGTCCAAGAGGAAGCTGACAAAGACACAGAGAGCGTCGAGAACAGATTGAAGAGAATTGAAGATCTCATAGAACGAAAATTAAGATCCGATAGAACGAGAGATGGCCCAAAGAAAGTAAAATGTTGGAGGTGCAACAGCGAGGGGCATTTACGAAAATACTGTGACGCACAAAAGAACTCTCGTCGTAAAGATCGCAGTTATCAATGCACCAGAGAAGCCCATGAAGGAAGACAGAAAAGAGATGACTTTCAGGAACAGAGGCTGAGGGATATTCAAAAGCCTCGTTTGAAAGTCTTACAGATTTCATCAGTGAATGGCAGCAGTGATGGACTATTCGTACTGGGATAAGTTAATGGTTCCCCATGCCACATGGTGATTGATACTGGAGCGAACGTAACCATCATAAGGACGGATCTGGCCAAGAAATTGAACTTGAAGATTATCTTGACTCCGCTCTCGCTGACCCTCCAGACTGTGACAGGTGACAAGATCGAAGTGGGCGGAAAAGCGCAAGTAGAAATCACGTTTGGAAATGCCAGATACGACCATGGGGTATATGTCGCTAATATTACAGACTCTTTTATTCTCGGACTGGACTTTTTAAAATCGCACAAATTTAACTTGGACTTAAAGAATAATGAGCTTCGTTCAGACTCAGAAGAAATAGCTGCGTTCGATATTAAAAATGAAACTATTTTACCTGTTCAGCAAATAATAGCCCAGACTGAAATCACTCTACCTCCAAGAACTGATTCAATAATTTCTGGAACAGTAAAAGAAAACAATAAATTCCGTTTTGGATTAATCGAACACCCAAGAAATAGTGATTCCATCAGAGGAGTACTTGTGGGAGCAACACTTGTGGACTTGTCGAGAACAGAAATTCCAGTTAGAGTAGTAAATGTGACGGACAAGTCGAAGGTGATAAAGAAAAATGAAGTGTTGGCGACATGCACTCCTGTTACCTGCATTAATAAGAACATCAGCCAAACGACAGCTAAATCTTCCGAGTGCCTGACGAAGGAATTAATACAAGACATGGAGTTAACGGAAGAACAGAGAAGCGCTGCGGAGAAAGTGATAGCTGAATTTGAAGACCTCTTCTCCCGAACTTCGGGTGACTTTGGCCGTACGAGCTTAACTCAAAATAGGATAGATACAGGCAGCCATTCTCCCATCAAGCAACATCCTAGGCGGCTGCCGTTTGCTAAGCAAGAAGAGGTAAGCAGACTTTTAGAGGAGATGCAGCGTGATGACGTCATCGAGCCGTCGACTAGTCCCTGGGCCTCGCCAATTGTTTTGGTCCGAAAGAAGGATGGTTCCACCCGGTTCTGTGTTGACTACAGACGTCTCAATGACATTACCAAGAAAGACAGCTACCCTCTTCCCAGGATAGACGACACTTTGGACACTTTATCGGGAAACGAATGGTTTTCCACTCTGGATCTGAAAAGTGGTTACTGGCAAGTGGAAATTCATCCCGACGACCGTGAAAAGACTGCGTTCACCACGGGACAAGGATTATGGCAGTTCAAAGTTATGCCTTTTGGACTCTGCAACGCACCTGCTACATTCGAGCGACTAATGGAGACAGTGTTGAGAGGACTTTCCTACGAAGCATGTCTCGTTTATTTGGACGATATCATCATCGTCGGAAGGACTTTCGAAGAGCATCTCGAGAACATTCGAAAGGTACTGCAGAAATTAAAAGAGGCAAACTTGAAACTAAGTCCATCGAAGTGCAATTTGTTTCGTCGGGAAGTACGTTACCTCGGGCACATAATATCCGCCCACGGAGTCCGAACCGATCCCGAAAAGACGTCCGCAGTCCAGAACTGGAGTTGTCCCGAGAATATCCATGACTTAAGAAGTTTTCTCGGTCTGTGTACTTACTATCGAAAATTCGTGAAGGGCTTTTCTCAAATTGCAAGACCTCTTCACAAATTGACCGAGACTGGACAGAAATTTCTGTGGACTGAGGAATGTGAGGACGCATTCAACGAACTGAAGACGGCTTTAACATCTTCGCCGATCCTGTCGTATCCTCACCCTGACAAGCCATTTATCCTGGACACAGACGCAAGTAAGGAGAGTGTCGGAGCAGTTTTGTCCCAGGAGATAGATGGCCAAGAACATGTCATTGCCTACTGGAGCAAATGCCTTTCGAAGGTGGAACGTAACTATTGTGTTACGAGAAAGGAACTTCTTGCTATCATTAAAGCCGTGGAGCACTTCCATCATTACCTGTACGGCCGAAAGTTCCTGCTCCGAACGGACCATGCCTCTTTAACCTGGCTTCTAAATTTCAAGAATCTGGAGGGCCAAATAGCGAGGTGGATACAGCGATTACAAGAATATGACATCGAGATACGTTATCGGAAAGGGTCATCTCATGGAAATGCAGATGCTTTGTCAAGAAGGCCCTGTATAGACAGCTGTCGCTATTGCTCCAGGGCAGAGAAAAATTACCATCTGAAACATCCTGTTGTCCGCCAAGTTACATCATCGGCATCATCTCAAGATCCCTGGAGTGACGAAAATGTTCGGGCGGACCAATTAGCAGACAGCGACATTAAACCTATTGTAGAATTTATGGAAAAATCCAGCACTAAGCCCAGTTGGCAGGAAATATCATCTTACAGTCCGGCAACAAAACAGTACTGGGCTTTATGGGATTCGCTTCGCCTGAGAAATGGAGTCCTGTATCGTAAATGGGAGTCGGACGACGGCAAGATGCTCCGATGGCAGTTAGTACTCCCTCGCTCGAGGATTCCGAAGGTTCTAGAAGAACTTCATAATGGCTTAACTGGGGGCCATTTTGGCGTAATGAAGACCCTGCAGAAAGTTCGCGAGCGCTTCTACTGGGTTAGGGCTCGAGGCGACGTCGAAAAGTGGTGTCAAGCTTGTGATGCCTGTGCCGCCCGTAAAGGCCCGAAGAAACGAAGCCGTGGAAGACTACATCGTTATAATGTAGGAGCGCCTTTTGAGAGGATTGCCCTCGACATCCTGGGCCTCTTCCGCGAACTTCGGATGGCAACAAATACATCCTAGTTGTCATTGACTACTTTTCTAAATGGCCCGAAGCGTTTCCTATTCCCGATCAAGAAGCTACGACCGTAGCAGAGGTACTGGTGCAAGAATGGATTTCCAGATATGGAACCCCTCTGCAACTTCATTCCGACCAAGGAACGAACTTTTCCTCGGCAGTCTTTAAAGGACTATGCCAACTTCTCGGAATGGACAAAACCCAGACTACGCCTTTACAGCCACAATCTGACGGCATGGTGGAGAGGTTCAATCGTACAATTTTGAACAACCTCTCGCTCCTGGTATCTAGGAATCAAGAGGACTGGGACAAGAAACTCCCCCTGTTCCTGCTGGCCTATAGGAGTGCCGTCCATGAGACTACCGGCTTCACACCTTCCCAGATGCTGTTCGGCAGAGATCTTCGTCTTCCCGCCGATCTAGTGTTCGGCCGCCCTCCAGATGCGCCTTCATCGCCAGAGGAGTATGTGGAAAACCTTCGGGCACGGTTTGAAGATGTACATCATTTTGCTCGGGAGCGGATCAACCTGAACACGGAAAAGATGAAGACTCGCTACGACACGAAGGCTACGGGACACAAGTTCAACGCAGGTGACAAAGTTTGGCTATGGAATCCTACTCGACGGAAAGGCCTGTCTCCCAAGCTGCAATCGCCGTGGGACGGTCCTTACACAGTCCTAAACCGGCTGAATGACGTCATCGTACGGATTCGTAAGTCACCAAACTCGAAGCCAAGAGTTGTACATTACGATCGGCTAGCCATCTACCGCGGTTGTAATTAGCTCAGACTATGGTCACTATGGCGTAATTCCTCTTTTCTTTCACGTCTCATTCCTTTCCTGTCTTTCTCTTCTCTTCCTCTTTCTTCAACTCTCTTTCTCTCACCACTTACGCCATGTTTAGTGTATATATTTGTAATATATTGGATTTTATTAATGTGTATTTGTTATTACATTGATTACTTATTACAGTGTAATTATTTATTATGTTGATTATTTATTTATTAATGTGTATTTGCTTATTGTGCTATTGATTACTTGCTTGAATTATGTTGTTAAGATCTTGTTAAGTGTTATACAGTGTAGGTACCTGTGTGACCTCCTAACTAGGGATTGTACTGCCCGGGACGTGCAGTCCTTGGGAAGGGGGCAATGTTACGAATTTTCGGGCAACCCGCTGCTCTGGGGCTTAAAATGGTTTGAAATTCGTATTCTACGTTTCAAATAGATAAATTTTGCTTTTTGTTGCATCAAAATCGGCCAATTAGAACCGGAGATACGGAGGTTTCGCTTTCCCATATGTTTTTCTATGGGCTTCTAGAAAACTCGAGAAATATTAGTCCTAGAGCTTAGATCTCTTCACTTTTGAGGACTTATTTTTGGCGCCAAATTTGGCGATATTTTGCCAAAAGTCGCCAAGCTTGGCGACTTTTTGGTCATTTGGCGCGATTTTCCCAATGGGGCCTGGAAGTTGTTTTTCCTGCATTAAAAACGCATAATAACCTAACATTTCTCTTCTATGACGTAATCAAAATTCACGCTTTATGTAGAACCCTCGAGAAATTGACTTTTCTGGAAACCTCTTGTACCTCCTGCGTCGGCTATTTATAGAAGCGGGCATCGCCCCGAAGTCAGTTGCGAGTTGAACATTCAATGTGTGGAGAGCTCTGAGTACGCTTGTTTTGTGTGAACTGATAGTGCTATAGAAGCTGTGTTTTAGCTTGCTTTGTGAAGCTCTTTTTAAAGTGCTGTGTGTAAATTCTTCATTGCTGTGTCTTAAGGGATAGTGTACTATATCCCTTGAATATTTCCACGGAATTTTTGCCTTTAAAGTGACTTATTTTGTGTGAGAAATACAGCATTTGCGAGAGCTTCTGATCCAAGCGGATTGTTAAAAGCACGTTACTGCTAGATGGTGCTTGTGAATTGTGTGCAGCTGATTGTTCTACGAAGTTCTAGAAGAAATAAAGTTTGTGTTCCATCCTGACAAGTGACTTTTTACTTGAACTTTTTACACCACTGGACTTTAAAACGACGAACCCCAGGAGTAGCAGAGTAATTCCGCAACAATATATATACAACTGCAGAGTGTTAATATTTCGAGGTGGACGGGACTCGAGGGGTGGTTCCTCGAAATACCAAAATCATAAAATCTAATAAACAAACAATTGGAAATAAAGCAATTTATGTAATTTGAGTGCATATTTAAATAAAAAATGTACACATATATTATTACATTGATGATTAGAACAGGTTAGTAAGAGTCAATTATTTTTTGTATTAACATGTTGACCAGTTTCCCTGCAGCAATATTGTGCCATCGTCAAAGCAGCGTGTCAATACTGCACAGAAATGTCTGTGAGGCCATCTATAGGAAGAGTACACCCATTTTCTTTGGGAGGGGGATTTCTGATTTGACTTCCGGGTGCGTCAAGTATTTGAATTTTATTGTGTGAAAAAATTCTTTCACATGTTTTGTATGTGTTGGTCCTTATTTGGGAGTTAAACTGATTTTTTTTACTTACTCAGGTTTATGGGAAATTCGAACTATCAAGACACTATTGTATATATATATATTCCAAAGTAGCAAGAGAACTTCGAAAAATGTCTGGCTGTTAGTGTCCCACGCATTTTTATTTACCAATAGTAAAGGAACTGTATTAAGTTGTCAACAGAATTCAATGGCATTAAATAAATTTACAATTTGACAAATACATTTATCTATTACAATTCTTACTAAAAAATACGTTCATTGTATTTGGCAAATCAAAAGCCTAAAAAAAAACAGTAAAAGAGATTTCTTGTTTTAAACAAATTAAAAAAAAAGAATGTAGCTTTTAAAGACTATCAGCATTAGGAAGGCTGTGAGAATGAGCACCTTCATTTTCTACCATGCCAGCAAAACTCTGCAAATCGTAAAGCTGTTTCCATACAAACAATAATATTTCTATGGAATTCCTTTTATGACATAGAGATAGACCTAGTAGTATTTGAAAACACTACTTTAAATATTTCTTTCATCCATTTAAATTTAAATCAGATAAAATACGTATATACATACTTTTTAACAAATTAAACCGGCTAAAAAAAAATTAAATAAGGTAAACGCACCAATAGTGGGCCCCTTAAGGGTATTTGCTCAGTTATTATTTAAATTTTAGAGAAATTTTGTTGATCTATATTTTTTTATGGTTGTTTGAACTCTTACCTAAAATAATAATTACATGAAAGAGCAAAATAATTGCTATATATTTTTTAATAAATTAAAAACTTAGATCACTTCTGTGCACCAAAAGTGGGCATTTTTGTGGACATGCAAATGCATGTGGACATGCAAAGTGGGATTGGGGCAATAAGTGGGACATTGCATGTGGACATGCAAATTTTTCATGTACCAGTAGTGGGCATACCAAAAGTGGGCCACCCAAATTTGTTGATTGCACTAAAGAAAAAATAATAAAAACATTATATACTGTAATAATAACATAGTTCACTACAAAAAATTCAATTAAAATGGCTTTGATATAAATTAAAATCCTTATTTAAGGAACTTAGTCACTACATAAGAGAATACCAAAAGTTAGTCACCCAGATTTATTAAACGTGCTAAAGAAAAAAAGAATAAAATCATTATATATTGTAATAATAACATAGTATACTACAAAATATACAATATAGCAACTTGATATAAATTAAATCTTTATTTTAGAATTTAATTGCATAATATTTATATTTTTTCTTTAACAGCCAACTTTTTGTGAAAGGTGTATGTTAACTGTCAGTCTTTAATTTTAAGTTCTGGTTGAGGCATAATAGATATTACATCTTTATAGGTTATATTGAATACATCATTTTCGATAATTATGAAATCCTTTTTGACCTTTGCAGACTTCAACCCCTGAACATTTTAACCTTTCCTTGTATATTTTGTATGATACACAAATACACATATTTTTGTGTGTTTCTTTCCCCCCCCCCCCCCATCAGAGACACAAGAACAAATTGGCCTTCTTTTAACTGTGACATATCAAAAATGGGCATCCCTTCTTCATCACTCTCGCTACAATTCAAGTCTCAAGATTTTAAAAGAAATCATCCCTTGTTCAAGAAGTTGACATCAGAAATTTATCTATTACTGCTGTTATTAGCGAAAATCGAAGAAAGTCGCAAAAATGTCTAGGCACAAATGGGTTAAATGAAACTGAAGACGCTGATGAACATTTTCTGGTTCTTTTTGTGTAGTTGATTTTCTTTTGTTCACTCTCCATTTTCCTCCTTTCTCTTTCTATTTTTTTCTTTTCTTTTTCAGCAGCTTTTGCGTTTTTAGCATCTTCTTTCTTCTTATGATACATAATCATTTGTGGTGAAGTAACTACAGCAGGAAGTTTCTCATACTTTCTCTTTTTTCTATTATAATTTTCACTCTGTGGCCAGAAAAGAGACCTCTTAAATGGTGATGGAATAATTTTTGATGTCCCAGCAATGGGACTGTCATTGTTTGCTTTTTCAGTTTTATTGATATGTTCAGTGATTGCTACCTGATCAATTATAGACCCAACGTGTTGGGATTCTACAGTCCATAAAAACTTCAGTTGACTCTTGAACATCTATACCCATTTCTTTTTCTGGAGTTTCAACATTAACCTTATTAAAAGGCTGAAAAAAATTAAGACTGTATCAATTTTTTGTTTTTTTAAATTGTACATTTTTAAATATAAAAATTTATGTATGTTATAGCTTAAATTAGATAAAGACTTTGCTTCCAACCACAAGTAATATAAATCTGTTTGCTCTACAGGACCCTTCCATTCGTCTACATTTTCTAGAAATGCTTTCAGCTTTGCTTCACCAATTTTTTATTCCAGTATTCTTAAAAAATGATTTTCTTCCTTCTTGATCGGTGATGCTGGTCTTTGAGGATTTATGCCCTTTGAGACAATCACTTTTTTTGGATTTATTTCCCTTGGAACAATAACTTTCTTTGGATTCCATGGAAGTATGCCACATGCCCTAAACCCATTTGATATTGTGTCAGGTGACAAGCGATTAAGTGCTGACTTAAGTACACCTGGAAATTGATGCTTTTGTATTTGATTTCCATCATTACTTATTCAAAAATTTGAAACTTCTTGTTTCCAAATTGTTTTCAAGGCATGAAACACAGAAACATCCATGGGTTGAAGATGTGTTGCATTTGGAAGTAATGCCACCAACTCAATTTCATGAGCCATACAGAAAGTGCTAAGCTGCAGTGCTTATAAAAATTTTAAATATCTATGCCTGACATGCTTAATTTTAGCCAAGAACATAAAATTTATCATGTGAGAATAACCCCCATTAGTGTACCAGTAGTGGGCCATTAGTTTACCAAAAGTGGGCCACCTGGCCCACTACTGGTTCTAATAAAAATAAAGCAAATCTAGTTATACAACAAGACTGTACAAGATATAACTTCTAAAATACACACTAGAAAACTGTGTATTTGAAAAAAAGTGTATGCTCCAGTAATGGGCCACCCAGGCCCACTACTGGAGCATTTAGTAAAATAGTGTTCCCAAAATGGGCCACCCTTAAATATCTATAAACAGTAATTATTATTTAATTAAATAATATTTTATAATCTAGTCAGTATATAATTAAATAATATCAATAACAATTCATTTTGAAAACAAGTAGAATGTATGCTAAAAAAGGAGCTGAATGAAAACTTGCCTCTTAAGAAAACCACTAAGAACAGGTTTAAAATGCTTCTTTCAGAATTCAACTTCAGCAACAAACCTTCTAGTTCCTAACTAAACAGGAAATAAACACTGTGCCATTGGTATTTAATTGGTAAGTGTTTCAGCCAATCACAGGCAGATCTCTAATCTTATTGGAACATTTTTATTTCTTGTTTTTTGAATAAAACATCCAGGTGGCTCACTACTGGTACGTGGCCCACTATTGGAGCACTTACCTTAAAGTGTTATAATTGGAAAAGCTTTTGAATTATCTAGTGGGGCCAGACCTCCTCTGACCTCTAATGATGAGCCATCACTGTATTTTTCTGTCCTTCTGGTTTAAAATCCTTTGTTTTTGGTTGATAATTGTCATATAAATGTTATTGTGCACACCTTTTTTATATTGCAACATTTCTCTAGCATCCACATGATTTTTAGATTTTCAAAATGCATGTTAAAATACTTTTCCAATTTATTTCTTTAAAAATATTTCTATACAATTAGCAAGCGAATATATTTACATACAAAACTGTTGTGGTTAAGAAAAAAAAAATAATAATAATCTTAGAGTTGAAATTTTTTTAAAAGTTTGTCTGAAACATTATTTAAAAAAATAAAAAAAGAGCAATCGCATATTTCGAATAAATTTATTGCTTCACCTTGTAAAAGTGTATCTTTGGCTGTTAATGCCTTTGCTAATTTTTAGCATTAAGTTATAAGGAGTTTTGAAATTGCACTTTGTTAAAAATATTTCAGAGATTGGATGAACAAAAAAGAACCATATCATTCTGCTCACAGTAATGTCTGATTACTTTTATTGTTAATTATTTTCCTCTACTTTCACTTTTTATGCATAAAATATGACCAAATGTTTAAGTTGCAACAAGTTTCACAAAGCATATTTTGAAGTATATAAAGAGTAGGGATGTAATGAATATTCGGCCACTATTCGGTATTTGGCCTATTTGTCTGTATTGCTAAATATTCGGTAAGCCGAATACTGAACAGGTATTCGGTCGAATAGTTGTGGCCGAATATTGCTACATGTTCAGCTGAATAATTTCAGATAAAATGAATTTTAATTAGTCTTTATTTAGCATTTAATTACAAAACTGAAATTTTATTTACAGTTAAAATGAAATTTTAAAAAATTTAATATTCGGCCTTAAACTATATGTTGAATATTCGGCATGAGCTATTGGCCAAATATTTGGCTATTCAGCCAAATCATTATTCGTTACATCTCTAATAAAGAGTTTTTTCTAAATGCCTAAATGAATAGTATGGAAAAGTTAACACTAGAAGTGCCTTTGGGGTCATTTTGACCCGTTTCCCAATATCTCATGCTTTATTTCAATATACAGTTTAACACTGCAGCTCATTTGTCTACTTTTCTTAAAAAATTCTTCCAAACATGTTGTAACAAATTTTTACATTTTTATTTTAATTAGTAAAATAATTAATGTTTTGATTATATTAAATTTGATTAACTAATTTTTCTTTTTTTAACCATTCAAATGTATGGAGCGGGGAAAAACTTTCAAAACATGTGTTTTTGCATGTTTTCTCTCTCTTTTTTTTTGTGTGTGTATGTTTTCATATTTTAAATGAATGTACCGTAATAGTAAAATTTACCATTTTTCTTTTGTAGAACAATATTTACATCAATATACACTGTTGAGTCATGTATCAAAGTGGTAGCTAGGGGATTTATACTTGAAAAGTTCACATATCTTCGTGATCCATGGAATTGGTTGGATTTTATAGTTATTGCCTTAGCGTGAGTATTGTATCTTTGTTTTTGAAAAATTATAATAATTTGAAGATATATATTATCTTAATTTAAACTGATAAATTTGATGAAAAAATTAGTTGTAATTATTTTTTTTTCCTTTTAGATTTCATATAATCATATTCAATATACTTAATTGCTTTATATAGTTAATATATTTTTAATTTGAGCATCTATTTTATTTTCTGTTGGTTTCTTCCAGAAGAAGCCTAACTCTGATAAAGAGCAATGCAGGCTGTTTAAAGGGATAATTTGTAACATTAAAAACTGCCAGATTTCGATGTTCCGGCTTGTCTACGTTTGGTTAAAACTTACTGTTTTATTCCTCCCTTTTTTCTGATATTTTTAGGTACAAATTTAAAAATATCAGCTCCACTCACATCTCGTGTCATGCGTGTAAAAAAAATCAAATATGTTGCAAATGTTGTGGGATGTGTTTAGGGAATGCAATCCCCATCCCACGAGAATGGGATCCTGCACAAATATTTTTGGGACTAGTCTCATGGGATCAGGGCCGTAATCCTGCAGAGTTGAAACTGAGAAATTACAATTTCAAGCGACCACCCCAAGCATCAATTGACCAAAAACTGTTGCATTTGTATGTATCTTATCTCACAATACATGAAGCAATAATTACAAATTTTAATTTAAAGTTTTAATTTTTCCAATTATCCTCCAATGGAAGTCCGGATCAAATATTGTATTCTAAATATTTTGCTAAATTTCCAATCGTCAAATGAACAGAAATATTTCATGCTAATATATCTCTTAGCAAACTAATCAGGCATGAATTGTACAAAGTTTTATTTTTTTTAATTCATGCTTTTAACAATTTTACTAAAAGTAGATCAAGACTAGGAAGACTAGTGACTCTTTACATCAACTTTTTTACATTCTTGTTTTTTACTTTCTTGTTTAGCGAGAAGTATGTATATTATTCAGAATAGCATAACTATAATTTTCATATATCTGTAAATTTTTGTATTAATTATTATTATTAAACTTCATGGTGCTTAAAATCTTATTTTTTCCTATTTTTGTCTGTTGAAATGAATACTTGGATAAATGAAGTGCCAGTCCCACGGGATCAATAAGTCTCAAACCTGAAATTCCTCCAAATGAGAAACAGTGCGGGATTGTATTCCCAAGTTGTGTTTTACAAGGTCCTTTACTTTTTAGTCTCTTTTTTCTAGAATTTGGTCCTTTTTTCCTCTAGAGATACCATTAAAAACAGTTGTGAGCACTGATATTTCTAACATCCTTTTTCTGGATGTAATACATTAGAAATAGATGGGAAAAAGCTCCGCAGAAAAATGCACAATTCGATCTGAATGAAAGTTTCAAAAACTTATTCAGGTGTATTCATAATCCAAGTATCAGATGATAAAATGACGATAAATTGCACCAAGTGCTAGAATCACATCTTCTCAAAATCGCATATGAACCATTTTATTTTTCGCCAAATTGAAAAGTTACACATTTTAGTCTCCAAAAATTTCCAAATCCTATTTTTCTTTTGAGTATAAAACATTTCATTCCTGCTCGGATTTCACATTCACATGATATTTTAATTAAAAAATAACTTTACAAAAATAATCTAAAAAAAATCGTTATTCTTTTATTTTTACTTCAAGAGTCTGAATCATTTAATAAACTTGCGAAATATGGCAACTTAGATATGCTTAATTCTCACTTGTTCCACTGCAAGGTTACAATAGCGAAATGGCGAAGATAAAAAATTAGCCTTTTGCAATACGTTTTTTATCGATATCTCCTAAAACAATTCAAATTTTGAAAAAATTGCTTTAAGGTGTGTCGGGACCCGTCCTGGAGAATTTCGATGCACAATTTTGTAGGTCTAGGATCACCCATCTAGGAGCTACGTGAGACACTAACTAACTAACATTTTACAGTTCGTTTTATTTATATAGATATTTCAGATTTGATAATGTCTGTCTTTCAATCCATACGTAAGCTGAAAAGTTTTAACACCTTTGCTTCTAACCTGCACCAGCACAAGAGTGTCATGAATGTAAACCAGGCCCGTTGCTAGTGGGTGTGCAGGTTGTGCACTGCACAAATGCTATAAGGTAAAGAGGGTGCCGAGACGACTGAAGAAGAGTTTAGCAAAAAATTAACATTTTTTGGAGAAAAAAAAATAAACTATTTTTGTTTAAGTTTATATCAGACACATTTGAGAGGGCTTTCCTAGCTAAAAGGCCCACTACAATGTTTTTGCAAATATAGGGCTTTATCGTTCCCTTTCCCCCCTTCATCCCTAGGCAAAGACCTGCTCCGAGTTTCCACAAACTTGTCTTACAGTGATGTCCACAAGGTCAAATTACTGATATGTGATACCATACTATGGGGATGATATGGATGGCCGTTTTTCATTTTCAGTTTCCTTCCCATTCCTGGGCATCTGCCTGAGGTCCTGAGATGTTGCAGAGAGGGAATACTGTTGCATTTGTTTGTGGGAGGGGGAGGGTCTCATCTTGGGCTTTCCCACACTTTATTATTAAATGAATACAAAAAAGTTCAGTACAATAATCACTATATCGACGGTTTGGGAGGGGGGTGCGATCCGAGAGTCCATGATGACAAATACAAATCTGGGAATGGACATGGACCCAAAAGGGGTGCAAAGAGAGATACTTTTTATATTTGTTTATAATCGAAGTTGCCTTGTACATAAATGAGTGCTCTTACAGAAAGATAGGGATGTTTTTAAATCGTGCCCCTTCCTTCGGTGTTTCTAAAGTTAATTTTTTTTGTTCTATACTGAAGTTTGTATTGTTTTAATACTAGGATAGTCCAGTATTTTACAGCCTGATAAGAGCATTCCCCTCATAGAAGCACTAGTATAGTCATTCTTGCATGGGGGGGGGGTTCAAAATTTGAAAAGCTTTACCAACCTAACAGAAAAGTAACATGAATTGGTGTTCAAATGTTAATTATTTTCTAAAATACATAAATACCTTCTACTTTATTTGTATTATACATTAATTGAAATCCAAAGTATCGGATCCAAGGGAGAACGATATCTCTTCCCTTGAGCATGTTTAAAAATTTGTCTAGGTGCTAGGGAGTTTAACCCATTTTTGAATCCAGGTTTATTCTGTCTGCTCTCATCTTTGAAAAGATGCAATGGAGAAGGCTCTCCTTCTGTGACCAGTGTTGCTTCCCGGCATGGGTCAATGAATGCTCTGCCGGAACCTTGACCAACGATTGTGAAATCGTTGACAGCATTCAAAGACTCATCTGGGAAGCAACACTGGTCACAGAAGGAGAGCCCTCTCCATTGCATCTTTTCAATGATGAGAGCAGACAGAATAAACCTGGATTCAAGATTGAAAATGAATTGGGAGGCAGAGGGGGGGGGGGATGACCCAGCAGTGGAAAATTCTTTGTGATACTTTTCCCTCCCCTCCTTCAAGCATTTCTGTATCCACTATTGATCAGCAATTTAATAAGTCAAACCATATTTAAATAACTTTTGATTCAGGTTGTATTTTGCATTACAAATTCAAACAATGCTGCTCCCCCAGCCCCCCCCCCCCAAAAAAAAAAAATAAATAAATAAATAAAATAAAAATCCTAAAGAGTAACATTTTGTTTTATTATGCATTTTGCATAGGTAAAATAAGCTTTTTTAAAAATTAGCCCAGACCAGAAAAAATTACATTGCTTTAGGATAAAATTTTGCTTTAATGTACAACTTGTTTAGGTCAAATAAGCTTTTTCATTAATATTAGCCCCTTCCACACAAAAGTTTTTTATATTCACTTCTTTACTTAAAATTCATGTAATTCCTATTAACTTTAATTTACTTTTCTTTAATCATATATAGAGTAGTAAATTATTTTCATCCTTTTTACAACTACACTTTTTATAAAGAATTAAAAGAAGCAGTGCATAGGTGGATACAATTATAAAATAAAATAATAATTAATTTTATTGACATTTGAATAATTCATTTTAATAACACTTTTTATAGTTTTGAAACCAAACCTATGTATTTAACACTGTGATGTTGTCAGAATAATTACGAATAATTAGTACTTATAGATATATATATATGTGACGCTCCCTTTTCTTACCCCTCAATACTTGAATCTCTCCCGATAACCTTTGATCTGGGCAGTATTGTAAAGTCTTCAACAAGAAGCTATAGATCTTTGATAATGTGCAGTTCTGACGTTTTAAAACAAATAAATCCCTGAGTGTTTCAAGGGCTCTTCAGAATTTGACGCTATAGCGACATGAGACTCTCATTAACGTACAAACACTTACTTCAAGCATCTCATGTGATCGAAATCCACTTGAGATTCCAGCCTAGTGCCGAGATCAGCAGCTCAAGACAGAGAGAAATGAGTTTCGGACAGTGACCAGTGGAGAGGTGACTTTTCTCTGGTGTCAGGCCTGTGAAGGCTGTTTTGCGAACCCAGCCATCTAACATTGTAAATTTCAACTCTTTTAGGTGTTTTTATGTGCCATCTAATAAAGTGTTTCGTGTGAGCAAAAGGGCTCCATCTCTTTATTTATGATACCACAACACTAATTATGCCTTCTCGTTTGTGAACTATGGCAAAGAAAGGGTTAAACTGACAGTTTCTGTCGCTTTAAACAAAGGAATTGTTGCAATAGGTGATTGAGCAAGATTAATCAAAGGATTATTATTATTATATTTTGTCATAGACAATCTTGTTAATTCAACAATTTTTTTCAAAATTTTAGAGGAATATAATGATATGTTTAAACTTATATCACAAATAAACATGTTGTCTGATTGGGGTGAAAAAGAAATCTTAAAACATTGCAAAAACTTGCATTTAAAATTAATTGATGATATAAATGGTGAATCTCTTTTCGAGGAGCTAATATCCTTAAAATGTCTTTGGGATAAGAAGGCAAAGGATGTGCTATATTTTATTTACAATAATAATTTAATTGGATCATAATGCACTTTTAATATATAGCACTTTAGTGCGTATTTAAAATCTGAGAGTGTTTCAGATTTTCTTACTTTTTTTTCCCCTTTCTTTTGATAAAGGCCAATATATCCAGAAGCTCTTCAGAATTAATATAGGATGAAAATAATTTGTTCCTTTTTGTAGGTTTTTATCATTTAACCATCTTATTTTTGTAACTAGGGGCGGCCCAACTCAGTAAGCATCACATCTGGGGGGCGGCTTCGCAACTCAAAAACTAAGAGCATAAAAGGGGGCGACATTTACCAAAGGGTCGCTCCTGTTTGTAACCATCCTATTTTTAAATTCCATTCAGAATCTGAGAGATTTCCGTGCCAAGGAAGCCGATGAGGAACATGATTCTCTCCGAACAAGATTTATTAAGATGGCGAACCAACTGGGTGCCGGAGGCGACTAGTTATATATATACCGGGTGATTAAAAATAGATGTTAAAGCAATCATCTTTTAAACCGTAAGTGATTGAAACATACATCCAATTAGATAAGTTCATCAAATTATGAGTAGCTTTCAGATATTTGATTTTCAGGTGAAAAAAAAAAAAAATCTTTACTTTAGGGGCCAACTATGAGTTGATAAAAATTAAATAATGATCCCATTGTTGCGAAATGGCAATTAAAAGCTTTCAAACATGTGAAATTAACAGGTACAGTTTTACCTGAATGGACCAGTACTGTCTTATTAAGTTAGTGATAATTCAGTCTTTTACATCTGTCATCCACACTAATAATGTCACACTTCTAGAAAAAGAATTTTAAAGTGTAAAAGAGAATGACAAAATAATGGTGTGGGCTACTATGGCATGGCAGCTTTCACTAGAAACTGCTAAACATTTATTACAGGAAAATTGTAGCTAAATTGGGATTTGAGAAGTCAACTATGTCTGTTGAGTGACTATTAACATAAATGAACGCCTTTTTAAAAGTAATTACATTTTTCTCACTTTTGAGACATCCCCTTAGTGCTTGGTGACAAAAGCCAAAATTTTTCAAATTGCAATAACTCTGAAACTATTCCTCTTAGAGGCATGGGATTTTTTTTAATTTACCTTCTTAAACCAGCATTTTTCTAAATATTAGGGATAGTAATGGAGAGACTATATAAAAATTAAATTTTGTATTTTAATATGTATACAGCCTCTAGCAAAAAAAAAAAAAATGCTATTTCTGAAAGCTACTTTTATTTGACAAACTTCTCTAATTAAAAGTATGTTTCGATCACTTATAGTTTAACCCAGCGGTGCCCAAATCGGGTGTCACGACCCCCGGACGGGTCGCGAGATAATTTTTGGGGGTCGCCAAATTCAAAGAGATTCACATTTATGAAAAATCTGCAATTATTCATTTCAAAGAAGTGAAATAATACAAGAGAAGAAATTGACAATTATTATTTTACGAACGTGATATTCACGATCGCTATCACGGGGCTTCAAAACCACATTATCATGCATAGTGATCTGCAAATTGATCATGCATAGTGATCTTCAAAATTATTTTCCATTAAAACAAAACATCGATCTTACGATTTGCGATTTCGAATACAGATCCGAACATAGAAACAATCATGAGCTCTTTGCAAGCACACATTTCACATTGACTTTTTATGATGTAAAGCTTTTTTTAAGTATTTTTCATTAAAAAATATTTATATCCATATGCTTTAATAAAGCATTGTTTACTAAAATTATGTGTTGATTGATTAACTGATTTTTATAATGTTACAACTTTTATAACATTTTTATGATGGTTTATAAGTTTGGTGTGCTATTTTAAAAACGCGTTATTTCAATAGATGACGTCACGACACTCTTTTAAAAACACCCTGTAAGAGCAACTCCCAGAAAGAATTTCAATTCCCCCCCCCGTGCTTTGCAACATCCATTTACAAGTGTCAAGTGTTAAAACCCCCTTTCTCATGTTTGCTATTGTAACCCCCTTCCCACTTTGGGTGATCACATGGTGATCAGCTGCATTTACGAACGGGTTATTTTCAAATCCTTCGGGGTAGGCACTCCGACGGATTCTTTGCACTCCTATTTTGACAGAGATATATCTATACAGGTACAAAAGAAACGTGTTTCGTGGGGAGAGGGGAAAAGCATTCAAAAACATTTCTCGGGCATTTCCGGGATTTTGAGCAAGCATTCCAAATCAAAGCTTGGGAGCAAAAGGGTTAAAAGATAAACAAAAATGCTTTAACATCTGTTTTGAATGACCCGGTCTGTATATGCAAATAAGTACAATTATTCCTTTTTATTTCCCTTTCTATCATAAGTGTGATATATGAAATTGAATTTAAGCTGCTTTTTTTTAATAGAAGATAAATTATTTTATCTTACTTTCGTAAAAAATGAATGATGAAATCAGATTGAGCAATCTTAAAGTGCAGTTCTTATAAATCTGTGTGTATTATTTCTTTAAAAAATATATTTTTTAAATTTAAATAATTTTTTAAAAAATATATTTTTTAAATTTAAATAATTTTTTAAAACTGATTATTTAGTGAGTTGCTAATGCAACTTACCTAATTGTTTATTTTAGCTAAAATAAGCATTATTTATTTATGAAATGTAATTTTTAAAAACAATTTACATAATTAATGTGTGAAATGATTATTTTCAGATATGTTACTATGGGTGTAGATTTAGGAAATTTGAGTGCATTAAGAACATTTCGTGTGCTCAGAGCCTTAAAAACTGTAGCTATAATTCCAGGTTAGTGCATCTAATTTTGTTTTGCTATTAAATGATTTTATTTAAGAGTCTCGATTATCCATTTCTGCTTTAATCAAGTCACCAAAAGAAATTCCCTTTTTTCCCAATCTGTCCAGAAAAACAGAATTCTTAGTTTTATAACTTCACCTTAATCTTTTTTTTTTTTTCTTCTTTTCATAATCTGGAAGCACTGATGTAGCCATTATGAAGGAGTTTTTGAAAACTTGAGCAATGAAACATTTATCATTCCACAAGCAAAAAATTATCAACAACTTCAGGGATCCCAATTCTGTTGTAATTGCTCCAGCCTGTTCCATTGTATAGTGCTTGCTTCCAGTTGTGCCAAACTACAGAATTTTCCCTATTTTGCTCCAGAGCTGCTCTAAAACTTACTTTTTAAAACATACTTTGCTCATTGACAACTTCAAAATTAACCAGCTCTAAAATTCTCAGCAGTTGGCAAGTGCATTTCACAAGGTGATCTCCTTCTTTACCTTCTTTAAAAAGTAAGACCACAGAATGGGATAAAAAGCCCATAACAGAAACCTGTGACACAAGTTACAATGCAAAACAAGCCGTTGCCGACGAAATGGTTTACAGCAACTATACACTGAAGACTGCCATAGAGTTAAGAAAATTATTCAATACAAACAAAAACTGAAAATAAGGACACTTCTTATTTTAAAATATAAAACGTTTTAATGAAGATTGTCTCGAAAAACACTGAAATAAGTCCCAAACATCATCTTGGTTTCTTCATTTAACATTGTTTGATCAGGGTAGATTTGAAGCTAGACCCATTAATAAAGAGTTTTATTCCCATTAGAAAATTTGAGAGGGAAGGATGAGATACCATGGCCCTGCATGCAACCTTCACTCTAATCCCTTTCTAAGCCGTGATTTTACCATCTTTTAAAATTTTGTCCCCTCCCCCGCACCTTCTTTAGCATTAATCTACAGTATGTACTATGTAATATTTTTTCATTTGTGTACTTACTATTCAAAACTATGTTTCACTGTTCATACTTTCATGTATTTTAATTAGATTATTTTCAAGTTCATGAATATATTAATTACGTTGGCATTTTAAATTACCTATGCATTTTTACAAAATAATTAAATTGTATTACTAATTGCTGTTAAGTAGTCCTAAATATTATTAATAATAATTAAGAAGTTGATATTAAGTAATTATATTATTGCAAATGAGCTGCTCCCTACACCTGTTCAACTGCTCCAAAATAACTATATTTTTGCTTCTGAAAATGCTCCAAATCTGTCTGCAGCAGTTGGAACTGCTGCAACTTCTTCAGATTTACAATTCCCCATATTTATTCAGCCATTAAAATTGAGCATCATAAGGATTGTTTTAGTAGCACCATAAAAATTAATAAACTGTCTGTACATTTACATATCCTCCTCTTAATAAGTGATGATCTGTGTTGATCCCATTTATCTGAATTCTTCCTTTGATTTTATTTTACAAGATAATCTTGGTCCACACTCCTGAATAATTTGGGCTCTACAGTATTTAATTTTTATCTTATAAGAATTGTACAACATTTGAAAAAAACTGTGTATGCATTGTGTATGTCACATCTTTTAACTCCTGTAATACAGTCAATAAGTAACTTTGTAATACATTCCAATTTAATTAATAATAATGTAACTATGCTAAGTTTCTTTCATATGACATAACCCTCTGAGCAAAGAGACATAAAATTTTAAAACAATAAAGAACTTTATCAGTAACACACATAAGTATAAAATAAACTGTACAGATAATTCTGGATGGGTACAAAGGGTCCACCCTTCATCAATGAAAAGTTTCTACATCTACACAAGCAGAAAATGAGAGAACTTGTTCTTCCTAGTGTGGAAGAAGGAACTTTTCACTGCTGAAGAAGGGTGGATCTTTTGTACCACCTGAAATGGTCTGTACAATTAATTTTTATATGTATGTATGTTATTGACTAAGTTCTTTATTGTTTTAGCCTTTTTGCATAAGACCTTTTGAAGTGTTCTTATTACCTAAATTTAACAATAACCTCCACTATTCACTGCAATATGCCTGTATATTTTGTTATCACCTCTCCAATGCACCATTAGCTATTTTTCTTAAAACACATACACACTCATAAAAAAATAATTTGTTTTTTAAAATTACTATGTTTGTCATCCAAATTCGTTCGTTAGATTGTTAAAATTGCCTGAACGAAGTAGTACGAGCAATATTTTCCCAATGTATTGGTACTTTATTTTATTCTTTAGATTTTTTATTTTGAATCCAAATTTAAATTGTTCATTCTCATTTTTGAAAGGATGCAATTTCTCTTCTGCGTCCAGCACTGCTTTTTTCTTTTAAACACCAGTTCTTTTGAGTGTTTTTTGTTGGCAGTGAATTTGTTTAAACCAAATGTCATTAATTATGATGACTCTAATGCTCGTTGATAACTAAGCCATAATTGTTGGCTTTGCTACAAGCCAATTAGATGATAAATGGAAGGAAAATGAAATACTAAGATTGCTATTAAGTAAAATGAAGTTTCTTGTTTTAAGTAATAGCAGTTTTAATAATAATAGTAATAATACATGTAATAATAAAATAAACTTTTCTAATTTAATTTAATGACATTTGAAAAAGCCTTCTTTTGTTACTTTTACTGTAAAGTTTGTTTCTCGGCCATACAAATATTACATTCAGAGACAATTTTTGGAGTTCGATAAGGAGTAAAATTGTTGAATTAACAGTATCTGCGGTTTTCTGCAGTTTCATTGCTGCGCCCTTTAGGAACTCCTAAGTAAGCAAATATTTCTCATGGCTTGATTGACAATGTAGTCAACTTAATTACGTTTGAGAGTAACGCCTTCAGGATCGTGCTGCACCCTGCCAGCAGGTGTAGTAACTAGGGGCGTATTTAAGCAAGAGCACAGAATTTTCGGGAGCTTGGAGCTTTAGCTTTTTCCGGAGCTTTTAGAGACTACAATGTAAAAAGAAAAGATAGCGTCGTAGCTAAAAGGTTGCCGGCCTGACTCCCAGCCCTCTGTCCGAACTTGGAAATAAAGCAATTCAACCTAGAATACTGGTGTGGATCATTTCAACAAAGGATGGTGTAAGGCCATTCTTTACATATATACTTAATAACAACTTTCTAATAGTACTTTTAATTACAGTGAGGACATAATTTGGCATCATGTGCAGAACATGACACCATATAATAGACCTTGTGAATTAGATTTTTTTTTTTTTTTTTTTTTTTTTTTTTGTTATGCTTGTCTTTTCAGAGATGGAAGGGAGCAGGTTAAACTGAAATTTTAATATAAAATAATACACCCCTCTTATGCATGCAACTGACTAAACTTTGTTACAAAGTGAAAGGGGGTTAAAAATTACCTTTTTCTAAAATTCTCACAAGATTAAACAATACATTTTCAATTATCTCAAAGTTTATGTCAAACAGTATGCTTTCTATTGTTATTCATTATGAGTATAACTTTGTTTAAAATAAACGTTATAAAACTATTGTATAACATAAAAATTAAAACAAATCATATTGTTAAAAATAAGTAAAATTTGTGGAAGATTGTTGCAATCTTCATCAACTCTGCATGTTATCTTATTTTAAAAATATAATACCCAGCTTTTCAGCACAACACATACTGAGTCAAAATCAACATTTTGCACTTGAGTGATTGGATACCACTGTGGGGAGCACATTGCTGTCTAAAATTTAGTGTGCAGCCATAGAACTTTCCTTAGAGACATGCACAAAACAAAGGCATGTTTCTGGAACTGTCGGAACCATACTCTGCCATTGAAGGTCAGAGCAAGGTATTAAAATTCTTTGTTTGCCACAGCGAAGGCCTACCATAATGACTTTTGACTTACAACTATACCTTTTTACTGGCAACTCTTTTGACAATAGTTTAAAAACATGTTTTTTTCAGTTTTCTGGATGAAAATGTAGAAAATTAATCAAATTACTATGAGACCACACATACAGTACACCTTTCAAATAAAAAAAGAATTCTAAAAATTTGCTCCCATGGTAAAAAGTTATCACTGAATATGCATACCGAAAGATTTCGAGAAATTTATAACCTCCTCCTTCTTGAAGTTGGTGAAAAAAAGTAAAACACTGTGGCTATGTTTACAGTGCTGGGCAAATATTATTTTCATGGCTCCAGGTAGAGTGACAACAATACATCACAAATCGCATGTTTTTACCAAAATTATGTGTTTACACAAAGAGAAGTATATGGCTTGTTCAGTTTGGTTTTGATCACATGTTGAGTCTGATTGTTTGTTATTATGATTCTTTTAGGGCAAAAATCCTGAATTAATTGTCTATATATGAAAGAAATATTTTACAAGGAATTAGCTCAGTATTTTAGTTCTGAAATACATATGCAAAGTTTTCCAGAAATAATAAATATATATTACTTGATATTTTTTTTCTCCAAAAATTAGTTTATGATAATTTTTTAAGTAATTAATCTAATTAGTGTTGCTTAGACAATTTAATTTGAAATTAATTTTTAAAAATTAAATAAATTAACTAAATTGTTTAAATTAAAACTAATTAGCTTAAAATTATTATTTTAATAAATTAATCACTTTAATATTTTATATCATTTCAACTTTCATGCTGTCAGTCAAATTAATTTCAAATTTCAGTTGACCAATTTCGCTACTTGCCCTCCTCTGGAAAAAAAAAAATCCTTTCATTATGTCCCTGCTCAGGATATACACATTCCACAAAAAATACTTATTTGTAATTTATTTAGCATTTATTTATAATAATTAGCATTTGTTTATAATAATAAAACAGCAAATGTGGAGAAACAAAATAAATTGTTCAAATTATGCAGTACTTGAGAAGTTTTAAAGTAATATTTTTTAAAAAATTAGCGTTTTACTCATTATTGTTTGTTTAGCAAGAAATGCAAATTTCATTGAAAGTAATATGAATATCTAAACAGTAAAATTATTATTTTAAACTATGTAATGTGACTCTTATTAATGAATGTTTATATAATAATAAAGGTATTTGAATTTATTATTTGTAATATAAAATAAACTAAACAAATGGTTCAAAATTACTGTGTCATTTTAAAAGTATAAGGAAAATATACACTAAAAACAATTATTTTTATCCTATTCAAGAACTAAAAATAATGATAATAATAATCACAGAAAACCAATTGCTTTAAAGAATCTTTTTATTTTTTTCAAATAATAATTTTTTAATTCCTTAATCAAATTACTAGATATAAAAAGATATTCAGATTTTTAATTATTTAAGTCTTACAAGTGATAAGAGTGCCAAGCTTCATGCTACTAACATACATGCACCATCAGTTCTTAGGTACCTACACCAATAACAAGGGGAATCAACCTTTTCTCTCCAAATTTTTTAAAAGTTGAGTTCAATTTGTTGGATGCTGTATGAACATATTAAAGCATATTTTTTAATTAAAATGTAATATCTTTCTGTAAATAAAGACATCTGAAATAATTGTAGATTTTTGTGAGTTGTTTCAAATTTCATAGAATACTCATAGATAAAGAATGGCCAAACTTAGAAAATATATATTTTCTCTCTTTTAGGTCTCAAAACTATTGTAGGAGCTGTTATAGAATCAGTCAAAAATCTAAAGGATGTAATAATCCTTACTTTGTTTTCTTTATCAGTGTTTGCCTTATTGGGTTTGCAGATTTATATGGG
Organism: Cheiracanthium punctorium; assembly: GCA_038373885.1. NCBI lineage: Eukaryota > Metazoa > Arthropoda > Arachnida > Araneae > Cheiracanthiidae > Cheiracanthium > Cheiracanthium punctorium. The sequence continues at coordinate 489,883 of JAWZYV010001112.1, forward strand.
GGTTTTATCACAAAAGTGTGTTCTAATTTCTGATCCTGTTAATGAATCTATGGATGATGTTACTTGGACAAATTGGTCCTTAACAGAAGGTAAGCTTATGATTTCATTCCTATACTAAATTTTATCATAACTTCATTTGCATATAACTGTGTTTTTGTTATAATGTTTATAACCATCATTATTAAGAAAGGATGCTCTGTAAGATAGTCATCAAGTTTCTACTTAATTCCTGTCTCAAAGCTATCTGCAGTTCTGTCAGAGGGGGGGGGGGGAAGTTGAATTTCAGTAAGACAGTGATAATGTGGACAGTTAAATTGTGCTCCAAGAAAACCTATATCAAGGCTCGAACTTAATTGTGATCCACTGGTCCAAGGCTATTAAAATATATATAATGGACTAGTTGAACACAAATTTGTTGGTCCATTAGACCAGTAACATTTCATTTGCATTTTTCTCTTGTAAACATTCACCATTTAGTTCGACAATGCATGTTATCTAATTTTACCAATACATGTCATAATTTCATCCGATTAGTATTTTTATAATAGGTATTTACTACTTTTTTTAATTTGGCTCTTAACAGAAATCAAAATATATTGCTCACATAATTTCTTTTGTTTTGCATTTCATTTAAAATCATGTATAAGAACCAGTGATAAATGTTACGGTCCAGGAAAGTCATGGAGTCACTGGTCCTTTGGCCACTGACTAAAGATTCTCATTTGTACCCCTGCCTATAGCATGTTTTAATGGAAATATGGGTGAGTGTGGATAATGATCATTCTATTAGTTCAGAATGCTGGCAGGTTTTTTAGCATTTTCAGGGTTTGAAAACTTCTCTAAATATGACTTAATATAGATGTGCTAGACTGCAATATGCAGATGAAATGGACAACAAATAATTATTTCGTACTTACAATATTCTTGATTTAGGAAGAAAGTGAACATTTTAAGTGAGAGATCGACAAATGAAGTTACTTTTGTGCAACAACTTTGTCTGAAGTGAAATACTTTCTTCACCTGCAACAGAATATGTCTCTTACATTTAATCTTGTTTCTAGCCTTATTCCTTATCAAAGTAGCTGTTTTTAAATTAATTGTATGCTATTTCAGAATTAACAATTTTTTTTCTTGGTGGCACCCTTTTGATGGTGCCACCCCATGCAGTCCAAACCCTTTGTACCGAACTTGTGATACCCCTGAGAACACTCAATACTAAAATTAGTGTCACGAGTGGCACTGCTTAGTGTTTACGAATGCCCCCAGTGAAGTGAAAGGAATTCCTCCAATTTGCATTTGTGGAACCCTTCTGAAATCTAAAACGCTGGGATTAGTTGATTGTTATGTTACAGTTTTCATAATCATAAGCCCTTAGAAGCCTACGAGCAGCATAAATAGATACCATTTATTTTACAAAATCTCTGATATTTTTTTATATGGCGTCATTGAAAAAATACGGTCTTATTTTTTTAGAAATTTGGCCTAATTTGATAAATTTAATCTGTTAACCCGCTTATGGACAGCCATGCATAATTGGATTGAATTAAAGCATTGGAAAAGATACTCTCATTTTACCATTGGACATTGCAGCTGGTCCAAAAAAACTACGGTCTTGTATTGCAAAAGTGAAAGCAAATTTTAATGTATCTTTGTAAATATTCAGTTAATAGAAGTTTTAAATCTATGTATTTTTTTCTGAATGTAATTTCTCTTTCTTTTCTTTTCTTTTCTTTTTTTTTTTTTTTTTTTTTTTTTACTGTTCAGAAGAAAAATAATGACATTTGTTCTTTATTGCTATTAGCTGCTGCATTTTATCTTATTTAATGTTATCTTTTAAATATAACAATTTAGAGTTTCAAAATATGGGGAAGAAAACATTCTTTCCTTAATCCAAACTAACCCATTTTCTCTTTTTATATCTTTTGACATTTATGTTTATTTTAATGGTGTGATGAGAGATTTTCTTAAATTATAGTAAGAAATTTTTTTCTAAATCTTCTGCTGCTTGTTTGTATATTGATTTGCATCCCACAGTGGTCTGTGTGCTAAACTTAACTGTGTGCTAAACTTAAACTGTGTGCTAAACTGTGTGCGTCTGTGTGCATGTTCCCATTAGAACATGGCAAGCGAAGAAGCATCTGGCTTGGCCAGTGCTTGGGAGGGTCAACATCCTCTTGGCTCGACTACTGTGGGACCATGTACGCTAATGGGAGCTGGTGCACATAAACTATCATGGCTTCAATGTGTTCCAAGTTATTAAACAATACCTCTGGGGTGCCGATTTCAGGGGTTTGGTCCCTCCTCTGGAACTGGTTCAAAATTAGGGGAACCATGGGCTAAATCATATTTTCAGCCATTGGGGCCCTACAAATGGAAAGCGCAGCCCCCCTGCCCAGCACCTCCCTTTGGTGGGATCTGGCACCACTGTTTGCGGTTGTCAGGGGCACCAGAAACAACAACAACATATTGATTTACTTATTCTAATTTTATTTTTAAGGTGGGTATTATTGCATTTTTTCTACATTTTGTTGCAGTACTTATTATTTACTGACATTTAATCACGTTTGATTTTCTTGTAGCAAATTGGGTAAAGGAAGATGACGATTACATCCTATGTGGAAATTCATCGGGAGCAAGGTTGTATTATTTAAGACTTCATATTGTGTGTTATTTTGGTTTATAAAAAGAGTAGTATAATCAAATGGACTTACAAACTGCTACCAATAATATAAATACAGTAAAACTCACTTAAGGTGCTTTCCCGCTTAAAACGCTTTTTTTCCGTCAGTCCCTGGACATTTCCTATACTCGTCAATGTAAAATCCACTTGATAAGACGCTTTTGTTCTGCTTTGTGTCATCAGTTAAGATGCTGCTCTCGTATTTCTGATGAAGCTTTTTTTTTTTCCTTTTTGAAAGGTATTGCAATCCCCCCAAGGTTAGTCACGGTAACATAACGCTTTAATACTCCTTGATAAGTATCCATTCATCCAACACCCCTCTCCTTAACTCTTAACTATCTCTCCCATGCTGCCATGGGTGCCAGCAGCATATGGCAAGGGGGGGCAATGCCCCCCCTGGATTTTTGTATGCAGTATTTTCCCTTGCTTTTTTGCTCTTTCCAACATGGTAACCATACGTTAAGTAGTCTTTGCCCCCCCCCCTTGGGAAATTTTTTGCCGGCGCCCATGCATGCTGCTGTCAGGTTTTATGCCCATCTTTACTCGGGAATACAGAAAGATTGCAATATCGACATAGTCCGAGTTTTCTCTCCCTTGACCGTGAACGTCTCCCGGAGCTAAAAATCCAATTCATCAAAATTCGTTCCACTTCTGAAGAGGGTGTAAAAAGTAAAATCAGTTCTATAAATTACATCAGTGCAGCTTGGGACGAAATTAAACCAGATGTAATAAAACTGTTTTTGGAAAGCTGCGTTTGATGTGTGGTACAATTCAATTCAGGCTGACACTTCACTTCTAGAAGATGAGGACTTTCAATCATTGGAGAATTTGCCTGATTATACAACGGTGGATGATCACCTCGTAACCTGCAGCATTCGGACTTTGGAAGAAATAATCGCAGTTGGCACATTGAAGGGATTGCGAAAGAACAAGAGGAGGACTAAGAAACAGAACTGACAGCTACTATTGGCTTGTATTATGTAAGTGAGCTTTAGAAAGTACTGTCCTCTTTGGAACATACAGAGGAAATGTTGACCTACGTCAACAAAATTGATAATTTTCTTGCTGCTAAACATACGAGAATCTTACAACGAACAAAACTAGATGCTTTTTTCCTCAGCACATTAGAAATGTGAAGTTCGGTGCATATTATATTTTTCATTTGTACAATATTATGTATGCAGTATAATAAGTATCTTATGTAATTTCTAAACGAAGAGCAATACATACGTATTTTTTCTAAGCACTTAGATTTTATTCTTTCCCAATTCACCTTAAGATGCTTTCCCGTTTAAAACGCTCTTTCAACCTGTTCAGTTGAACAGCGTCTTAAGCGAGTTTTACTGTATTTAAGTAGTTCGGTAAATACACTTATGAAATTAATTACTTGTATGCTGGTTATTATAATGTTAAGCAGTAATGCTTTTCAGATTATTATTTCAAAATATGGTGCTTTTATTGCTTATTTCAAAATATGGTGGTTATTGTAATATTAAGCAATAATGCTTTTCAGTTTATTATTTCAAAACATGGTGCTGTGTTTTCATAAGTTTTGCAACTCCTGTTCAAAAGCCTACTGAAAATACAGTCAGTGTCACCTCACAATAAGAAGGAGCAGGGGCAAATATGCCCAGTCCGTATATCTTTTGAGACTAGTCAGTTTCATCATGGGCAGGGTCTGTTTATTAGCAGGGCAATCACAGGGTCCAAAGGCTCATCAACTTCAGAAATTCAAACCTTTTTGCACTAAAAATATCAAATTTATATTTAAAAATATGTTAATCTCTCTAATTACTTAAAAGACAAATTTTTAATTTTCATTTTTTTCTCCATGCACTTACTATCAACAATAAATACAATGCAACTAAATACTCATCAAAATTTTTGCTGATCATAACTAGCTGCAATCTGTAATCATAGTAACTACCTTGGTTATATATTTGAAAGAAATTCATATTATTGTATCTATAAACTATACAACAGTGCTATGTGCAATCATATTTTGTGTATAACTTTTAAAGATATCATCAGCTTTAAGGTTAAAAGCATATTCTACAGCTCTTTTCATTAATGTTGTCACAAGTTTATTTTGGAAGTTGTGCACATATTTTTGTTTAATATTTTGTACAATTGTGTTTACAAATGTCCTCTAAAATTCTTTATGTCTTCCTCTAAATTTCTTCATGTATTCCTCTTAAACCTGGAATATATTTGTACAGCCATGTGCATCTAAGAAAATTTAAATGCATAATATTGCTTTAATGCAGTTTCCCATAGAGAATTTATTATCTGGTGCAAGGGTCAGTCAAAGCTCTTCATGAGACGAAAGGCTTTGACTGAGGAAGACCAAAAAATGTTTTGGTCGAAACGATCGTATCAAATTACAAGTAACATCTTATGTATGTTTTTTCACAAAGTTTTTTTATTTATTTTATGTGCTGTTTTGTCAGTTTTAAACAGATTAGTTTAGAAACCTTATTTCTACACCAATATTGGTTTTTTCCTTTAGAGTACTAGCTTCTTGACCCCGTTTGCTAACCCTAAAATATAACTGATATCAGACTGTTGCGTCCCCAAAACCAATTGATTGCACCACGTTGGTTTGCTGGTTCAGAACCAACATCACTCCAATTACCACCTTGCCAATACCGACGCTGAACCCTTAAAGAAGGTGTTGGCCCGTCACATACCTGAAAGGATTGTGTTTGCTGGGTTGATATACTTCTCTTAGCTTCCTCCCTGTTGGGCTCGCCAAAAAATTTTTCTGCTTCACTGCTGAATGCTACAGAAACAGATTGAATTCTTAGAAAAATGTTAAATTTGCTATGCAAATCACCAAATTTGTTTTTCTTGAACTGTTTGCTAGAGTTGTATATTCTGAAATATTGTTCATGTACAATGTGTATTAAGGAATTTATAAATGTTCCATATATACTATATTAGATATTTGTGTGTTGTATTTAGGGAATGCAATCCCGCTTTTGTGGGATTACAATATCATGGCTATAATTTTCATATTCTTCAGGTTTAATACTTAATACTATTCATCAGGTTTAATACTTTATCTTAATTCATAATTAAAACAATACCTTACATAAATATGAAAATTATAGCCATGATATTGTAATCCCACAAAAGCGGGATTGCCTTCCCTAGTTTCCTGAACCTGAATTCATTCTTGAGATGCATGCTTGTAAGCTGTAAGAGAGAGGCATGTCCCATTATTCTCTTATCTGGGAAAGGATTTTTCCCTTTGTCACTATACCTGATAATTACATATTTTATTCATATTTAACAACTTATTTATTAAAGAGATAAATTACTAAGTTACCCTGTCTGCATTCTACACCTGTTCATTTTAAAACAAAGATTGCAGATAGAATTGGCTCAAGGTATTATTTTTAAAAAGGTTATTATTCTTTATGTTGAAGTTGGAAAAATAATTATAAAAAATTAAACTGGCATATTTATATTTATCTAATACAATGCACTAAGTTATGTAGGTAATATTATACTATGTATTTAATGCCAAATAACAAATGATTTAAATGAAAGAAAGGAAAAATTTTGATAATTTTTTAATAAAACTCAAAAAAACCCATTTCTGAGTGGGTTTTATTGGGTTTTTTTTGGGTTTGTGGGCGGGTCCGAAACCCTGATATAAAAAAATCTGGAGTGAATCCACTCAACTTTCCAAACACTTACAAATAAGATCATTACCTAGCATTTAAATAAATTTTAATCCATGAATAATTCAGCAAAAATTCTTAGTTTTTTTTTTTTTCAATTTGAGCTCAATCGAACGATCGATCGAGCTCAATCGAATATCATGGCTATAATTTTCATATTTATGTAAGGTATTGTTTTAATTATGAATTAAGATAAAGTATTAAACCTGATGAATAGTATTAAGTATTAAACCTGAAGAATATGAAAATTATAGCCATGATATTGTAATCCCACAAAAGTGGGATTGCATTCTGTAGTTGTATTCTTAGATAATACATTTTGGTTCTTTTAATCTTAGTTCAGCAGTTTAGATGTGCTAACTTATGTTCGACCCGTTTAACTGGTAGCTTAGGTTTTCAATTTAAATCTTATTTTCTGCACTGTTCCCATTTTTTTTTTTCTGTTTTAGGAAATGCCCAAATAATTCAATATGTCTCCAAGGTGTTGGTCCAAATCCAAATTATGGTTATACTACTTTTGACAGCTTTCCCTGGGCTCTTTTAAGTGCATTTCGTTTAATGACTCAAGATTTCTGGGAGAGTTTGTATCAAATGGTATGTTTTTGAAGTAATTAGCTTAAAGAATGTTTCCAGACAATGAATATGCAGTTTAATTATCTGTAAATGTTTTCAATCTGTATTAATTATTACCGATTCTGATGTTACCTATTTCAGGGTTCGTACGGGTCATTAAAGTCATAAACAACTCATTAATTTTGGTTAGTCATAAAAAAAGGGCCCTTTAAACTCATTAATTTTGACTTGCGGTCATAAAATTTGAAAATTTTCATATAAAAATGTGTCGTGATGCCAAATGTGGCAGAACAAATTTCTACTGCGCCGTCGCCAAACATATGGCTTAGATATTTTTTCTTCCTGTCTCCCCCCCACCTTTTTCATCAACCGCTTCCGTTGTTTGCTCTGCGTCTATTATTGTTGGGATTTTCCTTTCTCCTGTGGTTGTTACTTTAGGAATGTAGGCCTTATCTCGCCAAATATCTCTGAGCAGGGTTGCATCAAAATTATTGAAAAGCTGATAAGATAATATGCCGCACGGTGTTATTTGAATTGCTGGTGCTGGTGTACAACCACGTGTTTAGGAACTATTAATAAGCGATTGTGAAAAATGCCAGGAAAGTGTGTTTTCAATTCAGCATGTCTGCTGAAAGAACAATATAAAAAATGGCTCGGCTCAGGTTTTAATTTCTAATTATTTAAACTTGTTTGACTTCATTAATTTATTTTTACGTGGTATTTTATGAATAAAGTCTATTTAAGATTTATTGAACTATTGATTCTTTCTTTATATTATGCAAAGGTCTTAACAATATTTTATTTCAGCGTAATTTTAAAATTATTTGAGCCAACTTCCTACGAGTTTTTAAATCTTTTTATTTTATGGTGAGTGTAAATTTCGTATGTGTACAGTATTATAGTGTTTTTACGATTTCATTCACAACTTCGTTTTTATATTATTTATACTTTTCATAGCATAATTTCATAATGATATTTTAATTTACATTTGAAGTATGCTGACTAAACAAATTGTGTAAAATGTAGTACATATGTAACTAAAAAAATGCGATTTCCTAGGGTCATTAAAAAGTCATTAAAAACTCATTAATTTCCATTTTTTGAAACCAGTATGAACCCTGTATTTATAATATTAAAATTGTTAATTTTACATTTGTTGATGTATTTAAATGCTTGTTGCTCTAACAGTTTAGCATTGCTATCTATCAGTCAAAATTTGAAACTTTCTTTAAATTTGCAATTTTTTGTTGTTTGATGGTCCATAAAATGCATTTGCAAAGTTTCATTGAAATATGCTCACCAGAATGGGTTCTACACAGGTTCTAAACTGGGTAACTGCAATTACAACCACCCTACATAACGTCTTTTCCCCCTGTATCTATTTCTCCTATCTTAAATTTATATCTTTTTTGTATTTATTTGGGCCCATTTTCTCATTGATTTTTAATTATTTTTCCTCCTGCATTTTTAAAACAGCTGTTGAGTAGCTGTAATTCTTTCGATATTGAAAGCTATATTATTTATATTTTCAGTTATGTGTATAGAATTTTTTCAAAGGAAGAAAAAACAGTTTATCCTTCTTTTGTCTTTATTGTTAAAGGGAAAGGTATACAGTCAACTCTCTTTATAACGAAATTCAAGGGACCCAGAAAAATCTTGTCAATAAAGAAATTTCATTATAACAAAATATTTGGTGTTCCATTGCAGATTTCGTTATAACATTACAACCACATTAATGAGCTAGACGCTTAAGGTATGAGGAAAAAGTTTAGCTATAAATATTAGTGTAATTAAATCATTGTAATAATTAACACATCTGTAATTTTAGCAATTAAACACCAAATTTTTGTTTGTTTGTTTCAATTTAATCTTTATAAAAAAGATAGAAAACTTACATGACTTATTATCATCTTACGCTGTACTTTATAAATGATATTTATCCTGAAAATACATAATTATCTTAATGAGTTGTGAAACAATCAATTATGGTAGTTTGCTTCTTTTCTTTAAAGCATCTTTAGCTATCATTTTATTTATGACATTGAGATACTTGTCAATATCATCAAAGTCCCTTGCTTTGCATGTAGTGTCCAACTTTTTCAATGTATTTAATAGCTTGAACAGATGAAATAGTACTTCGACTATTTTCACTTTCGAACTCATACTAACTGAGAGAATTTTCATTTTCCATCTTCGAATATGCAGGAATGTCAGAAGAAACCAAAAAAATCTTGGTTTGATTCTACACCATCATCTATATTTAAATACTCATCTATGCTGATTTTGGACGATTTATCAATCAATGGTGTTAGATCAGTTCTTTCTCCATTTTTTTTTTCTCTCCATCAGATGAAATCATTTCTTCCTGAGTATTGTTACAAATTTTGGGGGCAACCTGCTGTTCTGGGGTTTAAAATAGTTTAAAATTCATATTCTATGTGTCAAATAGTTAAATTTTGCTTTTTGCACATCAAAATCGATCAACTAGAATGCGAGTTGCAGAGTTTTGGGCTTCCCTGTTGGTTTGTATAGCATTTTCTAGAAATCTTGAGAAATATTGGTCCTAGGCCTTCAGTAACCTCACTTTTGGGGACTTATTTTTGGTGCCAAATTTGGCGATATTTCGCGAAAAGTCTCAAAGTTTGATGACACTTCGGTCATTTGGCATGATTTATCCAATGGGACTTGTACAGCTAGTTTTCCTGCAGTAACATGCATAATAGCCTAATGTTATTCTTCTATTACACAATCAAAATCAAGCTTGTTCTAGTTCATTCCATGGGTGGTTCTCTTTGGAACCTTCTACAGTGTTTGTCCAAGACCAGGGGTGGCTAACCTTTATGGATCAACGTGCCATTTTTTCTTAAGAAATGTTTAATGAGGCCATAGATGTACCATCAAATAATTTTGACTTAGTGGCCTATTGATCGTGATACTTCATGGTGAACTTTGTTAATTTTAATTAAAATGCAAACCGTTTTGATCGAAGGCTTGCCCAAAATATTGTCGAGTGCCATTGGTTCGCCACCCCTGTCCTACACTATAAAAGTGGTGGGTTCCCCCCAGTTTGAGTCAGTTTCTCACCAAGCATACGTTGAATGTGTTCACTGTGAATTGTATTGTGCTATAGAAACAGTATTTTCGCTTGCCTTTATGAAGCCTTGTTTTAAAGTGCTGTGTGTAAATTCTTGATTGCTGAGTCTTGAGGGACTGTTTGCGATATGCCTCATACATTTCCACTGAATTTTTGCCTGTGGAAGTGTTTTATTTAGTGTGAGAAATACAGCATTTGTGAAAGCTTTTGTACAATGTTGGCTGTTAAAAGCTAATTACTGGCTGATTGTGTTTGTGAATTTTGTACAGCTGATTGTTCGACAAAGTTCTAGAAGCAATGAAGTTTGTGTTCCATCCTGACAACTGGACTCTTTTCTAGAAATTTCTATACCTACTGGACTTTAGAATGACGAACACAGAAACTAGCAGAGTTTTCTGTAACAGTATCATGTAGAAATGTGATACATTTTGAGACTAGGAAACAGTTTTTTATGGTGGAAGCAAAAACATCTTGCCATGTCCAGTTGATGAGATTTATTGCATCTAAGATATTGATTTTAGTTTCTTTTCCAGCATCAACATTCAAAATGACCTTCCGCAGGAGGTGTTGTCTGTAATTAGCCTTCAATGATTTTATATTTCCGTGATCTAAGTGTTGTAATTTTGCAGTAGTATTTAGGGGCAAGTACAAAAGCTCTAAATTTTCTAGTTGAACAGTTGTAATATGGGATGACACATTATCTAAAAGCAACAAAATTTTTCTATTGCTTTTGTGCTTATCTTTGCCAAAAATTTAAGCACTAGCTGTTAAATATTACTTTTGTCATCCGAGATTTTGAATTGTTTTATAAATACCTGGTAAAGAAGTAACTCCTTTCATGCAAGAGATTTTGATTTTCCAATGACCAAAAGTTTCCTTTTTTCGCTCTTGGTCATATTACAGCAAACTGCTACTGGCAAGCACTCTTTGCTTAATTTGCCACCATGGCACTTTTCACTTTTAAATCCAATGATTGTTGAGGCAGAGCTCAGTAAAATAATCCTGTCTCATCAATGCTAAAAATATCTTGCATTGCATATTTTGAAAAAAATTAACTTTTGTCTTTTTTTCCGGCCAACTATACTATCATCAGATATGGCTGCTGATTCATCATGAGCTTTTTTACGCACAATGTCATGCCTTTTATAAAATTTGGACAGCCATCCATCACTTACATCAAAGCTTTAATATCCTAAAGAAGCAAAATTCTTTGCCTTTTCTTGCAAAACTAGTGCACTTACTGGAATATTCTTTTCTCTGACATCCTTAAACTAGGAGTGCAATGCATCTTCCACATAAGCATATTTTGCAGATCACCTCTTTTTTGAAGGAAGTTGACACTTTTCCACTATCGTACATTTCCATAATTCTCTCTTTATTTTTAAAAATTGTGCTTAGGGTTTACTGTGGTATTTCAAATTCCTTCACAACCTTGGATTTCTTAATTTGACTTTCATCACATTTTATAACTTTTACTTTATCCTCTACGGATAAAGCTTTGCATTTAGCTGCCATTTTAATCCTCATTTTCAGCTCAAGGAGCAAACAAGTGCAACTTACTTAGAATTGCTGGAAAGTGACTGGCACCAATGAAAAACTGTAAAGGATAGAACAAAAGTGTTCTGCTTAGTATTTACTATAGAGCCCCGGGCTCAGAACATTCGCAGAAATGTAGCAAGTGACATACAGTAGACTCTCTCTTAACTTTCCTCTGTTTAACCAGATCTCTGCTTTAACCATCTGTAATTAATTTACGCAACAACAATAGTAATGAGTTTTAATAAAATAAAAAAAAATTGAAGATTTTATAATTATTTATTTTTTATTTCATGCTTAATACACAAGCTCTGGTTTTCTGCATCAGTGTGATGCTTTTAAAAAATGTGAATCTGTACGGTAAATCATCAAACTTCCTGTTTTTCGCAGATAAAAATTTATTATTTTTATTTTATTTTAAATTTTCATCTTAATGGTATGGAAAATCTTTGTAATAAATTAACACATTTATTATAGTGCGTCATATAGTGTGCCATCAATAAAATGGTATTTCTTTTACATTCTCCGCCTTAACTGGAATTTCTCTTAACCGGCTTACCCCCATTCCCATTTAAGCTAGTTAAGAAGGAGTCTACTGTACTGATCTATCCTCTTTGATTTAGAGCAGGTTTGAAGGCATCCCAAAAAATAAAGATCCCTGATCCTCTGGGTAACCATTCCCTTCGACTTCATGAATTTACTTGTTACTCTTCTTGAAAACGTGTCTGTCCACAAAAAGATTTCCTTTTACTTTGTTCTCTGCTACTAGAGCCAGTACCGTGGGAATGAAAGATTTCTCTTCTACAATAAAGCTAGCTTTCTTCACTAAAATATCACCCAGAATAATAGGCTAAATAATATAACACGTAAATCAATTTTATTATAAAGATCATTTAAACCCAATTTCAAACTAATTTTATTTCGTTATAAAGTGAAATTCCTTATAATGATTTCTTTATAAGGTTTTGAGTCTCCTACAGTTTAACACTAGCCACCACCGGCGACCAGTTGGTTCACCATTTTAATAAATCTTGTTGGGAGAGAATCCTATTCCTCACCGACTTCCTTGGCACTGAAATCTCTCAGATTCTGAATGGAATTTAAAATTAACATGGTTACAAACAGGAGCGGCCCTAGGGTAAGTGTCGCCCCCTGCTAATATAAAAAAAGATGCCCCTTTCATGCTCTACTTAGTTTTTGAGTTCGAAATGACGCCCCTTCGAAGCCGGCACCCCGATGCGATGCTTACTGTGTTGGGCCCCCCTGGTTACAAAAATAAGATGGGGTTTAATGATAAAAACCTACAAAAATGTATAAATTCTTTTCGTCCTATATTAATTCTGAAGAGCTTCTGGATATATTGCCTTTATCAAAAAACGGAAAGGAAAAAAAAAAAGTATGAATTACTTTCAGATTTTAAAAAAGCACTAAATGCTATATATTAAAAGCATATTATAATCCATGGGTCTTCCCTATTTTCTTTCCTTATTCCATTAAGTTGGAAAGTGTAACATTATTCATGAGTGTGATTAAACAAAATAAAAATTGATATTTCTAACATCCTTTTTCAGGATGTAATAAATTAGAAATAGATGGTAAAAAGCTGCACAGAAAAATGTACAATTCGAACTAAGCGAAATTTTCTCAAAAACTTATTCAAGTGTATTCATAATCGAAGTAGCAGACGATCCTCAAACTCGAAGATCAACCATTTTATTTTTCGCCAAATTAAAAAGTTGCACATTTTAGTTTCGGAAAATTTCCAAATATTATTTTTCTTTTGAGTATAAAACATTTCATTCCTGCTCTGATTTCACATGTACACGATACTTTAATTAAAAAATAACCTTACAAATAATTTAATCTAAAAAAATCGTTATTCTTTTATTTTTACTTCAAGAGTCTGAATAATTTAATAAATTAGCCAAATATGGCAACCTAGACAGCTAAATTCTCCCTCTTTCCACTGCAGGGTTACAATTACGAAATGGCGAGAACAAAATTAGCCTTTTGCAATAGGTTTTTTATCGATATCTCCTAAAATAATTGGAATTTCGAAAAAATCGCTTCGAGGTATGTTGGCACACATCCTGGAGAATTTCCATACAAAATTTGGTAGGTCTAGGAGCCTAGGCGAGACACAGACAAACTAAGTAACTAACATATTACACTTTGCTTTATATACATAGATTAGACCATTAACATTAGATGTCTAAATAAAAAATCCTTCTTCATTATATCGTGTTTCTTTTTAAATAGAGTTGACTGAATATATTGTTGGACAAAATGTTTAGATACCCTTTAAAACCTTAGAACCCTTTAAACCTGTAAACTTTTCACTCAGATTGATGCTAAGACGCAATGGCAAAGACTTCACTTCCGTGTCCAGGTTTTCTTTTTCATGCAATGTAGAGCATTCAAAGAGCAATTCAAAGAAGAAATGCTGACAGAGAAAGGGAATTTCTATTTTCATGTCTTTGCAATAAAAAGGATAAACATGAAGTGATTTAGAGAAGTGGAATTAAATACTTAAATATTTTGACCTTGTTAATTTAATTTTTTAAATTTTTTCTATGAAAAAAACTATAGCACCTTTTCTTATTTTAGGTGCTAAAAACTGCAGGCCCATGGCACATGTGTTTCTTTGTTGTTATTATTTTTTTGGGTTCATTCTACCTAGTGAATCTGATTTTAGCTATTGTAGCTATGTCTTACGATGAGTTGCAGAAGAAAGCAGAAGAGGAAGAAGAAGCGATTGCTGCAGAAGAAGCTGCTCTGCAAGCTGCTGCAGATGCTGCAGCTGCAGAGGCTGAAGCAGCAGCGAATCGACTTGTAAGTTTCCATATTCGTTTTCTGTTTTCTTATATTTTACTTGAACTGTATGAGCGTCATACCTGCCAACTCTAATGCATTTTTAGAAAACGCCCTGATTTCGCTAATTTCTACCATCTCCCAAACTTATCTAAATTAAAAAAAAAAAAAAAAAAACTTTAGAAAATTTTCCTTTTGCTTGAAAGTTGGCAGTCACAAGCAGGGCTGTTTGTGGTCCAAAAATTTATGGAATTCCGGTTTTTTCAACAAGTAATTTTTAGAATTTTTAGATTTTTTTTAGCTAAGAGGAGGGGGGGGGGGGAATTGCACTGAAAATTATGTTCAAGCACTTAAGTCTTCTCCCATTTTTCTTGTATATGACTATTATTTTTTTCTTGAGTATTAATGTGTATAAATCTCCAGTTCTGTATGATTAAAAGCTGATCTGTGTTTTATTTTATTTTCTCGGATTTATTATAATTAAATACACTTACAACTTTTTGCAAGTTAACATTGATTTTTAAGGTCAAATTTATCTAAATTTATGTAAAAAAATCTGTTAGTGAAATTTATTGACAATAGCTAATGAAAATTACTACATATTATTTTTCAGATTTAAAAAGAAAAAAAAAAATGTTGGAATATTTAAAAAAAATTGATTAAAATGAATAAAAATGGTATTAATTTATAAGTAATTGTGGTAAGAACCTATCCAGAGTAATCCTTAAATAATTTTTTGATTAATGTTTGTTATTATTAATATCAAATCCATTACCATCAATGTTAATTTTAATATGTATTTTAAAATTACTTCTATAATTGTGATATAATTTCTATAAAGAAAATTCTCTATTTTCCCCTATAAATTGCTATAAATATAAAAATGTCAATATACTGTGCAAATGTACTGAACTATTTTCAAGAATGTTGCCAGTTATGAATTCACTTATTTGAGAAGCCCCCATATGCCAATTGATAGCGCAGGGTGTCTACCAGTCAGGAAAGTAGGGAATAGGTCAGAAAAGCCTGGAAGATGCAAAATGGCTTAGGAAAATTCACCAAAGCATTAAATTTTTCTCTGTAAAAAAGAAAAAAAAAAGTTCTGTCCCCTCCCCCTTTTATTTTCAGCCTCCAAAGAATAAATTTAAAAGTGCTGATAAAGGTAATTTATGTTTAGGAAGGAAGAATGGGTCAGAATGTGTTATATGCAATGCTTGCAGTTGTTCTACATTCTGCAGTAAGGGATTTCTTGTGGCAGGAAGGTCAAAAGCTGTTAAGGTTTAGCTGTTTGTCTATGATCAGCAATAGAATTTCTTTCTCGATTGAAAGTATAGTAGAGCATAAGATAAATTTTTGTGTTCGAAATTTAGAACAAAAGATAAGACACAGATGCCAGATACACAACATACAGAGCCTTATTATCGTATGGGCAAATCGTAACTTTGCCCTGGGTCCCCCGGCTCGAAAGGGCCCCCAATATCAAATGTTGTTCTGAAATATTATTTTTTATATTAAAATTTTATAAAAAATAAAACAAATTTTATAGATGGAGGTCCCCAAAATTCATCATCAATGCCCGGGGCCCCAGTTGGTCATAATCAGGCTCTGACAACATAAATACCCCAGTAGTGCTGGCATTATGGGCTACCAAACAGTTTCTTACATAATACTTTTTTACTGATGTATCCGACTTAATATGTAAACTCTCATAATTTTTTTTTCTATCTAACTTAAGTGCATAAATTAATTACAGTTAAAAATTGATTTCAAATAAGTTATAGCAAAATAATTAATTATAAAATGTGGTAATTTCTATTGAGAGATTTCTCAAAATAAAATGCTTAGATGGTCTGTAAATTTTTTTTTCAAGAGGTCCAAAAAGTCATAAAATTGACATCTAGAAATTTAGTAGTGGTTTGTGGAAAAGTGAAAAAAAAAAAAAAGTTTTTAGAAGCACAGGGTCACTTTCTCTATCTCACTCTTTTAGTAAAACAGTATTTGAGCTGTTTGTATGCCATGTATACAACTCTACTTCTGTAGAGTTGTATACATGGCCTGATGTAGGGTTTTCCATCTATACACGTATCTATCCACAAATTATAGGGTTTTATGCAAACACATCTTCACCAAAATAGTGACTAGAGGATTTTTTCAAATTAGCAGTTCATATTTCACAATAAATTTTCCTGTTACAAGAAAAATTGACCTTCTATAAAGGAAAATAGTGTGGGATGAATGTGATAAAATATCTTTTGTTTGAGAGATTGAAGATATTGATAAGAGATAGAGATTAAAAGAAAAATTGATAAATTTATGGTGTAGGATAGTTCATAGAAAATTGTGTTCACACGTCCTTTGCTGTGGAATTTGTCTAGAAATTCCTGGCATCAGTTATATTCCAATGGCTACACAGAGCATATTTTTAAACTTTTATTTGCCATTGATTTTTAATTTTTGGAACTTAGAAAAGAAACTTGAAACTTGAAGATATAACAAAATTTTAGACAAATTTGAAACTTTCAAAAAGTTTGACCCCAAATAGATACTAGTATGGTAAAATTATTTAGATTAAAAATCCCTATTTTACATTGATTTAATTTTTGATTCGATCACTGGCGAATCAGACTGAGTAATTTATTTATTAACAAATGTAATCATATATATTTATCATTTTAAATTTTTGATTAAAATAATAAACACCAGCAAAAGGGCCAACATTTTTATCCTTGCCTTTTTACAGCGAAATCTAAATATATGGATTTTTTTTTGCTATCATTTTTATCTATTTGTTGATCTTATGGTGTCATTAATTTTATAAAGTTTAAACTTTAGTTCTATCCTTATATCTATTCAAAAAACACTTGCTATGTTCAGTGTTTGCATGAGCAAAAAATTTAACAGTAGTTATCACGAATGCCAAAATTTGCACTAACTTGCACCCTGGCTACCTATTCGTTGCTAACTGCAGTGAAAAGGCTCTCATAGTATTTACAACCCTAACAGAAAAAGCTGTTTGCATCTAGAAATTAATGCATTAAGTCTGCTTTATCAATCAAAATATCTTAAATAATGCTTAAGATTCTTTTTCATTCAGATCATCGCTTTAAAATCTTCTATTTCATCCCATCGTACTACTCTCTGAAGGAGAAAATAGCATTGTTTCTTTATATTAATGTTTAAATCATTATGAATTAATCAGAATTCTCAAAATTAGTAAACAATTTATTTTAAAAAATATAATTATGCAAATAAATATATACATAACAAATTTTTTTAAGTGGTTTAAATGCTTTTATTGGTGCCCTAAAAAGTGAGAAAAAAAAAAAAAATCTGGTCTCTTAAAGCTAAATTTAGAAAAATTTGAAAAACATTTAAGGCTGTTAATCTATCAGTTATGAATCAATTTTGAAAACAACTTTTTATGTGTGTGTTATTTACCTCCCCTCCCTCTGAAAAAAAGGAAAGTAGTTAAACTTATCTTAAATGTAAGCTTTTTAAATTAAAAAACAAATCATGTGCTATTAAAAGTACACATATATTAATTTATGTGTGGTAGCCTTGAATATTTAAAAATTTTAAAAACTTTGCTTTTAGAGACTCAGTTTCTTGTTTATTTATTTTTAGGGTACCTATAAAAGCATTCAACTAATAATATTTTTTTCTTTTTTTTTCTTTTTGCATTTATATATTTTTTACCTTTTCCTATTTAATTTAAGATTAAAAGGGATAAATTGATTGATAAACTGAGTGAAATACAGATTTTTAAAATACTTTGTCCTTGCATAAATATTTCTTATATAAGCTATTTAAAAACATTATTGCTACAGAGCAAACACACACACACCACCATCACCACAAAAAAAAAAAAAAAAAGTCTGCACCCCCATGCCCCAAATTTGGGACATTTGTGTAGAAATCCTATGCTCTACTACTTCTTTCTCAGTTCTAACATTGACGATTGAGGTAGGAGAGTGGGAATGATGAATAGATAAAAGTGTAAAATCTTGAAAGAATGACTAAAAATCCAGCAAAATGAGCTCATTCTGAAAAAAAAAAAAAAAAAAAAATCTGAATCATCGGGCATTGTCCAGAGTAATGAATATGATTTGAGTTACACATCATTTAGAATTTCATGCTCCCCTAACTAATTGGAAAGCAAATTTTAATAATTATTTTTTCAGAAAGAGAGCATTTTTAGCATGAAAGGAATAAACTCCCAAGGTTCCATATTTGTATCTCTAATAATTTTGGCTGTATATTGATGAATCAGTCAGGCTATTTTTCTTTATATGAATAAATTATCAATTATTTTGTCAGATGTTCTGACAATTTTTATTTTTAAGAGTTATAAATAGAAAAACTGTAATTAATAAGACTGCAGAGGAATATGAATAAACGATTTTCTTTTTACATTTTCTCTAAACATTACAGGATTTTAATTCAGCTTCAATTATTTAAATTCTGTTTCCTCCTACCCCCTCTTCTCTTAGTTAAAACTTCATGTCAATAACACTAAATCATTATAAAACAGTTTTCATATTGTCAATATATTATTTTGAAATTATAATTCATTTCTTTTTTACAGCAAAACTTTAATTTCAGTTTATCTTGGAATTATATAAACATTGTCTTTTGTATTTACCCACTTTTTCTCTTGCAGCCACATCTTTAATATAATAAGCACTGACTGCATTTAATTATTTTTTGCTTGCTGTCACCATAGTTTTTTTTTTTTTTTTAAGTGCTTATAAGTGCACGAGGTTTGAAAAATATCTAAGTGATTAGTACTTATTTACATTTGTGTAATATTTTGTGCTGAAATATATAGCCATTTTTAAGTTCAATGATGTTTCTATGCAGAATCATAATTTGTAGTATATAGGTGTAAAGTAGTTTGAAATTGTTCAATATTGTGGATGCTGGGGAAAAGCTGTTTGTAATTATTTTTGTAGTGATGTTCAGTTTTACCAATTTGAATTTCTTATATTTATTATGCTATGTGTAGGGAGTAATCTGACTCTGTATCTGTTAATACACAAAGCTTTGTAATAACTGACTTAGGATTTCTTTCTTTTTTTACGTTTAACATAATCATCAAAAGTGTATTTTAGAATTTAAATATTTTATTTATTTCTAAGTTAAAATTATTGAAGATACCGTATGTTACTAATATGCCTTTCTACTATGTATTTTTCATTTGTGATTGTTGGTTTTTTTTTTTTTTTTTTTTTTTTTTTTTTGTAGTTTTTACCATCTTTGTTTAAAAATTAATATTTTTCTGTTATTTATTCTGCTTTATCACACAAAAAACTCTCTTCAACATAATTTATAATTTTGAATACCCCAGGCATTTCTAATACAGGGTTTCTACAGTCCTAGAAAGTCAGGGAAATGAGTTTTGGTCAGGGAAAGTAAGAGATTTGGGGGGAAAAGTCAGGGATATTAGCAGAAATTGAAGAAAGATCAGGGAAATGCAAGAAAAGCTGTTTGAACATAAGTATAGAAAATGTTTTATTTTGATTTTCTCATTCAACCTTATAAATAATTTTAAAATGCATGTTTTATGAGCATATCTTGTGCAGTTGAAATATGCTTAATTTTATCCTAAATTATTATCAAACATGGTTTTTGTTAGAATCCAGTGATGTCAAATAAGATTCTTGTATATATTAATTTTATTATTATTATTTGCAAAAAAAGGGGCAAAATATATAAAAAATTATTCATTAAAGGATATAATGTTAAAAATAGAAATGCAAAATTCACAAAAGCATGCTATATAAAGTCAGGGAAGAGCGTGATAGATGTCAGGGAAAAGTCACGGCAAGCAAAAGCTGTGAAATCTGTAGAAACCCTATAATAAATTTACTTAAATTTCATAAAAATACATGAGAATGTCATATTAAGAAGTATAAAAAATGTAATACTAGAATGATATCTGAGAAACTAATCTCATTTGCATTGTGTACAAATTTCTTTAATTATTTAAAGAACTGGCTCCCTGAATTGTGTTATGTATCTGGACACATTAATTATTCCATTCCTAAACAAAGGAGAAAGGACTTATAAACCTTGTATAGTTTACTTTTATCTATAAATTTGCTCATATTATAGCCTTATATAATGGATTCTAAAGCTGCTTTTTTCTAGGATAGTTTGCTTTTTATTTCATGGAAATTTTGTTTCAATGTATCCAAACACTCCAAGTAAAAGTTAAAACCAATTGAATTAGTTTAAACCTGTGCATCTTAAAAATATTTTTCTTGTATCAAAAATACAACTCTTTGATGCCAAAGCCGTCAAGACTATGCTCACGAACTGGTTGTTTTGCTGAGTAATATTATGTCAAATTACTTTGTAATGGAATATTACCCAATGGAAAGAAAAGTGTACTGTTGCAATTTGTATATTTCTTCCACTCCCAGTCATATCAATTTATATTAATTATTGTATTTATTACAAAATTTTTTGAATAATTATGATTTAAATTTCTGTAAAAACTCATCAGCTGAAAAATGAGTTAACGTGTTGTTTTAGGAACATTAACACATATAAATTTGACTTATACTTGCTAGAGTTTCATGTTTTCAAATTAGGATTTATGTAGCCAATTTTGTTGTGAAGCTTTCTTTGAGGACTTTCTACTTTCTTTTTGGAAATGACATTGTGCCTTTAGGATACAGGGTCATTAATGGCAAGTAATGCCTAAGTCCATAAATATGCAGTCAGTTTTGGATACTAATGCTCCTAAATCGATTTAAAAAAAAAAAAAAAAAAAAAAAAAAAAAAAAAAACAGATATCGCAGACATTTTTACTCATTTCTTGGGTTTCATGGATTTTTATATATATAAAAGAAAAAGAAATCAACATGTTATTCGTGTTTGACTTCTAATGTAAATTGTTTTTAGAATGAGCATTCTGATGGATCCTGCAGTGGTGAATCACTGCCACTAACTGTGTTCTGTGTTTGCTGTATTCTGTCAAGATATATTATTAATTTTTCAGATTGAACAGGAGGCAGCTCTGGATGGCTCTCCACCAGAAGGAATCGTAAAGAGTCCTTCTGGTTTTTCTCGGTTGTCCTATGAGCTGTTTGTGGGTCAAGATAAAATGGCAGATGACAATATGAGAGATAGAGGTAGCATCAAAAGTGAAAATGGGGAGAGCTCTGAATCAAGGTCGCACATGAATGGCAAAGTAAGGAAGGTACGAGAGAAATTAATTTTATATGTAGTAGATGAGGAACAGCAACATGTAGTAGTAGTAGGACTCCTCATCCAGATAGATGATACTACACTTTTTATAGAAGACAGATCTAGTTAATATACAGGGTGAAATCCTAATTTTGCCTAATATTTTTGTTAAGGCTCTTTTCTGTTTTTAGTTATTTTTATTATTTGCTATTTACATGTTTTACAAACATTCATTTCTAATTGCCAAATGAAACAAATCTGATATGGGATTTTTTTTTTTTTTTTTTTTTTTTTTTTTTTTTTTTGTATAGCTTTTATAACTTGTTGGCCTACATTTCTGTTTTGCCTAAAACATTAGAATGATTGTGCACCTAGGCTCAAGAATGTTGTTTATTATTGGCTTTTAAAATATTTAAAAATAATTATTTTTCTTTTTATTTCAATATGATAAAATATTTTACATTAATATATTAAGCTCCTGAAATTTATTTTGTCTCTTAGTTAAAAAATTGTTTTTAATATAAATAAATGTTTTAAAATATTGAAAAATAATTTAAAATAATTTCATCTGAACAATCATTATTTTTTTATCTTTGGATATTTCATTCCAGTTGAGAAATTATAAATGTCTCAGGCAGCAAGAGCACTTGGTAAAAAGTTGGCTGTGTATCTATTTTATCAGTTCGTATTTCGCACAATTGCCAGATACACAAAAATAAATTTGCAGCTAAAGTCAATCAAGTAAATTATTTCTGTGTTTGTTTACGAAAGCAAATATACTTTTGTCACTTGTTGAAATTTGTGCTAAACAGTAAGTAAAATTATGTTCATAACTAGATCTAAAGTCGAAGTCAGAAATTCAGGACTCATTATGGCTTTACAGTCCTGTTTAAAAAAGAGAAATAGAGCATTGGATGTTTTAAAAATGAATGAAATACTCATAATTTTTTAAAAACATTTTTTTTAATAATACTGAAATGAAAATATTGAGCTTGCAAATGAACTTGTTTAAGTATTTCTTTCTTTAAATAATTTTTTGAGCATTTCTAAAACACCAATATGTAAATTTATTATTAGTAAAAATATTTCTTCATAAAAAGTATCTTTCTTTGTATAGCATCAAACGTAAGTTCAACTATAATTTAATTATGTAATTGCTGAATGATGTTGAAATAAACTGAAATACTTTGAATATATCCAATAGTAGTTCTTCCTTCAAAATACACAAAATATAATATCTTTTTACTTATCAATGATTAAGTATGTACAGAATGATTCAGTTATATTCAGCACAAGTTTCAGGGTATAAACACAGAAATAATTTACTCATCTGGTTTCTGAAGCTTATGTCACATAATTTTAATCAGACTTAATGCATGACTGTAAATACTTTACATTTATTTGATTTTTTTTTTTGTAGTTGTTTTAATATAATTGTAAAATAACATATTATTTTGTAATTTTAGAAGTAAATTATCAGAATTGTAAATAAAAACAGTTTTTATAAGAATTTGAATTTTTAAGTATATTTCAAGACTTAAAATATAATTTTCTGTCTAAATAGCAAGGGAGGTTCAAATAATCTTTATTAAAAGCATCGAGGGAATAGCCCCTTGAGACCATGCCTAAAGCAATAGGTATCTCTTCAGCTGAACCACAGTATGTGTGCAAATTGTTGGGTAATGCTCAGTAAATCATCCAAAGATACATGGCATATCTCTGACATGAACAATTCATGGACTGTGTACCCGAAAGGACATTCTCACAGTTGAATGGACTGTATATATTGGGATCAGGCAGTTAAAATGAGAGTGGCATGAGGACAGTTAGCTGAAATGCAGCCAGGGATTTTTTGCTGTTTGAGTTATATTTTACATTTTCAGTGAATTATATCAGTAGCTTATTTTACATTTTCAATCAGTAATTTTCTTTTGGTTTTAACATTTATAGGTTGTGGCATAATTTTAAAATTACTTTTGGAAATTTCATTTATTTTTTTTCTGATACTAAGAATCATATCTGCTTACCCTGTATATTATCTTATTATTTTGTGTGTTAATATCTATAACCACATACTGAAGTCTGTCTTAGTTGTTGCATGGTTTGTATAGTTTGTTAGTTTAAAATGTATGTAATAGTTACATGTTGTCTTTTTATTTTTAATATCCACTTTCTTTGAATGGTTTAACTAGTAAGTTATTGCTACAGTCATCTTTTTTTTTTCCTCCCCCCCCTTATATTCTGTATTGCATGACTTACCTGATACATATTTATATATTTTTTCAATGTATTAAAATATTAGTAATAGTATTATGTTGTAAAAACAAAATTTGAAATGGAATGCCTAATGTTGTTATCTTAGAATGTTTGCTGTGATATGTTCATAATTGTTAATAGATGTCTACATTTAGAAAAATATCCTATATTATAAAGTGGAAAATCTCAAATCCAGCCAAAACTCAGTTTTTTATAGGAATATCATGAGACAATTGCTTTTTGTATTATTTTACTGCTAATTGAGAAAAAACTTTTAACTAAAAATGTAAATTATTATAAACAATTTGTAATCATGACTCTTTTGTTTTTTATTCCTCACCCCCTACAAAATTGCTTCATTTCAACTAGTTTGAAAAATCTAGCTGTTTCTGAAAAGAAAATATGATTGCTTGGTTAATCATTCTCACTTTTGTTTTCATTAGTTTTGTCTTTTTTAAATTTTACTAGCATTAGTTTTGTTAAAAGTATAAGGTTTTTGTACAAAAACACGACTGTGTCAGACAGTTGAAAATTTTTAGGATGTCCAAGATGTATTAGATACTGTAATAAAGGATAAACCTCTGCTCGTTAATCGACTTCCAGAAAAAAAAAATTGTATTGTAACATGATGGTATTCTTGTACTGTAACATTAAAAATCATGAATAATTATGGGTAAATACCATAGGCTAACTAAGGGGAGGAGTTCTAAGCCCTCCCTAGAAAGATTTAAGCTTCCTATAAGAAAATACACTTTCTGTACTTTCTGTATGCACAACCAAAGAATAACAGTTGGAGACAAAAAAAAAAAATATTTAAAAAATTTACCGAGTTATGTCAGTAGAGCTAACAGCTTTAAATTACTAATACTAATTTAAAAGAGGGATTTTTGTGCTAAACAATAAGATTCAATAAAAATTAATTATTTAGTTTTAAGCAATAAAGTTGTGTTTATTACAAAAAAAAAATTAATTAATGTTAATGTATAGACTTGAATAACTTGATTTTTTCGTTTTTCGATTTATCCTGAAAAGCTATTAAAAGATGCATAGAAGATCTGCTGAAAGAAAGTGAATCCGGATAAATTTATTTCACTCTAGCGGATCCAGATAACGTCTTTTTGCTCAGACGGTTATAGTTTTGAATCTTCTTTTTCTTCAAAAATCTTCAAGTATGGATATGGATATCTAGCGGCACACCTCTAATCTTTACCTACAAATAAGATGGCTTTCATGTACTAGAAATTAATAACTCTTTTAGATATTGATTTATCAGTAGGATTTTTCATTTGGCACAAAACTTCAATGGTTGGCAATCACTCAATTTAGTGTCAGAAATGAGTTCTTTTTAAGTCTAGTTTCATCTGAATCCAGCAAGCATGAAAGCAATGTCAGTTTTAATTTTCATATTTATTATCATCAGGGGGGTCTGACAGAATGCTATTCCCAACAAGATGTTTGGTATCAAGTCATTTATCCCAACATAAGTCATTTCATGTTAAGATACAACAAAGATATAATATTTTGTTATATCTGAATTAATAACTTGCACTTCTAGTTGTAGAAACCAGAATTTGGACTTGTTTTCTCAAAATATAGATGACTTGGCAGAAATTGTGCCAAGTTTCACAGTTTGCTTATCATTAGCAATTGGGATTTAACATTTTCAGAAGCATTAATTTTATTTAAATGTTGTTTTTAAAAATTAAAATATACAGTAGAAGATCTTTATAATGCAAACCTCGAAACGCAAGGTTTTGCATTATATAGAATTTTGCGTTATATGGATCATTCACTTATATCATTAAACTTTCCTAGTAAGCATATTAAAATATAGCTAGAACACATAAATATAATGCTTAAAACTTTTTTTAATTACAATTACTACTTTAAAAAACAAAAAAATGGAATTTATTTATTTACAGAAATATAAATAAATTGAAATTACCAAAAGCATTAAAGTTTATTTGTTAAACAATATATTAATTTTGATTTGTTTTAGAATTTGCAATCTCTCAACAAATAACTTTTCTTGCAGCCTTTAAACAGGTAATAATTTTACTTTGGTTACGCAGTCTTGTGTTTCTAGGAATTTAAAATATTCATCTCTTATGGAAATTTCTTCAGATTCTGAAAGTTTTTCAACTTTCTCTCCAGCATTTGATTCTGTTTCAGAATTGTTTTCCTCTTGTTTTGAAACAGAGGAAATTATTTCAGCACTGGTCAAATGATTAACAATTTGTGACTTATCATCCATTACCAAATATTCAAAATGTTTTCTTCATGCAGGTTTGCAAACTGAGTACTTTCCATTTTGTGCACAATGCATTAGTTCAGCAGTTTTCATTTTAACTAAAGATGGCTTAAATCCAGTTCCAAAATTCAGTTTTAAAATACTGTTACATTGAGAAAACTCCCCTACTTCTCATAGACTTTTTAAAAGTATTTTACTGTCAATATTGAGACATAAGCATATCGTCGGGCAGGGGGTGGGGGCGTGTGCCAACCCCCCCCCCCCAACTTTGTTTAGAAAACCATTCATTTTAAAACCTTTCTTCTTGCCAAAGTTAAAGAAACATGGCTATTTTTACTTTAGAATATGCTATGTGCATTCTCCCATCCACACACACACACATAAAAAAAAAAAAAAAAAAAAAAAAAAAAAAAAAAAAAACTTTGGTGATGCTACGCATATGATTTAGGAAGCCAAGTAACTGCATACGATTTAATATAAAACAAATCAATTTACAAAGAGAAATATAACTAAATAAATAAACGTCTGTTTGGGAAGTCAATGGTAGAGGAGGGAGAAAGAGAGTGGTTAGGTAGTGGAGGGAAAAAGGGAAAGGTTCCTGGTTTTATTAAAGTAAACATTCCTTCCTCTTCCACCCGGCCAGCCAGCTGTTATGCTGATAATGCATAATGCATGCATGGGAGAATAATTGTTTATTTTAAGCTTGGCATGTTGTGGGATTTATCTAATGTCTCAAAATTAATTCCCTAGGAAAGCAATTAAAAAAAAAAAAAAAAAAAAAGCAGATTGTAGAAATTTCTTAATTGTGATTTTCTCTGTTTACATCCGCAGTGTTAATGCGGTTTATGGAGAATTGCGGTTTATAGAATTGCAGTATATCGATCTTCTACTATTTAGAAAGTATTCAAGAAAGGTGTGAGTACTAAAATATTTCACCCAAGGCTTGATGAAGACTTGTAAAATAAGATTTGTTAGAAAGTACACTGAAACATGTTCAGAAAAATATGTCTTCCTTTGTTAAAGTACAAGTATAAAAAATTAATCATATGCAATGGTGTATTGCATGACTTACATGATATATTGCAATGATATATGCATGATATAAGCAATGGTAACCAGTTATGAAGTCATGGGGGTTCCATACTTATAATAAATTCAATTATAACTGCATTATGTGAAAGCAATTTATTTACATACTAGCAGTGTGGTCCGTCCTTGTCTGTGCAATGGAAGATAAATGCCCAATGTTCTTAAATATAGATTGTAAAGGGAAGGAATGTGAATTCTCCTGCTGCAATTATATATAATTACATAAGACTTCCCGCTGCAATAAAAAAAAAAAAAAAAATTAACACGGCACCTGATAGCATACAGAGGTTACCAGGAATCGGATGTGGCTAGCCTGGAATGTGAATCCTTCTGCTGCAATGATAAAAAAAAAAAACATGGGAATTCCCGCTGAAAAAAAAAAAAAAAAAAGTACAGCACCTGATAGCACACAAAGGTTTCTGGGATTTGGGTATGTCTAGGCTTCTCCACCTTCTATGCGTAAGTGCTCAAACAGTCATTTATTGCTAATACCTACGCAACTACTAAAAACAAATAGTCCAGTTATTGGTATGAGAAAGTAAAGGGAAAGAATATGAATCCTCCCACTGCACTGATAAAAAAAGGATATGGGACTTCCTGCTAAAAAAAAATGAAATGAACAGGGGACTTGCCAGGGTACAGAGGTTACATTTGGTGTTTTTTATTTTTGTTGTTAATTATCAAATGATGAGGAGAATAGCAAATATTAGCAACTACAATTAACATAGACATTAATCTGTGATGAGGAATTTTATTGTAATCTTTATAGTGTAGTCTGATTCTAATGAATTTATAACTTTATAGATCAGAAAAGGCAACTATCACATGAAATTTAAATCAAAGATTTGTTTTATTTTGTTTTTAACATAAAGAACTGAAGAAAATAATAATTATATTTTAAATACACAAATATATACCCTCAGGTTCACAATCCATTATAAAAGTTACACCCTGCCTGATGTCAGAAATTCCGCCAGTGTCCGCAACACCTTCACACACACACTTTAAAAAAGAATGTCTTCCTAATTGTATTGGAAACACGTTTCAGCCAATGAAGAAACACACTGGATAAGCACAGTTGAAGCATGGCAAAATGTCCCTGAGAATGAAGAGCCCGAGTTTTCCCCTCCTGACTGTCTAGAGCAAAAACTGGACAAAACATAAAATAACTAAAAAACTATTAATCCGATTAATTACATGTTTTTGACATTAACTTTCTTTTGTCCTATTTAGTTAGTGTAGCAAATTTGGTCCAGATCCAGCGAATGGTTAGACACCTATAGCGAACAAACAGACAGACAGAGACAAGATTCTTCTTTTTTACATAGATAGATAAATAAAAAATAATAAATTGAAGTTGAACAAAATAACATTAACCCCTTGCACACCACATTGACTTTAGCATTAAAGACATGCAAACCCAAGCAACAATTACTGTGACTGTACTAAAACACAATAATGGGGTACACATGTATAAGGAGTTAATATCATAACATAATCTAGGTACATTCAAAACCCAATCTAACTTCGTTCCATCAGTTTCTTTGATAGTTTATGGAAACATTATGTTATTAGATGACTACAGATTCATTAAAATGTTTATTTTGTTTGTTTGTTAATTTTTTTTAAAGTAAAATCTGGCTATTTTTACTCTGTTTTTTGTTGTTTTTAAAAGGAAAAGGATACATACTTTATTTATTTATTTACAATCCTGGTGAAGAAAATTTTTAAAACATTTTTTGTGAATGTTTTAAAAATTATTTGAAGGCCATAAATTAAAAGTGGATTAAAAAAATTATCCTGTAACAATCTGGAATTGAGCTTTCTACTTTGTAATTTGAGCTGTTTGTCTATAGATATTGTTCACTGCAAAACTGCATTCTGTGAGCCTCGTTTTCTCCCATTTATGTGATTGAATTTTATTTCCCAACCCCCATTATTAATTTCTCTTTTTGTTTGCTACTGTGTTATTGGTGTTGTATACATCTAGTATGTGGTTGTATTACACTACTATATGCATCGTTACTGATATCAAAATTATGTTCCTTATCTATACAAGAGAATAATTGTAAACAGTTTGATAATGATCTTAGTTTTATTTTCTTAAGATTTATAGATTAGTATATAAAATTTTTTCAGTTAAAAAATAAAATAAAATCAGAGTAGTGTTATATTTAAATTAATATTAAAAAGGTGATTGTGGCAGAGAAAGGGATAAACAATATTGTTTTATTGTTTTATAGCTAGCAGCATTCAGTTTTATTTTTCTTGCACATGTTTGCCACAGATGAATAATTAATGTATGTGTTTGTCTACATGGTTTTTTTAAATATTTTTTTTTTTCATTCAGAGCTCTGTAAACAAAATGTGATAAAGTAGTTTATGAAAATGTTTAGTTTCAAAATTATATATTCAAAATAATAATCATTATAAAACAAAATTGTTGAAAAATTCGTTTGTTTTGTAATGTAGCTATTTTTATTGAAGTCTATTTTTATTTAATTCATTAAAAATTTGAGAATTATACAATAACTAGCTGCTACCCGCGACTTCGTCCGTGTCGGCTTTAGAGTTAGGTCCCGAGAGAAATGAAGCATGTGTGAATAACACATATGTTTGCGACGAAAGAAACTGCATTTAAATATTCTTTCCTTTTTACTTATTTTAAATGAAGTATAATGCATGGTAGTATACTTCATTTAAAATAAGAGAGTATGCAGATTTACTAAATTTAGATTTTTTTTCAGACATTTGGCGAACAGAGACAGTTACGACAGTATTTGCAAACTGTTTTTGGTGTTCTTGTAAAAGAAATATTTATGCTTTATGCATGAATTGTAGCCTGTGTTAATCAGGAATAGTGTAGCTTTCTATTAGCGAAAAAGTTTTAGAATCTGTTCTATAGTTGCAGAGATACCCAGAGAGCGTAATGTTTTAGAACTATTTTGAGTGTTCCTGTAAAGGAGCTATTTACGCTACATGCATGAATTTTAGCCTATAATACTCAAGAATAGTGTAGCTTACTATCAGTAAAAAAAGTTTAGCAATCGGTTGAGTACTTACAGAGATGCACATAGAGCGTAATGTAATTCTTATTAACATCCCTTTAAAAGAACTATCTGTGATATATGCATTAAAAGTAGCCTATAACACTTAGAATGCCACCAGTGTCTAAGAAGTTCTGCTCTCAAAACTGCAAGGGGGTAGGTGCCAGGTTCAAACCCCGGTCGCACCTGTCGACCTAGCCGCTCGCAGTTTTTCATGGTTTTCTAAAAAACCTCACGTAAATACGGGCTAGGATAACTTAGAAAGTCCCCCACAGAGAAATTTCCCATATAGGCCTAGGACCCTAGTGCAGTCAATCGGTCTTAATCTAGAAATAAACAAATAATAATACTCAGGAATAGTGTAACTTTCAATCAGTGAAAAAAGTTTTAGAATCGGTTTTGTAGCTATAAAATTTCCATAGAGTGCAATGCATTAGAATTATTTTGGGTGTTTTTGTAAAAGAAATATTTATGCTATATGCTTGAAAGGTTGCCTGTATGTTAATCCAGGGCATAAGCTATCTTCATTACAAATTTTTCATGGGCTTATATGCTCAAATTTTCAAAGCTCTGCTTTCCGTAGATTTGTCTGCGGAACATTCATTTTTTATTATTATCGATGGATAGATTTCTCATAAAACTGGCATAATTTCCATGGTATTTAATGTTTTTCAGATGCACATGCTTCTTTATTGAAGTAATAGCATTCTTGTTAGCTCAAAACATGAATCATTTGATACAAGCGAAACTCGCCAAGCATGGCAACGTAAAAACGGTTTTTAATTAATAATTAAAAAAATAATCAAAAATCTAAAATTCTAAGTAGCCTATAACCTTCTCCTGGGTCCCCAGAGACAGCCCGGGGGGCATGCGGGGCCCCAGGCGAAGTGCAAGAACGGGGCCTCTTTTCTATCATGTCTTATGAGATAGCAATAAAATGGCCCAGGAGCGGGGCCTCTATAAGCACGGGGGGCCTTAGGCGATCGCCTACATTCGCACCCCCCTTGGGCCGGCCCTGGTGTCCCATCTATATCTAAACCAAAATTCATACTAATCGATTCAGCGGTTTAGGCGTGAAAGCGTCATAAACAAACAAACAAACTCACTTTGCATTTATAATATTAGTTAGGATGGATTCTGCTAAAACAGCATAAGTTCTACTGTATTTTTTATACGTATATAAAAGTAATAAATGTCACAAAGAAAATAAAAATTTAGTATGAAATTTTTTTCTAAGAAATGAAAGATATTCAGTTGTGGTTATTTACTATAATGCTGTCTATATGTTTTCAAGATATATACTATTATGTACATTACGGCCCCTACATTTGATTATAGATCCTACCTAGGATCAGAGATGGGGCCCACTCTTTTTTTTTTTTTTTTTTTTTTTTGCGTGCGCTACATTAAAAATTTGCACTGTTATTTCTTGTGCATACTCTTTTTAGAATGTAATTTAACCTGAAAATACAGGAAATAATTGTGGTAACTATTTTCCACATATATTTTATAAGTCCAAACTATATAAAATTATGCTACTTAAAAATGACAAGAGTTAAGTATCATGTGAATGTATTCAGTTCCATGCTAAAAGAGATAAAGTTTAGAATTACTAGTAATAATTAATTTTGACTTATCTTATTTTAAAAATATTTTCACATGAACAAATCATTAAAACGAAATCACTTTTATACAAAATAACATATTGTCAAACTTTATCAAATAAATATTATCACTTTCACTAACAGGACACAAAAATGACTGAACTGAATTCACATCACAGAATTGACAGGTGGACTCATCCATTTCACGAGCACTTGGAGCCTGTGAAATGAACACTACATGCACATTTAAGCTAAAAAATTGAGTTTAGACAAATACACCTATATCAACATGTCAATTCAGATGTAGCAGAAAATTTAAAAGGTGCCTTGAGCAGAAAATGTTGTGGTCGGGCCCTGGGTGATCTGCAAAATATATAGCCAAGGCAGGAAACGGCTATATTTTCGGGTCACAGGGCAGGTTTGAGGTGGGCTTTTCGTCTGTCCCCCCCCCCTCCTGAAGAATGAAGCTTAATTAAGTGTACTCATTTATTGTATCCATAAATTTCAAATTGTTTAAGTTTTATATCACAAAATTATCTTTTATATATGTGTATGATCTTGTTGCTTTTGATTTCTTTCCTCGTATTTTTTAAAAATGTAAATTTATTTGTTTTTGTTTGCTATGTTTCCCCCTTTCCCCTTTTGAAGCATTTATTCATTAGACATATTTGCCTTATATATTCTAAAAAATAATGCTTTTATCTATAGACTATATACAGTGTAAATAAATTTACTTTTTCCTAATTTAATCCATTAAACAATTACAATTTTTTTTAGTCATACCTTATTTAACCCTTTCTCTGACTACATTCTTAGTGAAGCAGTTGAGAAGATTTTAAGTATTAATTTGCTACTGTCATTTTGAAAGTAGCTACTCATTTAATTATGTATAGATTTAATGGTAGATTTCAAAACTAGAAAATTTTTTTGCAGTGGGCAGTATTAAAATGTCATAACCACGATCAGGTAATTTATATTTTTTTTTATGCGATGAATTATTTATTTGTGTGCTTTTCTGTTTTATACAATGTATACTTTCTGAACATGTTTTCATTTGATATTTTGAAATGTGAAAGGGTTGTTCTTGTACTGTGGTTGCAATATTTCTGCATAAACATAGTCAATAGCATATGTAGCAATAGGACATATATTGTAGAGGCATTTTCCTGATAGTCATTTATTATGCTGTTTTAGATATTAATGTAGGTATAGTACTTAGTTTCCCCCCATTTTTTTTCTAGTCCAGAGAAACAACTATAGAGAATACATAGTCCCTTAATTTGAGCTGCCAGAATGATAATTTTCATTTTCTCTCATTTAAAATAATTATAATTGGATTCCAAATTCATTGCATATAAATTAATAAAATAGTTTCTGTAATAAGTCAAGTTGTTTGTGTCTTTGAACACAATTATCCTTGACAAGTGATTACTGCTAGAAAACTTGATTGATTTTTATCTTAATTTAAAACCGTATTAAGATAGAGCAAAAAAGTTATCTTAAAAAAAAAAAAAAGTTATTGATTTTGAAGTCAGTAGCATGAAAATTAAAACTAAATCTTTCTGTAAATTTTAAGTAAATGCTCTACATCATATTTATTTAAGTAAATAACTTAATTAGAAGTACTTTGTTTTCTAAATGTATCCTGTGTTATAAATTTAACCATCCTAATGATGATACTTAACTATACTGTTTATAAATAAATATGATTCCTTTTTAAATCATCAGCACTTATTTTAAATGACTATAATTGATGCAGTTGAAGAGAGGGGAGGAAAACTATACATTTTTCAGTAGGATTTGTAAATATAAAGTTAGCATATTTAAAATATTGCTTTTTCATTCTTCAGAAGGTATTTTAAAGTTGTAATCACACAGTCTTCGATATGGACAATGTAACTGAAAATTAGTGTGCTTTTAAGTTTTCTGTGAAAATTTCTTTTTTTAAGCTAATTCAAAAATGAAGAAAATCCATTAGTTGTAATTTTCTGGCAGTTCTTAAAGTAGTTTAAACATAACTTCCCAGTTACTGTTTTACAGCCATCTTCCATTGCTTATTCCTGCTTGCTTCCATGCTCAAATATATCCTTGTGACTTGCATATTTTTAAAATCCCTTTATGCTTTCATTTTATTTCTTCCTTTCTTCATTTTTTTTAATACCATGTAAATGATTTCCCTCTTTGTATTCATAATAAATTTAATGATTAATTTTGATTTAAAAATTATATTCCCTATTTATTTGTGCTGTATATTTTGCTTTACTCTTTAGAATATTTAAAATAACTCATTCTTTTCTGTACTGTTCATTGATCTTTGACAGCAGTTTATCAGCATTTCAGACAAGGTGTTGCATTTTTTATTTTAATTCTTTTTAATTTTTTTGTACTTTGCAAATGAGGCATAAAATTCTATTCACTGAACTCTGGCATTTGCTATAATTCATCTATATTTTGTATAAATTTAAAGACATCTATATCATAAACTGTTTTTTTAACTTATAAGTAATTTTCAGAGCTTATTTCCTTTAACTGTGCCTTTTTATCAAAAGGTATTATTTTGTAGATTATAAATTTTTTTTTTCCAAGACATCCACAAGATTAATGTTTCTCAACTGTAGCTCATTTTAAATCATAAATATTTTTAATAGTTTAATAATTATATTCACTCATTTCTCCAACCAACAAACTTTAACAGAACTTATTAAAATGAACTTATCTAAATGAATTGATATCTAATAAATCTTTGGGAATAAACTTGCCTCAACATTAGAAGTAGCAAACCATTTTAAATCAAATGATATTTATACATTTCCCCCTTCTCTTTCTCTTTGACCGTGTCAGAATAATTTGGAATTAGTTTAATTGATATTAGTACTATTATGGAAATTAACTTATTCTAAGAAACTTCAAAAAAGCGTTTTGCAATATTGAAAGCAATTGTATTGAGATATTGAAAGCAAAATATCCCTTTAGTATATTGTTGCAAGCTATGTTTTATGTATTATATGAGATGCTGATTTAAGCACATAGCTGAGATTTTTTAAATGTCATAAACATAAACAATAGAAATTTCATCTTCTTTTGTATATTTTATTTCATATTAATGGTGTGTGTTGAGGAGCTGCTATTTTCATATTTTTTTTTAATTTTTTTTTTTATTTTATTCATCTCTGTTATATTTAGAGCTGTGATATGAAATTTTGGAAGTTTTTGTTTTTTCTTCTTTCTTTTCCCATTAATTTTACAGATATAATTTTCAGAAAAGAATGAGTTAAATTTATTCTTTTTTCTTTTGCTTTGCTTAAAAAGGTATAAAATTCAGATGGCTGTAACTATAACATTAGGGTCAGGTATACTTACAGTTGAGAAAAGCACTAAAAGACTGGTATTTTGCTGATTTGCCCCACTTCAGATGATGTATTTTCCAGTGAACCGCATGAAATCTGCTGTACCTGTAAGTAAACCCTATGTAATTTTGTAACAGAGTGTTTTCATAATTCAAATTATAATATTTTTAACTGATTAGGTTTCTGTTTGATTTTTAAAAGTAACACAGTCATTATGTAATCATCTTTCATCAAATTCATCTTTGTCATGCTAAAGGTTTGTTAAAGTATATATGGCTTATCAAATACTTTTGTCATCATTAAAAGCAAGGAATCATATGAAAAACAAAAACATATTTGTTTACAGTAATCAATCATTGATTCATATTTTTAAGATTTTTCAGAATTTATCTCTCTGCTCAATACAATATTAATTTATTTATATATCATAAGTAGTCATTATTAAAATCAAAGAGCATGTAGAATTTCATGATTTGTTAGTTTGAGTTTAGTATGCAAAACACAGTCATTCTTATTTCAAACACACCTCAACTTCAGGAAATGCCAGAAATCTTTTGTAATGAAAGCATGAATGGGAAAACACATTCCTGTTTCACTGCAATGAAATCAGATCCCATCCCACAGAGTGGGCAAGATGTTCAATCCACGAGATTATCAATTTTTTTTTTTTAAACAAGCTGCTGTGAAATAACTTTATAGCATTACAAAATAAATATTGTGTAAAATCGAATTTTAAGAAAAAAAAATATGTATAGATGTAATAGTTTTTTAATGCTTGTGAGAACCCTGCATGAAAAACATTTGAAAAAAATGGCAAAATATAAAATATCTAAAAAAGGAAAAATTAGATTGAAGTTCTTTTATTAGGAATAATTGTCTTTTATGCGAATCAATGTGTCGAATTAGGTCTAAATCCATTGAATCATCAAAGTACTTATAATAAAGAAAGAAGAAATACATTATCTTTTAAATCTAATATTATTCTAAAATTCAAATCTACATTTTTATAAACAATGAATGCATTGACTGTGAGTGTACAGTACATACATATGCATTTCAGTCAGATAATCATCTGTCGTCATATATTTCAAATAAAGTTTGAAAAATAAATCAATGCAGTTTAAATATGTTTTTGTTATGCATTCCTTCTTTCTGTGCCATGTGATTAGCATAGTTATAGTGTAAAATAGTATAATTTGTGCTCATTTATCATTTAAATGCCTTTTTAAACTTTTGGTTGATTTGAATTAAAACTTTTTCACTAAATTTTCTTTTTTTTTATGATATAAAAAAGTTTGTTGACTTTGTTGTTACACCTGCAGATTCTATTTTCTAATCAAAATGTGGAAAAAAAAAATATTTAAGATATTAGATATTTTATTACTATTATTTTTATACATTTGAACAATAATATTATCTGTTAAGTTCACTGTTTTCTAGTTGAAAAATTAAGAAATAAAAAGTATTTTCCCACATTTTGATTGAATATTGACTATTTGAAATGTGTTGGATCTTATTAAGCCACTGTTTTTTTTTTTTTTATGTATATATATTATTTATTCTTTAAGCTGCTGTTGCTTTGCTTTAATGCTAAATTGTGCAGTGAACTTGTCAAGCTTTATGTGTGTCTTTGCAGATACCTGCACTCACCACTCAGCACGTTTACCCTTAAGCAATGTACATATTCATCTCATTTTTTATCATAAATTTCATTTACCTGCTAATATCATTTTCTCACCTTAATGAGAAATACCCACTTTTCTCTTTGGCTTTCATAATAAGCTTTATACACTACATTTTAGTTTTTAAAATATATATTTGAAGTTAATTTACTCCTTTTCTTTTTTTTTTCCTTTCTTTCTTTCTCTACAGCTTGCTTTTGCACCTGACTTTCATTCTCGTCTTTTGGATGCTTTTCTTGTTCTAGACATTTAAAAAAAATGATGAACAATCAAATTTTTAGGTTTCCTACTCTATTCAACCAATACCATTTGGTTAGAGTACAAACACAGTGCTGGGGTGAATGCAAGAAGAAATCTGCATTAGAAATTATTAATGGCAAATACAGTTAAAAACCAAACAAAACAAAGTAACATTTGGGTAACTGTTCTCACTTTTAGGCCAGCCTAAGTCTTCCTGGTTCTCCCTTTAATATCCGCCGTGCTAGCCGGGGAAGTCAGTACAGCGTCAGCTGGCGTAATGGCCGCCGCTATGGTGACAGGAAACCCCTGGTCCTGAACACCTACAAAGATGCTCAGGAGCACCTGCCATATGCAGATGATAGCAAGGCTGTCACCCCCATGTCTGAGGACGATGGAGCCATAGTTATTCCTGTACATTATAACACCAACTTAACATCAAGGCACTCCAGTTACACATCTCATCTTTCTCGAATCTCATACACATCACATGTGGATGTATATAGTAAAGGTTTCACCAAAGAAGACCAACTGAGGTCACGCTCAAAGATACTACAAGGCCTCTATTTTGAGGTTATTATTACATATTAGTTATATTTTTGTCACTGTACTTAACAGTTACTTCTTATTAGTTATAACTAGAAATAGTAAAGTAGTTTCACATCTCTCTTTTAGTTTAACATCCTAGAATGTGGAATAGTCATAAAAATTTGCAGTTTTATTATTTCAGTATTAGTGATATTTATATTATATATAAAAATCATATATATTATTTCTCAAAGATTTTTTTTTCTGGCGCGGCTACATCTCATTAAATACTTGACCAAAAATTTTTTTTTAAATACCCAGTTAAAGCTTATAATGTCTACTTTGGACGAAAAATATGCAAAAATTCGTAAAAAAATCTTTTTGTTAATAAAGAAAAACAAATCATATATTTTATTTCCTCAAAGATCTTTTTTTCTGGCACGGCTAGATCTCATTAAATACCTGACCAAAAAAAGTAACAGACTGTATGGTTCCAGGTTGCCATGGAGTCAGATGAATTGAATATGCTTTCTTTAAAAATGAGTGGCAACGACAGATAAAAAATGTAAGAAAAATAGAACAACTCAGAGTTGTTATAATGTTTTTTGTATAGATTGGATGGATGATTGAAGGTAACTAGAAATACAGGTTTTTTTGGGGTTTTTTTTTCAATCGAGCCATCTCATTTTGATAATTCAGTGAGTTGTATTCATCAGTCGCCGGCAGAATAATTTCTTCTATGCCATTTTCTCAAAGGTTTGGCATCCCCGGGTGGGCTGCTTGAATTGAAACGGGCACGGCTAGATCTCATTAAATACGTGACAAAAAAAAAAAAAAATAATAAAAATAAAAAATAAAAAAATACCCAGTTAAAGCTTATAATTTCTACTTTTGACGAAAAGAGCGCAACCTGTTGGTAATGATTTCCAATCAAACATCTAACTGACCCGTGAAAATATTTAACAGAATATTATGTACTTATAGACACATTTATTCATTTTCATACTATAATATTTACAGTTG
The DNA here is from genome assembly GCA_038373885.1 of Cheiracanthium punctorium. Lineage (NCBI taxonomy): Eukaryota > Metazoa > Arthropoda > Arachnida > Araneae > Cheiracanthiidae > Cheiracanthium > Cheiracanthium punctorium. The sequence continues at coordinate 528,524 of JAWZYV010001112.1, forward strand.
ATGGTCAGCTAGTATTTTAAAATTGAAATAAAACAAAAAAAGGTTTTTGTTTGTTAAAAGAGATATATATTAAACATTTTTTATATATAAAATATAATACTCGCAAAAATATTATGCAAAAGTAAGTTTGGATTTTTATAAACAATATTAACTTAAAAAGTAATAAAACTTGTTGCGTTTTAAATTTAGTTACTTGTTTGATTTAAATACACTTTATAATTCAACCTTAAAGCATTTTATTCTCCACAAAATAAAATAAAAATAAATTAATAAGGAACTTCAATCATTTTATAGGTTTCTTTTGTGAGCAACTTTCCTTTTATAGTTTATGAAAAAATTATTTTAAAAATTGTTTTTATCACACTCTGTAGATAAGCTGCTTTTGATATTTTAAACATGATTTATACAGCTTTATATGTTATTTTACAACTTTTAAAAAGAAACAAGAATATCTTAAAGATTTTCTGCAGTTAAAAAATTAATTAATGCATTATTTATCATTTTACAATGAATTCAATGCTACCATGTTGTCTGAACCTGAATTTCAGATTCTCTTTTCCATTTCTACATGAATTATATATTTAAGAGCTTGATATTTAATGATATTTTTATACATTGAATAGTTTTGAAAAAAAAAATTATATAATGAAATATGCGAAAATTATCATTTTTGAACTATTAAATACACTTTTTTGTGTGTAGTAAATCTTTGTTTTCTGATCAAATATTAAATTTACTATGCAAAATAAACTCACTAAAATATTAGCTGCTTACTCTTAAAAAACTAATAAATTATTCATACTTATTGAAATCACATGAAGAGGTATCTTCCAAAGATAGTACATAAGTTTAATTGAGTTTCGATCCAGGGTTCATTTTATTTGTATTTAAGATGCTGTAAATTACTTTGGTACCATGGAGTTAATATTAAAATAGCCATATCAAAATCTAATTTCTTTCCTGACTTGCATATACTGAATTATTTACTGAAATTGAATTTCATGCTCTTCTGGAAATGACCAAAAACTTTTAGATTCAAACTATTTCATTTTGTGGAAACAGCCTCTCTTATATCAATACTTCATCCAGAGGAAGTCCTTTTATTTGTGAAAAAAATGTATAAACTACATAATCTGTAAAAACTATTTGAAATGAATTGGAATTGCAATTTTCCCTTCAAAACTGGATAATCGTGACTGCAATAAACCGTCAATATCAATTGCGACAGCTAATTTTGTCGTGTAAATGATAAACTTTTTTTACTCTAGGAAATAAAAGGGAGCTGAAAATGACGAAAAATCGCTTTAAAATTAGGGAATGGGTGGATTTTTAGAGTAGCACAGATAGATTTTTATATTTTTATACTTATGAAAAAATTGAAGCGGATGGTACAAACGGTATAGATTTTATTATGTTTTTTGTGCTTACCTTTTTAGTCTTTTTTGGATTAATGGTGGTAAAAGCTTTATCTTCGAGTGGTTGAACAGGAATTGTTACAGAGTCAGGGATCAGTGTAACTATTTAGTAGGATGTATAATTGGTTTTGTATCAACTGCTTAATAAATTTATGTAAATCAAGTTTATAATACTGCGCTCCTTTAAAATGTGATAAATTGTTCGTTAATTTCCATTTGCTAATTAAAGCACCCTGTCAGCATATTTTTTTTCTCACATAAAATAATTTAATACAAAGCCAAATGTATTTTATTAATAAAATTAAATTATTTAAGCAGAAGGATGTAATAAAGTATTAAGAAAGTTTCTTAATTTTTAAACTATTTTATTTTGCAGCTAAATAAGAAATAAACAAATATGTTAAAGTTCACAGGTAATCTTGATTCAAAAACACATTCTTTTGCATGCTTCTTTTCTTGGACTTTGAATTTACTCAGCTTACAGTTTACTTTTTGTTATTTTTTAATTTTACATACAGAATAATTATCAAGATTTTGCTAATTTTTAAATATAAGCACCAGCATTTTTGCCAAAGCAGCTATGCTTTAAACATAACAATAGAGTAATTTGTTATTGGTACATGTTTTAAATTGCATTAAAATTTATGAATCAGGTTTCTGTTACATATATCAAATTTTAGCCAAAATGTAGTGCATTCTATGTCCAGTATAATTACGAGGACTGTTTATTTCTGGGTATTTAATGGAAAAATAAATCCAAAATTTTATCATTAAACTTTACTATCCAATTGATCTTCATTTTTAGTATTGGAGTGTAGATATTTTAAAAACATTTACTAACTATTAGGAATACATCTGAAAAACTTCAAAGGGAGGGAGGAGAGAGAAAAAGATGTAGAATAAAATTGACTAGATTTTGGTTGAATATTAAAATGAAGTAGCAGCTTCTGGAGCTACACTAACGTTAAGATTTTTTTCTTTAAAATACATTTTCCTAACATGTGGAATAGGAATGTTTTTCAACGCTAGTATTTTCTCAATATTAAGGTATATTGAAAATGTATCCTATGCAAATCTTACTAAATAGATATTTTGCATTTCTTGTATTTTAATCATATTTATTTATTCAACCATTTATTAATTATTTCAAAGTATACCTATTTATAAATTTTAGTTTCTTAGATAACTTTTGTTTTTTCTGTGCTGAAAAACTTATCTTCCCATTTCATTCTGCTAGCTTGTTTCGTGTCTGCTATCTTTCTTGCAGTTTGCATTTACTCTCTTTATGTACAATCTTAAACTTTTTCTCTGCACTGAAGAACAAGCTTTTAAATACACCTTTTCTTAAATATTCATTTTTAAACATTTATTTTTTCAAAGGTATTAATGAAAACTAACAAAATTGCAGAAGCTGCTGTTGTACAGCCCATATTCATGTTTTTCATCTTACTTTTCATGAGTTGTTCATAAAATGAAAAAAAGCAAAACTCTATGTACAGTGTATAACAGGGTGTCGACAGATCAGGGAAATCATGGAAAAATCAGGGTACTTTATCGATCTGGAAAAATCATGGAAATATCAGGGAATTTTGTAAAAATATTTAAAAATCAGGGAACTTTCGTTTTTGCCTAGTAAACTAGATTGTTTTTAGTTGTCAATCAGCGTCTGACTCGCGGCTCCGTTCCGGATCATACGATGCTCAACTGAGGTAAACATTTTAGGAATCCGAAAACCAGAATATAGATCATACGAGAACATAGAAATATGAATCACGGTTTTGAAAAAACAAGGTGCACATGATAAAGTTTTCGGATTTCGCACAAACTAGTCTTTATATTCAGATGACTAGATGTCGTCTTTTTTTTATAGATTCATTTTGAAGCCTTTTTACATTTTATTTTTTAAATTTGAAACGATACATCGATAAATAAAATAAGTTATTAGGTGGCCAGTTTATTTTGATCAGTCATCCTTACGCTTAAAATTGAACACTATCTTTAAAAAACGAGGAAACTTTCTGCTATATTGTCTTTTAGTGTTCAGTTAAATTTTATGTTTGGATTTATGAAACTGAACTACAATTTTATTAATATTAAGCATTTTTGTGCTTTTCTATTATTTATTTCCCTATATGAAGCATTCACCTTCATGTGTGCATGATACACAATGGTGATTTACATGAAAGATTATGGTATGTATATAATTAGTTCTGGAAATTTGATAAAGAAAGTCAGGGAAAAATCAGGGAACTTTTTTTCTCATTTTCTGTAGCCACCCTGTATAACTTTTAGTTTATTTATTTGACACTTTTTATGGAGGAAAAAATAGATTAAATTACATGACAAAACTATTACTAAATCTATCGATTGTCTTTTAACTTTGAATTATTCTTAACTTAATTTAAAAACATATTTGGTGCAACATCTTTCATACGTAATACTAGAGTTAACATTCAGGACTAGTTATTACTTTTTCATATGAGATTAATATAAAACCCATGCTGATTATATAAATATAGTGAAATGAATATGCAGATTCCAACAAATTGCATTGCACATTGGGATGTGGATGAAATAATCTGTTTATTGTTTGCTTTGTTATTTTAACAAATTGTAAAATGAGCAAGACTGAATAGTTTACTCTAATTGATTGTTTTCATGTTGTTTTGAATATTTTGTCCAAGACAGATTCTGCTGTACTAGTTTATATATAAAACTTACATTCTGAGCAGTTCAGTTTGCTCTTTTGAGGCTTTTATTCTGAATTTCTTCAAACAATGTGGGAAAATGTCATACATTTCTAGTACATATTGGATGTATTGGCCATTGATAATTTTATCAATGAATTGTAGATATTTAAAAATTAAAATAAAAGCCTTAGACATTAACCCAATGACAATTTAGGAAAACAAATTCTGTTACTAAATAATGCAATTTAGTGCCTAAAAGGATTAGCATGGCACCCTAAGACTCTCATGAAATCTTTATTTTCTTTTATGTAACCTCAATTATTCTTGGATTTTTTAAAATATAGATATTTGAATTTTGTTTTTAAAAAGATCCGTTTTCTTCACATTTTGAAAAAATCTGATGTAGACACAACATGACTTCCTTGCACGCCTATTAAATCAAAAATATTTTCTGTGCACTTCATCTAAACTTATTTTATTTGAAAGAGATAAAATACTGCAATAATAATAAGGTTTAGCGATTTATAGCCAAATATTTGAGATATCGCCAAGCTGGCTTCATTTTGAAAGATTTGTTTTTGGCACTTAATTGGGTGATATTTCTCCAAGAGCCGACAAGTTTGAGATAGTTAGTGAGATTTTTGGACAATAGCCGAAGTAGTGATTCATCACAGACTTTTAATGAATTGAAGGTATCCCTAGACAGTAATGTATTTAGTCTTTGGTGACCCTGTAAATAAATTATCCAGTCGATTGCAGTCAAAAAAGATGCACTGTTCGATGTTACAATAGTTCTAAATACAGAATTTCAACATTCTATGGTTTACAGTTTTAGAGTTATGCAAAATACACAATTATTCTTGGCACCAAAAGTTGGCGATATTTAGTCAAAACTCACCCAGGTCATTGACAAATGGTGAGAATTTGGACATGAACCAAACAATGACTGACTACAAACATAATATATTGAAGATGTCTATGGACTTTATTGTATTGAAATTCTTTTGGGTGGTCCTATAAATAATTGTCCTGTAGATTGGAACCAAAAATCGAGATGCACAACTTGATTTTACAAGTCTTATATATGGAATTTCAACAATCTGCAACTAATAGTTTTTGAGATATCAGAATTAAGTACATAGACGTGTACACCAAAAATCGCCAAGCTTGGAAACTTTTGGTGTAAGTTTTGAGGGAGGCATGTGACCATTGTTGGATCATTATCTAACTATACGATTGGACGGTATTGTGCTTGAAATGGCTGAATATCTCTAAAACTGCCACTGATTGTAATGTGTTCGATTTTTTTTTTTTTTTTTTTTTTTTTTTTTTTGTGTGTGTTCCTGTAGGAGAACTGTAAATGATAATGACACTATTTTTGGTGGAGATATTCATTTTGTAATCCTTAACAACATATATTACTTTTGTGTTCACAGTGGTCGGGGCACTAAACTCCGTTCCCATAAGAACATGGCAAGTGAAACAGCATCTGGCTTGGCTAGTGCTTGGGAGTGTCAACTCCCTCTCGGCTTGACTGCTGTGGATTGTGTATGCTAATGAGAGCTGGTGCACATAAAATCTGTCGTGGTTCCAATGTCCTCCATGTAATGCTACCTCTGGGGGTGCCGATTTCAGGGGTTTGGTCTCTCCTCTGGAATTGGTTAAAAATTAGGGGGCCCCAGTTAAAGTCAGACTTCCTCGCTCTGGAGGCCACTAAAAATGGAAAACGCCCCCTTCTGCCCATCGCCTCCCTATCTGGGGGGATCTGGCACTACATGCAGTTGTCATAGAGCAAAAGCAACAATAACATATACAGTGAAACCTGTTTTTAAAGACCACCACTGGGACCAAGGAAATGTGGTCTTTAAAGAGGGTCGGTCTTTGAATTCAGGTAATACGATACATTTTGACAAAATTTTGGGTGTACTTAATTTTATCAATAGAATCGGAATTTATTTGATAATTACCTGATTATCACTGAAATGGCTTTATATAGATATAATTAATAAAAAGCATCTATGTATTTACTTTTTTTATAAAATGTAGAGAAAGACAGTGAGATTTTTATATATTTTAATAAATGAAATTAGAATATGTTTAAATTTTTTAAAAATTGAAAAATATAATAAAATTTTGCTTTACATGGTAGGTACTTTATTATATTTTAAAATATGATGTAATAACAGATTGTTTAATCGCACTGCAAACAGTTTATTCATTCTTATTTTCAGATTCCGTCACTGATGTACTAAATTGTTCATGAATAGCGTATTCTTCAGTGACACTACAAAAGAAGTTGTAATCCTAACCAAATAGTTCATGGGCTAAATTATCATAATTATGGACATTATTTTCTACGATGGAATTATTGAAATCATTATCCCTCTCATCTTCGAGGCCAGGGGGGGGCCCGAAATTTTTAGATTAGTGATGAAATTCCGTCTATTTATACACATATAAGTTCATATCTCCCCCCCCCCCCCCCCCGAAAAATTTTCCTGGCTACGCGCCTGTTCGGGGTATACAGTGAACGATTCATTGTAAATGTCTAAATGCATAAAATTCTATTTTCAATAAATATCCTCCAAGAAGCAGTAACATAAGTAACTGCGTGCATCCTGCTATTGCGTACAGTGACTCTATGGATTATTTAGTCACTGGAAGCTGTGTTACAACTCAACTAAACCAGGCCCGGATTGGGAGGGTAGGGGACTGCCCGTCTCAAGAGAAGGGGGGGGGGGTTATTGTGTAACCGATAAATAATAGGATGCGTTAACTTTTGGGGTATGGGGGAGGTACGGTGTTATTGTTAATTAATTATGATTGACAATTAATGCATTAATAAAATATTGATATATTAATTAATATGCATCATTCATACTATTTAATCCCTTGTTCATTCAGGAACCCTCTCTCAAAAAAGTTAGAGAATTACTTTTAAAATGAAGTGTTTTGAAGCCTTCTGGGGTGCAATTGCAGCTGCAAAAAATTTGGTGTGTCGAACTTCATTCAAGTGCTATACCAGTATAGCACTTTTTTTTAATTTTCTTTCTTTTTTCTGTTTGGGGGCCCTCCCTTAGCAGAGAGGGCCCGCCGAGGGTGACGGCTCACCCGTCTGCAGACAGTCGTACACCCTGTCCAGTTCGGGCCTGAACTAAACAAATGTCAACTTTCGTTTTTATCATACCGCATGATTGCTGATCATCCGAACAACGAACTTACTCAAATAGAGGAAAATACGAATTTTTTTAAGAATTTGCGGTCGTTAAAATAGGATTTTAAATAAGTTTGTTTCTTATACATAGCGGTCGTTGGTCGCGTCAGGCAGGTGGTCGTTCAATAAGGAAAATAAACCATTATTTATAATTATATGGTACTTGGGACCACTAAGAAATGGTCGTCAAGAACAGGTGGTCGTTAAATACGGGGGTCGTTCAACACAGGTTTTACTGTATATCACTTTTGATTCGTTTAAAATCACCTAATACCACTAAAATATGCTTTAATGAATTTCTGCCCATAAAGTGTAATGTATGGAAATCTTTTGGGTGTAAATAAACCCTGTAAATAAACTATCCAGCCGGTCAGAACCAAAAGGGAAGGTGCACAACTAGATGTTACATCAATCCTAAATATAAAATTTCAACATTCTATAACCAATAGTTTTTGAAATATGCAAGTTACATTTGTACATACAGACATTAGAGAAAAACTGATTAACATGGATTGTACATGCATTTATATGAACACACATGCGTTCAATGAGATGACTAGCAAAAATTCTTTTAAAAGTAAATTTAAAGGCAGTCAAAATCGATTTTTTCATCAAAATCAGGGTACCAAAATTTGTTGTAATCACATTACTATTTCCTTATACATCATACAAAGAAGTAAAATAAATGAATAAATTAAATGTATAAATAAAATGCATAGTTTAGGATCTGCCTTTTGCAGAAGACATTAAAAAAAATTACTAACTATAAGATCCTAGTATCAGAAAAAAAGTATTAACATGATACTGTTACATAATACATGTTTATTAAAACAACAAAAAATTGTAATTTTATTTTACTAAGTGATAAATGATGCTTTACTCACCCAATTGTCTTTTGAAGAATTTGGATAATCATTTCCAAATATAGCCATCACACCAGCCATATCACTTTGTTAATGGTATTAAATTGCACTAAAATAGTTCTTAGGATACTATGAAATAATGCTAACTAGTTCGCAAAACTAATCGTTACATCTAGCTAAATCAATAAAAGGAATGCCATTTGTATTTTAAACTGTGGTGACTTGTGATCTACTGCCATTGGCAGTGACTAAATATATAGTGTTAGTTCAAATCAGTGGCAAAGGGTTATCAAAGATACTGTAAATTTTAAATTTCTTATACATTAATTGTATTAATTACTCTTATAAAAATTATTATGAATTAAAGCACAATTTTTCTGATACTTTTTTTTGAACATTTAACATACTTTTTTTTTGAACAAGCATTCAAATCTAAGAAAAGTTAAATTGATTGGGTTAAAAAAATTTTACCCTACTTGCAAAATACATCAGGCTCAATAGATATTGGCAGATTTGCTAGCATGGTGATATTTGCCAGCACTTTGCTGTGACACAAAGATCACATCAAATAAGCTGTTCTGAAGCCAAATCAATTGCACATCAGTATTGCTTTGGTGTTAAATAAACAAATATGTTAATCCATCTACAGAGAAAAAGTACTTTAGTAAGCCATGCAGAATTGACCCCTAGAAAGAGAAAAAAACCTCTCTGGCTTTGGAGAGACAGTCTTAAGTATTTCTTCTCAATCAACACTAATCAAATAAAATATAATTACTACTGTATTTTTCAACAAAGACTAATTATTAAAGGAATCATGTCATGCAGTAAGAAAAGCTTTCGAAATATATGCCAGGCATAGGCCCCTTTGACCCTTAATGGTGACTGTCCTCTGATTAACTATTTATTTTTCTTGGTAAGATGGAAAATAGGATGGTAAAATCCCTTCTTTATGAGATGGAAATGTTGTACTTAAAATTCTCAAATGGTACCATCAACATTTTTGTACTACCATCCAGCTGATGTCTTGGCTAACGGAGCATTTTATGACACCTTACGTCAGAGTTCGATTCCCGACTTATTCTTGGGTGTTAAATTGCCCATCCCTTCATAGGGGATAATGTTAGTTGCCACTGGGTGCCAGCACAATAAAATGGCCCATACTTTGGTCTGTAGTAGCAGCAGATGCTTCTCGGCAATAGCCCACCCTTAAAAAAAGAAGAAATCAAATCCTTCTTTCCAGAAATATTATAAACTTTTAAACAATTTCTTTCAGTTTCTTGGATATTCAAAGAACTTCCGCCATTCTTTCCATGTCATTGTCATAATTAATGTTGTCTTCATCATATGTTATCAAGCTTTAGTATTTAGAAGTAACTTTTAATAAAGTATTGTTTAATGTTACTACATATGCATATTAAAGTTAATTCTGTAATATGAATTAAAACTTGATGAAAAAATGTATGCAGCTCATTGATTAGTCTCTTTTAAAATCTACATTTTATATTTCAATGGCTATTACAATATAACATAAGCTTGCACAATCAGTCTGCATGATAAAAGTTTAAATGCACTTATTACGTTCAATATATATGCATTGCCATTTCAGATGTTTCTTATATTTCAGTAATGATGTAATCTGCCGAAATATTAATCATGTATCGATATACACTCATCTTTTATTACAGTTTTTAGTTATGTCATTTGGTATTAATTTTTGTTTATAAAATTTGTCATAATAAATAAAAAGGTATTCAAATGGTAGTTATTGTAATTATTAATTAACAACCCCACTATAGTTGATTTAATAATGGAGTTTAATTTTTCATTTTATTAGCAGATCCTAAAGAGTATTTCTTTTGTTGAAGTTCATTTTGATGTTCAGAAAATTTTTACAGTGCAATTGCATAAGTTTTTTTAAATTAATTTAAGTGACCTTTCCTTTAATATCTCAATTTAAAAAATCTAAATTTACTAATAATCAGAATCTATCACAATTATATTTATTAAAAATGTTTCATATGTTCTAACGAGTATTTTATAGTATTTAAAAATCAAAACAGCTTAAAGAAAGAAAACCATTTTAAATATAAACACTTGCATCAAAATTATTTTTAAATATTTTTAAATAATAAAGTTTTTACATCATTCTCGTCATTTACATCATTTTGGGTGTTATGCTAAACATTTAAATGTAAAATTATTATTATTTTTTAATAATAACACACATAAAATAATACTTATCAACAATATGATCATTTTGGACAGTGGGAAAGACCTTTTGTGCTGTAATTTGTAAAATATTTTGAAAAATTTTACAAATTTATTTTGTGTTTTAAAGTTCACTATTTGTGTTTTAATGTTTTTACATCATTCTTATACATTATATTTATTCTAAATAATTAAATATAAAATTAATAAAACTTAGTATAATAACACACATAAAGTGATACTTGTTAACAATAGGATCATTTTGGGGAGTATAAAAGGTCTTTTGTGCTGCCCAAAATGATGACATTGTTGATAAATATCATTTTATGTGTGTTATTATATAAAGTGTTTATTAATTTTACAGTCTAACACCAGTTTTTGTTAATTGAGACTACTGTACACAAATTTCCTAAATTTGGTCTTTTACTGTATACTATATACAAAATTTATTATTTTAATAAAGTTTCAAAAACTTTTGTGTTCTTTTTAATTTTGTCTTTGGTTTTTGGGATTAATTTTCAATTTACTTTGTAGGATTCGCCTGACTCTGATGATTGTTTGTCCAAAAAGCAATCTGATAGCCCATTTCCAGATCTTAATAGACAAACAGTTGTAAATATGAAAGGTGATTGTTTGTATTCAATGTGTATATAAACTTTTTCATGTATGTAAAATTTCACAATTCATGAAAATTACTGATTAGGGAAAAAAAAAAAAAAAAAAAAAAAAAACTGTGCCTCATTTCAATGTCATTGAAACATTTTTTTTTTTTTTTTTTTTTTTTTTTTTTTTTTGTGTGAATTCATTGTTTCAAACTTTAAGTATGTTGCTTTTTAAAATTAAAACAATTGTTTTATTTTGCAAAATTAAAAAAAATGTCTGTTTTAATTCTATAAAATAATTTAGTGTATTATTTTGCCAAAATTCTAATTTAAACAAAAAATTTGGTGTATCAACTGAAGGTTTTCATTTTAAAGCTATACTAAAACTTTAAAGTATGATGCTTTCTTCCTATTATGCTGATTTATATTTGCTGCTCAGCATACTGCATAACTTATTTTGAGAAATCGACTGTATGCTGAGCTGTAAATATTTTGATAAGTTCTAACTTAGGGGAATTGTATAGTATGTTTCTTTCTTCTTTCTTTCTTTCTTTCTTTTTTTTTGTTGTTGTTGTTGTCTTGCCTGTTTATGCTTTATATAGTTGATCCCCCCCCCCATAGTAAATTCTTAGAAATACATTGCCTTTATTTTATTTATTATAACTCATATCAAAAGTAATATATACATACATATTTATAATTTTATGTCTTTTTCTTTTCAGACCTAATGGTTGTGAATGATATTATAGAGCAAGCTGCAGGGCGCCAAAGCAAAGAGAGTGAGAGAGGTAATTATTAAAATAGAGGATGTCATCTATAGATAGCTATGATAAGTGTGAGATGTTTTTAAAGTAGCTTTAGTGCTCATTATGTGCTTAGTACATAGAATGCAATGGTGAGAATGTAATATATTTGCATTTTCCTGCACTCTTTGTTGCAAACTATCTTGTTTGTGGCAGAGCAGTCTTCTTCAGCATGTTTGTAATAGTAATCTATATGTATGTGCTTTGATGTGTTAAGATGTATTTGGTGTTCTCTAAATATATTTTGTCATTCATGAGCTGTCGCATATTAATTTTAAATTGATTTGTTTTTGTAGTTGTTATTTATGTTATGTTTCAAAGTACTGTTGTATTTGCATTTAAGTGTTTTAAAATGTTTGATTATTACATTTTTTTAAGCCATAAGTATAGATTCACTTTAAATTTGAGAAAGTATATTAAACTTTGTATATAAGTTGTACTGATAAATTATCCTTTTTCATAAATTGTGACTGTAAGTTTAAATCAATAGATATTATTAGTATAACAGCATATCAAGAACAATCAAGGGTTGATTTGTAAGATGATTATTCCCAGCTAATACTCGCATGATTTAGAATGATTTGAAAGATTCTTAAGTTAAAAAGTTTAATTTTAGTTTCTGATGAAGTATGTAACAAAACAGGGATTAAAAAATACATTTATTTAGTATGATTCCTTATATAATTTCATCTACATACCTTTAGAGAGAGTTAATTTATTTTAATAAACTCTTATTAAAAATATCACCAGTTTTTAATAATATTAAAAAATTGTTTTATCCAAGAATTATTTTTATTTTTGATGTAAAAGAAGATGCCTATATTAGTCAGGAAAGTCTAGAAAAAAAAAAAAAAAAAAAACTGGAAAATTCAAAATGGGTCAGGAAAATTCTCCAAAGTAATAAATTTTTGTCCATCTAAGAATTTCTTGGCAGGTTTTGTTTTTCTCTCCAGAGTCCAGAGAGTGAGAAATGCTGATAAAGATGATTTATGTTTAGACAGAAATTTATGATTACAGATTAATGTTTGTGGGTGTGGGATGCTCAAACGTATTTTACATTCTGTGAGGTGTGTGTGTGTGTGTGTTGTGAAGGAAAGGTCAAAAATCTATCTGATTCTATGTATGACCAATGATAAAATTTAAAATTTTCATTGCTGTCAATCTGTATTCCTCAAGATTTGAAGTGTAGTGGACTGAAAGATAAAAAGTTGTGTTTGAAAATTGGCATCTACATTTAATATTGACTTCTAAATATATTACTTAAGTAGCACCTGCAACACAAGAAGTACTGCTCAATATTGGTTAAATCTGAACCAACTAGTATCTTACTTGAAACTCATTGCAATTTTTTTCTATCTAACTTCATCATTTAATAATTGAAAATTTATTTCAAGTAAGTTATAGCAAAATGTTTAAATACAGGGATGTTAATTCTGCGCCGATTGCGCCGAGCTGCGCCAAAACACAAATTCTTGCGCCGAACTGCGCTTTTAGCCGATTTTTGCGCCGAATACGTCATTTTGACTCTTTGTTAAATTTTTGCCACGCTCATTTATCTTTTAATGCGTGTATGGAAAGCTAGTTAGCAGTAAAGCAAGATTCAAACTGCGCACAAAAGCTGCATTCCGAAGCCATTCTACCCGCCCCGGATCGGACCAGTCGGGCTTTGTTAGTCACCTCAATCAGGGCCGGCCAGATAGGCAAACAAGTACCGCAATTTATGGAAGAAACGCCGCGGCGTTTATGAGTTTAAAAGTTAAAAAATAGTAAGTGCGGCGTTTCTACCGGGTGCGGCGTTTACAATATTTTTAATTTTTTTTAGTCGATCTTCAACGAAAAATCGAAAAATTCGTTTCGTGATAATTTTCTCAAAAGATGGCGCCACCACCGACACGTACTCTTTAGCGTGCTCAGATCACAGCGTAGCGAATCAGAATGCGAACCTACCCTCATAGAAAAAAGGTTTGATCTTTGATCCAGTTTTGGAGAAAGTCAGAGCCCCCTAAGATGGGTCCATGTCCCGTGCTCTGAAGTGGATGGCTTCATACATCCAACCGATGTCTCCTCAATTAAGTAAAAAGAAAAAACAATAGAAGTAAATCTTTTACATCTACATTTTAGAACTATAATTAAATTTTAATGAAGTTTTGAATATATATTTTGAAGGGTTAAAGCTCTGTAAAATACCGCAAAAGTGCACTACCCTCTATTAAATGCACCCGTTTTTCACATGAACCTCTATTGTTCTTAAAATACTGAATTTCAGCCAAAATTAGTCAATGTTGCGCACGGTGCGAGTTTAACCCTTCCCCCCTCCTCCCCAAAAAAATAAATAAATAAAGTTAATCTGAAAGATTTTTTTTTTTTCGCCGTGCGGCTTTGCACCTGCGCACTCTATGGAATAAACACTGCCAACTAATTGGTATGCTCAAGAAATGCTGAGTGCTTTTAAAATAAATCCCAATGTTATAAATATAAAAAATAATAAATAAATACCATCAAGAGTTGTTACACAACATTCAGTTTAAAGCAACAATTTGCTGAAGCAAGCTCATTACGTAATCAACAGCGGGCCATCCGCGGGGGGGGGGAATGTTTACTTTTAACTGGAGACTCTTCTCACACATCCATTGCTGTTTTCATTTTAATGGCGCCTGGTAGTCTATCCGAACTTTGTGCGGATGCAAGAAGGTTTTTAGAAGTTATTTTTTTATTTCTATAAATTCGCCTTTGTGAATATAAACATTGATATCTGATTATTTGAAAATAGAAATCGTAAGCTTCGTAAAATAGTGGCAAATACTTTAAAACATTCTATGGGAAGGGGGAGAAAAAAGGATTTTTTTACCGTTTATCCGATTTCTCCCGAAATATATCCGATCAACTTAATAGCTTTTTTAATAAATTAGGTCTAATAAGTAATGCAACATATTTTTTATTTATTTATTTTTTGTTAATTAAGAAATTATTTTAGAAAACATTGAATTTTATCTGGCATTGACTTCTGACCACGATCACCCCCCCACACACACAGACCAACGATCGCGGCTGCGGCGTTTTTGACGATTTTCTAGCTAACTAAGCTCATTTTCGTGGGTGCGGCGTTTCTTCCATAAATTACGGTAATCATCGCAACGGGCACCGTTTTTTGTTTATGAAGGGGCACGATTTGCTATTTGGAGATGAAACATTATGGACCAATTCGTTTTTCAACATGTACACATTTTTTTTTTTTTTTTTTTAATTTATATTGTACCTTTTTGAGAAAGAAAAATGGAGGAAAATGTTTTTTTGGTGCAAAATAAATCTGCTGTCTTTAAATGAAAACTTAAAGGAGAAATAAATATGCCTTTCATAACTTGTTATTCGAAAAGTTTTTATGTATTCACACTGTTTACAAAAGCGATTCATATGTTTTACCTTTTCGAGCTTAAAAAAAAAAAAAAAAAAAGCCCCCCTCCTCTGAAATGGGTAACGATCCGCCACAGCTCTATGTATATGTATTTTCCCGATTTGAACTGGCACTATTTTTTTCGGGCCCCACCACTGAAGCTGGTCACGAGCCGCCACTGGCTGTTATAGAAAGTGGACAGATTCTATTAACGGAAGGGAAGGATAGACTTGCAATACCATTAAAACTATTAGAAAAAAATGAAAAAGCTCAAGAAAAAATTCATAAAAATAAAAAAAAAAGAATAAATAGAAAACTAGATAACTTATGATACTTAATTTGTAATCTCATTATTAATTTCTCATAATCTTAATTTTTAACTTCCCATAATTCTTAATTTCTCTCAACAGTCATTAAATATTTTTTGTTTACATTTACTTTGTATATTGTGTTCAAGTATTATAGATGAATATGTAAATATTAGATGAGGTTAAATTACTGATACAAAAGCATATGCTATTAAAAGTACACACATTTAATTATTCTAACCATCAAATTTATTTTGTTTTCGATACTGCTTACCAATTACGTGTTGTTGTATAAGAGGTATAATATTTCGGTTTTCAAAAATCTCCATTTAGTACCACTTGTGATTTGTAATAGAACCAAAGAATGAGATAGAAGCTTTTGTTTTAAAATTTAGTTTTCATTTTATTTGTGCTCTCTTTTTCGAGAGGAAGATTCCCTAAATAATTCTGAAAAAGAAAAAAAAAGGGACAGGGATTGGCAACCTGTGGCTCGCAAGCCGCATACAAATCATACTCACGGTTGGTTCTTGAGTAGGAAAAAAATGACTTAACCACAGAAAGGTTGCTGACTCCTGATATGTATTGTTTTTACCAAGTTGCTGATAGCATAGCCTGTATACACCCTTTTTTTTTCCACAGCTTTCCTAAAGTGCTTTCAAATAGTGTTTTGCTTTTAGCAAATGGTGTTTGCTCGCAAACTTTGCTTTTCTTGTATGCATTTATTGTGTTCCTTAATCTTCAATTTTATGCTCCAAAATCATGTTAATTCTGATCTCGAATCTTAGTTTTCCTCTCGGAAACTATTTTTTTGTGCTCCCGAGGTGCTCCCAAATGGAATTTTTCTGCTCCCAAATAGAATTTTTCTGCTCCCAAATGGAATTTTTCTGCTCCTGAGGTGCTCCCAAATGAAATTTTTTCTGCTCCCGGGGTGCTCCCAAATCGAGTGTTAGAGTTAACATCCCTGTTAAATATAAAAAGGGGGTGGTGCTGTTGAAAGATTTCCCATTGTGAAATGCATCTATGGTCAGGAAATTTTTTCCAGTAGCTCCCAAACTCTAGAATAAGTCAGAAGGTTGACTTTCTGAAATTTAGTAGACACTCTGCAAAAGTTTCAATAATTGTTTCATATTAACATTTGATGAGTTTTCCATGTGGTGAATTTCTTTATACAAGTTTTTATTTATCTACAGGGTCAACGAGATAATCTAAAATCTTATATTTCAAAGGAATGTTTTGCTTTTGTGTGTTTATTGAGTTTCAGCAGTGTGATATAAGCATATTTACTGAAATTGATCTAAATTTCCATTAATCTACAGTACACAAGGAATTTCATAATAATAAAATAGAGATGAAAGCTTGAACTATTTGAAAATCGTCTGTTTGTATATAAAAATAATGTAAACCATATGGTGCATTACTGTAAAGAAATATATTGTATTATAAATAGAAAATTTAGAAATAAACCATAGTTGCTACATTAAAATGCTAATTATCTTAGTTATTATTTTACTATAATGACTGGTACACCTTTTTATTTATTTATTTATTTATTTATTTATTTTTTTTACAATCTTAGCATTACTCACGACTTATTTTTCAGAAAGTTTTACACTGTAATTTGTATTTATATATTTAATGTGAGTGTGTGTGTGCCCTTTAAAATAATTATCCCTTTTTTCATGCACACTTTTTTCATGCAATATATTTGCAATCAAATATATAGATACATAATAATTAATTTGTATGCTAAATTAATTTAAAATACAGTCATCTCATGCTTTTAAAAATAAAATAAGAAAAAAAAAAGCTTCTGAATAAAAAAAAAATTCATTTGCTTAACATTTCAGTGAAATTTAGCTATTTTGACACAAATCTTTATTTATTTATTTTAAAGAATATTAGTTTTCATTTATGTAGTCTTTATTTTGAAAATATATTTTAATTTTCAGATAACTTACGAGTAATAAGAAAAAGTTCTAAATATTGTCTTTGTAAATTAGGTTATTAATATATCTTTCTATTTTTTATTGACAAGAAAATTTAACGGATTTTGTGTTTCAAAATACCACATAAAAATTATTCTTTCTCTTTCTGAAACTTTACCATGAAAGGGGATAACCAGGGAAACACCGATTTAAATGAAATTTTGAGGAAATGTAGCTCATAGGGTACACAATCACTGATGCAGAATGTAGCATGACCCAATTTAGAGACATTCTCAAGAAATCACATTCTAATCATTTGAAAATTAGCATATGCAATTAAAGTACTGTTTTGAATGACAAAAGTTCAAGCAATCATAATGTGATTAATAACAGCATCAAGTTAGTAAACCAGAGATTGTGTCTCTTTAAAAAGCAATAATTTTTCTTTCTTTCTTTCATTTAATGGTGCATTTAATTAAATAATAGAATCAAATTAATTTTAACATTGTGGTTAGCATTATTGAATTGATTTCATATCAGTCAGAAAATTTTGCAATTTATTGTTTGCAAATATAATTCTCAAGTGAGCAATTTAATTTTTGAGAGTGCTGCATCAATGAATACATGCATAGTGCATGCAAACATATATTTTATTCCATGGATGGATGTATTTCTTTTAAAAGTTTTTGCCCACGTTTTGAAGGCTTTAAAATGAAAGCTTTAGAATTGGCTCTCCTGAGATTTTGATTTTTTTACTAAACAAAATGCTAATAAGTTTTTTTTTTTTTTAAATTCTTCTTTTCCATTATTTTTGAATCCCCCCCCCCCCCTCAGTTCAGACTTGTCTGCTAGAGCCTTTTCTTGCAAATTCCATATTGTGATTTAATATGACTTTTTTTGGGTCTCTTGTAAACAATGATTAATCATGAATTAACAAAAGCATATTTTTAAAATATGGTACCCCTGTTTCTATGTCTTTTCCCAATTTATCTAAATTATACACATTTAAAGTTGCTAACACCCTCTTCTTTATCATAACCTTAAACTCCATTTAGGTTATCTAGCAATATTTGCCATTTTTAATTTCCTTGCATGATGTAAAAGGAAGTATAGTAATGGCAAAAAATTTCGGTATGCAGATTTTGAGGGAAAAATCAATTTTGACTATCTCTAAATTTAACTTGAAGAGTTTTTGCGAGACGTCTCAAATATAATGTATTTTCCTATAAATGCATGAACAATCCACCTTGACTAACAAGAGTGCAGCCGGGGGTGGCTGATGGGGTTGCAGCCACCCCCGAAATGAGTTGACGTAGGATATAAAGAAAATTACGTATTTGTGGATAAATTTGAAAGTTCCCCATGGTACATCTGAAAGTTCTCCTTGAGAAATTTGAGATTCAGCTACGGACCTAGGCAAAATTAAAAAATCTCACACTTTTCTAAATGTTTTTCCTTTTTCTTTAATCTTTTAGGCAAAATAAAGAGGTTGCATTTTCCTCTACCCCCAAAGAAAGAAGATATATTGATTTTTATAAGTTATATTGCATTCTAGATTTTGAGTTCTCTGCCACCCCTGCTAAAAATTCCTGGCTATGCTATTGTTGTATGTATAACATGCATATCTCAAAATCTATTGGTCGTAGAATTTTGAAATTATATATTTAGGATTGTTGCAACATCTAGTTATACAACTCTCTTTTAGGTACCATTCTACTGGATAGTTCATTTATAGGGTCACCCAAAAGAATTTCAATACATTAAGGTCTATGGACATCTTCAATTTTTATGTCTATATTTAATAATTATTTGGGCCATGCGCAAAATCTTACCAGCTGCTATCAACGTTGATGACTTTTTCTGAAATATGGCCAAATATGGTGCCAAAAATAATTATGTGTATGATATATAGTTCTAAATTTTTAATTATAGAATTTTGAGATTTGTATTTAGATCTGTAGTAACTGGTAATTCTCCCTTTCTCTTTTTTTCATTGCAATTGATTCGATAATTTATGTACAGGGTCACCCAAAAGACTTTCAATACATTAAGGTCTATGGATACCTTTGATTCATTAGAAGCCTGTGGTCAATCACTATTTCAGTTGTACCCCAAATCTCACAAACTGTCGCAAGTTTGGGGGCTTTTTTGCAAAATATAGCCAAATTAAGTGCCAAAAGCAAGTTTTTAAAACTGAACCGAGCTTGATGATATCTCATATATTTGGCTAGAAATCACTAAACCTTAGTATTGTTGCAGTATTTTATCTCTTTCAAATAAAATAAGTTTAGATGAAGTGCACCGAAAATATTTTTGATTTAATAGACGTGCAAGGAAGTCATGTGGTGTCCACATCAGATTTTTTCAAAATGTGATGAAAACAGATCTTTTTAAAAACAAAATTCAAATATCTATATTTAAAAAAATCCAAGAATAATTGAGGTTACATAAAAGAAAATAAAGATTTCATGAGAGTCTTAGGGAGCCATGCTAATCCTTTTAGGCACTAAATTGCATTATTTAGTAATAGAATATGTTTTCCTAAATTGTCAATCTCTTTCAAATGAAATGAGATAATGTGCAGCGAAAATATTTTATTTAATTGATGTACAAAGAAGTCATATTGTGACCTCCTTGTACATCTATTAAATCAACCTCAGATTTTTTAAATGTTCTATGGACTATAATTTACATTTTTGGCTCTTCGAATAGTTTGTATTCTTCATCAGACAGCTCAAATTAAGGACCACCTGAAAAGTGTCTTTTTTTCAAGGTCCTACAACTAGCTAACTCCATGTCAATAATAAACTTTGTCAACCAGCATTTCCATTAATAGTTTTTCAAACTACACAAATAAATCTCGTGATAATTGCTTATCCTCAGTGGCATTACTAAGATTTTTGTTTGTCAAACTTTCCACAAACATTAAAAAGGGATTAAGGTTTTTTTTTTTAATTTTTTTTTAGGTTATTTCCGAAATCTTGCCGATTTAATGACTATACATTGCTAAATTTAGCAAAGTATTTTAAAATCAGTGTGTTTTGTGTAATTTATCTTTCTTGTTTTCTTATAATAAACATTTGTGATATTGCTCTTAAACACTTAAATTTCTGAAGAAGATAAATAAGAGCAATTGTAGTACTTAAATATAAGTAACTGATATTTGATAATTGTTACGATTCTAAGATTTAGTTTTGTAAAAATGTGATTTTTGGTTTTCAGTTTGTTGCTTCATTGACTATTATATTTTTGAATTATAATCTAAGATTACATTCCTCAATTTCTTAAAAATTTGAAAGTCAAAATATAATAAGAAGAGGTGCTTATTTGTTTTTATAGTAACATTTAAGATTTACTCAGTTCAATATGAAAATATTGTTAAACTTATTAAAATATTAAGTTCCATCTCTGAATATTTTATTTCATTAAATGCCTTTAAATTATTTTTTAAAAATCTTTAATTCAACCCAAAGATACACTGTTTCAATTCACCTCAATGTCTGTTTCAACTCTTCTCAGTATGAGGGTAGTTGAAGCAAAATAACTTTTTATGTTCAAGTCAGTTTTTTACCCCAGAATCTATACTTAAAATTTCCTTGTGTCAATCATTTGAGAGAGTAAGAAATAGGCCATAAATTAGCTCTAAACGTGTATGGTTGGTATTTATAAATTTTTATGTATGAAGCAAAATGTCAAAATTGTTTCAACTCCCCTTGGTCTCCCCTACAGCCAGAAGTTTTAGTTAGCTTCATTTTTTATTATTCTGGGAAATTTAAAAAAAGTTTTAAAATTTGAATTTTTAAATTAATGAATTAATTTTTTTGTTTGTAAATTTTGTATGCTCTTAAGCATGGTTTGCCAACATTTTCATATCCTGAAATCTGTGTTATTGAACAGGTGTGTTTCAATTTTGGTGCTAACTCATTTTTATCCCAAACTAAAATTTAAGTCTTTTTTGAGTTCAAAAAATACAAAATTACTGTGAAAAAAGTTCATTTAAGATGTTTAATATTAAAAGTGTACATTATATATATAAAATAGGGCAGAGCATGAAACATAAATTTTCGATTTAGTTTTTGTCCTATTTCGGAAAATTTGTATCATAGTAGGTAGGTCACATGGGCAAAGTTTCGGGAAAAACTAAAAATATCTTCAGATTCCATTTCATCTATGAATTTTTGAAGGTTTTTACCATATGCAGTATGCTCACTAAAGTCCCTTGCAACTCTCTTAACCTCGGAATGGCCACTTCATATTTATAAAAGTGATGTCTAGGTATAATAAAGTAGCCATGAGCTACTCAGTGAAATGAACTACGGAGCCACCTGGTGGAAAACTGCAGAGTTAGCATTTCTATCTCTAATGGAATGAGATAGGGCAAAAAAGTGACAATGCTGTAGAGCACCATCAATTTAATTTGAGACACCTTCTAGACATTACTGAAAAGAATAGAACAGTTAAAACACGCATTTGTTTTTTTTTTTTGTGATTTCCTATACCTTTATGTGTGTCAACTACATTCGATGTGTCTGTTTCGGTAATCATACCCAAATCTTCCAAAACAGCACTTGCAATGATGGTTTCAGCCCAATCTAACTGCCGCTTAAACTACTGCTGGGTATTGGCTTGATTGTGCTGCCCGTTCTCTTCAGTTTGTGCCAACCTAGATGCAGAAAGCTTCAAGTAATCAATGTCATTATTGAAGTTACTTGGATCCATATCAGAATCTGGATCAAGGAAAGTGAGCAGATGGATAAGTAGTTATTTTAAGGCACATTGCCTCTAGAATTTTCTCCTTTCTGCCAGCTCAATTTCATAGCTTTTAAGTAAACTGCATTTATGGACATTGTCTAATGCCCGTTGGTCTATAAGAAAAGTTTTATTTATTTGAGGGATTTTTATAGACTTTAGAGAAGAACACTTGTCAAAAGAAACCCACTTACATACACTAAAAAAAGTATTTGAGCAATGGCTATATTTCATATTTTGGTTTTGTCAACAGCTAGTTAGTTTGGGGGAAAACACAACATTAGAAAGAAAATATGAGCAGTTATCATCATATATAACATGATTTATGGAGAACTGTATTTAAAATATGAAACTGACATAGTAAATTTGACTTTGCTCGGATACTATTTTGAGAAGTTGTGCATATAGAAATGTCTAATATTTTCTGTGAGTCTTTCTAAAAGGTTTTGACCTTCGTTTCGATTGTTGTTGACAGTATTTTCATGCCAAAATAATTTTTTACATATTTGTACTTTTCATTGTATATGCGGGTCATCTGCGCTGTTCGTTTGCATGAAATAAAAGGAATAGAAGCTCTGAAGCTGAAAGAATTTCTTCAATTCTTTCTACTACTTTATCCATGATTTATGCTACACTTGAATTAATGTTTTTTAATTTCCCTTTATTATAATTTAGCAACCACAAATATTTCAACTCATCTGCATTGGCAAAATCTGGCAACTTAACCCCTTCAGAGTGCCAGACACTTGACAAAATACATTGCTCTTAGCAGTAGCTTTAACTGGAGTTTCAGATCAGCTGGAGCCATCATTACAAGTCCTGTTTTGGAAGATTTGGGTATGAATACTGAAACAGACACATTTAATGTACTTGACTGATATAAGGTATAGGATATCTCTAAACAAATGTGAGTTTTAACCATTCTATTCTTCTCAATAATGTCCAGAAGGTGTCTCTTCGTACTAAATCAAGGGTACTCTGCAGCATTGTAAGTCACTTTTTTTGCCTGTCTCGTTCCGTTTTAGCGATAGAAATGCTAACTCCACAGTTTTTCACCAGGTGGTGCCATAGGGTGTTTCATTGAGTAGCGCATGGCTACTTTAGATATCATATATGAATATAGCAGCATCCAATCTGAAGTTAAGAGGGCAGCAAGGGACTTAAGTGGGCATTCTGCATATGGTTAAAAACCTCATAAAATTCACAGACGAAATGGAAAGGGATGATATTTTTTGACTTTCCTAAAACTTTGCACAGGTGACCTATCCACCATTACACAACTTATCAGCACTAGGACAAAAATTAATTTTTTGTGCTCTGCCCTAATATAGAAGGTGTCCCAAAAAGGTAGTAACGGGCTTTAATTTTTTATCTATTAGAGGTAAGTGGGAAGTGTGAACTAAAAGAATGTTCAAAATAAGGTTGGAAATAAGACTCCGTTAAGAAAAAATTCCTGTCGCTAAATTTAAAAAAATTACACTTTTTAAATTTGTATACAACTCCTGTACAAAACAGTTCCCATTTAGTAAAATATGCCGCATAAACTCATGATGTGAAGCACAAAATTTGAGAATTATACCTTAAAAAGTGTTAGAGAATGAAGATAAATATAACTTAAACCACTTTTCCATGGCTCCTGAAGAAAAAAATCATGTCGAATGATCGCATTTCAGGGATCGTAGAGAAATTAAGAAAGAAAATCTTTTTTTCCTCTCTAGCAATAAGCATTTACATTCAAAATCATGTATAGTCCCCAAGCATCTTTCGATGTTGTATGATGAAAGGCACAAATTTGGTACATCACCTTATTAGCTTATAGGGAGCATTTTACTAATTGGAAATGCTTTTGTATGGGGGGGTCATATAAAAATTTAAAAAGTGTAACTTTTTATAAATGAAGGAGAGGAATTTTATATATATATATATATATATATATATATATATATATATATATATATATATATATATAGATAGATAGATAGATAGATATATACACACACACATGGGGTGATCAAATGAAAAGGTACGAAATGACACGGTGGGTACAAAATATAGACTTTATTCAAAGTATACACCATCCCAGACAACACATCAAACTTGCAGCAAGCTTGATTTATCAAGTCAATAAACTTGAATTAAGCTTGAAAATTTCAAGCATGTAAGCTTAATGCAAGCTTGAATCAAGTGTTCTAGTTTACACTTGCCCAGCTTGCATTAAGCTTGGCATAACAAGCTTAATTTCAAGCTTAAAAAATTTCCTAAATACACGGGGTGCCGAACTCGCCCCACATATTTTATTTTTCCATGCATTTTCCCCTCTACACTGAAATTTCAAGTTATCTTAATCTGTTATCATCAAACGTCCGGGGCTAAGATCGAACATGGTATCTTTGGGTTGGGAGGCCCGCGTCATAACCACTCGGCCAACCTGAGTTGGGCTGATATGACTAAAGTTTGATGTGACTGTTCACTCCATTTTCTGGCGAGATCTAGTGGCTGATATGTTGATCTGTTCCATTTATTTTTCCATTGGATGCATCAAAATTAAAATAATATTACGTGTGATTTAGAGACTCTACTAATAGGGAAATAAACATAATATAAACTTAAACAGAAGCACCCGTTTTAAAACTTTCAATATCGCAACACTCATGTTGTGTCGAATGAGACAAATGACTACTCAAATCGAGACAAATGACTGATTTTGAAATCAATTTCGTAATATAATTGTATTTTATTTTGAAGAATTTCTATATTTGGAAATATAGAATCGTTTTTTTTTTTTTTTTTTTTTTTTTAATTCTATGGTAAAGTACATTTATGGCTGATGATAAATTATTTTGTGGCAGCCAGAGCCTGATCATAAGTGGTCGGGGCCCCGGGGCAAGAGGTTATTTTGGGGCCCCCATACTACTATCGCAAGCATTTTAACTTATTTTTGTTTGCTGTTGCATTTTCCTGACATAAAAATAAAACATTTTTAAACAATACTAAAATTGAATTAAAAATTACCTATTTATTTATACTTATTTAGAACAAGACTATGTATTTAAAAGTGATTTTAATATTTTTTTTAGTCCGTTTGTATTATTAGCCCATGGGTGCGCAAATTCCAGGAATGGCAATTACGAGGCATGGGAGCAAAGTTTCTCACCCCAAAAAATTTTCTTGATACACCAAAAAGTTCGAAATTTTCTTTACTTCATCACGAAATAAAAAATGTTAACTAATGGATATTTTGTGATAAGCATATATATATGGCCATACCATACGTTTTCAAAAACTCCTAACTTCTTGTTTATTGATCTATGAGTCTTAACTAACTAAATTGTGTTAATTATATTAAAATTTATTTTAGGGCTAATTAATTAGTTAATGGAATTACTAATGTTAATTAGATGTAAATAAAACTAAAACTCCCCTCGTGTTACGATCTAAGTCAAAATGTTTGCTGCTTCATAACAGTGGAGTTTGGTCTTAGAAGGGCGATTTTTTTTTTTTTTTTCCATGAAATTGTATGAAGAAAATTTTCCTAAATATAACTGATAGGACCGGGGAACTGTATAAAATTTAAGTTATCTAATTTTTATAGGAATTGATTTATTGACTTTGACTGTTTCTGATATAATAGATTATACAATTTAGAGCATTTTTGTAATTGGAACTTTGTGTCTCTGACTAAGTGCCCTAATGGTGCCCAATGGCTATTTCCTGAACCGTTATAGTATAACGGTTTAGGAAATAGCCATTGGGCATCATTAGCATTTGACACCTGTATATATATTATAAAAAAGCATGCATATGGTATGATATGGCAGGCAGATGCATCTAGTAAGTTAATTATCCTTGGAACTAACAAACAGAGCTCTCTTCTTTTATGCACCAAATGATGAAATAATTTTTTTAAAACTTTGTGTGCTTAATTTAAAATTATCAAAAATGGAGCTAATTCTTTTTCACTTCAAGCCCTTCAGTTATGAAAAGATTGTGCAGATTTTTCTTTATTATTTTTATTGCTATTTGTGCAATATGTTTATTAAGTTTTTTTGTGCAATATGTTTTAATTTGTGCAATATGTTTATTATATGTTTGCAACATAAATTTTTGGGGGTTGATTTATTGAAGATCAAAAATGAAAAGTACATGTATGAACTGCTGCACAAGAATTTTTGTGGAAAATAATGGAATAGTGTGTACAGTTTTAGAAAAACATCTTGATGTATAGAAAAAAAAATCTATAACTTAAAATCATATTTACAACTAAACTTCATATCATCAAATTAAGCTTTATATATTTTGCTGTCTCATTTAGTAAGAATTAAGTCAGACTTTTATCTGAAGAAAATACCACATTCAGCTCATCAGAGCATGTAATTTGATAGTAAATTGTGCACTCTGTGTATCTTATATGTATTAGAGTATTTAATGCATAGTAATTACAAATCACACTAAAAAAAAAATTTTGCAGTATTTGTATCATGCTCAGTTAAATCTCTTTCAGTTTAAAAAAGTGACTAAACTGTTTTGTGTTTTCAAATTTTTTAGTATCTGATTGGTGGTTATTATATTGTTCTGGTTACATTCCTAGTAAACTTTTACAATTCATATTCTTCTGCTGTTGGTGTTTTGTGGACAAACTGGGATATCTCTGGTACTTCCTCTTATGGTCTATTTTCTTGGATGAATAACTGGTTTTGTTTATTTTTATAGTAACTATATTTCTAGTCTGATAATATATGTCTTTAAATAAAAAATTGATTTTCGAGTATGTTTTATTTTAAACTTACAACCACTTTTAAAGTAAAATTTATAAATTTTTCTGCTTTAAATTTATTTAAATTAATATAGTTAGGGAGCATGAGTTAGTAGCATGCTTTTGCTTTTTAAAATATACATTTTATATATTATAATTTTTTAGTTATGTGAATTTATATTTTGTTATCTTAATTTGAAAAGTAAGGTATAGTCAAAAAGCTTCCAGAACTTTATATCTATCCAATCTATTTTATAAATGTGTTCTTATTAAAAGGAAATAAATTTGGAGATGATTCTATTAGATAAATACTGCATGTCCTATTTTGTTATTTGAGTTTTCTTAATATTACATTAGTTGTTTTATAAAAAAATTTTTTGGTGCATTTGCATTATCATAAATATGTCAGTATACAGACGAGTAAGAAATGTGACAGTTTTGCACTAGTTGCTCTAAGAGGTTCTAAATATCTAGTATCAGTTATTATATGCTGCTTGTTAATAATCATGTTTAGGCAAAGTTTATATTTTCATTCTTGTCCACCCCATTGGCTATACAATAAATTTTGAAAAGGATATTAGTTCCAGCATTCACATAGTATGATGAAAATTTTCTGAGGGCTCATATTAAAATCAAGAATAGAAAAGGGAAGTTTTCTTAGATTTAAAAACAAGTGCTTTAACTAAAAAGATTTTGTTATCAAGATGGGGGGGAGAAGCCCCCCACACACACACACACCACAGCATAATTACATTATACACTACATTGTGTTTATTCATTTAAATGAGTCACACATCTTTTTTTCCCCCACAGAATGAGAAACACACACATACATAAAAAAAGTAAGAAAATCTGAAATACTTTTAGATTTTAAATACACACTAAAGTGCTATATATTAAAAGCATATCATTATCCATGCGTCTTCCATATTTTCTTTCCTTATTTTATTAAGTTGGAAAGGGAATCATTATTCATGAGTGTGCCATATTTTTTTCTCCCTTGTTCCATAAAACACATCTTTGGAATCGAAATCTATCTTAAAATCGCCTACTAAACCTGTTTTGCAATCTTTGCCAAGCATATTCCAACTATACTTCCTCATTTTAAATACTATTTGGAATCTGCATCATTATCCATGAGTATGCTGTGTTTTCTTTCTTGGGTTGATTTCTAGTTTAACGTCCCGACTCTCACCAAGGTGGTGATAGTTAAACATATGCAGTTACCACAACAATTTTTTGTATTTACGTGACAACCGTAGTTTAGAATTAAAATGTTGATATGAAACAGCATGTAAGTACAGCATTCTATTATTTATTTATTTATTTTGGATTGCCAATTAATGCAGTTATAATAATTAAATGTCTTCAAATTCCTTAACTGGTGCACTTACTGCTGATTTGTTGACTTCAGTTGGTTGATTCCTACTTTAACTCCTCCCCACGCACACACACACTCTAGCAAAGTCGGTGATAACTATACATATTCAGTTTCCACGACGACTTTTTGCATTTATGTGGCAATCATAATATAAAAATGGTGGTTTGGAACAACATGTAAGTTCAGCATTACTTATGTGTTTAGTTATTTATTTGGGTTGTAGTTAATGTAGTTTTAATAATTATGAGTCTTCAAATTCCTTAACTGGTGCATTTATCGCCAGTATGTTTGTTCACTTTCATTTTCACCTTGTTCATTTGGGAGTGTATAAACTTATGCATAACTCCTAGAGACCCATGACTGCAAAGCTCGCCAAAATGTGGAGATTTTTAGGTTGGCGAGAGTGGGGGATGTTAAAATAGGAATCGACTCTTTCTTGTTCCATAGAACACATCTTTGGAATCAAAATCTATCTTAAAATCTCCTACTGAAACTGTTTTACAACCTTCACTTAGCATATTCCAACTATACTTCACCATTTTAAATGCTGTGTGGAATGGGCATCATCAGTGGCGGCCCGTGGTCAAAACTGTTAGTGCAGCCGGAAGCATATGAGCCCCCCCCCCTTTCCTCTGGACAGGATTGGAAAATCTTTGTTACTGAATTCGAAAGCTGGCGGATTAAGCCCTCACCGAGGAAAAAAAAAAAAAGAAATTACATAAAAAATGTAAGAGATCCTATTTTACTTCCATAAAATGGACATAAATTTCAACCAGCCGCTCTTATCCTCAAAATTGCATTAATCCGTGTCTGATTCGAAGTTTCCTTAGAATTTTCTTTTGTAACGATAACTTGAGACGAAAAGAAAAATAAAAGAAAACTTACTTATTTTTTATAAGTCAAATCAATCCTCCTTTCTTTTAAACTTGCGAATCGGTCAGTGATGCTCTCATAAAAAGGCGTTGTTTTAATTCAGATATCCATAATTTTAAAAGCTCTTTAAAATTTCCCATGTTTAAAGAATTTTCTCGCTCGCCATGTCCTCTAAATGCCAGTTCTTGCTTACTTAAAAACAATACTGCTTTGATGGGTAATTGTCCATTCATAAGCGTCTATTCAGGCTTACCTTCTTGATAAATTCAGCAATATAAAGTCGAGAGTTTTCCAAACATATATTCTCCTTACCCACTCCCTCACTTCTCGTCAGAGCCAATCAGTTAGTCGAGTTCTCAAGTTCAGCCGCCGTTAAAAAATCTTCCATCGGCTGTATCAGCTGCATACTCCCTATGCCGGAGAGACTGCTTACGTAGCCATTGTCATGGCAACGGTGCTGCCAATATTCTTTTCAGCACTCTGGGCTGAACCAAAGATTTTCCCAATTGAATTGCGGGAAGATTAAAGTGCTTTTTTTCTGAATGAGCGATCCGGCCACAATAAGTTTTTTTTTTGTTTGGTTTTTTTCGGAGATTTTTTTAATTTACTGTAGGAATTCCACAATTCTAATCTGAATTTAGGAAAATTAGTAGAATAAATTATTTTAAAGTATGTGCTGATAATTTCAAGTGCAGCCCGGCTGTACTTGCTGTATCCCACGAGCCACCACTGGGCATCATAATTCGTGAGTGTGCCATATTTGTCTTTTTTGTTTCATAAAACACACATTTGGAATTGCAATGTATATTAAAATCATCTTCTAACACTATTTTACAATCTTAACCAAGCATATTATAACTATACTTTTCTAGTTTCTTGCCAAATTCGGAATATATCGCCAAACTTGGTTCGGTTTTGAAGTTATTTTATGGGAGCAACATGCTTGGTTGTGTTTATCTGTGGCAATCAATTATTAAAAATGGCAAACCTTGTGTGACTTTCAAGATTTTAATCTGGCAAACGCATTAGAAAAGATCTTCACTGTGACAGTTCATGTCTACAAATCATGTCTGTCTATAAAGTCACATAGACAAAAATCTGGGCTTGAACTAAATAGCATCCTAGTGGTAAAAAAAAAAAAAAAAAAAAAAATCATGAATAAGGCCTCAATTATGCAAATCAGTAGGATTCTAAATTAAACAAAAACTTTGTGTAAAAAACACACATAAAATTATACTTATAACAAGATATGACCGTTTTGACCAAAAATGTATTCAGTCTTCATTAGTGTTAACCCTTCGTCTCACTAAACAGTGGGAACTGAAAAAGATAAACACAAACAAGCATGTTGCCATTAAGAAAAGGAAAAAACGAGATTAAAGGAAGGGGAAAAACAGGGTGGGATGTAAAAGAAAGTAGAAAAGAATAACTATGGACAAACAAAAAAAGCATAAATAATAATTAAAAAAAAAAAAGAATAGATGAACAGAAACATGCACACACACACAGAAATAGAAAACAGAACAAACAGAAGAACAAAAAGCAAAAATAATATAAAAACACAAGTAATTGTATAATTAATTATTTTTTTAACACATACAGGACGACACATTTTTAAAAAATAATTATAAAAAGATTACAATAAGGGTAAAGGAAAGACAGAAAAAGCAGACACAAAAACAAAACTAAATAAAAAGAAAGAATGAAAAATAAAATTATTAATAAAAAAAGACGATAAATATAGATAAAACTATCAGCAGAAGAAAGGACGAAAAGGGGGAGGGGTAAAGGACGAAAAGGGGGGGGGTAGAGGAAGAAAGTAAATAGAACCTTACAACAACAACGTCCAAGGGGAATGAACAAAAGAAATGGAAAAACCATTGTTCACAAGACGTTCCAAGTGTTGGTTAATGGAAAAACCTTCCAAAAAATCAAGATGGGACAAAGACTGAGGAGTGCACAAGATATTAGCATTAGAAAACTGAAAATGATGATTAGAATTCCAACAGTGCGAGTCAATAGAAGATTTGGAAAGCTCATGCTTAGAAACATATCTCTCATGCTCTTTGAGCCTAAATTTGAGAGGCTTCCTCTTCTGGTCTGACCAATATAGCCCAAATCACAAGATCCCCTAGGAATATAATAAACACCCCCGACGGTTCTCGGTAGCAATAGGATCTTTAAGGGAAGAAAATTTAAGTGTATTCACAAGTTTGAAAATGACTTCGAGATTGAAAAATTTGAGAAGTTTTGAAATTTTGTAGCATAAAGGTTAAAAGAAAAGTGGTACAATTAATTGATTATGAAAATTGATAGTAGTAGAAGAAGCATTAGGC
The DNA here is from genome assembly GCA_038373885.1 of Cheiracanthium punctorium. NCBI lineage: Eukaryota > Metazoa > Arthropoda > Arachnida > Araneae > Cheiracanthiidae > Cheiracanthium > Cheiracanthium punctorium. Next base: position 560,035 of record JAWZYV010001112.1, read on the forward strand.
TTATTAAATTTAGAAAGAGCTTTATCAATAATAGAGGGGCTAAAATGACGAGAGACAGGTAAGGATTTTCAGTAATTTACTTAAGATCACATCAGCTGTTTCGGAACATTAAGTGAACAAAAGTTGGAAAATTTAGTTATATTGCTTCGTGCCAACTTCGGATACCCTCAGCAATTAAACTATGAATAGTTACATACATATATATTTTTTTGTTTTTAACCAAGATCATGTGCTTAATTATTAATTTTTATTTTAATATTTTAAGCCCATTTACATCATTAGCATACATATGTGCTTAGATTAATCAATAAACATCAAAAACATTCTGATTCATTAGACATTTGATATATCAGATTTTATTTTGAATAATGTTTTTTTAAGAAACAGGAACAAATTATTTCTGAAATATAGGTTAACATAAATTTTGGAGGCACATTTACTGATTTTATCAATGGGTTCTAAAAGCCATTATCATTGACTTTGAAAAATGGAAAATGAATACAGTAGAAAATGAGTTAATATTATTTTTTGTGTAATAAATGCAAGAACTATACCACAAGATTTTTTTTTCAGTTTATGCATTGCTCTAGTGGTAGTTGCAATGTTAACTACAACTTTGAACTTCACTATCTGTAACCTATCAAATCAAATAACTCTAGAGTTGGAAATTTTTTATTATACCTTACTGCTCCTGATTTTTAATTTTCTTGATTCCAAATAGCAATATCTTTAAAATAATGCTTAGAACTTAGTCACAGTAGGAGCATATCTTTTGTACTATCAATTTTTGCTTTCAGTAGTGTTGCTATTTTTGATGTGAAAGTCTTTTGTTTGAAAATACTCTTTTCTTCAAATAGATTTTGATTTTTAAGAATTTCTCTTACTGATAATTATTTCATTCTTTAGAATTTATTTCTGTAGAATATTCATTTTCAAAAACTGTCTGAATTTATTTCTCATATTTAAAAGCATGTTTCTACATAGTACAATTAATGAAAGTATTAAATTAGAAATATTTCTAGACATTTGTCTGCTTCTAAAAGTGAAATATAGCAGTAATTTACTGTATGCTTGTAGGTAACTGGTGTTGATCTTTATTTTCTTTTTTCTAATTTTTTAACTATATTTAAATTCTTCATTTCATCAGCTATATTGAGTTTGTTCATAAATCTTGTTACATCAAAAATGTTGTTGTCATGTTGTAAACTTCTGTAGAGAATTCATAAGTATATGCACTTACTAACTGTGATAACAAAATGTTAATGAATATTTGAATATAGCTTTTCTATTTACTAAAAAATAAATATTGTATTGTATTACTATTGTTTAAATTCTGAATACTTGTTTATGTATTAAAATAAAAGTAAAGTTTGTGCATAACACACATTAATTAATAAAGTAGCACAATGTGTACATTTTTGTTGTTGTTTTCTTGTACATAAGTTCCACTCTTCTTCAGTTACAAAAACAGGGTGTCTACTGGTCATGAAAATCATGAAAGTCATGATTTCAGAATTCAGATTCTGGTCATAAAAGTCACAAGTATTGCCTTTCAGTCACGAATTTTTTTTGTTTTTGAAAAAAAAAAAAAAAAAAAAAATCCCCTCCCCAGGTCATTTGATATCAAGTGGACTCATGGAAACAGTTATGACGTCACTGGAAAATTGTACGTCTTTGTCATAACCATTAGCAGGATGATCGTGAATACGACAGAACTTATTGTATCTTGTTTTTCTTGTTATTGTGTTATGATGTCTGTGTAGGTTGCACTTTGGTCATTACTCCACCAGAACATTTTCTCATCACATCGCAGTTTTTTTTTTTTTCTTTCCCAGTGGTGATTTTCAAGTAAGTATTTCTTATATTTTTAGCTAATTCTAGTTTAGATTAAATGATGGAACTGTTCTTATCCCTGATGAATTAATTTCAATGACGAGGGATAACAATGATTTTAATTTGAAGAGGAAAGCAGGGCCTTATTTCTAACTGGGATGAGTAGGCTGCAGACTGGGGCGGTATTTTGTTTTTTTCTTTTTCAGATCCCAAGCTAAGTGCAGTTGATGCAGACCTTTTTTTTTCTTTTGTCCATAATGAAATAAATGTTATCATTGCTATATGTATTTGTTAATTATACGAAATTCTACATTACAGTGACATATGCAACAATAATTCTTACAGTTAATTAAGGTAATGAAATTTGTTGACACAAGGTCATGAAATTCAGCTTATGAAACCTGGTAAACACCCTGAAAAAAATTCCAACCTCTTCACATGCAGGAGAACTAAAAGTTCACAACACACAATGTATTCCAAAAAAGAAGTTGCCCTTCAGAAGAAAGGAAATGTAAGAAAACCAGAGAGAAGGTGAGGAGTAAAGAAGAAATTATCAAAAAGACGATATGTTAAAAAATAAAATAAATATACATAAAAATATTGAGAAGAAAATAAAAAAGAAACAATGACATAAGCAATAGTTTTTTATCATAAACAAAGCAACTCTAGTTTTTTTCTATTACATGCATATTTAATATGTACAGTGACCTCTCAGTCTCTCTTTTATATGCTAATTTTGAAAGGTTTCACTACTAGGAATAGGAAAATAATGATATAGGTCTCTCACTTGTAAGTTCACTTTGAATTGTCTCTCTGTTATACGTAAAAATAAACAGCGCAATTCACAAATCCTATCACACAGATGTTTGTTTTTCCACTGCCAACCTCAAAGATACGGTGTTAAAAAATAGGATCGTTGATGAAAATGTACTAACTGTATAAACTAAGACGTTGATAAATACATTGAAACTATTTTTGATGAGTTATGGGTGAAGATCATGATAAATAAGATGATAATGCTGCAACTGGTATTTCTGTCCCATCTTATGCTACTGCTTTAGGAGCCCTAGAAAAATTGAGATGTTATCGATAAAATTATGACTTAATTCAAATACAATAGCATATTATATATAATGAGTTAGAAAAGATTGCATTACAAACGCTGCCTAAACAAAAATAAACTACAGTATTGATGGCATTTTGATAAAGGAATGTTAGTGCAATTAAAGCTTCCCCTTTGCAAAATGAAATTATATGTACATTCTATTTTTGAAATAAAAGTGAAACTAAATTATATAGTTAAATATTTTGTCTCTCATAATTTAGAAGAAGAGTTAGAAAATAAGACCCATTCAGTTATACGTGATTTTAAATCGGTCCCTTAAAACGTGTATAAGTGAGAGGCCACTGTATATGGAAACAGATACAGTAAGCCCAGTCACAGATAAAAAGGTTATGGTGTAATCTTCTTTTGCTTCTATATTATGCAATATTTATATGCACTATCTTGAGAAAAAGTTCAAGGCCTGCAATTCTTGTACTGAATTAGATACATTGACAATGTTTTTATTTTTGTGAATTCTAATTGAGTTTTCTTCTAATTCGTTTTCTATTATTAATACTATTGATCCATGTAAGCCAGTTTTCAATTGAAGAGAAATGCTACAATTCTTCGATTCTAATAATGGTTTATCTTGTTTTGTATAACAATTTTATATTTGTTTACTTCCTCATGTTCTTCCTAATTGCCCTTACCTCAAAAATTTTCTACCTTTTACAGTTAATTTTCCATTTGTTCTGACTCATCTTCTTTTAATAACAAGATTAATTACTTATCCTAGAGTTCTTGGGTATCATTCATGCTTTTAACCCTTCTATTATTCCTAAGGCTCTTTTTAAATTGAACAAAGTTAATTATTTTGCTATTTCTGTAGTTCTTTTAGTAAATCACTTAATTGTACTATTTTTTCCTTTTCCCCTTTATGCTACCAAATTTCTAAGCTTCTCAAATATTTAAGTTTCAAAGTCATCTTTTATTCTCTCTATAACAGGGGTGCCATAGCATGGCTTGCAAGCTTCATTCAACTCTTGTAGGCTTGTGGCTTTGATGCAAATGTGTTTATAAAGTATGATAAACTAAAACATCTCAATTTCCAAAAGTAGCTAAAGAAACTAAACAATGGTTTGTTTCTTTAGCTACTTTTGGAAACTTTACAATTGATCTGTAAAAGTTTTAGAAAATTCACTGATTCTATTAAACAAAATTGTAAAACAAATCTTTAGAAGTTGACTTGCTTGTGGATATTTTGTGAATATTGTTCATCTTAGCTGTTAGCTGTTGTAAGCTTGGTTAGAGTACTTCTCATTAGCTGAAATAAATTCTGATCAGATTTAATTATCAAGATTCTCAACAGTTTCAAGTAACGAAAACTGAAATCAGTCAGCTGCACTCCCTCTGTAATTTTAGGATATTTTGTTCCGAAATCAATGTTTAAAACTCTGTAATTTTGATTTATTTGTTTCAGTCTTCAAGTATTTTTGAACAACAAAACAATGGATTGTGACATTGCTTTAAAAAAAAAAAAAAAAATGTGATGTGGACAACACATGACTTCCTTTCACACCTATCAAATCAAAAATATTTTTGGTGCACTTCATCTAAACTTATTTTGTTTGAAAGAGATAAAATACTGAAGTAATAATTAGGTTTAGTGATTTCTAACCAAATATTTCTGATATCGTCAATCTGGGTTCAATTTGAAAGATTTGTTTTTGACACTGAATTTGGCAATATTTAGTTGCTAAAAGCCAACAAGCTTGAGATAGTTTGAGAGATTGTGGGGATAGCCAAAGTAGTAATTGACCACAGACTTTCATTGAATTGAATGCATCCATACACCTTAATGTATTTAAAGTCATTGGCTGACCCTGTAAATAAATTATCCACTCGACTGCAATCAAAAAGTGATGTACAGTTAGATGTTACAATAGTTCTAAATACAAAATTTCAACATTCTACAGTTAAGAGTTTCAGAGTTATGAGAAGTACAAAATTATTTTTGACGACAAATTTGGCGATATTTCGGCAAAATTTGCCAAGATCGATAACTAATGGCGAGATTTCAGCCATGGACCAAACAATGACTGACTACAGACGTAATATATTGAAGATGTCTGCAGATATTAATGTATTAAAGTTCTTTTGTGTGGTCCTGCAAATAAACTCTTCAGTACATTGGATATCGAGATGCACAACTAGATGTTATAGCAATCTTATATATCAAATTTTAACATTCTACCACTAATAGTTTTTGAGATATGAGAGTTAAATACACACGTACACCAAAAATTGCCAAGCTGGATAATCTTTGAGGGAGGAACATGACCATGGTCAGACCATTACCTAACAATATGGCAAGACGGTATTGTGTTTGAAATGGATGAATGTCCCTAAAACTGCCATTGACTGAAATGTGTTTGAGATTTTTTGAGTGTTCCTGTAGCAGAATTATAAATGATAAAGACACTATTTTCGAGCCTAATATCTCTAAAATATGCTTTAATGAATTTTTGCCCATAGAGCGTAATGTATTTAAAATCTTTCGGGTGGCCCTGTACATAAACTATCCAGTCGTTTGGGACCAAAAGGGGAGGTGCATAACTAGATGTTACAGCAATCTTAAATATAAAGTTTCAACATTCTACGACCAATAGTTTTTGAGATATGGGAGTTACATACATGGGTATGTACGTATGTACGTACAGATGGCATGGAAAAAGTGGTCAAAATAAACTCTTGGTTGGTCAAAATGGGTTGTACATGTATTTATATGAATGTGCAGGCTAGCATATGATGAGATACATTGAAAAAATTCTTGAAAGTAAATTTAAAGGTAGTCAAAATCGGTTTTTCGTCGAAATCTGGCTCCAAAATTTTTCACTATCACATTACATCCTTATACTGCGTACATGGAAGAAATAATAAAAAATTAATATTTTTGCCTAGACTGTAATTTTTGTGCCACTTTTTATAAATAAAAACATATTGAGTCCCCCTACCCCACTAATCATGTGTTATTTTCCTTTTTCTAAAAAAAGAAAATTCAGTTTTTGTAGTTTTAGAATATCCAAAATCCATCACTTATGGCTCTTAGACCAAGCAAGTTTGGCCACCCCTCCTCTTAAATTATCTTCTTGAAAGAATCACTATTTCTGAAAAGAACCTTTAGATTGTTTGCTATATTCCTTACTGATGTTGTACAATTTGGGCTACATTGGACCATTATAAAAAATCTCTCAAATTTAGGCCTAAAGAGCATAAGAAATATGTTCAAAAGCAGGAACTTTCCAAATCTTCTGCTGTCTCTCATTATCAAAATTCTAATCATTGGTTTAAATTTTCCGAAGCGAAAATGTATATTCTCCAGTCTTCATTATATTGTGACTTCCTTGGAGGTTTTTGTACAACTCAACTTACGAAGATTCTCGTGAGCATTGGTTCTTCCATTCTTTTCATTAATTCTGCTTAGAAACAGCTGTTGTTAAGTGTCTGTCTTCTTTCTTCCTCTAAAACCCTCTCTCCCCTTTAGTTGTGTGTGTATTCATGTGTATATATGTATATTTTTTCTTTTCTTTTTAACATCTTTCTTTAGTATGGTTCTTTCTTTCTTTAAAAAAAAAAAAAGTGTTGGTGTTATTAATATCTTAGTGTTTTTATTTTTGATACTTTTGTTCATTTATATTACATTATGTTTATTTATTTTTTAATTTACTGTTCTCATTTTGCTAATACCTTCTCCACTTTTATTCTCTCTGGTTTTCAAACATTTTCCTTCTGAATTGGAACTTTCTTTTAATCATGTATTGTGTTTATTTATTTATTTATTTATTTATTTTTTAGTTCTCACTCTCTTGCCTGTGTTAAGGTTGAAACTTTTTTGCAAATGAAGAAGAGTGAACTATTTGTACTTCCCCAAAATGTACAGATTATGCTATTTTTTTATTTTTATCAATGTGTGCTATATTCAAAGTTATTTAGTTTTATTTTGATATTAACACAAGATTTTTTAGTTTTTCATTACTGTTAGTGCATTGTTTGGAGGATATTTCTATAAACTACTAAATATTTGAATGTGGATGAACAAACAATCTAAAATCTGCAAATTTTTCAGCTATTGGAACTTATATTGATGATTAAGAGTCTACTGAGTATTTTTACAAATATATAAATTCATTTTCAATGTTATTTTCAATTGTTTCTTAATGCATTACTGTATATGAAATGTTCTATATTGTTGTCTGTTATTGTCTTAACCAACGTGAAGCAAGAATCATTAGATATACCTGCTCTGCCATGGTGTCCTGCATGAGCTTCTGTGACTCTTTTTGGTGTTGTGCTGTGCCTCAATATAAAAAATTCACCCAGAGGCTTCAGAATGGCAATACTTAAACATTATTCAGTGTCCATTTATTATTTCCCTACAGAAAGAGATGAAGAGGAAAAACCTCTGAAGGAGCGCTTGAAGGAACGCTGCTTGGCGAGTTGTTTGAAGTGTATAGACATCTTCTGTGTGTGGGACTGTTGCATATGCTGGGTCAGGTTTCAAGAGATTATCTCCCTAATAGTCTTCGATCCATTCATGGAGCTCTTCATCACCCTTTGTATTATAGTGAATACCCTCTTCATGGCAATGGACCATCACAACATGGATAAAGGCTTTGAGACATTCCTGAATTATGGAAATTATGTAAGTGGGGGCAATAGGAAATGCATCTCATCCTTTTTGCACCCTGGATATAATAATCTCAATCAACATTGTCCTAGCTCTATTATGTTCTGCCACTCTGTGTTTGGCTATGCAGCACATTTCTTTCTTTCTTTCTTTTCTTTTCTTTTGTTATTTGTGTTTCGCCAGCATTTGGTCCTAAGTTGTTTTATTTTTGTTTGGGAAATACATATTATTGAAAGTAGAAGGGAAGAATTTAAAAAACAAAAAAGTTTAGAGATATATGTTGCATTATATCCATATGTAAGATTTGACTGCTTCAAAGAAACCTGAAAAGCCCCAAGGAATTCAAAACTGAATCTTAAAATCCAAGGAAAATTGATTTCTTTTTAAAACTTGGATAATCTTGCTTTTAATTTGAAGAGTAATATCACCCAATTTTTCATTTTGCAAGAAGTGTAAACTTTAGGAATTTTGCTGCTGACAAGTAAGTATTGAAATATTCATTTATGTATTCAGATCAAAATTAAAAGATAGGGCTGTACAAAATTTTATTTAAATTCTAAGAAAACATGTAATAACTTAAAAGAATTTTGGGGGGGGGGGGGAAGCTGTTTAAGAAAAAAATACACACTTGAAATTTCTAGGCTTAACTACTACTAAAGAATATGTAAAGTTAGCAATAACTTTTTATATTAAAACAGTCAAAGTTTTACCTTAAATTACCAATCACTATCTTTAAGTTAGTTCTCATTAAACGTTTCATTTTTCTCTTTTAATTTTTTAAAATTAGACTGTAGTATTGTAATTAATTTAGAGAGTGTTCATTATAAGTAAGTGTGAAATAGTTACAGTAAATATTTTAAATAGTTTGAGCATCACTAATCTAGTTTATTATGCTCAATAATACATATACAGAAGAAAGTCTACAAATGAAATAATGTGTACGCTTCAGAAAATGCAGACTATTTTATACAAAGGTGATTTAGATAAAATGGATTTAATTTTAATTAATCAGTGATGGGCTTGTGTGTAAATAAGACTTAAATGGTATGTAATTGAATATATTAATGTAAAATTATTCGATCATTAACTGATCAAAATCTTAATATGATAGAATGTACTTCAAGATTTTTAAAAACGAAATTCAAGGGAATTATTTCCAATAGTTCTAATATTTTTTCATCATTTACTAGTTTAAAGAATATCAAAATTGCTAATTTTACTTTGTAGGCTCAATTATGATTTTTTTTTTTCACCTTTCCAAGTAAACATTAAGAATTATTTAAGTTTGGTGTACTAAAACCTGTTCTTTTGTTACTTGTTGTGAGATTTTTTAGTGTTTTTCACTATTGCTTCTGATATCTTTTAACACTTTATAGTTGTTTATGAAATTATTGAGAATAGTCTGGGGGAGTGTGTTATTGGTTACTGTACAATTTAAATTTATATAACTTTCTTTAAAAACAGTTTAAGTTTACAAGTCATCTTCAGCTAGTTTGTTATGTTGCTTATCAATGCATATTTTGACAAATGTTTTGAAAGAGAATTGTTGAATTAGTTATCTTGAATTTCTAAGTGAAATGAAAATTTTCAGTTTTTAACAAAAACTTCTAATTTTTGGATCTATTTGTCTAAAATAAAATATTTTGTATCTCAACTTGTTTTCTTGAAGAAAACTAGAATATACAATAATTTTCTGTTAAATATCATTAAGTTGCTTTCTTTTTTAAATTGTTTGAATCAGTCTTTTTTGGGAGAGGGGAGGGGGATATGTTAAAATTCTATTAAATTATGTATATGCAGCAATATAATTACTAGAAAGAAATACACAAATTAAAAAAAAAAAAGACTTGTTTTTCTTTATTTTTTGTAAAATTTCTTTTAGCTTATTGTATCTTTTTTATATATATATTTCATTCCAATTACTTGTGTTTCTTTTGTTTTAGCTTGTTTTTTGTACTTTTATTTCTATAGTTAAATATACCCTTTTGTTTGTAAGTTAATTTTATCTAAAAGTGAAGTTTCTCTGGTTGCCAGTCTATTGCACTTAGAAAGTATAAATGCTTATCTTTTCTTTTTAGTTCTTTACAGCTACTTTTGCAATAGAAGCAGGATTCAAACTAATTACCTTAAGCCCAAAATATTATTTCCGTGAAGGTTGGAATATATTTGATTTCATCATAGTAACCCTATCTCTACTAGAATTAGGATTAGAAGGTGTTCAAGGTCTTTCAGTTCTCAGATCATTTCGTTTGGTAAGTGAATCTATTTTACTCTTGTGTTTCTGGGGAGGGGTGAGTTCTCAACCTGTATACAGTATAATCTTGATTATCCAAGCTAATTGGGACTGCTAGTAGCTCAGATCATTTAATAGAAACTGCATATAAAAATTTTCTCTACTTGCAAATTTAACATTTTTAAAATTAAAAATCAGTAGAAAGTTTTTTAAATGATAAAAATAAACATATATAAAGTTATGTTTCCCAGCTCGATAAATTTAAAAAGGAAATCAACTATTTAGTAGTAAATTTTTAAAAAGAAATTAATTTTTTTAAAACTGTACAAATTATAGTTCTTGCTCCTTAGACCTAGGGAAGATTTTGTCATATATCCTATAATTCTAATAATTCATTTGAATAATCTATCAGATCTGATGATAGTACATCAAAATATTGTCAAACATGTGGCTCTGGAAGTTCTGGGATTCAGTGTCTCCAAGATTTAATACCTACATATTACATTAAAAATTGTAGAATATTTTAGAGATGATATTTTTAGTAACCAAGGTGGCACCTTGCATGGAAAAAAAAGTACTAGAGCTGCACCCTGGCCCCAAACTGCAACCCTGGATAGCATATTCCTCCTGGTGTTCACTAGGGTCTAAACAAAGCATTGTTTGTTATTGACTTCTCAGGGTTCAATGCTTCTTGGAGGTTGAACACTAAAAGGCAAAAGATCCTGTTACAATGATAGTAGACTAAAAAAGCGATCTTTTTCAAGGGAAAAAAAAGGAAAATCCAGGGGGCAAAAAAAAAAAGTACTATTTTGGACTTATTATGGAAGTTAAATATATACATATCTAGTATATTAGTTTGTAATTCTAATTCCTTTTTTAAGAAATCAAATCATTTTAATATACCTTGAAATACATTTTCCCTCCATTAGAGCTACTTTAATAGATACAATAAAACTTTTATGAAACCATAGATCTCCATATTTAATAACAATATGTATTATACTAGGTGATTCAAAATCAATGTTAAAGTGATTATCTTTTAAGCTATAAGTAATTGAAACATACTTTCAATTAGAAAAGTTCACGGAATAAAGAGTAGCTTTCAGATATGGCAATTTTTTTTACCAGGGTATGTATATATATTAAAATATGAAATTTAATTTTTATACAGTTCTTCCTTACCCATCACTTATATACAGAAAATGTTGATCTGTGTCTAAAATTAATTTTAAAAATCCCATGTCCCTAAATGGAATAGTTTCAGAGATACTGCCATTAGAAAATTTTGGTGTTTGTTGCCAAGCACTAAGGGGGTGTCTTAAAAGTGAGAAAAATAAAATGACTTTTCAACTGACATTATATTAATATGTAGTTATTCAACAGAAACATCTGACTTCTAGAAATACTATTTTAGGTAGAATTTTCCTATAAAGCATATTTGGCAGTTTCCAGTGAAAGTTAGCCCACCATATCCTCCACAGGGCCTGATTATAACACATTTTTTTCCTTGGGCACATTCCAAATTTTATGCCCCTGTATGTAGCTGGATCAATTTTTGTGCCCCTGTACATAACTTTAAACTTAATTTCTTGGCCTATTTGTGTATGTGTACTCAGAGCACATGCCCCAAGTGCCAGTGTGATTATCAGGGCCTTATCCTCTATTAAACTTTTGAAAATCCATCTCTAGAAGCATGATCCAATTAGTAAATGACCCTTAAAATGTAATCATTGATAATTTCAAATCACAGTACCTATCAGTTCAGGAAAAATGGTAGCAGCTAATTTCAGGTATTTGAATGCATTTAATTGCCATTTTCCAACAAGATCATCATTATTTACATCATAGTGATCCCCTAAAGTAAAGATATTTTTACCAGGAAAGAATCCCAATGTAAGGATGCAAGTCATCATTTTTAACGTTAAATATTTTGCTAATATTTCACTTTGAGATGCAAGATTTTTACTTTCTGAGCATCTACCATGTAAGGAAAGTATTGTAATCATGAAAAAATTCGACTTCGAGATTTTGGTGTATTTACACGTTTTGAGGTCTTCTGAATTCATTTATGCTATTTTTATGAGATGTATGTATCTATGTGTGTTTGTGTGTACGTGAGTGAATGTAATAGCTCCTAAACGGGGCATTCGATTTAGCTCAAATTGGTTATATATGTTATAAACCACCATCGTAAGACCGGCATTGATTTTGATGTGTATAGGACTTAGTTTTTCTACAGGGCTACAATAAAGATTTCTTTTACATTATGGCATATGAGGGGAAATTCTTGAAAGTGTGCTAGCATTTAAGCAGTACATTGGATTGAGCTCAAATTGGGTATATATGTTATAAACCACCATCGTAAGACCAGTATTGACTTTGTATATGACTTATAGTTTTTTTACAGGCTACGGCAAAGATTTCTTTTAGATTATGGCCTATGGGGGGGGAAATTCTTGAAAGTGCGCTGGCATTTAAACAGTACATTTAATTGAGCTCAAATTAAAAAAAAATTAAGAATTTTTACTGAATTATTCATCTATTAAAATTTGTTTAAATGCTTGGTAATGATCTTAATCGTAAGTGTTCGAAAAGTTGAGTGGAGTCACTCCAAATATTTTAAATTAATTTTTTTAGACACAGGGCAACATTTTTCCAAGTGATAAGAAAGCAGGGACTGCATAAAAATCAATTTTCATATCTTAATATGTATACAGCTCCCAGTAAAAAAATAGCCATATCAGAAAACTACTTTTTGACAGACTTGTAGGGAAGTGTGCGGCAGGAGCTGGGTTTAAATCTCTGAAATTCCCATCGCAGATTGCGGCATTCTCCAGCCAGGCCAAAAGGTAACCATTTGATCAGCCTTTAATTACCGGGTGTTATGTATGCGGGGGTAATCTCACACCACCACACTACTCCTCCCTAGAGAGTCAGTTGGAGGTTGACGAACGATTTTCCAAGCTTTTTGAAATGTTGCCATTCGTTGTGGATTTTGAGGTCACTGCCACTCATTGTGGAATTTTTCACGTCTCATTGCGAACTTTGAAAGAGCCGGGCAAGAGATGGAAGAAGTCGATGCTGACGCCATCTGTCGCAGAAGGTGAGAAGGAGAATGCATCTTCGTTGTCCGGGTCATCAATGAAGGGAGCATGTGGCAGGAACTGATTTTGATTACTTGAAATCTGGGAGGGGGATTGCTGAATTTTCTAGCCCAGCCAAAAGATATCCATTTGATCGCCCTTCAATTGCCGGGTGTTGTGTGTGTGGAGGCGATCTTATGCCACCACAAACTTTTCCAATTAAAAGTATGTTTCAATCACTTACAGTTTAAAAGATAATCACTTTAACATCTATTTTGAATCACCCGGTATAATGCTATGTATTTAATAAGACTATTCAACTGTTCTCTATTGTTGATAAGCAAATTACAATGTAAATCTATTTATATAATATTTCTCCATACATGATGCAATACATGATATACTTCTCAACTCAGTCTTTCAATAGTTCAGGAAACATCATGCAGGCCTGGACTGGCCAGGTTGGCTGGTTGGCAATTGACGAAGGCTCCTGGCTCAAGGGGGCCCTGGAGAAGCCCCCAAAATGTATATACTACTTTATAATTGGAGTAATTATATATCGAAGTGATTGGATTATTTATTTCCCAGTAATCTTATGTCTTTATGCAGTGACATAGCAGAGGACTCTGGAACCCCGTGAATTGAGGGGGCCCCAAAAGCTCTAAAATAGTTAAATGTGGTTTTTAGGTATGTAAGACTAAATCCAAATTTTACATATTCTAATATTCTAGTCCCTCTAAATTGATCAGTAAGGGGCCCATTTTCAATCTCTAGCCGAGGGCCGCCAAAGAATCCAGGCTGGGCCTGTTATCATGAAACTTTATCTATCACATATTTTTGTAATATTGCTTGAAGTTCTGTTCCCCACAATCACAGAGATTCTAGGTTTTAATGGTCTTTAGCCATTTTAAAAAAGCAGCAAAAAACAATGTATAAGAACATCAATACTAGAATGAGAATGGCAAAATGTCACTCCATTTACATAGAAAAGATAGGAATTTAAGATAGTACTTATGAGGGCCAGTAGGAAAGTAGGAATCCAGATGAAGGATTTTTTGCAGGCCAATAAGAAAGCAGGAAATTAAGGTAACTGAGAACAGATGGATTTCCAGCGTTAAGGAAGAAGAGGGAGGAGTGAAATCAACATTAACTAGACTGTTTATGTTTTTGTAGTTATTGAAAGCTTCAAGAAAATGTAATTCACTGGGGGAATGAGATTTGCAAATGAGTTGAACTGAACTAAAGTAAAAAATATAGTTGGCATCCCTACACTGTTTATCGATGGCTGACTTTCAATGATGTATTTTATGTCAATCAATATGCTTTATGAAAATCTTTAGTACAAAGATAATAAAAGAAATTGTATGTTTGGTAGGAACATGATTAAACATTTAAATTCTCCTTTTCTATTGCTTGAAAAGTTTTACTTTATAATTACCTTATCATTTTAGATATTTAAAAGTGTTCAGCAGTAATTTAATTGTACTTTTGCTACTACAATTAAATTTGGGTTATCTTCATATTAGTGTTCTTCATGAACATGTCTAAATAGATAGATTTGAAAGAGTTACTTGTATTTTACATGAAATTCTAAATGATTGCCTAAGTTATTTATCTTTTTTATTGTATAGTAAACATACATACAAATCTTCATCCATTGTTTAACATTATGAAGTTACCCTCATCAGTTTTCACTAAGCTTTTTGGCTGCTTTCACATAGTCATCTTCAGGCTCTGGTTTACTTCGCTGTCCTTCATCTTTGTCTTTTGAAGCCAATGAAAATTCCCCATTGGATGGCGATGCAATATGGTCAAAGGTCTTTGAGCAGAATCCTTCAGCTAACAGAACACTCCACTGCTCCACATTGGTGCAGACCTGCAACAGTGTTGCCATCTTGTTTCACTAATTCCTAGCATATTGTTCACAAAGCTGACAGGCGAAGCCCATCTGGTAATTCTTGGATGCCACCTAAGGAAAAAAAAACAATAACATACACTTTGTTAAATTTTGTATGTTTTACACAACATTTCTGGTTATTTATTGAATGGATCTTGAACTGTTGGCGGTAAATGGACTTGGTGCTGTTTCTAGATACAGTAACCAAACTACTTTTGGCTATGTGTTGAAAGACAGTTGGTGTTTTGGGAGAATTATGCATGCTCTTTTCTGCATTATTATTTTTATGTCTTGTTTCAAGTAATGCATGTCAAATGATCCAAGTAATGCATCAGACAACTGTTAATATTTTCCTTCAGAGTAAAATTGTTTCTATTCCTTTACTTTTTCTTTTACAGCTTAGAGTTTTCAAATTAGCAAAATCATGGCCTACATTAAATCTTCTTATTTCCATCATGGGAAAAACAATGGGTGCATTAGGAAATCTGACGTTTGTATTGGGAATCATCATTTTCATTTTTGCAGTCATGGGGATGCAACTTTTTGGAAAAAACTATGATGAAAACAAGCATTTGTAAGTATTACCTTCTAAACTGCTACATTTTAAATGTTTTATATTGTTTTCTTTTAATGTAAATACATTATATTTTTTGAAATTCCTGAAGTTGTGAAGATACTAAAATTTCCTTTTTTTTTTTCCCTTCTTTTTCTTATTCTAAGGAATTTAAATTATGAAAAACCTAATGCAAACAAAATAATAGAAGAATGATTTCATATTATGAAAGATGACCAAGTCACACATGGAGTTATTTAAAATTTTTTATCTGATCATTAACTAGAATTTTACTTAAGAACTGCAGCACAATTAATTTATTCTTATGATGCAATTTTTTGAACAACTAAAAAAAATGCAACTTTGCGTTATTCTAATGAGAAAGGATGTTCTGAAAACACTTTTTTTTTCTTTTTCATTCCCAATTTTCGCAATTACTGGCATGTATGCGGGAGTGTAGCAAAGTTGATTTCTGCCAGCGGTGCTACTTGGAGCATCTACACAATAACATAGATAACCAATGTTGTGTGCTTGTGTGGGGGGACTATTATTATTTTTTATGTTTTATATGTCTAGCTGTGCATAATTTTGATTTCAATAAAACTCAAAAAGAAAAAAAAAAGCAATTAATTTACATTAAAACATTTTTTAAATTATTTTATTGAGAATGAATTTAGTGTTAATTTTTCATGAATCATTTTCATTACATTGATAAACTGTATAAGGAATTTACTTGATGAAATGGGAAAAATGAAGAAATGTAGTAAAAAATAATAGGTACTGTAAAATTACTTATTTTTGCATGGCTTTAATTTTTGCGAGCCCGTCGTAAATGTAAAAATTAAAGCCTTGTGAAATACTTTTTTTTTCACTTTAAATGATAATAAAAAAATCAGAAATTTTCATCTTATTAAAATTTAATAATTTACTGCACAGTTACTAAATCTTTTGTGACAACTTTCTTTCTTACAACTATTTCTTGAATACTATACAATTATTTCTTGAATATAAAAGGATAATACAACTAACAGAATGCAGCTCATTCACTTACAATATTTATACAAGCTTCTTTGAAGCCATTCAAAATGGGGAAGTGAAGGGATCAACTTTCCAATAGAATCAAGTAAAATCAGAAAAAGAAATCAAGCTTCCAATGATGATCTCGGCTGCAAAACTGTTACTCATTTAGCACCACCCGGGGAGCACGTGTAGCTTAAGGAATGCTACGGATGCCAGTGGTGGCGCTAGACTTTCCCCGACGGGGGGTCACCACTCCCCGACGAGGGGGCACAAATATACATGTACATATGCTAAATGGCGTATCCAAGAGGGGGCTTCGACCTCCCTCTTGGATGACATTTTTGTCACCAAGTATGGAAATTTGCAACTATTTGCACCACTTGAAAATATTTTACTTTAGAAAGTGATTTGTTCACAATAAATCATTTTCAAAACTAAAATATCCACGATCCAGATAAGTTTAGAGGAGATGGAGGACAATATAATGTTTTGTATTGTGAAATATTTCCAGGAATCGGATCGACATACATAATCGGACACCCAGGCCCCGGATATTTTCAAAAACCACTGCACAATCTTTCCTAGTAGATTATTATTTAAACTAACCCTAATTAACGTATCTCAAAATCCTTTTACATTGCACAAATATTTCTCCAAGGCCTCAGCAGGCAAAAGAGTTTGGTGGGTGGAGGGGATCTGTAGTGCTAAAATTAAATTAACTGATCTCTAGAATCAACCCAAATAAACTAATAATGCATTTACTGAAATTTTGGAGGGGGGGGGGAGGGGGGGGTCAAACCCACATGATCCTCCCCCTGTTAATGGCCTTGCATGCTTCTGTAAAATCTCGAAAGCTACTTTTAAGAGTTCTTCAGGTTAACGCTTAAAATATTTCATATGAATGAAATTCTTTGAAAAAAGTTCAGCGAAGAAAGTTCTATGCATTTTTTTTTCCCGCAGAAAAAAATATCAGAAACAAAAGTTTTTTGTGCAAGAATATTGCTGTAAATTCACTGAAATTTTTTTTATAAATTAAGCATGACTAAATTTGCATGCTTTTACATAAATTGCAGTTATTTTTATAAAAGTAAGAGATATGTGTAAATTTAATTACAGTTTAACTTCGATATCTCGAACATCGAAATTCTTGATATCTCAATAAATGTGTTTTCCCCTACAAATTGAATCCCGCCCCACCAGTGACATCTGGGAGACGGAAAGTGCGTGGTTCGAAACTAGGTCCGTCCGCCGACCTAACCTTTCGGAGTTTTCCGAAACTTTGCATAAATACGGGTTAGGACCTCTTAGAAAGTCCCCCACGGAGGGAAAACCCACCCCCGGCCTAGATCCCTAGCGCATATAATTGGCCGTAATCTACATTTCCATTTACAAACTGATTCCCATTAATTTCAACTCGTTATCTCAAAAAGTCTAGTGTTTCTGGCCAACATGTTTTGCTGTAAAAATATTAATCGAATTGTTAATTTATGTGGTATTAATATTTTAAATCACAATAAAGTGAGAAAAATGCAATTGAAATGTTTATAGGTAGAACCACTTTACAACAAAAATTTTCTTTTGAGAAAAACGATTTTGAAGGCGCACAGTAAAGTGGCATACCGAAACTTTATCGCTTGTTTCTATGGCTTTAAAATGATTCTACTTCCATATTAATTCATGTGGTGATAGTACTTATTGAAAGCTAAAAGATGGCACCGTATCTCAATTTTGAAAAGAATTGTTGTGAAGTGTACCCCTGGAAGCTTCAGTTAATAATAATAATTATAAATTATAAAAATCTCCGAAAGAAAACGTAAATATATGCGCTATTAAATTTTTTTATAAAGTCAAGCACTCATGAAGAAAATTAACCACTTTCTTTTAAAATTTAAAATAAAAAATATCGTCAGAAAAATATAATCGGTCAGGTTATAATTTACCAAGACACACAAAAAAAAATTATTTTTAGCGAAACTAACCTTGATAAAAATTCACTTTTTTGTAATACTCTAAGATAGTTTTGAACGAGGTTTCCACAAACGTGATGAATAATTTTATAAAGCAAGCTCATTTACTAATAATTCATAGTGAAAGTGTCACTTTTAAAATTTCAACATTAACAAAAAAGAGTTTAATTAATAAGGCGAATAATAAACATAATATTAATCTGTTTAAAAGTTAAAGAGTTGAATTCTGATCCACATAATTCTGTAACTCAAAAATCAGTTTAGAACACATACTATTAGTTTATTTTAATAATTTATATTAATGCTGGTGCCATCCATGGATTCAATAGCGATTTGTATAAAGATTCAAAATAAGGGAAGTTGCGGTGGCTTACGATACGCCACTGTATATAACATACAAATATACACGCAAATATAAAACTTTTATTGTATTTATTTTATTTACTTATTTTACAGAATAAAAGTGAAATTTTCAGAAAGACGATATAGACGCTGTATACCATAATTTTTATTTACTTTGGAGTAAAATAATTGAATTAAAATTCACAAAAGTTAGTTATTTTTTCCACAACGATATAAAAATTAAATTGTCAGTCAAGATTAATCAGTTTCCTTTAACTTATATTCCATTTTTAGATCTATCCACAGCCATCTTCATACTAGACTGGAGAGGGCTTTGGTCTATCAGAGGGGCTGGTTATTATTATTATTTAATTTTTTAAAATTTTTCTTTTTTTACCCCAAGCAAAATGTAATAAATTCTAATTTCCTTGCAGCTGTTAATCTTCTTGGTGGGCATAGCTATGAACTCTTAGCTAAAGAGGACCGGTTAATCCAGTTAGATTTCTCTATATAGTGCGAATTCTCACTCGTTGTATATGTATAAGTATGTTACCAAATAAGCAAACTATGTATTTGATTAATTCTTAAATTAAAAAAAATAAAAATAAAAACAAATCTTATTGCTAAATTTTTATAAAATTAAAGATTAAATCGTGCATATTTGGTTCGATCAAATCTATTTATAAATAAAAAGTATATTTAGAATTTATTCAAAATTTGCCATCTAAGAAACAGAAAAGTACAATTTTTTTTTTTTTTTATTCGGAAGAAGTTAAAAGTTAAATTATCTAATTAACCACTTAGTTATAAAAATATCTTTTTACTTTCTCAACAGTTATAAGAGTTCAAGTAAGGATTACTGTGATAAAATAATTTTAAAGACATAGAATACTCATTTTATAAATTGCATAACACACTAAATTATAAATAAATAAAATACGACCAGTTTAAAATATTTCTAATTAAAATGAAAATTTTTAGTTAAAGCGTTTAAATATTCATAGGTTTATACATATTTTGAATGCCAGAGATGATGAACTGTAAAATAATTTTATAAATATTTTGTTATGTCAAATTATTACACAATTAAATATACATTTTAAAAAGTTTCCGTAGTAAACAAAATCTGATATTTCTTATCGCCCGAGTCGTAAATCTCTTTAAAAAATATCAATTAAGACTTATAAATTTTGTAGCTCTATGAATAAAAGTAAGACAATGGGAAATTTTATTTTAAATTTATGACACAAAAGCTTTTGACTCGTGAATTAAAATACTGTTAATTTACATACAATTACATTAAATCTGTGTTTAATTTAAATTTGCATTAATGCAATTTGAAAGTTTATAAAGACATACCTTTCGTCCTCACTCCAATTACTAAATCGTATTTGATAAATATACCAAAAAAAATCGAAACTGCAATGAAAGAATATATTTTTAAAATGTATATCCTGTCCTGTAATTTAGCGGTAATACATATAATGGGGTGAACAACATGTTACTTATCAATGGTTTAAAAGCAAGAGCACATATAAAAGTACTCATAGTGTTTAAAAGACCAATTAGGAGAAAATTTAGATTAATTCATAGAGTACTCAGACAGTTAATATAATTTAAAATACAATAATGTTGTACAACATTTCATAGAATCAGAATGTGAGCTCAAAAAGTCCGACTTCTACTCCAGCTTGAACTCAAAAAGTTATGACTCTGGGTCCGCAGCCATGATTAAAAGTGCACTCCAAATCATTACGAGCATCCATGTCTAAGGACATTTAATGATATATATGTATCATTAAAATGCTGTTAATAAATAAACTTTAAAGTAGTGTTTTAAAATTTCTGAGACAGAACAAGTGACTCAGTTTTTGAAATATGTGCCTTATTTTAAAATTATTTTTATTTTTAAATAACGCAGAATGTGGTCATTCAAAATTTGTGCTCAAAATAGTTTCAATTCTTTTTTATAAGGGGGGGGGATGAGGGGGCAAGGGGGGTTTTAGAGCGAGGGCACAGGGGTTTGAATTCCCCAAGAGGAAAATATTTACTAGTAAAAATACGCTTTATTACTAGTAAAAATATGCTTCAAATAAAATTGCATGTTCATGCAATTCTGAATTGGTATTCAAGCTTTGCACCCTTCCTGAAAAATATTTCTGGATCTGCCCTTGGACATAGTATATTTGTACAAATACATAACAAAAAGCAAGTGCCTAGAATATATAATTCAATGCTTTAGAGAAATAAACTGACCATATTTTTAATAATAACATATGTTAATTAAAGCTTTTAAACACATTTAAAATATATATATGAATGTAATTTACAGATAACTTACTTGAACAGGCACCAGTCGATTTTGTTTATGAAGATCTGAATGCTTAGTTATCCTATGGTTTTTTTTTTTTTTTTTTTACATAATCATTATCAAAAATATCATGACATAAAGCACACTGTACTTTATATCTTGTGCTTTTGGCACCACCGATGTTCTTTTTGGGAAACATAAAGCCAAAAGTGAAATTAAACTTTTATAAACTTCACAATGATATGCTATGCTGCCGTAACAAGAAAAAAAAAATGCCCACTGTTCTAAACTCTGTCTAACTCACTGGCACAATAACAAGTGTTGGAAAAGTGATGTACTATGGGTTTGCGAAGAAAAAATAAAAATACACGGGATATTTAGAGGAACCAATTCTTTCTCATCATTCTGTCATTGAGGACCAATAAAAATACAAAAACTGTATTTGTGGAAAAAAGAACATCCCCCATTTGTCTGTGTAAGCAAAGCCATACTTCCCTTCCCTTGAAATTTTTTATCTACCTGACTGGTCTAATTAACGGTCACTGTCTCCCCCATCCCGACCACCCACACCCATATTCTACTTTTCTATGGTGTCGGCGACAAAATGCACAATCGTTTAAGCAATTTTAAGCAATTAAAAGCGCCTCGAATAGAATGTGGTCTCATAAATTTGCCGTTTGAAGAATAGACTGGCACTTTTGTTACCTTAAGATTGATGTCTTGCTGCAAATCCACTAAAATGCCTCCTGAGAGTGGGATCACAGATTTCAAGTATACACTATTCGAATTTGAAGTCTCCCCCGCCGTTCGTCAACACATCACAGTATTGGAAGATGCAGGAAGTGGCTGTTTTTCGACATGAAAAGGATCGCAGAGACAAGAGATGAATGAAAACGGGAAGTAGTTTTAGCCATTATTCAGAAGTTCTGAGGAATATACCCCCCCCACTCCCCCGATGAGCTATCTCCCAGAAATGTAAACATTTCCGCTTCAATCTGGTTAGCTATAAGTCAGTCTCATGAATTAATCAAATGTTTAAGACAACGCATATGGCATTACTAAAAGATCGAACGAAAGAAAAATCGTGGAGAAATGCCATCCTCAATCTCCCCGACTGTCCAAGAATTAATGCAGTGGCTGCCTTTCGACTGGCATCTGGACATGACTGTTTATATGCACATCTTTAACGCTTCAACTTGGTGGATAGTCCTGCCTGCCCCCTCTGCTGCAGTGGTGCGACAATGGATGCCGATCATATCCCCGTTTGCTCTGCTCTAACTAAGAGCTGTATCTATTCCCGATACTGGGAGGCTAGAGATTCTTTGAACAGTTTAGTTGCCTGATTTTGCATTTTTAGTGCTTTTACTGTTTTAAATATTCTTAGTTTGTTTTGTTTCTCTGATCTCTGTACGACGTAAGGATAATGTCTGTAATCGCCTGCTGCATTGGAAAAAAAAAAAAAAAAAAAAAAGAAAGGGGATCAACTTTTCAGACAAAACGAAGTTTCTTAAAATGTCTTATGCAAAAGGGGTTCTATATTTATGTTGTTTAAGGATTTTTAAACTTATGGCAGGGGCGTAGTCAGGTGTGTGTGGTGGGGGGGGATATTGGGATATTGTTTGTACTGACAGTGAGGCTTGAGTTGTTTAGGACAATATGATGTCAACTATCAGTCAGAACAGCTTAAAAAAGATTTTTCTAAAATTGAAAGCATCTCCCATTTGGAAATTGGTCTCTGCTTTTAAAACTAAGAGTTTTTATCTAAACTCAAAGAAATATTCCTCCATATAATCAAACAGCACATTTTTAGCCCATTACTAGTGCATTTAGTACTAGCATGGGCGCCGGCAGCACAGGGCAAGGGGGGGCACTTGTCCCTCCCTGGATTTTTGTATGCAGTGTTTTCCCTTGCTTTTTTGTTCTTCCCAACATCGTTAACCGTACATTGATGTAATCTTCCCCCCCCCCCCTTGGAAAATATTCTGCTGTCGCCCATGTGGACATGTATTGAATGTTGTATTTGTGATATTTATAGGAGGATCTTTTTTTTCTTAAAATAGATTTAAAGATCATGAAGTTCCAAATTGGAATTTTAAAGATTTTATGCATTCTTTTATGATTGTTTTTCGAGTCCTTTGTGGTGAATGGATTGAATCAATGTGGGATTGCTTGCTTGTATCAGGTTGGACATGCTTACCTTTTTTTCTATCAACTGTTGTAATCGGCAACCTTGTGGTAAGTACCTTTTAATTGTGTTCTTTTGTTGTTTTCATTTGTAATGTAATGAATAGTAACATGATTGGATAAACATTGACCATGAATGTAGTGTCAGCAAGAGATTAGGTGGGTGCCCCATTAGATTTTTTATAATTTTGTTAACTAAATTGTACTGATCTAGCCCCTTTGTGAGACATATACTTTCTGAGAATCCTCTCCCAATTTTTTTTTTCTTGCCTACATGCTTATCATAAGTCATTAAGCTGAGTGTTCAAACAGACTTCCTTAAAAACTGTTTATTTAAAAGTATGGTCACAACACACAGCTTTTACAAAATCAAATAATTAGTTAGAATTTCTTTTTGCAAGATTAAAAATTTAAATTTCTGAGATATTGAATAAACATTCACAGAAAACAAAATGCTTTTCCAAATAGATAAGTACGTAAAACCAATTTGTTGATCTTTTTTTTTTTTTTTTTTACTGACAAAATTGTATAAATCCTTGCATCAACATGTATATAAAGATATAATAAAGGTATAATTTTTTTAAAATGTTTAAGAAAATTTCTATTAATTTAATATTAAAATTTTACATGAAAATCTTTGCTCATGATAAAATTACTTATCATTTTTCAGAATTTAATATTTATCGAATTCTCAGGTGCTTTGAAATAACATTTAGATTACTTATTTTAAAAACATGTACATTTAATATCAAAGCAAATTCTTGGATTACCATAAATTAATTTTCATTAATGAAATAATATCTATATATATAAAAGAGAAGAGTTTGTTTGTTTGCTATACACGTCCAGACATTTCGACGGATCTGGACCAAATTTGGCACGCTGACTAAATAGGACAAGAGAAAGCTAATGCCGTAAAAATGAAATTAATCGGATTAATAGTTTTTGAGTTATTTTATATTTTGTAAGGTTTTTGGCCATTTTTCTCGCATTTTACGTTATCGCGAGCTAAATTTCTGTCCGAATACTATATTTTTTATATCATCGGAATCTACAGAGTTTTCTTTTTCAAATACAATTTGTTTCAAAAGCGTACTTACGTTTTCCGATTTTTGGGAATTTTTATAAGGAAATCCTGTTTCGAAGAAAATGTACGACTTTTAAAAATATGCTATTTTTAAACTGTCGCATCGAAAAACCTAACGGGCAAAAATTTTCCATCTTTCTACCGCTTATTAAACATTTATTTCTCCCTCCTTTAAATTTTGAACCGTGCAGAAATGTTTATTAGATTTTTTAATATGATTTTTTTTCTGAAAAGATCGCAGGTTAAAATTCTCTGTGGACTGAAAATTCCGCAAAATGAAAGTCGAAAACTTCCCACTCTGGTTTTCAAGGTCGCTGGCACGCTTCGCGGGAGGGAGGAATTTCTTCTGGCGTCCTGAAAGAGAGAGGGGGAGAGAGGTGGAGATTAAGGTGACCATACGTCCTCGAAATTCGAGGACAGTCCCCAAATATAGATCGTCTTTTCAATTTGTCATCAAAAATACTTTGACTTCTTGGGGACACCAAAAGTCCCCAAATTTAAAGATTTGTATTTTTACCCTGAAAGTTTTCGTTTAGTTTATTTATTTCAGAAAAAACTGAATAAATAAAATAAAATAAAACTGCTAAAAGTGCCTTCTGCTCAGAGAAACAACAAAATTCGATCTCTGAAAAATGATTGTTAGAACACAGACAGGTAGAAGAGGAGAAATCTTGCCACGTCCAGTTCCCGGAGCCTCTAAGCCATCGGGTATTTTTTTCTTTTCTTTTCTTTTCTTTTTTTTTTTTTTTTTTTTGCAGCGGGAAGACCCATGTCTTTTTTTTTTACTATTATTGCAGCGGGAAGTCCCATGTCCCTTTTTTTTTTATCATTGCAGCGGGAGGATTCACATTCCAGCATAGCCAAGTCCAATTACTGGCAACCTCTGTATTTTATTAGGTGCCGTGTTCATTTTTTTTTTTTTTCCTTGCAGCGGGAAATCCAGTGTCATTTTTTTTATCATTCCAGCGGGACGATTCACATTCATTCCCTTTACAATCTATATTTAAGGTAAATGGCATTTCTCATTCATTGCACGGGCAATGCCGGGCCACGCTGCTAGTATATATATATATATATATATGTTTGTCTATATATATAAAAGAGAAGAGTTTGTTTGTTTGCTATACGCGTCCAGACATTTCGACAGATCTGGACCAAATTTGGCACGCTGACTAAATAGGACAAGAGAAATCTAATGTTGTAAAAATGAAATTAATTGGATTAATAGTTTTTGAGTTATTTTATGTTTTGTAAGGTTTTTGGCCATTTTTCTCTCATTTTACGTTATCGCGAGCTAAATTTCTGTCCGAATGCTATATTTTTTATATCATCGGAAACTACAGAGTTTTCTTTTTCAAATACAATTTGTTACAAAATCGTACTTACATTTGCCGATTTTTGGGAATTTTTTAAAAGAAATCCTGTTTCAAAGAAAATGTACTGCTTTTAAAAATATGCTATTTTTAAACTGTCGCATCGAAAAACCTAACGAACAAACATTTTCCATCTTTTTACAGCTGATTGAACATTTATTTCTCCCTCTTTTAAATTTTGAACCGTGCAGAAATGTTTATTAGATTTTTTTTTTCTTCTAATAACATTTCAGGTTAAAATTCCCTTCCGTGATTGAAGAAACAGCAAATTTCCCCGCCTTTCGTCCTGTGTCCTGTGTGAGGTGTGATGTGTAAGCGTTTTCAAGACAACTGACGGTGTTCTTTTTTACATATGGTGTACCCCAGACAGCACATCAAACTTGCAGCAAGCTTGATTTATCAAGTCAATAAGCTTGATTCAAGCTTGAATCAAGTGTTCTAGTTTACACTTGCCCAGCTTGCATTAAGCTTGACATTTCAAGCTTGAATCAAGCTTGGCATTTCAAGCTTAATTTCAAGCTTAAAAAAATTTCCCCAAAAAAATTTTCTAAATACACGGGGCACCCGCTGGCGAACGCGCCCCACATACTTTATTTTTCCGCGCATTTTCCCCCTCTATGCTGTAATTTTAAGTTATTTTAATCTGTTTCCATCGAGTGTCCGTGGCTAGAATAGAACCCGGGACCTTTCAATTAGTAGCCGAGCGCGTTATCCATTCAGCCACCGGAGCCTTCTGCAGCTATAACTAAAGTTTGAAGTGAATTATTAAGCGGTTTTCTGGCCAGATTGATAAGAGGGCAATATGTTATTTGTTTTTTTTATTTTTCCATGGGATGCATCAAAATTAAAATAATTTTATGTGTAATTTAGAGACTCTACTAATAGGGAAATAAACATAATATAAACTTAAGAGCAACACATGTTTTAAAACTTTTGCAACACTCATGAGCAATACTGCCGCTGGCCAAAATCGAGACAAACGACTGATTTTGAAATCAATTTACTAGTATAATTGTATTTTATTTTGAAGAATTTCCATATTTGGACATATAAAATGGGTTTACTTACTTAACACAAATTTTGTGTTAAGTAATCTGAAATCAAAGAAACAGATAGTTAAACGTTACTTCGAAATGTTATATCACAGTTGCTAACATAACATGTATGGAATACAAACACTTTAGTCATTTTTGTAAATATTTCTTATAATAACAAATAATTGAAAAATTTTTGCTATTTTTTAATGCTAAAAATTCTCTTTACAAATGTGGTTAGTTATTTTACTACATATTGGTATGCTATATCGATAATAGAGCATTTCGAAGAATTAAAAATAAGTTTAAATTAATTTATACAAATGTAAATTTGAATTATTTTCATTGTTCATACTTTATAATTAAAAAATTTATTTAACTTCTGAATTTTTTTTTTTTTTTATCCTTTGTAATTTTATTTTAAAACTACAAAAGTGTAAGATTTTTGGGCCCTAAAATCTGTAGGCCCTGGGCAGTTGCCCCGTTTTCCTTGCCGGTAATATGGCACTGGTAATAAAATAAACACATCTTTTACGAACTTCAGCAAATTTGAGGATGCTAGACAATTAATGTCCATTCTCTTTCACAGATGGCGCCATCAACGCTCCTTTAAAAAGGAAAAATCAGACGAGTAGCAATTGCCAGGCTTAAATCAAGCTCTATTTAAGCTTGACAATTCAACTTGAATCCTGCAAGCTTGCTGCCAGCTTAGAATGAGTTGAACTGTCAAGCTTGCATTAATGCATCAAATTCAAAGAAATGTCAAGCTTGATTTAAGCTTATGTGCTGTCTGGGACATTCTCAAGGTCATTCTTGCACTTATTGCATGGGGGATTTATTTGAAATCGTTGCATTAGGAAGTATGACTCCTGAAGAATGCACTTATAACATGCGGGATTTATTTGAAATTGTTGCATTAGGAAGTATGACTCCTGAAGAATTTGAAGATAGCATTTTACACGGATTATCAATTCCTCGAGAAGATAGTTACTAAATAATTAGAGCCTCATAAAATATTTATAAATAAATTAAACCCACTGCGAACATTACATCTAAACAAACCTAAATTTTTAATAAAATAATTATAAAAACCTGGATTTTTAATTCATCTATCATTATTTAAGTTTTTATCTACTGTATATATGCCCAATAATTTGCCTCCAGTGATTCTTACTGGATTTGAAATAAAAAATAATTAGTTTATGAGGTGCACAAGTATTAGTGATAAATGACTATTAGAATACAACAGGCAGAAGGAGAGAAACCTAGCTACGTCCAATTCTCGGGAACCTCTGTACGCTGGCAAGTCCACTGTTCATTTACTTTTTTTTTTTTTTTTTTTTTTTCCGTTGCTGCGTGAAGTCCCGTGTACCTTTTTTTTTTTTTTTTAATCGTTGCAGCAGGAGGATTCACATTCCTTCACTTTACAATCTCATACCGACGACTGGATTCTGTTTGTTTTTAGTAGTTGCTTAAGTATTAGTGATAAAAGACTGTTAGAACACAGACAGGTAGAAGGGGAGAAGCCTAGCCACGTCCAATTCATGGTAACCTCTGTAAGCTATCAGGTGCCGTGTTCTTTGTTGTTGTTGTTGCAGCGGGAAGTCCCATGTCTTTTTTTTTATCATTGTAGCGGTAGGATTCACATTCAAGCCTAGCCACGTCTAATTCTCAGTAGCCTCTGTACGCTATCAGGTGCCTATTTTTTTTTTTTTTTTTTCGTTGCAGCGGGAAGTCCCATGTCCTTTTTTTTTTATCATTGAAGCGTGAGGATTCACATTCCTTCCCTTTACAATCTATATATAAGGTCAATGTGCATTTCCCTTCCATTGCACGGGCAACGCCGGGCCATGCTGCTAGTATTATCTAAAGCCAAATACCTAGAATAAAATGAAAAAATTATTACACATAAACATCTGCATTTTATATTAATGAGATTCATTTATTTATGTTTTGTTAATCCGACTGACCTGGGAAAAGAACAATATTTTTAGTTTTGAATGTAATATGTTACTTTATTTGCAGTAAATTAGCTGCTGAATGGGCAATATTTTAAGTTTGTTTCTGACCTTAACTGAATTTTCAATGCTGACTATTCATTGCATTTCAAGTTTTAATACAGTATTTTAATAAAGTGGTTTACAATTACAAATAATTTAATTCGTGAATTTAGCCCATTTGTGTATAGTGTCCTTTGGGGGGCGGATGCTGAAATTTTAGTATTTTTTGCTATCAATAGCAAAAGTGTGTAAACTTATTTAATTTTCCAATCCTTAATTCACAAAAGTATTAAATCCCAACTCCACAAAATTTTTAACAGTTGTCACTTTTCCATGCAGTTAATGTCAGGAATTTATCTATTTTTGCTGTCATCAGCAAAGATTGCTGAAAGTCATATAAACAGTCTGGACACAGATGGGTTAAGTTTTGTTGCCTAAATATTTGGTAAATTGAAATATACCCAAAAGATGTTTTTTTATTAAAACTGTTGTAGGTGCTGAACTTGTTCCTTGCCTTGTTGCTGTCCTCCTTTGGTGCCTCTAATTTATCAGCAGCTCCTTCAGATACAGCAGATACTAAAAAGTTACAAGAAGCTATTGACCGTTTTAAATTTGCTAGTAATTGGGTCAAAAATTTTATATTACGAATGTTAAAGGTAATGCTTTTTTTTTTTTTTTTACTATTAATACGCATGATGTACATTATGTATTAACATTAAAAAATATAAACAAATTATATAAAATTTTAATAATTGGAAAGTGTGTTTTTTATTAAAATATTGTCCTCCAAAAAATCTGTATTTTGAAGTAAATAAAAGTTTATTGATGAACACATCTAAAATGATGCCACCTGACCTTTGAAGAGTCCATTCAGACAGAATTGCAGCTTAAAAATTACTGTATTAAATGGTTTCCTTATTTAATATTTTCCCTCCAATAACATCATTATCTATTGGTTCGAAATGTTTTTCTATACCTTGCAATGTTAAGAAATTCAGTTGATAACATTACACTTCCCATATTTAATGTTTTTTAGCAAGAAAAACGCAATGTATTTACCCTAAAGTCGTAGTAATTGTGAAGAAAAGAGAGTAGTTTTTGACAATATACTCTTTCTTATGGCCTTAATAATTTTTTGAACTGAAAAAAAATTAAACTAAATATTAAATATTTTTATTTGCAGTCTGTAAGGGCCAAATTTACCAATCAGATAGCTGATCAGACATCTGAAATGATGCGGGAAGAAAACACTGAAGCTATAACTATAGGTGAGTTTGTAGCAGATGGGCAAGTGCCAACCATGGAAAAATTTTCAAAAAACCATACAGATCTAGAAGTAGTTATTACAGATGACATGGAAATTGCTGCAATTCAGGGTATGTATTTTGCTTGCACCCTAAATTCTCACGTTTGTAATATCACCAGTATGATTTTCTAATAATCTCTTAAAAATAAAAACTATTGCTGATGAAAGGACATCATAAAATGATTTTCTTTTTGCTCAAGTATACCTTCACAATATGAAAAATATATTTTCAATATTCTGTTGAGTAGTCTTATTCTTAGCAATGTTTCCATTTCTGTGTCAACCCACAAGTTTCGCTTAAAATTCATAAAAATTTATGTTGAGCTAGAATTTCTCACTTTCCAGTTACCATCTTGACTTATGATGTGGCTGTATGAATTTTTAATGGAACAAAACTTCATCTGTACAATAAGTTGTGTTTGATTCTCATACTTATTTGTATTTTGTACTACTATTCAGATTTCCTTATTTTAGTTAATGCTTTCTTTTTTATTACTTCCTGAATAAGAATGGTAAAAAAAAATAATGAAATTCGAAGTATCTCTGTATCAGAAAATCTTTCTTAAGTTTTTTCCGGAAGAAAGAAATCTTTCCCTCTCTTTTCCTGACACTTATTCTATTTGTAGTAAATGACTATTATACTATTGAAGGGATATTATTATTTTTTTATTTTTGTTCTTTATTACTCAGCTTGTAGCCTGCTAAAAGTTAAGGTCAAAACCATTATTACATGTTTTTTAGGCAATTTTTCAAATGATTTGTGATTATATTTTCTGAGGCCACTATTGAATTTCTTATTGAGAATTACTCTGAAAATACATGAATTAACAGATTTGAATTATAAGAATTTGAGATGTAATAGAAATTGTTGAATGTTTGAGCCATAATAGTTTTATAATGGTGAGAAAAGTGAACTTAAGAGCCGTTGCAAAAGCAAATCGGGCCGGCAATAGAAAAAAGTTCCCATCACCACCTCAGAATTTCATGATTTTCTTTTATTGTGTTGCCTTACCCAAGGAAAGAACAAATCTGAAATAGTTTTGATGTACCTCTTTTAGTTTTGGAGTTATGGGGGGTCAAAGCACCCCAGAGGAGCAACGTCGATTTAATTTAGGGCCATTTTTGTCACTTTATTGTCTCGACTGTGACTGGCTCAGAGGTGCTTCAGAGAATTTTTTCATTTTATCCTATAATATACCTCGTATATTAACATCTCAAATTGAAAATTCATTCAAAAATTGCCATAGCCCCAAATAGTACCCCCAATTCCATAAAAAATACAGATTTTAAAATGCTTTAAATCTTGGCTCTGATGTGATACAGAAAAAATTTTAGCACAGTGCAGTTATATATCTTCATATAAAGAGAATCAATGTTAAAAATTTTTGAAGGCCCCCAGAGCCCCACGGTACGGGACCCAAAACAGGGTCCTTAACGCTAATTTACGCAATTTCGAAGCATTGCTACAGCTGAAGCCGACTTCCCACAGGATAACTATTGAGATGTAGTATCAACATAGTAGTTTCATATTATGAAAAAACATTTTTTGAAGGTACAACTGTTTCCAAGAAAAATCCCAAAAAGTACCTCCCTATTTGGAACATTCCACTGGCAGCATGGGGCATTTCCGCATTACTTTTAGAAGTTTAATCAACCGTAGCAGTATTGAAGATTAACCTATTCTGCATATATCACAAACATATCCTCCATATATCATGAATAGTTTTTTTACAGTGGCACTCATAAGAATTCATCACCCTGCATGCATATCCACTACTGAACCGATTCGAAAAATTTTTCACTGATAGAAAGCTGCACTATTCCCGAGTATTATAAGCTACCTTTCAGCATGCAGCATAACTAGTTCTTTTACAGGGACACTCAAAAGAATTCTTGCACATGACGCTATAGGGACATCTCTGTAACTACTGAACCGATTCTAAAGATCTTTTCACTGAAAGCTACACTATTCCTGAGTAACATAGGTGAAAATTCATGCATGTAGCATAATTTACAGGAATACTCAAAATGATTCGTAAACATTGTCGTAACTGTTTCCATTTGCCACTCAATTTTATTCAAATTTTATTAAACTCCATTCAAATTTTTGAACAGTGAATCTAAAGATCTTTTCACTGAAAGCTACACTATTCCTGAGTAACATAGGCTAAAATTCATGCCTGTAGCACAATTTACAGGAACACTCAAAATAATTCATAAACATTGTAGTAACTGTCTCCATTCGCTACTCAAATTTATTCAAATTTTATTAAACTCCATTCGAATTTTTGAACAGTGCAGTTATATTAGTGCATATAAAGTGAATCCAATGTTAAATATTTTTTAAGGGGTCATTCCATGTCAAATCAACACACTGATTCAGACTTGATGTTTCAGATTTTCATAATTTTTGGTATTCAGTAATATATTATTGACTTATTAAAAAATGAAAAAATACCAAATTTCAGTTATGTAGCAAAATTATTTTTGAAGTTATTAATTTTTAAAGATTTAAATTTTTATGAAAAAAATTCATATTTTGGCACCTTTAGATGCCTATAGGCTGGCAACCAGTGATGGTGTAAAGCTGAGAGTGGTCTCATTTTAAAGCTGTTGAATGGGGCTTTAATATGATAGGCCACAAGATAGGGGTTTACAGTTTAAAAAAAAGAAAATTTTTAAATTAAATTTTAAAATTTAAATTTCTCAAAAAGTGACAATTTTAAAAATCTCAAAATATTATCAAATATACTTTGTAATGTCTTAATACATACAGCAAAATTCTATCATGGGATCTCAATGGGATCAGGAGATACTGTGCTTCAGAAATACATGTGTTGTGAAATACCAGAATTAGTACCGTTTCAGAAAATTTTGAATATTTTATTGAATGAAACAAGCAGTGGCTATTACACTTTTATGGTTTTTTTTTTTTTTTTTTTTTTTTTTTAATGGAGAAAGGTATCATAGACACTTACCAATAAAACTCAAATATTATGAGTAAAGTTAAGGGTTAACAAATTAGTTCATCGAGACTTCAATCATTGGAAGATACCCACACATTTGTTCACTTCACTGTCTGGTAAACTGTATGTTTGGCCAGTCTGTGTGACTGGGTTAACTTTGCATATCACATCTGCTCAAGGGATCCACAGTATATCAGGTGGTGTGGGATATATAAATGAGGGGGACATTGGCACCCATACGGGTAGGAAAGGTAGGGCACTTGCCCCCCTTAGAGTTTTAGGTTAATGTCTCATGATGTATACAAATGGCAAAACCAGAACTAATTTTCTTAAAGTTTGAAATTTGCCCCTCTCTAGAAAACTTTTTTGCAGTTAGCCCCCCGCTAGAAAAATTCCTATGGGCATCCATGGAGGGAGATGGACCTGAAGGATGGAGGAATGTAACTTGCACTTTACTGCAATCTCCATCTTTATGAAGAACATAGCTCAACCACCAAGTGTCACCATGGATTGATGTTACATACCTACTAATATCTGCTGTACATCCTTTACAACAGGAAATATGCTTGAAATAACTGCAGAAGAAAATAATTTCACATTTACTTTGGTTCCACATTTGAGAGATATGAAGGCATGAAATTTCTGGGTGCCTGATATAGTTACTGCTGTATTGTACCGGTAGCTGTATCATCATCGCGTAATCCAATAGGATTCACCTTAGCTGTTAATATATTTGCATATTTGAGTAAAAGGGGACTTGTAGGCTAATCAGCTTCAGTTTTGTTTTAAAGAGAGGTTTCCAAACATAATACTATAAAGTAATCATTTTTTTAATTAATTTAATAGTGTTCTGCACACTGCATAGTAAAATTAGTAATTAAAAATAAAATTTTAATAATTTGGTATATTATTTACAAAACATATGTATTTCTGAAGCCCAGTATCTCCTGATCCCATTGAGATCCCATGATAGAATTTTGCTGTATGTATTAAGATACTGCAAACTATATTTGATAATATTTTGGAATTTTTAAAATTGCCACTTTTTTAGAAATTTAAATTTTAAAATTTTCAAAATTGTAACCCCTATCTTGTGGTGTATCATATTAAAGCTCCATTCAACAGCTTTAAAATGAGCCCCTCTCAGCTTTATACCACCACTGGTTGCCAGCCTATAGGCATCTAAAAGTGCCAAAATATGAATTTTTTTCATAAAAATTTAAATCTTTAAAAATTAATAACTTCAAAAATAATTGTGCTACATAACTGAAATTTGGTATTTTTTCTAAGTGTGATATATTCCTACATACCAAAAAGTCATGAAAATCTGAGACATCAATTCAGAAAATCTCCCAAAATTGTATTGATTTGACAGGGAATGACCCTAAGGCCTCCAGGGGTCCCCGGTATGGGGCCCCAAACATGGTCCTTAACGCTAATTTATGCAATTTCTTAGCATTGGCACAGCTGGCTCTGACTTCGCACATGAGAACTATTGTCATGGAGATGTAGTTTCAACATAGCAGTTTCATATTATGTAAAGATATATTTTTTGAAAGCATCACCGTTTTCAAGAAAAATTTAACACATTAATCCAAAAATACAGAGCCAGCAGTACCTATACTTCGAAATTGCATAAATTAGCACTAAGGACCATGTTTGGGTCCCCATACCAAGGGGTCCCCAGGGGCTTTCAAAAATTTTTAACATTGGATTCACTTTATATGAAGACATATAACTGCACTGTTCAAAAATTTGAATGGAGTTTAATAAAATTTGAATAAATTTGAGCGACGAATGGAGACAGTTACTACAATGTTTACGAATTATTTTGAGTGTTCCTGTAAATTATGCTACATGGATGAATTTAGCCTATGTTATTCAGGAATAGTGTAGCTTTTATTGAAAAGGTCTTTAGAATCGCTGTTCAAAAATTTGAATAGAGTTTAATAAATTTGAGTGGTGAATGGAGACAGTTATGTCAATGTTTACGAATTATTTTGAGTGTTCCTGTAAGTTATGCTGCATGCATGAATTTTAGCCTATGTTACTCAGGAATAGTGTAGCTTTCAGTGAAAAGATCTTTAGAATCGGTTCAATAGTTACAGAGATGTCCATATAGCGTCATGTGCTAAAATTCTTTTGAGTGTCCCTGTAAAAGAACTATTTATGCTGCATGCTGAAAAGTAGCTTATAATACTCAGGAATAGTGTAGCTTTCTATCAGTGAAAAATTTTTTCGAATCGGTTCAGTAGTTGCTGAGATCCCCATTCAGGGTATGAATTCTTATGAGTGCCCCTGTAAAAGAACGATTCGTTATATATGGAGGATATGTTTGTGATATATGCAGAATAGGTTAATTTTCAATACTGCTACAGTCGATTAAACTTCTAAAAGTAATGCCGAAATGCCCCCATGCGTGACAGTGGAATGTCCCAAATAGGGAGGTACTTTTTGAGAGTTTTCTTGGAAACAGTTGCACCTTCAAAAAATGTTTTTTTATAATATGAAACTACTATGTTCATACTACATCTCCATGTCAATAGTTATCCTTTGGGAAGTCGGCTTCAGCTCCAGCAATGCTTCGAAATTGTGTAAATTAGCGTTAAGGACCCTGTTTGGGGCCTCGTACGATGGGGCCCTGGGGGTGCCTTCAAAAATTTTTAACATTGGATTCACTTTATATGAAGATATATAACTGCACTGTGCAAAATATTTTTCTGTATCACGTCAGAGCCAAGATTTAAAGCATTCTTAAAACTGTACATTTTATGAAGTTGGGGGTATTTTGGGGGGCCCTTATTTGGGGCTCTGACAATTTTCGAATGAATTTTCAATTTGAGATGTTAATATATAAGGTATATTATAGGATAAAATGAAAAAAATCTCTAAAGCACCTCTGAGCCAGTCACAGTCGAGACAATAAAGTGGCAAAAATGGCCCTAAATTAATTCGACGTTGCTCCTCTGGGGTACTTTGATCCCCCGCAACTCCAAAACTAAAAGAGGTAAATCAAAACTATTTCAGATTTGTTCTTTCCTTGGGTAAGGCAACACAACAAAAGAAAATCATGAAATTCTGAGATGGTGATGGGAATGCCCTGCCCGATTTGCCCCTGCAATACCTCTTAAAAAAGATGTGTTAGTTTTTTCTTGTGAATAGTCATTGACTCTCCTTATAGTTTACACATCAAGTTTAATTCTGAGATTAAAATACATCATTAAAGAAAGACAATACAATCATATAAATCTATTTAAAATATGAAATCCCTAGTTTTTGTCAATAGAGAAAGCCTTCTGTAAATAATGTATAAAAATATAAGAATATTAGTGAATTATACCATTGCTGAAAATTGCAATTCTTTGTAGCAAAACATGCATTCACTCTCTACTCACTCACCATTTTTAATTTTTCTCACTCATTGCCATTTGGGAAATCAAATTAAGAAATACATCTAGCAATTTCTATAGATTATGTTCTCAGTTCAGATTGGAAGGTCTAAATCAGTAGTCTCGATAATTCGAGGTGAATGGGACCAGGCCTGCCTCGAACTATCGGAAACTTCAATAAAATCCTAAAATTTAATAAACAAATAAATGGAATAAAGCAGTTTTTTATTTCAGTGTATGTATTTAAATGAAAAATGTAATTATTAGATTACTGATGATAACAACAGATTAATTATATCTGATAATAAGTCGGTTGCTTTTTGCATTAAAATGTTGGCCCATTTCCATGCATCAGTATCACACCATCGCCAAAGCAGGATGTCGGCACCTCCTTCCCCTCCCCTTTCCGTACCATCGTATTAAAATGCTGCACAGAAATGTCTGTGAGCATGGACGTCCATATTACAATTTGTAAGGGTAGGGCCAAGTCAGGACTCCTGTCCCAGAAAGATACTATATTTTATTGTTGAAACACATCTATGTAATTCTAGAACGTAACATATATTTTTCCTGAAAGCTAAAGGAGGGCATGATCCCTCTCTGCCCACAGGTATCAGCGCCCATGTTTGTGAGGACTGATATTTTGTATAAGAAGAATACACTCATTTAGGAGGGGGATTTCTGAAGGTGCCAGGTATTTGAATTGGTGCAAAATAATTTTTTCATGTGTTTAGTATGTGTTGGTCATTATTTGGAAACTAAGCTGATTTTTTCACTAACTTGAATTTATGGCAAACTCGAGCAATCAAGACTCGACTGTAATTACGTTTTGTGTTGCAAAAGTAAAGTTTATTCATTTTATAAAAGAGGCAGCCTAATCCTTTTGATTCAAGTTAACTGTAATTCACCACACCATGAAACTCCACACATACCAAAACACCATGTATAAAACAAAAAGTAGTTTTTAAACAATTGTACAGTTTTTCAATATTTTTTATTTGTTTTAACGTGTGGCAAGTTTACTGTGTACTTGTATAATAATAATGTATTTTTAATTTTAATACCTGTTTTTGTCTGCATTTTTTAGGGAATGGTCAAGCTATCCAAATTAAAGATTCAAATAATATGAGACCAACGATGAATTGTGTTCCATTAGGTACGAAAATTGAAAAAACTTCTCCAAAGGCAAATCATCAAAAAGTAAGTTTATTAATACTAGTTGTCAAAATTCGACCATAAAGCATTAAATTATTTTATTCGAGCATGAATAAAGTTCTTCTGTCAAAGAGTATGTCTCAAGATTCCATATACAGTGGAACCTACTAAAGTGACCACCTTTGCTAAGAGACCATCTGTCTATAGTGACCACTTTTGTACAATTTCATTTTACAACCACCTCACTCTTTTGTGAAGCAGTGTTTTTGTAAAGACTCTGTCATATTTTGCTAAATGCAAAGGCAGCTCCAGTGAGTGGGTCATAGCGGTCATCTCCCTCTACTGACCTTGGATTTCACACGCTGATTTCACACATTCAGTTTGTGTTTTGAACAATTTAGGCTAATCTAAAAAGGTCTAGTGGCCTACTCTAAAAATTCAGCCTGGAGCCTGCGATATATAAACCTCGGCTAAAGGCCCATTATGTTCGGAGTTATAAAATCTTAAACCATTGAACTCTACTTGCTGAGGTGTACCACTTACCATGCATAAAAACTTGCTGTCTCAATAAAATTGCACTTTTTTGAATGATTTTCCTTGAGATTTATTTACTGTCATCGCAAATGCAGGTATATTTGCAAATTAAGTTTTTTGAAAGGCTATCTTAAGATAGTACCAGAATATTTTATAAGTGGAACTAAAATTCTTTTATTGCCCGCGGTTCCAGTTCAAACTTTGCAATCAATAGCATTGCGATATATAAACTTGATGCTCATTCTTGTTCCAATGAGTAATACTTCCTTTTTATTTAAGTTTCTGATTAGTACAACAATGCAATTAACTTTCAATACTAACTTATGTGGTGGCAAACTATGGTATTTTTCAGTTAACCAGGTGCAAATCCCGCCAACTGTTTTTTCTGGGAATTGTTTAAAGACTGTTTTGTGGAACAACAGTGTTTCAGAAGTAAAGCCAGAAATTTTAATCTGTATACAAAATAGTATTTATGTGCAGAATTCAATATATACAAAAATATCAATATACTAAAAAGAAATTTGTATGCTAATTGGTTACATAATATGGAAATGGGGAAAACGAGTGGAATTAAATTACGAAATTAAACTTCCAAAATATGGAAAGGGATAAAGAACTATGTACTGGAAATTGCTTTAGGTTTGAGAGCATTTGGCTCAGATCACAACTATTTGGTAATTTTTCACTTGTTCCCGGCTAACTGAAAAAAAAAACCCAAACCACTCATAGTCAAAGAATTTAAAAACTCCACTAGATAGTTATTGATTTCATTGTCATCATAGCAAATTATTTTATCGTAGCTGTGGTGATATGTTCTCTATTAATAAAATATTCGATTAAGTCAGTATTAATAAAAGTTCAATCATCATTTTTAGGTTCTATTGTAACTGACTTCAATATGTTATCTGAGAGTGTGTTTTTGGAAATATTTCCATACACTTCTCTAATAATATTATTTTCATTCCTTATTAATTGCAAAGGTATTTCTTCAATAATATTTTTTGAAAAAATTTGCTTTTGCATACTGCACTTGAAGAAATTGTCAAATTGGCACATTGTGACGTAAATCTTAGCATTGATTGCCTTTACACCACAGACGGCGTGAATCGTACAGGGGGCACAATATACGTTGTTAACCCAGCGAAAAAATATGTAACCAAATTATTTTCAACAACAATAAAAATTAACGAAATAGAGTCAATACAGGAAGAAAATGTGAAATCACAGTACTCACCCACTTATGAGATCGTTGGAGTCAAATCGCCGCGGTCAGAAGATAACATAGAGTCATTGATACAATCGGAGAGTAAGGAGACAAAAAAATTTATTCACTCACATATTTCTTACAAGCACGAGTAGATGACGTTACAAAAAGAATTAGATTTACTATTAATTACAAAATGAATTAATTCGAGAAAGACTGCTAACAAGAATGTTTACATAGAAAATAAATTATTGGCGCCTTCGACAAAATGGCGCTACCCTATATCTCTCGAGGTTCATTAGCACGTGCAAAGCTAAAATTGAAAATCTTACATTTTTTTTTTTTTTTTTGGATCTCCATATTAATTTTAAACACAGTAAAACGGGAGAGCTAAAATTAAGAACACGTGTTAATGAAAGGTTAGCAGAAAAATATTCCTTTTGTTAGTGGCCCGGAATAGAAAACTAATACCCTACCTCACGGACCCCAGGGATAAAAACAGAGATGGACGAACTGTCGTCCTACCTGCTCGAAAAATTGTGTCCCAAGTCAAGATTTGATCCAACCCAAGCGACCGCCACTCGCCAATATAGTAACCCAGCATCACATCGCCGCCAACCATGCCCAGCACGTCATAGGTCAGGACTAGACGTGGGAACTTTCGACGCTTGCCGATTGGCCAGACATCAACCTGTCGCTTGTTGCCATGCCCAAGCACATCTGCCATATTTGGCGAGAGATCGTCAGAGTTGGGTTTGGCGATTTACGAAGGTCCGTGCGCCAACAGAATTTTCCAAGATAGCCATTTTGGAAAAAGCAGGGAATTTTGTGAAAACACAAAACCCCCATGTATGAAAACATGAAATATGAATAACAAACTTTATATTACAGCAGAACAAGGTACAACCCACATTACCTATCACAGGAGGGGATAAAATATAAATTAAATTACAGTTGAACGCCAGAAATCCGCAAACGTCCGAAATCCGCACACCTTCTCTGATATGAATAATGAAATTCGCAGTATTCTACCAATGAAGAAATTATTGAAAAGTTTCTTGAATCCAGATAAATATGATTCTGATGATGATCTAAAACTTGGGTAATAATAATAATAAAATCCATTTCATAAAAGTTTAAAGTTAAGAAAAGAATACCCTCAATTTTTACAACAGCTAAGTTCTATAACAAAACAAAAATTAATCATAATTCTGTTTAAATATTCTGATGAAAATATGCAGTTTAAACAGTTATTGTTTAAACTGCATATTTAAACAGTTATACAATTTGCAAAATTAAATAAATAAAAGAAACAAAGTAGAAAAAAAATATTTTAAAACAAATCACCATAGAACATGTTTTCAAAATTAGAGAAAGGAAATTTTGAAACCATTTGCTTTGCTAGTCTTCATGTAATTTTTTTTTTCTCCTATGCTTTTGTATTTAAAGTGAAAATATAAATGAAATACTTTTGACTGTGTCTTTATTTCATTGTAATTGTATTCTCCTTTTATTAAGTCTGAAATGTAGTAAGATTTATCTTTTATGGCCTGAAATCTGCAAAATCCTAAAATCCGCACAAGCCTTGGTCCCAAGCTGTGCGGATTTCTGGCTCTCTACTGTACTTAGAATTACATGTGATATTTTATATCACACACATTTCTGCAGAGCATCTCTTGGATTGCAATCTGCCCTGTTCAGTTCATTTTCCACAGCTTTAAAATGTGGATTTTACAACACTTCATGCACTTATCCACCATGTAAAAAAAGATGCCAAGCATAGGGCTAAAGCACATTTTATGTCATTGGCGTTTCACCAAACTGGGGAATAATTTCACTTTTTGCAAAATGTTTTTTAAAACTAACCCTATAGTGCCCCTGAAACTTAGTTAAAATTGACACAACAATGGAGCTATTGCCAAACTTGGTGCGAAATACTGTGTGCCAAATTACTTCTCTAATTTTTTACAGTGCAATAGTATATTACATAAAAATTTTAACATTCGCACAACCACCTCCATACAAACTTTTAACTGTGCCGAATTTTCGCTCATCTGTTCGTTCAATTTGCTGCAAAAGGGGCTCAAAGGTTTTCCTTAGTGTATTTATATATTCATAGATTACAACCAATAATACT
This sequence comes from Cheiracanthium punctorium, assembly GCA_038373885.1. Lineage (NCBI taxonomy): Eukaryota > Metazoa > Arthropoda > Arachnida > Araneae > Cheiracanthiidae > Cheiracanthium > Cheiracanthium punctorium. The sequence goes on from JAWZYV010001112.1 coordinate 601,375, forward strand.
TACTTACAGCAAAATCTGTTTTTATGTATATACATTTTTTGAAAGTTATATGTTTTTTGACTTACTCAACTAAATTTTTTATGACTTTTTTCCCCTTTGATCAGATATAAAAATTATTTTTAGTATTTCAAACTAGTTAGTTTCCCAGAATACAAGAAATAAACATAAAATATACTATTATCAACTATTACCGACTCCTATTAGTGCCAATCCTTTGAAGTTTCATTTTTAGTATTGCATTTGAAATGAGCATTGTCATATTTTAATTTTGTTTATTTGTAAAGTATGTTTTAACTAATGTCATCTTTCTTTTTACATGTTGCCAAATATTACTAATAATGTACGTAAATTTAATATATTAATAATTTGTAATAGCAATATTGAAAATAGTCATAACATACTTCATTTCTTAGGTTTTCCCCAGTCACATTAAATTATACTTATATGTTAGTAACCGTTCAAATTTATCTACAACAATTAAGTTTTTAAAAGCAGCAAAACTGAAAAATAGATTTTAAAAATTACTACTATTAACATTTCATGTACTGTTTTTTGTTCAGTTAATTAAGAAATTATTTGTTTGATCTGAAATTCCTGATTTTTTTTACAATCTAAATAAATACTTTAGAAATTTGTTTCGTAATCAGTAGTTTTAATATTTGGAATTTTAATTATTTTGTATCAATTATAAATTGATAACATTATACTTAATTTCCCTGCTAAAATGTGAGAAGATACTGTGCATATTTAATGCATTTATTTTTCTTCTTCGGTTTTTATTTGATCCTATATTAAATTTAGTGGTCAAACTAAACGCTGTTACTGTGCTTGTCAATGCTGTATTTTTAAATGACTGTCATTAATAAACTAAAATAATTATTTTAATATGTTCTATATTTCAGGAATTTGAACAGACAGGAAATAATAAAATCCATCCATTAAATGATGAGGATAAAAGTAATAAGTCTGACATTGTGGAGAAAGGTTTAGTTGTAGCAAAAATTCCAAAAGAAGCAAGTGACAATTCCCTTGACAGTGGGGAAGAGAAAAGGGACATCAGTAAGGAGGACACTGAGAATATTGGTATGATAGTTATCTGTTTTGATCTATTACAGGGTGTCTACCATCATGCAAAGGTCACGAAAGTCACGGAAAAGTCAAGAATTGGAAAAAAGGTCAGGAAAGTCAAGAAAAGGTCAAGAAATGAAGCACTAGGTCACGATTAGCGACTCAACTTCCTTTTTCCATTTCATTCAAATTCTTAGTTGACAATTTTCGTAACTAAATTTCCTAAACTTTTGTGCACCATTTTTACAGTTTTGCTAATAAACGTATAGTTTACCGCATAATTCTATCGATCTTTGTTGTAGAGATATTTAATTTTGAAATTGGGGCTTATTCGCTGATCACCCTGTGTATTAATAGTGTTAAATTTAAAAGTATAATTTTTCTTCATTCTATCAGTATGATGCAGGGGTGCAGAAACTGTTTTTACTCTCAACATTTCCCTCAATCCTTATGCAAATTTCCCCAAGATTTTATGATATGTTTATAGACTTGCATAAGTTCTGTATTACCATAAGTGTAAAAATATTTGCCTGAACAAGCTACATACATGTTTACTAAATAGCAATTGGTCCAAGTGAAGAGAAAACAAACTGCTGATCGGTGAAAGGGTTGAAAAAAAATCGCTTTAAAAATAGGAATGGGAAAAAGTAACTCGAAGAATTTTGTAATTCATTGTTAAAATCGAAATCAGTTGTATATTTTCTGCAAAATTTCCCCCTATCCTAGATTGCTGGATCGTACATATTCTGCATCCCTGGCACGAATGTATTTTTGATATTAGTGTTTCGTATTTGTTATGGTCAAGAAAAGGTCAAGAAAAAGTCAAGAAAAGGTCAAGAAATCAAGCCTACTTTATGTGGTAGACACCCTGTATTAGCAAATGTTTTTATAGATTGTTGATTTTTAGTTATTTTTTAACCTGCAACAGTCATAGATGGGGGGGAGGGGGTTGATAGAATAACAAATCAGTACTAATGAATTCAACTGGTTTAGTGTTTTACATTAGCCTTCACAGTAGCAGTTTCTTCATGATAAGTACACATGTTCCACCCTAGCATATTCATTGAGTGAATGTTAAAGGTTATTTTGCGGAATAATAAGTTGTTTTTGTTATCTACAGAAAAGTAATTTGTGTCGTTAACACACATTACATTTCTCCTAGAACTACCTGCTTTGAGTACACTCAAGGGATAATATACTTTTATACTTGGAGAAATTCTATCTTAAGAAAATAAGGAGAATGGAGCATCTTGAGACAAGTCAACCTTGATTCATCTTAATTTTCAGCTTTTATTTTTTAGTCACTAATAAATTTTCTTAAAGTATTATATATGACAGTATAGGTAACTGTTTATTGCTTAAATGCATTTTGGAATACCTCCCATCTACAGATAAAATTTATTTATTTATTTGAATGAAGTAGAATTAATTTACTATGTGTTTTGACAAATTATTTTTAAGAACAAGAATTACATTAATTCAAGTAAAAGCACATGCAGTTGAAATTGTAAACACTCCAGATAACTTTAATAAAACTTACATTATACATAAAACCTGACTTTCTGAGAATTCTTACACGATAGTGATTCAAATTGGACAGGTTGGAACACATAGTAATGCTGCACCTTGGGACGCTCACAAAGTGTTCATCATTTCATAAATTGTAAAAAAGTCATATTTATCCCAGACAGCACATAAGCTTAAATCAAGTTTGACATTTCTTTGAATTTGACGCATTAATGCAAGCTTGACAGTTCAACTCATTCTAAGCTGGCAGCAAGCTTGCAGGGGTCAAGTTGAATTGTCAAGCTTAAATACAGTTGATTTAAGCTTGAAAATTGATACTGGCGTGATTTTTCCTTTTTAAAGGAGAGTGTTGATGGCGCCATCTGTGAAAGAGAATGGACATTAATTGTCTAGCGTCCTTTAAATTTGCTGAAAGTTCGTAAAAGATGTGTTTTATTTTTATTACCAGTGCCATATATATTACCGGCAAGGCAAACGGGGCAACTGCCCAGGGCCTACAGATTTTAGGGCCCAAAAATCTTACATCTTACACTTTTGTAGTTTTAAAATAAAATTACAAAGGATAAAAAAAAAAAAAAATCAGAAGTTAAATAATTTTTTTAATTATAAAGTATGAACAATGAAAATAATTCAAATTTACATTTGTATAAATTAATTTAAACTTATTTTTAATTCTTCGAAATGCTCTATATCATAGCATACCAATATGTAGTAAAATAACTAACCACATTTGTAAAGAGAATTTTTAGCATTAAAAAATAGCAAAATTTTTCAATTATTTGTTATTTTAAGAAATATTTACAAAAATGACTAAAGTGTTTGTATTCCATACATGTTAGCAACTGTGATATAGCATTTCGAAGTAACATTTAACTATCTGTTTCTTTCATTTCAGATTACTTAACACAAAATTTGTGTTAAGTAAACCCATTCTATATTTCCAAATATGAAAATTCTTCAAAATAAAATACAATTATACTACGAAATTGATTTCAAAATCATTCGTTTGATTCGATTTTGGCCAGCAGTATTGCTTCATGAGTGTTGCGGTACTGAAAGTTTTAAAACGTGTTTTTTTATTTTAATTTTGATTTTAATTTAATTTATCTTGATGCATTATTTTAATTTTGATGCATCCCATGGAAAAATAAAAGAAACAAATAACACATCGCCCACTTATCAATTTGGCGAGAAAACAACGTGGTAAGTCACTTCAAACTTTAGTAATAGCTGCACAAGGCTGCGGTGGCAGAATGGATAGCGTGCTCGTCTGCTAAGCCAAAGGGCCCGGGTTCTATCCCAGCGACAAACACTCGATGGAAACAGATTAAATTAAATTGAAATTTCAGCATAGAGGGGGAAAATGCGTGGAAAAATAAATTATGTGGGGGCACGTTAGTCAGCGGGCACTTCGTGTATTTAAAAAAAATTTTTTTTTTTTTTTGGAAAATTTTTTAAGCTTGAAATGTCAAGCTTGATTCAAGCTTGAAATGTCAAGCTTAATGCAAGCTGGGCAAGTGTAAACTAGAACACTTGATTCAAGCTTGCATCAAGCTTACACGACTGGAATTTTCAAGCTTATTGACTTGATAAATCAAGCTTGCTGCAAGTTTGCTGTGCTGTCTGGGTATATTTGATGGAACAAGGTAAAACACTAAAAACATTTTATAAAATTTTTAAATTAAATTTATTTTGATGAAGTTATCATAAATGCATTTTATTTGTAGCAAAAATTTCTAAATAGATTTTAATAAAAATTGTATGGAAAATAAATGAAAAATATTTATCTAAATTTTATTTTAAAGTTAAGTTAAAGTTTATTTATTATTCCAGTCTCCCTTATAGTTTCAGTCTGCATGTAACTTTTTTTTTTTTTTTTTAAGAAACAGCTGAAGGTGGTTCCCAGATATCTGGTGGCGAGTTAGACTCTGACAAATATGCTGATAATGTTGAAGACATCATTGAAGCATATCCAGTAGACTGTTGTCCTGACTGGTGTTATGTACGGTTCCCTTTTTGTAAAGGAGAAGACACAGACTTTTGGCGAAAGTGGGATGCAGCCCGAAAAAGAAGCTTTGATGTTGTAGAACACAAATATTTTGAAACACTTATTATTACTATGATTCTTATTAGTAGTTTAGCTTTGGTAAGTTTTAGTCTCGAGGAATTTCTTTAAAAGTTATTTCTTTTTGTTGAATTTCTGTTGTCTATAAAAATAGAGTTTGGTGAGGGTGTTGATACAAATGCTACTTGTAATCTATAAGATAAAAGCAAGTTTAAAAGTAGATCTTTATCCATCCTTTACAAAAGTAGATAACCCAAGGAAAAGCAGTTCATTAGGACCACTATCAATAACTTCTGGCTTCAATGATGCAAAATTTAATCTTAAATCATTATTTTAAACATTTCTTTGAGCTTCTGCTGTAGAGAAATATCTTGTATCCTTTCCACCCACAAACCACCTTAAAAACATTTTGAGTTTACTGAGTCATGATTCATTTCATGATAACTGTCTTACTGGCATGAGACCATCTACCAATGAGTTCTCATGCCACTGCCAACAAAAGGAATGATAAAAATTTTGAGAGATTAAAATTGGCTTGAAAAACATTTAAATAGACATGATATTTAGTTATTGGTTTTATTATGTGAAATTAGTAAGGTGAGTTTATATTAATTGATTTCTGATGAAAAATATAACATTGAAGGCTGTGTAAAGGAAAAGTTTGCTGTAATGGGAAGAGAAAGGCAACAAAAATGTGATATACTGACTCAAGTTTCTAAATATGTATAAAAGCTGTATAAAAACGCTTAAAAAATACTCTTAGATTCTGAGTAAATCTTGAATAATATTCATGCTACATTTTCTATATTTTCATTCAGTGAATTGGCTTTTTTTTTTAGGCTGCAGAGGATGTTAACTTAAAAGATCGACCGTTACTGAAAGAAATTCTTATATATATGGATAAAATATTTACTGTTCTTTTTCTTTTTGAGATGTTGCTCAAGTGGTTAGCATTTGGTTTCAAAGCATATTTTACAAATGCATGGTGCTGGCTTGACTTTGTCATTGTTTTGGTATGTATAAACATATACCATATTTCATATTAAATTGCATTTATTAAATAGAAAGTTTTCTTTAGAATTTATTATGTAAAATGCAATCCAAGAATATTAAACCAAGTTATGTTTAGGAAAATTAAAAGTAAGAATAATTGAAGTACTTTTGAATATTTGCTTAAGTTTAGTGAATAGTAAATTAAATTCTCTCAATAATAGTGTTCCAACTTATTGAAAAAAATCTTGTAACTAAAGTTCTTTGAAATATTAAGCTGGAGTTAGTACAAATAATTTTATGCTCTTTAGTTTTAACTCATATAATCTTTTTTTTTTCTGTTTCTCTTTTTTATTAGTTTTCCTCATTACATATTTTCTTAATTATCTATATTTTATATTTTCTTGCAGAGTTAATAGACTTCTTCTTACAAGCAGTTTTTATTTTGTATTTTAATATTAATATTTGTAAACCATCATTATACATTTTAACTGAAAAATAGATTTCCAAATTACAAATTTATTTTCAAACTATAAACTAGAAAATTTACAAGTAAGATTTTAAGCATGAATAATGATTTTAAACATGTAGAGCTTTTTATTTTCCATTTCCATCTCTCCATATAGGCCAGCTTTTTTGCTAAACTACATACTGAAATGTTGCTATTTTTTTCTATTTGTACACTTCTACAGATGGTGCTTGATGAGTGTTGCAGAGTATATACATATCTATTTTTCTGCCGTCATCATTTGGTCCATTTTTATGACTGTTATGTCATATCGATTTCAGATATTGAGTTTTTCTGATGTATCTTTTTAACTGTATTTTTCTTATATTTGTTGGATATGTTTATTAGTAGTATGAAATTTGGGTATAGACTGCTGCTTGGATTCCTTATTTTGTAAGTTTGGTTATCTACTTTATTTCATAAATTTATGGAAAAATGTTCATGAAATTAGTAATTTTTTGTTGTTATGAATGATGTACAAATAATAATAATAAATTCTTCAAAGTCTATGTCAGATTCAAAATTTACAAATAGTTTGTAAAATTCTCTTTTGTCCATTTTTATATCTGAGTGCGTATCATCATTACTTTCAAAACATCCCATGCTACTGTTTATGTTCACTTCATATACAAAATCAAGTATAACCTCCCTGCTATTCATACAGTTACTGAAGAAAAATTTTTCAAACACGAAAATGACACAGAAAATAAAACAACCACATATTATGTACCAAAAAACAAATGAATAGGAAAAAAAAGTGCTGCCTTCAGATTGTTAGATCTAGATTGACTGACTAGAGTTACAACATCCTTAGTGCCAGGCATTTTATTGTACAGTGACTTGACTGGACAGTTTTAAGTATGTTTCACCTACTTGTTAGCATGCTTGGAATTTCAGAACTTTTTTTGTCCCCTCCCAGTTTGAATTTATATGGGCTTTGGATTTTGAGTAATTTTTTGAGGGAAAAATTACTCTGGATATACATTATAAACTATATGGTATTTTAGCTAACCGTGTATTTCAGCTAACTGATTTCTTTCATTTTTTCCCCCATACTTTTCAAAGAATCAAAAATGTGCTAGGAGAATTTTGATTGGATATGACTTTCCTACACTGTAACTTTTAAACTACAGCGAAACCCTGATTTTAAATTTCTCAAGGGACTGGGTAAAAAAAAACATAAAATAGAGAAAACATAAAATACAAGAAATACATAGAAAGCATAAAATGAAATAGAAAAAAGCTAAAGGTAGAAAAGATTGACTCTTTCAAAAGGTATTACAATCTATATTTTACAAAAGAACAATATTATACATTTCATTTTAAGATCATTTTAACACATTTAGTTGCGAATCCTGGAGTTTAGGTTGAAAATAGTCCGTAATAGTGAATTGTTTTTAGTCATTGAGTTGAAAGTGAATGCAGCATTTTCCAAAATTGAAATACTTTGCAAGTTCTTTCCCTGGTCTTTATGAGAAATAAAATAGTCTTTCACTATTTGTAAGCTATCCAATGCAATATTGAAAGAAGGGACGGGCTGTGCTTCTGTTTCTTCTTGTTCATTTTCATCGGTGGACGAAAAGTCCATAAGGTCGTCTATGGACGGAGCTGTAGCTCTTTCAGCTTCTCATGTTGCTAAGTTTTCCAGGATGTAATCGTCAAAGTCATAGATAACTGTTCCATTGTCATTCTCCGAGTCTACTGCATCTGATTCTTCATCTGTTCCTTATTCATTAGATTCTACGATTCCGCTTTCTTTAAAAGAATGGGAAATGCACTGTTGTGTAACGTTTCTCCACGAGGCAGAAATAAAATGAAGAGCCTCTAGAACACTTAACTTTAGTTTGCATGCATCATTTTGGTTTCCATTTTCAAGTTCAGCTACAGCTTTCCAGACAAGTTGCTTTCTATAAAAAACATTGAACAATCAAATAGTGCCGAGTCACTAGGCTGCAATTTGCAGGAGAAAATTGGACACACACATTAAACAGCTGCAAATCTGGATGTGCATTGCATTGATCATTGAACAAAATTATTTTACAATTCTGCAACTTCATTTTTGTTTAGCTTGCACAAAAAGTCTTCGAAAAGGGCTTGTGTTATCCACGCTTTTTGTTTGCTTCAAACTTTGTCGGAAAACTTCTCACGTTTTTGAAGCATCGTGGGTTGCGCGACTTTCCAATGACAACAGGTGTCAGCTTCTCACTTCCATCAGAATTACAGTACAGTAAAATTGAAAGACGTAATTTAGACATCTTCCCTCCATAGCAGGAGTCTCCTTTAGCAATGTAACTTTTATCCAGTAGGAGGTTAAATAAAAGGCTGGTCTCGTCAGCATTGAATACGTCCTTTGGCTTGTATCCTTTGGTTGAATTTGGTAGATTTCTCTTTCATTCTTCTATTGTAGCTTCATCTACACTTGATGATTCTCCCCAAAGCGATCTACACTCAAGATTTTTTTTTTTTTTTTTTTCATCCAGTCATTTGAATCTGTGAAGTCTTTAAAACCAACAAGCCTGTCTTCGATTTCTAGATCTTTTTCTCTTAGTATCGTGCCATTTACAGGTGCATTTGTGGCATGAGCTTCTTTAAACCACTTTACTAAGATAACTTCCAGCTCATTGTACAGCTATTTTTTTTTAATGTTCTCCGTTTCTTGGCATTTTTTTTTCACCCACTTTCTCGATGTTTTTTTCAATGCATTCTTTTTTCTGTAGTATGGATAGCAGGATTGTCACGGAAATTCCTTGCAACTGAGTGAACACTACTTTGGTTCAGTGAAATTCATCAAATTGTTTAACAATTTCGGCTTTCTCAGCAACAGAAAGGTTTTTGCGTTTTTTACTTGTCATTTTGGCACAAAAAGGTTAGAAATGCAACCACCACATGCTAAACAGCTACTGAATCTGAAAATGTGTAGAAGCCCCTTTCCCTCCCCAACAAAAGAAAAGGAGCCACCCCATGCAATTGGTAGCTGGAGTGTCTCCTCCCCTGCCCATCACATTCCTACACCAATAAAGTGTGTTTATTCTGTACTTTACTCTCCCACCAACTGTCCTGTATTCAGGGAAGGGAGCAATCTCCGACAGCAGGTGTTCAACAAAGGAAGGGGAGGGACGAACCAAACCATTATGTGTCCTCAAAGAATGAGAAGAAACCAGTTTCAGAATACAGGAGCTTGTGGAATGCTTTTCTGTTTTCATAGATTAACTTTCTACAAAGTGGATTACCTTTAAAAAAGCACAAAAGGAAAAATATTGCTTATTTTAGAACATTTTTTAATTATTTTACTTTCCAGAGAAAACGTAAAATGCTGGAAATTCCATAAATAACAAACTTATTATCTGGGTTAAATTAACTTTCATACATACAGAAAAACTGGGACCTGATGAAAAAAGCGTAGATTCTGGGAACGTAAAATTGAGGTTTCACTGTACAATGACATTCAAAATACGATACAAGAAACAGTGGCGGATTAATGCAAGTTTGTTTCTGGGGAGGGGGGCGATTGCCCCCTCCACCCCCCTCCCCTTTAATCCGCCCTTGACAAGAAAAGGATAAGTGTGAAGCTCTACATGTTTACTATTGTTACACATTCTTAATTTCTTGATTCATTAAAGTATCCAAACCTTAATTTTAAATATTTATGAGTTTGTCTCAGATCCCCAGACAAAAACTTGCCAAATTTTAGAAATAATTCACTTGAAATGGCAAGAATTTTTCTTCATGCTCATAACAACCATAAATAAAATATTTCATTAATTGGCCACTTTGCTATGAATTTTTCATGAATTAATATCGATGTTTAGTAAAATAATTTTTCATTTATATATTTTTAACTTTCATTATTCCAAATTATGACAGCTAGACGTGCAGAGAATATCTAATAGAATGAAGCACCGTCTATACATTTTTCAAGGGACTAAGGGAAAAAAAGTATAAATGACAAAAACGTATAAATGAAATTCTCAAAAGTACATACATTTTCATGATAACCAACAATACAAAATCAGTTTTAAATTAAAATATTACATCTTATATTGCTACATGAAAACAAAATACACGAGTAGATATGTAATACTAACAGTTTTATTCTGAATTTAATATACAGCTTCTGCTCATATTCAAATACATCATGCAAAATATTTTAGTAATTTTCTGCTGTATGTCTGTTTAGGAATGCACAGAAAAGTTGTTAAAATTGCCCGTTTAACGTTATCATTTAAATCACTAGAAATTATATATTCTTTCATAAAGTTAGAACCTGGCAAAGCTTGTCGAAAACTTTTGCATCACACATTTTCTTCCCTCTTCCGTTCTAAAAAATATATATATAAATGAAGTTTTCGGTTTCAGGAAAATTTATAAATGAAATTATTTAACATTAAAATCTGATGTATTTTGTCAGGACCATTCAGAAAAACATATAAATGATAAAAACGTATAAACGAGAAATGTATAAATGGTGCTTCACTGTACTTAAATTTGGTATCACTTAAAGCACCAAAAATCCCTATCTAACAAATTTTTTGCCTTTTCATTAGAACTAAATTTTCCTTTTGTAAAATCAATTTTAAGCATTATGGCCTTCAAAACCTAGAGTAACCTATAAAACAATCAGTGCCAATATTTATAAAATAAATCTTTCAAAGATGATAAATAAAAAAGGTTATTTTAAAAGCAATAGGACGGATAGTATTAAAATCATTAAAAACACATTAAAATCTGTTTGTAGCACTTTCGGTGGCAGCCACCACCTTCTTCAGCTCTGGTCTCAAATCAAAATGCCTGGCTCTCTTCCTCAGTAAGGCGTTCCACCCAGGATCTATCTGCGCATGCGTCATGTCATTTATAGCACCATCTGTCATTATAATCTGTAAAGCCTCCATGTTTAGGGCATAATAATTATTTTTGTAATTGGCGAGTTTTTGGCTATTGTTAAAGTCGATTTCTATGGGGCGTTCTTGGTCTATTTTTGAGAGGGCAGTAGTGGTTTTATTGAATTTAATGTCATTGTGGTGTTCCTTTTTTCGGTCTTTGATTTTCTGTTTCGTCATACCAATATAGCAGCCTGGTTTATTAGTACTATTGTCTGTAAAGTTTATTTTATAAATACCGGCGGTTTCATCTGGAGTAATAGTATCTTTATCACTGCGAATGCGCTTGAAGATATTTTGATTAGGTTTTATGGGGATTTTGATATTTTTCTTAGCAGCTTCATTTGTAATTTTTAGAGCGGCTCCCCTGCAGTAGGGAATGGCGTTGGTAAATTTTGTTTCGGGTTTTGATAGTTGTTAATTTGTTCCAGCAGTGACATTAAATTCAATAAAACCACAACTGCCCTCTCAAAAATAGCCCAAGAACGCCCCATAGAAATCGACTTTAACAATAGCCAAAAACTCTCCAATTACAAAAATAATTATTATGCCCTAAACATGGAGGCTTTACAGATTATAACGACAGATGGCGCTATAAATGACATGACGCATGCGCAGATAGATCCTGGGTGGAACGCCTTACTGAGGAAGAGAGCCAGGCATTTTGATTTGAGACCAGAGCTGAAGAAGGTGGTGGCTGCCACCGAAAGTGCTACAAACGGATTTTAATGTGTTTTTAACTGCTTTTAATAATAAAGAAGGTTATTTTAAACATTTTGACCAGAACTTTGGTTTTATGGGTAATTGTTTTTAATCTTTGAGTATTTTAGACCTATATTCTTTTGTTATTTATACATAACTAGCTGAAGTACCCGTTCTTCGCACGGGAATGAATGGACTTTTTGATATTACGATTTGTGGTGATTACTATTCATTGTAATAAACAGATATAGCAAAGTGGATATCGCGTTATATTGTGTCCAATAATCATGCATACCGAATTGCAAGGCAATCGTTTGTACGGTGCAGAAGGCCATGCGGCGTAGCGCAATCTAGTGGCGAGTTTTAGCAAAACGGATACGACGAAAATATTTTTCGCATTCAGATATCGATGTATACGAATTTTCATGACTATCGGCTGGACAGTCCTGAAGTTCATGTGTTGACGCGACATCTAGTGGCAAGTTATAGGAAAATGGATAGCGCCAAACTCTTCCCCGTGTTCAAATATCTAAGTATACCTATTTTCATAGCGATCATTTGCACAGTCAAGAAGTGATACACTGCAGGGCCATCCAGTGGTTCAATAAAGTAATGATTTGCTACAGCGCCGTCAAGTGGCGAGTTATAGCAAAATGGATAACGGCAAAATATTCTCATTGTTCAAATAGCTATGTATACTGATTTTCATAGCGACCGTTTGAATGGTCAAGAATTTGGCCTGCTGCAGCGTCATCTAGTGGCGACTTAAAATAATAATGCATTGCAGTGTCATCTAGTGGTGTGTAACATCAAAAGGAACGCAGTTAGAATATATTCTTCGTGCTCAAATGTGTAAGTATAAAAAATTTTATGCCGATCGGTCGAACGGTATAGAAGTTGATGCTTTTCAGCGCCATTTAGCGACAAGTTACAGCAAAATGGATAGTGAAAAATATTCTCCGTGTTCTAATATTCGCGTGTACCAAATTTCATCGAAATCGGTTGAACGATATTCGCATAGCAAACGGCTAAACGGAATAGAATTCGACGTTCTGCTGCGCCACCTGGTGGCAAGTTAGAGGAAAACGGATAGCATAAAAAGCTTCTCCATGATAAAAGACTTAGGTGAACCAAATTTCATGGTGCAACGGTGCTGGAGTTTTTCAACCTCATACACTCATACCAACATTCATTTTTATCTATAACCAGTGTCATTATATATCCCAGTCTCAAATAAAATCCAGTTTCAAATCTAAGCCTCGCCAAAGTGCCAACATACGCCATTTTGCAAGCGTTTTTTCAGGAAATCATTCGAAGCATTGACTTAGCAGCAATAATATATGGGAAATGGTTCGACCGCGAAAAAGTAAAGCAAGCCTTTATTTGAAAAGTTGAATCCCTTAATACAGCCGAATTTTTTTAAATTATCAACTATAACGTGTTTTATTCATCATTACTCCGATGTACTAAATGAGAAGATTTCAATTTTCTGAAATTTGGCAGAATTCCCCCAACTTAAATCAATGCACTCATTTGGCGAGAATTCTGGAGATAGATCAATTGAAATCCCTTAATAACTGCATTATTTCTTCACGGATCATTAAAATTTAACGCTGTATTCTAATAAAACCTTTGCACTTGTTTTCAAAAATCTATTTCCTTAAGCTCTCAATAAATTGCGCCAAGCCGAAATCTGTGCAAACGCTAGAACTCACTTTCACAAAATCGGCATTTGAGCCATTTTATTTTTTCGCCAAACTAAAATAATTTACCTATTAGCCTCGGAAATCTTCAATTCTTATTGTTTTGCGTGTAAAGCATTACATTCCTGCTCTGATTTCCCATGCACACGATATTATAATTTTAAAAAAATAACCTTACGAATATAAACTAACAAAAAAAAAATCATTATTATTCTTTTATTTTTACTTTGAGAATTTAAAACATTTTATTCGGCAAAATCGCCACACATGGCAACCACGATCCTTATTTCACACTTTTTTCACTACAGGGGTTACAATTACGGAAAGCTTTTTGCGTGAATAGCATAAAAAATCTCTTAAATTCCGGGAACGGGTGGACTTTCAAAGTTTTAAAGTGGACTACGATTTATTCTATATTATTTTACATATCTGTGCTTAATTTCAGGCCGATAGGTCCATTTTTGTGGATTTGTATATGAACGACATTTTATTCGGCAAAATCGCCACACATGGCAACCACGATCCTTATTTTACACTTTTTTCACTACAGGGGTTACAATTACGGAAAGATTTTTGCGTGAAGAGCATAAAAAATCTCTTAAATTCCGGGAACGGGTGGACTTTCAAAGTTTTAAAGTGGACTATGAGTTATTCTATATTATTTTACATATCTGTACTAAATTTCAGGCCGATAGGTCCATTTTTGTGGATTTGTATACGAATCAAATCCACAAACAAACAAACAAACAAACAGAATTTCATTTTTATTTATAAGATTTATTAATACATGGATATTCAATATAATATCCATCTATTAGCATGTATCATCAATAAATTTAAAGTATGTCATTTCTGAGACATATAACCACTACCTAAAATTACTGCACTTTCAACATTTTGTTTCCTGTTTTCTATGCAAACTCAGTTTTAAGCAAGCTATTTGCTTGTTTGTATTTCCTTCCAGTTGAAGAAAACACCGTTTGCTTATCTTCTAACTAGTAATTCTCAATCTGATATAAGCAGTGAATGAATGGGTTTTCCTAAAAATAACATCTGTGATACAATAATCTCCATAGAATTTTTTTTTCAGCTGGCTAGATATCAAAAATTAGCCATATATGAATATTTCACATTGTACTATTTGTCCATTTTTTCTATATTAAGTCTGCAGAATAGGACACCAAATCAACCCTTGGGATGCTTATCCTGTGACTTTTGTGGGCAACTCAATTGTAGCAAAATTGTAAATTTCACATTCCTTTTTCTCTTTATTAAAGAAAGCATACTACCTTTCCGCCACTTAATCAGTGAAATAAATTATGTATAAATAACAAAAGAATATAGGTCTAAAATACTCAAAGATTAAAAACAATTACCTATAAAACACATAAAACCAAAGTTCTGGGTGGAAGTACCTTTTGGTCACTGTCCATGACCATATTAATCACCAGTTCTACTCTCTGCTGATGTTTTATTCTTGACATTGCATGGTATTTGGCCAGGAACAAAACATCAGCATCAGCGTCACAAGAGTAGAGAGCAAAACTGGTGATCCTGATAATGAATAAGTTCATGGACGGTGACCAAAACTCACTTCTCCCCAGAACTTATTATTTTATAGCTTTTATAGATAACTATTTTGAATTGTTTGCTATGAATTTTACTTAATATATATTTTTTGTAAAGTAAGAATTAACTATAATTTAGTAATTGAAATTTATCATTTTTCCCTTTGATGAATTTTGAAATTTATTTACATGTACATCCACTTAAAAAAAAAAAAAAAAAAAAACTATTCAAATGTATGCCAGATTTTTTATTTTAGTTTTTTAAATAAATAATTAGTTTTCTGAAAAACACACAATTTGAAAGAAATATGAAAAGTTATTATTTTATATTACATGACACCTTTTTTATGAAGAACAATTCTTCATATATGAAACCAACAGGAAATTTTACTTACACTCTAATAATTTCTTAAGAGAGAAAAGAGTTTCTCGTGGTCTAAATTTATATAACAAACATTTTCTACAAAAAATTTTCATATTTCAATTTTTAACTATCCATGGTTTTAAAACAACAAAAAAAGATATTAATTTATAATTTAATAATGGTATTTCACTGGTACTTATATGTTTAGATTTTATAATATAGGTAAAATTGTGAATTAATCGAATGCAGAATACTGTTCTATTAGATGATTCTAAATACATTTTTAAGAATGTATCTAAAATAAATTGAGAATTTTTTTTTAAATTCTGTTGTTAGCATGAGTACATGCATACAATAACAAATTGGACATTTTAGAAAAATCATTCTTGTACTAAGATTTAGTCTTTACTTAAACTTATTTTTAAAAACCCTACCTCCATTAAGGCCTAGAAATCAATTTAAAATTAGGAACCATTTATCTACAATTTTGAAATAATAAAAACTTGTATAAAAGAAAAATTAAAAGCCTGTAAATGTTATTTGTTTGTATCATTTGATTTTTATCTAGTGTATGAATATTACTTACTCGCATAATACAGTATAGAACCTGTTATCCGAAATGGTTGGGACTGGGTGTATTCTGGATAACTGAATTTTCTGGATAACTGGTTGGGGATTAACATGACATCTACTGATTTGATTGGTAGCATAAATGTTTAATTCTAATCATAAATAGAGAGTAACCTTAATTGTTAATATACTAGAAAAATAATATAAAAAAACTCTTTTATGATCAAGATAAATAATAATCATTTAGAGAGGAAGTAGTAAATATATGATAACTTCTTGAAAACTTAGTCACACACTAAAAAAATAAATAAAATACCTTACCAGATTGCTTACTTTATAAATTCTAGCTGTAGAACTCAAAATAAAAAAACAAAAACATTAAAAATTTTTAAAAAACTCATTTTTTGCTTTTCTTTTGGAAAAAAATAGGAATTTAATTGATTGAAAAATGATTATGGATAACTGTGGTTTTCTGGATAAGAGGTTCCATACTGTAATGTACACTATTGTCCAAACTTAAAGTTATTACATTGACAATTTCCTGAAAGAAAAGGGTATTCTCCATCTGGTGGACAGCGAGGTCTCCAGACCATAGTATCATATAGCACTTGTGTAATGGTCTAAGAAAAACCATCGCATGTAGACAAGCCCCCTTCTAAAGACACTTAAGGCATTAAAATCAGTACTTTTGAATGAATGGGAATTACTGCTGCAATTGTTGATATGTAGTCTCATTAGCAGTGTGAGAGTTCGATGTCATGCTTGTAGCTGTATAAGGTAGCCACACCTCTTGACAAAGCAATATAGAGTTCATACGAAGCAATGTAGAGTTATGAAATATCTTATTTTGATCATGTTTATCTCATTTGCATATCAGCCTGCTTTGCACTCCTGTGCAAATATTTTTGTTACTGTTTTCTGCATTATAGCATGAGTTATTAGTACATCTAATTCCCACGCATTAAACCCATTTTTTTGTCAAAAAATCTCATATTTTATGCTTGTAACCTTAATTTTGGACACCAGTGTATGTATATACTTTTTTCTGCATATGAAAGAGAGCATAATGCAATTTTAATGAAGTTATAAATGATAAAGCTAGTCAAGGACAACATATGCACAAAAAAGTATTAGAAACACTGCTTTAAAGTACTGTTGAATCCCTTCATTTCATGGTGCTTTACTTATATTTTAGTTTATTCTTGGGATAATTGAGTTTCTGTTTCACAAATTACTATCAATATTTTCACTTAATATTTTAAATTCGAAATTCAATTATTTATAGTATTCCATGATAATTTTTGTGTATGAGTTCTGACACCTTTCTTAGGTCTCCATGTTTAACCTGTCGGTGGGATTAGCTGGCTATACCGACATTCCTGCCTTTAAAACTATGCGCACCCTACGAGCCCTCCGCCCTCTTCGTGCTATGTCACGACTGGAGGGAATGAGAGTAAGTAGCACGACTCCCAGAGTGTGTAGCTAACTATGGCTGTTCAAAATATAAAATTCTCTTCCCCTTTTTTTTATTGCGAGACATTACTATCAATGAGCTCCTGTGAAGAATATTTTATTTTTTTACTTCTTCATTTGTCATTACAAAATATTGTGCTGTTGTATCATACAGTAATCAAACGATCTAATAAAAAATAATTAATATTACTGTGGATGTTTTGAAAATAAAGGCAGGCGATCAAAATAGAATGTATTTGATTTTAGTCTTGGTTTGATAACTATGCAGGTAAATTTAGGGGCAGCCTTATCTCTCACATTTTAATAACTCTTCTGACTAAAAAAAAAAAAAAAGCATATTCATTCATGAGCATGTAAAAGAGGTTTTGCTTGGTATAGGACTTGGAAGTCTTATTTAGGTCAAGATTATCACATCGCATTAGAAAAAGAAAAGCAAACTTCAGACTCAAAAACTATTGTTGTCCTTTTTCATTAAGAATTTTACAGAATTAAATAACTTTCACAATTCTAGCTTTTTAATTGTAAACTTTTATCGTAAAATTATTTAAATTACTTTGCTGCATAAAAGCCTTTACCATTAACAAAAAATGTAGTAATCAAAATAAACAAAAAATGAAGATTTTTAAGTACTTTGTTTTGGAACAATTGTCATTCTCATTTTGATTCCTGATTTTCATTTTTAAATAAAATTGTAGGTTTCTGAAAATTTATTAATTTTTTATGATGAAAAAGCATTAAACTAGCATAAAAATTCTTCAAAGGAGCTCATATTCTGCTTTAATGATAGTTATAATATCAGCAATATTACGTGTATTTTCTGCTTTTGCATCTATTTCAGCCTCATAAAAATTTTTTAAATGCTGGAGTCTTCATTTGTTTGGAAATTTCATGCTATGTCATATGGTTGACTGTGCTGTGTTATCCTATTATAAAAAGCTTTCAGACATCCTCTTATTGGAGAATATAATCCAATAATTGGATTTATAGCACCATTTCTAGAACAGGTGAGAGATAATGTCCTGAGTTGTAAACATGCAGTGCTCAGTAACCACTATTCTAAAACATGGAGATCCCTTATATCCAGTTGTGCCTCTGACTCTTTTGACACCTAACATGCTTCTTGTCCACCAGGTTTCAGTGGTTAATCTTGTAGCCGGTTTTCTTGGGGCTGCAAACATCCAAGCCTTCAAGACGATGCGTACACTCCGTGCTCTTCGGCCTTTAAGAGCTCTTTCGCGCTTCCAGGGGATGAGGGTAAATATATGTTGTTGATGCTTATAACAGATTGGCTTAGCTTGTGCATGAGTTTTTTTTTCTTTAATTGTTTCATATCTATTTTTCCTATCTTAACCTAACAGCATGCTTTTCTGGGCAAACTTTTAATTTTTTTTTTTTTCAATCCTACAGATTCTTTTTGCTCAGCAACTTCTGTGCTTTGAGTGCAAATTGTAAGTTATTGGTAAATGGTTTGCAAACAATCTTACAGTATACTTCATTTTCCTAGTAAAATAAACTGATCATTTGCTAACGTTATTAAAGAGAGTTCAAGTGTTACATTAGTGAAGATTGATTACTCTTATGTTGTACATATAGGCTTGGAGTAGAGATGCATTCATACGGAACTTCTGAAAGAAATGTGACTTGTATTCACATTCTTTAAAAGTGTAACTTATTAATCTGATTCCTTTGGCAAATTTAAACCTTTTTTTTTTAAGCCTATATTCCAGATTTTATTTTGTAGTGAGCTAAGCTACCTCAGAAGTTTAGTAAAAAACAAGAGATAAAAGCCATAGAAATGCTTTTAACATTAACTGCTTCATTTGAAATCGTACATTTCTCAAGAAGATTTAGACCCTTTTGTTTCTTCTCACCATTGCTTTTAGGAACTCTGTTTCTAGTGTCATTGCATTAAAGAAAATGCTTTTATGCTTATTAAGTGTACTCATAGTGAGATCATTTCAGTCTATTTAATATTCTGTACCATGTATTATTTCTATGTTTTACATACATTTGGAACACCTTTATAATTTTGCAAATTTTTATTTCATTTTATTTTTGATCTTTTTCTAGACATAAAATTTTTGAATTAAAACATTTGTAATTATTTGTAAAAATTTTCTGATTAGAATTGTTTGCAAGCCATTTTTACACTGCATTTGACAGGTCAATCTAATTTTGTGTGAAAGGAAACATGATTGCGCCCATCAAAATTTATCAATTTAAAATAAGGCATTTCCAAAATTAAAGGCTTTTGTCAGCAGCTGTAAAATGCTGACTAAGCCAAGATATAAACTTAATTGAAAAAAATTGGAATACAAATTTGGCAAAAAGGTTTCAGTTTTTGTATAAAAAGTTATTATGAATAAATATCTAAGTTGTACTCCCATTTAACATGGAAGAAAAATCGACCCACTTTTAGAAAGCCTTTCCTCGAGTTATTTTTACATATTTTATTTCAATAAAATAGTCCAAGCTGTAAATCTAAGCTTTTCAATATCCCAGCGCATTTAGCTCTAACAACTTTATAAGTTTTGTGCTCAAATAGATGTTCTTCAAAATAATGAAACATGAATTATTCTAGTTAATATAGGGTTTTTCTTTTTGTTTGCTTACAGTAGTAGTAATAGTACTTTATATTGATAAATTTACTTATACTATTTAAAGTTTTTTTTTTCAACTATATTGTGAAGAGTTTAAAATTAATGTGGTTAATCAACTTATTAATTTATTTTTTATTGCATTTATTTAGGAATTAACACTCTAGAAACATTCAAAACCAGATAGTTAGTTTAGACCATCAAATATTATAAGTGAATAAAAAATAACATTGCATAATTGAGGTATGGTAGAAGCAGTGGCGGCTCCTCGATTTGAGCACATGAGCACGTGAACCCCCAAAGGAAAAACTGAAGAATAAACACCTTAACATATTAAAGCAAATATTAAGCACACTTTTACATTTATGTGAATTTAAAATGTGAGTTTTACTCTCTCTCTCTCTCCCCCCCCCCCTCCTCCCACTATTATTAAATACGTTTATTATAGCTAACACACTGTAGTGTAGGTTACTACAACACAGTCTAATCAGTCGCACGTGCGAACGGAAATTTTTTCCTTTGAACTGCTCTCTGGGATAAGAAGCCCAGACAGCTGGGAGGAAGCACGGCATTCATGAAATCTGTCCGGTCGCACAATTTTATTGTGCACCCATGGCCACTTTTTTGCGGTATCGCTTCCGGATTTTGCCTTGGTTTGTTACGTTCAGTTAGTTAATTAATTTTTATTTCATTTTCTTAATATTTTTTTTATTTCTACAATTTTTCACTACATTATTTTTTTTACAAACTAGTGTAAATAATTAAGATACGTGTTTCGGAGTTAAAGCAATGGCATTTTTCAATATTATCCTTTGAAAAAAAATTGAAATAAAATGAGTCAAGACAGCACCTTTGCTAAAACTTATCTTGGTGACAAAATGTAAGACCCAAGATGACTTGTTTTCTTTCAGTTGTGTGCATTATTTTCCTTTAACTCCTGGAAACGCAAATATATTTTAATTTGTAAGGTGTGTCGTATCTGCATATTTAATTTTCAAAATTTGTTTTGTGAACCTCCTTTTAAATCACCCACGAGCTGCCACTGGCTAGAAGTTATATTAGACAAAATTGAATACATGTATGTTATATTGTGAAATTAGATTTTAATAGGCTATATTAAAATTAAATTATTAAGGAGCAGCAGAATTGTATTAGCACTTTATATAAAACTAATGAAAAATCAGCTAAGCTTTAGGCTATATTAAAATTAAATTATTAAGGAGCAGCAGAATTGTATTAGCACTTTATATAAAACTAATGAGAAATCAGCTAAGCTTCATGAAGCACTGCCAGATCGAGTTTAAGTATTTATAAGGTTTATTTATTTAAATAGTTTTGAAATGAAATGCATTACTAAACTTTTATGTAGAAAAAAAAATAATTAATCAAGTTTCTGTTATACATGCTCGATATAAAATGTTATGTTTCCCATTTCTTGCACTGTGTGACCCCACTCTTCACAGTTTACTATTGTTAGTCCTATTTGTAAATTAAAACTTTATAAGGAGCTGATATCCTCCATAACTTTTACCATAATTGCCAAAGCTTGAAAAAAAAAAAAAAAAAAAAAAAAGAAAGAAATGCTTAATCATCTCCTTTCCTAATTCTGGTATTTTTCTCACAACCTAGCATTTTCCTCTCCAGATGTAATTCTTGTTTAGTGTGAGCTTGTGTGTGCAAAAGCTTATATGTGCTATTAATTATACTCATAAATCTATGGGAAAATCAGCAATCTATACAAAATAAGTGGATTTTAATTGTGAATTAAAAACATAAATATTACTTATCACTTTGATAAATTTTGCACTTAATTTATTTATAAGACACACTATCTGCAATCCATTAAATAATAACTGTTAATTAATTACCAAGATAATTTTTAAGATACTTTTAGATAGTGCCATGCAGTACTACAGCACATGTTCTATGAGTGCAAAAAATGCATAGCAGCATAAGCACTTAATTTTGTCTTTATGTCAAAAAAGGCCATTTGGCATGATCACCTTAACCTATTAAGAATCTTTGCTTTTAAAAGTATCAGTAGTTTCACCAAAAACACTGCACCACGCACCTTTTAAATGAACTTTTGAGTCTATTCGTTTTATAGTTTGTGTTTTTCATTGCATAATGTAGTACAGATTAATGCAATTTTTTAATAGTTACAATTCATTGTTGTATCAACTGAAGATTTTTTTTTTTCTATGTCGAATCAGGCTTTTTCTTAGAGTAGGAAAAGGAAAGAGAAGACTAGTTGGTTCTCTGTCCAAACATATAGCAAAAATTTATGCTTTTTTTTTTTCTTCAAACCCCTGTACAGTTTTTGATTTATAGTGTGCAATGTACATATAGGGCATGACACAAAATTTAATTTTTTGCACATATTTTCAACAAAAAACTCATTTTAAAACTGTCATCACATGTTCTGTGTTAATCTTTTCCTATTGCTCTTTAAACCCGTTTTTTTTTTTTTTTTTTTTTTTTTTTTTTTTTTTCCTCTTTAAATCAGGTTTCTTGAGTTAAATGCAATTTTAAGGAATAAATAATACTATTTGAGAAAGATATATTAGCATGCAAATATTAATTAATTATTGAAAATATTAAAGTTCTACATTACATTTTTTATTTTAATTAAGTCCGTAATTTCTAAACAGATTTAAATCATGATATTAATCCGTCAAAAAAGCTCACTAAATGTAATATTTTCTGTTTTAAAAAATTTCTCAAAAAAAAATATTAAGGTATTCTCAAACAATTTTCTGAAGGGGGAAAAAAAAAAAAAAAACCCTTTTTTTTTTTTTTTTTTTCCTTCCAAAGTAAAGTAGTTAATTTGGAACTTATTTCTTTAAAACATGAAATTTTAGCCATCTATAAAAATAGCTGAACAAAATTTATGTATTATTAGATCTGTTCAAAGTAACTCTTATTTGTGTTATTTTAGAAAGTTTTAATTATTTTAAATTACTACATTATTTGGGTAGTGTTTTTGTGCTGTGTGGCACTGATACTATTTAAATGAAAAATGTTTTTTTTTTTTTATCAATTATATTACATTGATATTCTATCAAATTCAAATTCTAAAATAGATTTTGTGTTACACAAGGGGTTTGTCAATAATTTTACTGCATGGAACTTTTTAACACAAACACAAAATGAAAGTTTAGCAAAATTAGAGAAAATTGTTTGTATATATTTTGTACTCCACTGAATGTGTAAACAAACAAAAAAAAATTAGCATTCATTAAAAAATCATTTTCATACATGACATTTAAAATTAAGAATTTATATCCTAACATGTCAAACAAATAAGTTTAAATGTTGTATTATGTTCTGCATTTTTAGTGTAGGGTTTAATTTTCTACTTTTACAGAATTCATAACTATTTTTGATTTAAATTGAGAAAAGTTGTACTTTAATAATAATATTTGTAAGATAGCCAGAGAACAGATTTTGCTTATACACAGCATCTAGACTAACAGAGTCCACCATGGCTGAGTGAAAAAGAGACTCAAATTGGTAGATGGCTGAAGCTTGAAGGTCCAGCATTATGGCCTGGCCTATGCTATCAATCTAACAGTTTGTAGTTTTGGTCAATTTTCTCAAATCAAAACAATTTTTCTTCAGATGTAACATGAATACACCTTAGAACACCTTAAAAAGTCCTCTGGACAAGGCACCTCTCCTCCTTGGCAGATAGCCTTTGGTTAGGTTTGCCCTTATGCAACACACATTAGACTAACAGATTTAATTTCAACATAAAGAATGGGATTGTATAATGGTTAGGGACTAAAAAAATGTTGATTTTCCCCATGATTCTTTCTTTTTTTTATGGTTTGCATGTGATCTTTGTAACAAATGCAGTGTTTTAAAAGCAATCCCCTGGACCCCTGGACTACAAAAACAATTATCTGAATAACTACTTCTGTTGCAGCCATATCTGTTGCATGTTAGATTATGGCTCAGGTAGGTAGAATAAATAACCGTCTATATCTTTTCCTTTTTAGGGGTTAGTATTTATATATCCCGTAGATTTCATAGATTTTATGTCTAGCATGAGTTAGATAACTTCTAGATATTGGCTGACTTTCTGATTTATTGTTATAAATTTCCTGCCTCCTAGATATTGAAATCATTAGGATGAAGTTGTTATATTTTATTTTTTAACAAATCCCAAAATAGCTTTAATTCATTAGAATTTTTAAGAGAGTGAAGCAACAAATATATGTTCACAGTTTATGGATTAAAAATTATTTTTTTTTAATCTATAAACTGTTTAATTATACTTATTTATCAGAGATGTATACATCGCCAACTGTTTATTGAGAATACACATAATAATCATATTATTTTCCCCTGATCTTCATTAATAGCTAATATTAATAAAATTAAATATTAATTAATATGGAGGGGGCGTTTTATCTCTGAAAGTAAGGCACATTTTGTGCTTTTCTCTCTTCTGATAGCCTTGTAACGAGCTTGAATGTTTGTATGGAAATTATCCCTATTTCTTTGAAGTGGGTTAAATGATGTATGTATGCTTAGATTGGTATTGATGTATTATATTATGAAAATTGAATAATATACTGTCTCGATTACTAGTAAATATATATCGTAAAATTAGTATAATATCTCTTCAAAACATTGAAATATATTATATACTTTTGTCTTGTCCATAACGAGTATATAATCTTGTTTGAAATTTTTTTCCTTTGGTAAATTTTTTTCACATTCTTGCTCTACATTAAATGGGAACTTTCAACGAGGTGCTGATGTGTATCCAGCATAAATAATACTCATAAAAATGAAATATTTTGCATAGGACTTAAAATACTTTTCAAGCCATGTTTTCCATTCTTTAATGATTGACACATTCAGAAATTATCTTCACATGGCATGTTGACTTCTGTGAGCATATATAATATAACTATGCATATACCTATGTAAGTATCATTACAAATTCAATACATACATTTATTTTTGTTGTATTTGTAAGTATTGTGTGGAGCTATAAGCTTCAGTTAGGAATAATTTTATTTATATTCTCCTCTACTTGCTCCCCTATATGAGAGACCTTTAATGTGAAACTTTTAATACAAAACTTTATAGTAAGTATAGTATAAAGTTTATAGTATAGTAAGTCCTTCATACTCTTGTTATAGTGGCCACTGAACTTCCCTCCCCCCTTAACTTGTAACAACATAAGTGCAGGGCGTTAAGATGAAAGGCTAGGTTTGACTTTGATTCATGTTAAGCAGGGGAAAAAAAGAGTTTTTCAATCTGTATCTTTTTTCTAGAATATTTAATTTACAAACATACCCTACTGTTATTTTTAACTAATCTTTCAAATATATGTTATTAAAATATTTACTCATTGATTCCTTGATATAAATATGCATATGCAATATATAGATTTACATATGTATACATTTGTGTGTATGAAGAGTATAAATAACAAAAATTCACGAATTGAAGGGAAAAGATAAACTTTCCTTGTGTAGATTGTTTTAAAAAAAGGTTTATTTCAAAACTTGTGTACTTCATCAATAAATTAACCCCCCCACCACCACCACAAATATATATATATATATATATAAGGAGCAGGGAAGATTGTTAGGCAGAGCTCAGCTCCCATAGGGTCTCCCTTTTGGTTACGGTCTTGGATGGTGACAGCTATTTATTTGAATGTCTGGTGTGACAAATTGACCAAGCCTTTACATGCAGATCAGTTACAGCCGCCACCAGGTGGCAATTTCATACAGGACTTCAGTAGTAATCCTGTATTCGGCCTTATGGCTCCTTTGGTTAAAAAAAAAAAAAAAAAAAAAAAAAAAAGTATGCTCGACAAAGTGCTTTTTCTTTATTTTCAATTATCTTTAATTAAATTTGAAAAAGGATATATATCTTTGAAAAAAAAGAAGAACATATACACGCATGTAATTATAAAAGAATATTTATTTGAAAAAGAGTTAATTAAATATACAGGGTGGTTATAATTAAACTTCACCGATAAGCAGGGTTGTACAGCTAAAGCGGGTGATCAAATTGTAACTAAATTTGGTGTATACTCGATACATGAAATGCACTCAAGAATTTTTTTTTTTTAATGTAGTTAAAAAAATATCCACTAGATGGTGTTTTACATGAAAAAAAAAGCAAATTTAACAATGAAAATGGTTAATCAAATTGTACAAGTAATTTCAGTATTTATTCCGTAGATTTTGAACACTTGTTAAGTAATTTGAGTCTTTCTTTTTTTTTTGGGGGGGGGTGATTTTACCATACAAAGTACCACCTAGTGGATATTTTTAGAATTAAACTTCTCAAAAAATAAATAAATAAATAAAATACTTCCTAAAGTGCATTTTGTGTACAATCCATATGCCAAATTTGGTGCAAAATCGGTTCACCCATTTCAGCTGTAGAATGCTGCTATATGGCAAATTAGACCAAAAAACAGCAAATGGGGGAAAACATTTATATATTTTTGAAACTTGGGGAAAACACTAATTGGGTATGTAGTTGTACGAAATAGAAAAGTTCCCCCCTCTCGGGGTGCCGCGTCCCCCCTTTGCCCCCCCCAAAGGTCACTGTTTTAGATTTTCACTTCTATATCAAAAACCGATCGTCTTAGCAAAAAAATGTCAATTACAAAATGAAAGCTGATAAAATTTCCTACAAGATTGTAATTGGTTATTTTTTACTATATGCAATAGCTTTTGAGATATATTTTAGACAAAATCGCAAATTTTTGGAAAACGCTTCTTTTTATCACGATTTTTAACCAATTTTGTCTTTTAACCCTTCAACTCTCAGTTTTGCAGCAATTGTTTTCGCAACAAAGTTGTAGAGTATTAAATTATCTTTAAAGTGAGTTATTATTTGTAACTTTATCTTTAAATGATCAAAAGTTATTGCAATTTGAAATTTTCAAAAAATTTAGCAAATTTGAATGAAAACTACATTGCGCGTCAAAGTATGACAAAATCTAGGAAAAAAATTATAAAGTTTTGAAACTTTGGGAAAACATTGGTTGGGGATGTAGTTGTATGAAACAGAAAAGTTCTCCCCTCTCGGGGGGCCATGTCCCCCCTTTACCCCCCCCAAAGAAAGGACCTTTTTTCGGTTTTTCCCATTTATCTCAAAAAACGTGCATGTTAGCAAAAAAATATCAAATACAAAATGAAATCTGATGAAATTTCCTACAAGATTGTTATGGCTTATTTTTTCTAGATGCAAAAGCTTTCAAGATATACGTCTTAGAAAAAATCGCAAATTTTTGGAAAACGCTTCTTTTTATCACTATTTCCCACTAACTCGATATCTTTATTATTAGTATTTTTTTCTATATCGAATAGCTTCGAGATATGTTTTAGAAAACCTCGCAAATTTATGGAAAACGCTTTTTTTCATCCCATATTTTGACTAACTTTCCTTCTAGCTGCTGATTATTAATTCAGAGAATCGAACAGTCGAATTATCAAAATTTGTAATCTCCTTTTTTTCAAGAAATTCCCCTCTCTTCTGTTACATTTTCCCTATCTTTAAATCATTGTCCGAAAGTCTGGGAAAATTCTTCAAAAGACAGCGAAGTGAAATGAGCGGGGATAACAAAGAACAATTTGGAACCCAGAAACTGGAAGGGGGAGAGAACTGAACTCATCGCTCTCTCTAGTTTATATGAAACGAAAACCAGCTCCAGAAAAAATATTATTACTAACTAGCTGAAGTACCCGTCCTCGACGGGTTAGTGAATGCAAATTTCCAAAAAGCAAGAATTTCGTCAGCATTGTAGGAGTACACAGAATGGATGGAGTATGTTGCCAAAGTAAAGAAAGCGAAGTTATAGTTTTTATGTATTGTTAAAATATTACAGGTTAGAGAGTAACTAAGTAATATCATTTCATTCGCTTTAGTCGTAATTATGTGATGCGCGAAAGAATATTTACGCATATTGAAATAATTTTCGCAAAATCTCAAAATTTAATAAAAATTTTTGAAAAATTGGAAGCCTAGAATTTAAGTTGAGTGACAACCTATCATGTCACCCAAATTCGTTTCATTCCATGCAGTCTTTATTTCGTCATGCTGTAACAAATTTTCAGCATTTTAAAACGATTTTCGCAAAATCTCAAAATTTAATCAAAATATTTAAAAAATTCAACTCCTATAAATTAAGATTAGAAACTATCTATCATATCTCTAAATTTTGTATCATTCGTATTAGTCGTTATTACGTGATGTTTGAAGAAATATAAACGTATTTTGAGAGAATTTTCACAAAATCTCAAAATCTAATAAAAATGTTTAAAAAATTGGACTCCTATAGTTTATGTTGAGCAGCCATCTATCGTGTGACCAAATTTCATATCATTCGCTTTAGTCGTTATTACGTAATGCGGGAACAAAGATTCACTCAGTTTTAAACGATTTTCACAAAATCTCGAAATCTGATCTTTTTTTTTTTAATTAGATGCTTATAGTTTAAGGTGAGTGACCACCTATCATTTCACCAAATATCATTTTTTCACTTAGCAGTTATTACGTGATGTGCGAAACACAAATTTACTCAGTTGAAATGATTTTCTCAAAAATCTCAAAATCTAATGAAGATTTTTTTAAAAATTCGACGCCTATGTTTTAAGTTGAGTGAGCACCTATCATGACACCCAA
Source organism: Cheiracanthium punctorium (assembly GCA_038373885.1). Classification (NCBI taxonomy): domain Eukaryota; kingdom Metazoa; phylum Arthropoda; class Arachnida; order Araneae; family Cheiracanthiidae; genus Cheiracanthium; species Cheiracanthium punctorium. Next base: position 630,054 of record JAWZYV010001112.1, read on the forward strand.
TTTCAGATCATTCGCTTTAGTAGTTTTTACGTGATGCTTGAACACAAATTTACGCAGTTTAAAAGGATTTTCGCAAAATCTGAAAATCCAATCAAGATTTTTTAAAAGTTCGACGACTATGTTTTAAGTTGCGTGACCACCTATCATGACACCCAATTTCGTATCATTCGCCTCAGTCGTTTTTACGTGATGCTTGAACACAAATTTACGCAGTTTAAAAGGATTTTCGCAAAATCTCAAAATCCAATCAAGATTTTTTAAAAATTCGACGCCTATGTTTTAAGTTGAGTGACCACCTATCATGACACCCAATTTCATATCATTCGCTTCAGTCGTTTTTAAGTGATGCTTGAACAAAAAAATCTGATGTGTCCAACACATGACTTCCTTGCACGTCTATTAAATCAAAAATGTTTTTTACGCACTTCCTCTAAACTTATTTGTTTGAAAGATATAAAATATCAATAATAGTAAGATATAGCGATTTCTAGCCAAACATTTCGATATCGCCGAGTTCAATTTGAAAGATTACTTTCTGACACTTTATTTGGCGATATTTCACCAAAAGCCGACAAACTTGAAATAGTTTGCGAGATTTTGGGGATAGCCAAAGTAGTCATTGACCACAGACTTTCCATGAATTGAATGCATCCATACACCTTAATGTATTTAAAGTCATTTGGCTCACCCTGTAAATAAATTCCCAGTCGATTGCTGTCAAAAAAGATATTGAAAACCGTTAGATATTATAATATAGTTCTAAATACAAAAGTTCAAAATTCTACGGGTTAAAGTTTTAGAGATATACAAAATACGAAATAATTTTTGGCGCCAAATTTGGCGATATTTCGGCGCAACTCGTCAATGTCGATGACATTTGGCGAGATATTAAGCATGGACCAACAATGACAGATTATCGCCAAATTTGGCGATATTTCGCCAAAACTCGCCAAGAACGATGACAAATGGCGATACTTTGGGCATGGACCCAATGACTGACTATCGCCAAATTTGGCGACATTTCGGCAAAACTCGCCAAGGTCGAGGACAGACGGCGAGATTTTGGGCATGTACCAAACAATGACTGTCTACAATTGTATTATACTGAAGATGTCCATAGACATTAAAGTACTGAAATTCTTTTCGGTGGTCCTGTAAATAAGCTCTCCAGTAGATTTTAACCAAAAATCGAGATGCACAACTAGATGTTACAACAATCTTATATATGAAATTTCATAATAGTTTTTGACTTTTTGAGAGTTAAATATGCACACACGTACACAAAAAAGTCGCCAAGCTTGGCGACTTTTGGCATAGTTCTTGAGGGAGGCACGTGACCGTGGTCGGACCATTACCTAACTTATGTGGTAGTACGGTATTGTGCTTGAAATGGATGAATCTCCTAAAATTGCCATTGACGGTAATGTATTGGAAATCTTTTGAGTGTTCCTGTAGCAGAACTGTAAATGATAAAGACACTTTTTACTTCCTTGTACGTAGTATAAGGAAGTAATGTGATCCCGAAAAATTTTGGGGGCCAAATTTCGACATAAAAACCGATTTTGACTACCTCTAAATTTAATTTAAAAAAAATTTTCGATGCATCTCATCGTAGACTGGCATGCACGATCATATTAACGCGTCTGCAACTCATTTTGACCAGTGGCGAGTCTACTGTGGCCAGTTTTTCCATGCCGTCTGTACGTACGTACGTACGTATGTATGTAACTCGCATATCTCAAAAACTATTGGTCGTAGAATGTTGAGATTTGATATTTAGGATTGTTCTATGATCTAGTTGTGCACCTCCCCTTTTGGTGGCAATCGAATGGATAGTTTATGTACAGGACCGTCCAAAAGATTCGAAATACATTACGCTCTATGGGCCGAAATTCATTAAACTCGCCTAACTCAAAAGCTATTAGGCGTAGAATGTCGAAACTTCATATTTTGGATAGTTGTAACATCTAGTTGTGCACCTCCCCTTTTGGTTCCATTCGACTGGATAGTTTATCTACAGGACTGCCCAAAACATTCGAAATACATTACACTCAATGGGCCGAAATTCATTAAACTCGCATATCTCAAAAACTGTTAGGCGTTGAATGTTGAAACTTTATATTTAGGATTGTTGTAACATCTAGTTGTGCACCTCCCCTTTCGGTTCCATTCGACTGAATAGTTTATCTACAGGACCGCCCAAAAGATTCGAAATACATTACGCTCTATGGGCCGAAATTCATCAAAGCGTTTTTTAGAGGTATTGGGCTATTTCAAACGACTCAGAAGTGATATATGCTGTAAAGAGTTAGAAAATGAATTTCTCCATTAAAAAAAGTGTCTTTATCATTTATAGTTCTGCTACAGGAACACTCAAAAGATTTCCAATACATTACGGTCAATAGCAACTTTAGGGGCATTCATTCATTTCAAGCACAATACCGTCCTACCACATAAGTTAGGTAATGGTCCGACCACGGTCACGTGCCTCCCTCAAGAACTATGCCAAAAGTCGCCAAGCTTGGCGACTTTTGGTGTATGTGTGTGCATATTTAACTCTCAAATCTCAAAAACTATTATGAAATTTCATATATAAGAATGTTGTAACATCTAGTTGTGCATCTCGATTTTTGGTTCCAATCTACTGGAGAGTTTATTTACAGGACCACCGAAAAGAATTTCAGTACCTTAATGTCTATGGACATCTTCAATATAATACAACTGTAGACAGTCATTGTTTGGTACATGCCCAAAATCTCGCCGTCTGTCCTCGACCTTGGCGAGTTTTGGCGAAATTTCGCCAAATTTGGCGATAGTCAGTCATTTGGTCCATGCCCAAAGTATCGCCATTTGTTATCGTTCTTGGCGAGTTTTGGCGAAATATCGCCAAATTTGGCGATAATCTGTCATTGTTTGGTTCATGCTTAAAATCTCGCCAAATGTCGTCGACATTGACGAGTTTCGCCGAAATATCGCCAAATTTGGCGCCAAAAATTATTTCCTATTTTGTATAACTCTAAAACTTTAACCCGTAGATTTTTTAACTTTGTATTTAGAACTATTTTAATATCTAACTGTTTTCAATATCTTTTTTGACAGCAATCGACTGAGAATTTATTTACATGGTGAGCCAAATGACTTTGAATACATTGAGGTGTATAGATGCATTCAATTCATTGAAAGTCTGTGGTCAATGACTACTTTGGCTATCCCCAAAATCTCGCTGACTATCTCAAGTTTGTCGGCTTTTGGTGAAATATCGCCAAATAAAGTGTCAGAAGGAAATCTTTCAAATTGAACTCAGCTTGGCGATATCGAAATATTTGGCTAGAAATCGCTAAACCTTACTATTATTGATATTTTATCTCTTTCAAACAAATAAATTTAGAGGAAGTGCGTCGAAAATATTTTTGATCTAATGGACGTGCAAGGAAGTCATGTGTTGGACACATCAGATTTTTTTAATGGCGAAATTCATTTTCTAACTCTTTACAGCATATATCACTTCTGAGTCGTTTGAAATAGCCCAATACCTCTAAAAAACGCTTTGATGAATTTGGGCCCATTGAGCGTAATGTATTTCGAATGTTTTGGGCGGTGCTGTAGATAAACTATCCAATCGAATGGAACCAAAAGGGGAGGTGCACAACTAGATGTTACAACTATCCAAAATAGGAAGTTTCGACATTCTACGCCTAATAGTTTTTGAGATATGCGAGTTTAATGAATTTCGGCCCATAGAGCGTAATGTATTTCGAATCTTTTGTGCGGTCCTGTACATAAACTATTCATTCGATTGCGACCAAAAGGGGAGGTGCACAACTAGATCATAGAACAATCCTAAATATCAAATCTCAACATTCTACGACCCATAGTTTTTGAGATATGCGAGTTACATACGTACGTACGTACCTACGTACGTACGTACAGACGGCATGGAAAAACTGACCACAATAAACTCGCCGCTGGTCAAAATGAGTTGCAGACGCGTTAATATGATCGTGCATGCTAGCCTACGATGAGATGCATCGAAAAAATTCTTAAAATTAAATTTAGAGGTAGTCAAAATCGGATTTTTTGTCGAAATTTGGCCCCCAAAATTTTTCGGGATCACATTACTTCCTTATACTACGTACAAGGAAGTAAAAAGCGTCACGGACAGAATGACAGACAGACAAACTTTTTTTTGAGGGTCGTACCGGACTTCCGGGTGCTTGAAACGGATAGAAATCGCAAAATTTTTGAATTATATGAAATGTACAGACAAAAGTCTAATTTTATTTATATAGATTTCATGAGGCTGCATTCAAACTTGCGGAAAGAAATGCACGTGTGTGAAGGTCAATTTGCGCTGTACAGCAATGTGCAGGAAGACTATGAAGATACAATTTTATAAAAATAAAATTGTTCCATAGGTTTGCTGCACTATTATTGTACAGATGTTGCACACAAGAGGAAGTAAGTGTGCTATAGTTATGCAGTAATTTTTTTATTAATTTTGCTGACATTATTAATTCTGATGATGAATGATCACTGAAATGCAAATGTCAAAGTACACAATATTGAACAGATGTATTGCATTACAGAATTCTATTGATGTAAAAAATATCACTTTCAAAACATTTTTTGGGTATTGGGAGAGGGGGTTAATTTAGACTTTAGTACTAACATTTATGTGTTAAATATGCGTTTATATACGAATAAAATGTCACTAGTTCAGCAGAAACAATAGGAGGAAGAAATTTTAAAAAAACGAAATAAAACCAAATTGTACGCTTATGTAATATAAATTATTATTGAAGGAGCCGTTGTGCATAAAAAAAAATTTGGAGGAAAGGGGGACGCGCCCCCCAAGGTAGAGGAACTTTCCTGTTTCTTAATATTGCACCCCCTACAAGTGTTTTCCCCAGGTTTCAAAACTTTATAAATTATTTTCTAGATTTTGTCGTACTTGATCGAGCAATGTAGTTTTCATTCGAATTCTCTAAAATTTATGGAAAATTTCTAATTGCTGTCATTTTTTTGATCCTTTAAAGATAAAATTTCAAATAGTGACTTATTTTAAAGGAATTGAATACTCCAGTAAAAGTGAGGGTTGAAGAGCTAGTATAACGCATAGTGGAAAATTGTGATTAAAAGAAGCGTTTTCCAAAACCTTGTGATTTTTTCTAAAACTTATATCTCGAAAACTTTTGTATCTAGAAAAAATAACCCCCACAATCTTGTAGGAAACTTCCTCAGCTTTCATTTTGTAATTGACAATTTTTTGCTAAGACGTACGGTTTTTGAGATAAAAGTGAAAATCCCCAAAAATGACTTTTTTTAGTGGGGGAGGGCTAAAGGGGGGACGTGCCTCCCCGAGAGGGGGGAACTTTTCTGTTTCATACAACTACATCCCCAACCAATGTTTTCCCAAAGTTTCAAAACTTTATAATTTTTTTCCTAGATTTTGTCATACTTTGACGCGAAATGTAGTTTTCATTCAAATTTGCTAAATTCATTGAAAATTTCAATAACTTTTGATCATTTAAAGATAAAGTTACAAATAATAACTCACTTTAAAGTAATTATACTCTACAACTTTGTTGCGAAAACAATTGCTGTAAAACTGAAGGTTGAAGGGTTAAAAGACAAAATTGTTTAAAAATCGTGATAAAAAGAAGCGTTTTCCAAAAATTTGCGATTTTGTCTAAAACATATCTCGAAAGCTATTGCATATAGAAAAAAATAACCAATTACAATCTTGTAGGAAATTTTATCAGCTTTCATTTTGTAATTGACATTTTTTTGCTAAGACGATCGGTTTTTAAGATAAAAGTGAAAATCTAAAAAAGTGACCTTTTGGGGGGGCCAAAGGGGGGAACGCGGCACCCCGAGAGGGAGGAACTTTTCTGTTTCGTACAACTACATACCCAATTAGTGTTTTCCCCAAGTTTCAAAAAAATATAAATTTTTTCCCCCATTTTTCCTAATTTGACTGGACTAATAGGGGAAGTTTAATTACACTGCTGGCCATCGTAAATGCAACACCCTGAAGGAAGCATGCAAATAATATGAAATTTACAACATGCATTAGCTGAGGTGAGATATGCAAATGATTAGAATTTCAGCGCAGACGCACATCAAGCGCGCCTGTGGCGCCACCTCAAAGCGCTATTTAAGGCTTGGAGATTTCGACGGTTTCAAGTACAGCAATTGTGTTTTTCTTGCTTTTTTTTCAAAAAAACGATAAATTATGCATCGTAGGAAACAACGATCATCTTTTGATCAAGTATCCGAGTTTGACAGAGGAAGGATAGTGGCATACCGAGATTGTGGGTTATCTTTCAGGGAAATCGGTCGTCGTATTGGACGAAACCAAACAACTGTGATGCGGATATGTGATCGTTGGGTGCAGGAGGGTACGACGGACAGACGTGATCGACCTCAGTGCACCACGTCACGTGATGACAGGCAGATTGTACGCATGGCAGTGACGGACCGCTCAGTCACATCACGAACCATATCACAGCAGATTCAGTCTGTAACGCATCATCCAGTGTCTGCGCGTACCATTCGACGTCGTTTACAGCAGAATGGTCTGTCCGCAAGACGTCCGTTGCTTTGTCTACCTCTGACGCGGAACCACAGACGTCTCCGCCGCCAATGGTGCGATGAAAGAAGGATGTGGACGACAGAATGGAATGAAATTCTCTTTACTGACGAGTCACGCTTCTGTATGCAACACCACGACGGTCGGATTCGAGTCTGGAGACACCGTGGAGAGAGGATGCTGAACAGCTGCATTATGCACCGTCACACTGGTCCTGCACCGGGTATTATGGTATGGGGCGGTATCGGATATCTCTCTCGCACTCCTCTAGTACGCATTGCCGGTACTTTAACCAGCCAGCGCTACATCTCCGAGGTGTTGGAGCCAGTTGTCCTTTCTTACCTTCAGGGCTTGCCAACAGCCATATTTCAGCAGGATAATGCACGGCCACACGTGGCACGCATTGTCCAAGGGTTCTTCGTCAATCACCAGATTGAATTGCTTCCCTGGCCGGCGCGCTCTCCGGATCTTTCGCCGATAGAAAACATGTGGTCCATGGTTGCTCAACGACTGACCCAGAGTTCATCCCCAGCTGTCACACCAGATCAACTTTGGCAACGTGTGGAAGCTGCTTGGTCTGCTGTACCCCAAGAACACATTCAAAGTCTCTTTGAATCAATGCCGAGGCGTGTGGCAGCTGTGATCTCCAACAACGGCGGCTACTCTGGGTACTGATTTTGGCAGGAACCACGCTTCATAGAATGCTGTAAATTTAATCATTTGTTACTTGGTCAACATGTTATCTACACAATAAATTTTGTTGTGATATCTCTTGTTTTTCTTGGTGTTGCAATTTGGGTGGCCAGCAGTGTATAACCATCTTGTCTTTCTTAAATCAGTCTACTAGACATGCTTTAGCAAGAAATGATGCCCAGTTCTTAAAAATTATATTCCTTAAAAAAAATTTTTTTTTTCTTGTAAGTAAAACTGTACCAGGTTGGAATGCACAATTTATGAAAAACAGACAAACAATAAATCAGGAAACAGCCAAAAGTTATACTAATAAAATTTATTCGCAGTAGTGGTAGAAAGGCACTGCATTACTTTTATATAAAGTAGAATTTAGTTTTCTTATTCAAATTATCTTTCACCAAATACTAAATTTTCATATACTAAAAATATTAAATGAATTACTTGTTCATTTATTTACAATTCATATGCATGTTGCCTGTTTGAATTTTATAGAACATTTTTTCATTGTTTTTTATCTGTGCTATTCATACATTAATTTATTTAATCGTGCTTTCATAAGTATTATGTACATAAATATGTTAATTTGATTTTCAATTTCAGGGAAATAAAAATAATATAAGAAAATAAATGTTGCTTGATAATCCTGAAAAAAAAAAAAAATGATATACATTGTACATTGTAGTTTGATCATTTCAGTTTTTATTTTAACTGAACCTAATTTTCCGGTTGGTTAAAATTGAAGTAATTTTAGATATACTGTTTAAATATTTAAAATTACAATGGGGTCTCCAAACATTTTAGCCTAAGGTCTACATCAACTGCCTTACTAAATCCCAGTGCCCAAGGCCTAAATAACTTCTTATGCAGCCAGTACCTTCTACTGCGGATTACCTAGATATGTCACCACTTACTTTAATGTTTTAGTTTTGAGGTATGTCTTGCATTGGCTCATCAAGTACAAACACAGGAAGTGGAGCAGCAGGCGCGGATCCAAGGGTAGGGTGGTGGGATGTAGGGTGATTTATGATGCAAAATGAATGAATATTAATTAATTGTAAGGATTCAAAACAAAAATTTGAAATTCATGCCAGATTTGGAAGTTTATCTAAAATGTACCGATTACTTAAATATGTAAATATTAAAGACTTTTTTACCACAAGTCAAGCGTTTTGTTAATGGTTTAGTGCACTTTTATTAAGAACTAGCAAATAGTCCGTTATTCGCAGTTTCTGAATCGCTTTCTTTATTTTATTTATTTTGTCAGAACGTATAAAACATTTTATGAAACCTTTGGATGATACAAAATTTTGCTGAACACTGTATCATTAAAAAACTGAAGAATAACGAGTATTTGCAAAATGTAGTAGGAAGAAATAGTCAGTGCTTGTGTAAATGTCCCCTCTTTATAGAGGAATTGTACTATCCTAGGGAGAAATGTCCCGAAGTTTCGGAAAGATCGGATATTTTTTAAGCTTTAATCCAAGCTAGAAAGTATATTCCACACTTAAATACCTCAAATTAATATCTTGTTGCATGTAAATTACTTTATTTGTCGTTTTCTATAAAATTCGGGCTATGCATCACCAAAAAAATTGCAATCGTTAGGCAGGGTTTAAAAAGAAAAAAGGAATGCCTTGAAAGGTGTTAAAATCATGACGTAACACATTTACAATCTCTCTCGAAAGTTAAAAGTGCATTACAGCTTCTACAGTAAACAAAGAAGCTCAATCTAATAATTCATGCCTTACGAAGATTTTTAAAAAAGGAGACTATTCTCATGCTCATTAGAATTTGAGAAATTATTTCCAGTCTGATGTCAATTTTTCATTACAGTCTGTTGGCATAATTCGGTTTCTAAGTCATCAGAATGATATCCCTCTCACTATCTATAGCTAGCTTTACGTATAAAGAAATCTCATATTGATCACTTTCTACTCAGTGTCGGAGTGTCAGAAACACGGTGTCGGGGAAGCTCTTTCAACGTGAAAATTGGGTGGTAGATTTTCGAATATATAAAGTCGTCTGTGTCCTTTTTCATACCTTTTCACAAATCTGTGCGAAATTCTAAGCCGATCGATCGAAATGTGTGAATTTGTATTTGTATACTCTAATTAGAGAGAAAAACTTCCATAATTATATATCAGATAGTACTAGTTCATTAGGAGTGTATAAGTATTTAATGTATTATATCAGTGATTTATCAAAAATTATGATGTTACAGTTATTTAAGGTAAGGGGGCTTTCGGGAGTTCGATGGAAAAGGAATAAGTGCTAGGAAAAATCACACTGTACATTTTTGTATACTTTCTATCTTTAAGTGTATTTTACTGCTAGTTCTTTGTAAATTGATTCAAAACAAAGTTTTTATCTCTTTTACTTTGCTGTTTCCTTAAGAAAACGAAAAGTGAAAATTCATATCTGTAAGTATTCATTTTTTAGGTGATTTCTTTTGTGTGTGTGGGGGGGGGGGGGGAGCTCTTCAGTCGAGGCACCGCGGGAGTCGCGGGGCTTACGGTATGCCCCTGGCTGGCACACGTAAAATCTGTCCTAGGTCCTGAGTCTTATGTTGAAATAGCACCATTGAGTGTGTGTAAATCCAGATACCAATCCTGGGTGCTCCTAATGTTACAGTTCTGTCAGCTGAAACTGGTTCAAAATTAGGGAGTTAGAAATGAGCACTTCGAGTCCGGTACCGTGGGACGAATTGCTGGTGTTTGCTGGCGAAAGTTTGCCCCCAGTCTGTAAATTTGGAGACCCCTAAAATTAAAAAAAATAGTTGTATTTTTGATTTTAATTACAATGCACAGCCAAAGGAACGTATCGAACCAAACTCAACTTTTGAAAAATAAATCAAAGAAAAATAAATACAAATAAAATTACAATTTTTAACGAATATTGACTGAGTTACTAAGCATTGAAAAATAGAGCATCTACTTGCAGAGAACTTTTAATTTTCTCTGCAAGATTATAAGTTTTTCTAATTGTAGATGTTAGAGAAAAGGGCAGAGCAAGATTATAGAACACCTAATATGGTTTATGCCACATCAGCAGGCCCTGGGCACACATACACAAATAAGCCGAAAAATTGAATTTAAAGCTATTCACTGTACAGGGACATAAAATTTGAAAAGTGCCCTGGGCCGAAAAAAGGTTATAGTTAGGCCCTGCATATCAGTACTAGACATAAAAAAAAGTATTGTCTTAACTATTAACTGTGTACTTTTGTCCTTATTGTCACGTATGTTGTATTATGCGCTATCAGTTTCAAATTTGCTTCTGTTCGTCGACTAAAGTAGCAAAATTCGACTTATACTAAAAGTAATATAGATTGGTATAACCATTGTAGTTTTTACTATTCACAATGGAAATTCAATATGAAAAATGACTGTAAGTCGGATGTTAATTTGATTCAGTGGAAAGTTTTACAAAATAGAACATAGAAAGTTTACGTGCAAAGTCGAAAAATTAGGTAATATTTTTTTTTTTTTTTTTTTTTGTCCCAGCACATTCATTGTGAACCAAACAGTAACACATCAGGCATTGCATCTCTTATAATTCTAGAGTTTATGACGCATTGAAAATTTGTCATGTCTAAGTAATAGTCATGCAATGCTTAGGTAATAAGTAAAACGTAGACTATTCCTTATTTTAGCCTAATTAACGTGTTCCTGACTCATGATCTATCATCTGTCAAATCCAAATGAATCTATTGTGTTGTAAAACAGTGGTGCTCTCCGCCATTCGCCTAGAGAAACTCAAATTTTAGATTATTGAAAAGTCAAAAGAAACTGTCCGCCATAGTTCGACTATGTGGGTGCTCCGGGGCCCAAGCACCAACAGAAAAAATTATATGGGAACGCTCGCAGAAAATTTCAAAGAACGCAAAATTCTATTTTTAAAAAAAATCAGACTGTTTTCTTCAGCGAAAGCATCATTTACGGAATTAATTGTTTATATTTTGTTACTGCTGATGGTCGCATCATAAACTTAAATAAAATCAATCTCGGAAGATTGGGTTAGTAATTAAGACAAAGCTACATAAGGTCTATCTGCCTAAGGCGGGGATACCGCGCAAAGAGGACTGTTTAAGGGGTTCTAGCGTGGATCCAAGTTATATCTGAAGGAAGCTGCCTAAAACTCTAGATCGTTAGATGGACAGCCGCGCTGTAGGCCAGAACCCTGGATACGGACGTTTATAAGAGAAGGGGGGGGGGCTAGGTGGTCTGAACCCCTCCCCCTAGTGTACGCAAAAATGCTAATTTTGACAGAATATCGACCTATAAACTCTATATTTTAATGGGTAATGCAAAAAAATTACTATAAGGATTAAACATTTATAATGTAACTGAATTTTTTATAAGTTACTTACAGTAAAATTTACCGTCAATCAAATTTTACAGTAAGAATGGACACCCCCTATGTAAATACTATAGCTACGTCCGTGACCCTGTACCTTCACACTTTAGCTATCTACCAGTTTAAGCGGTCTTAACCACTCATCGACTAGTGGGCTCCTTGGATGGATGAAGGAACCGTGAATGTTAAAAAAAAAAAAAATAAATAACTCTTTTGTTTAGAATACAAAATTCATTTCATGTTGGTTTTATCCTTATGGGTGCTTGGAACCTAAGTTCTCACAGAAAAATTTAATGGGTGCTCAATGTTTGTATAAATTCTAAAATAAAATTTTACTACTTTTCATTCATGTATGTGGGCGCTTTAGAGAAATCTGAAAAAAAAAGAAAAATGTATACCTACTGAGCAGCATTATAATTCTGAACTAAGATTAAATTCATGTAAAGGGTCTTGTAAATATCAACTAGGAGAATTTTTCTAAATATAAATAAATAAATCAACCATTCCTCTCCTATACACCAAAAAATAGTCTGTCTATAGTGCACACACGAAGATTTTGTATGGAATTTGAGGTGACAAATAAATAAATCAAGGATATATGGTTAAAAATCTGAAGTGTCTCCACTCGACTTTCCAAGCACCAAGAATTTAAATAAATTTCATCCAACTCAGTCGGGTCTAGTGTTCAAGTGCTAGTGCACTTAAAATGATTTGAGTGCATAGGCCACAATGTATAAGAATAATTTTTTGTAGCTCTGTAGAAAGCTGTAGGCCATACACTCGCAAAAATTTATGCAGTATGCAAGAAACTGGCCTAAAATATGCGTGCCTAATTTGAGCTCAGTCGAATGCACCACTAGCTCACTTTAAATGACTTGCGTCCTTAGACTGTAATCTGTAAGAATTACTTTTTGAAACACTGTGACCTATAATAGTGCGGTCGCTTAACGGCAAATTTTAGAAAGATTGTATACTTTGAGGTAAAAACAATTTCGTTTTAGATTCTTGTTTTGGGACCTTTAAACATTTTTAGACACGGAGGTACTCGCTGTGAGCTTCGAGTAATATCGTGCACGTTCGCGAAATTTGAATCCATCGTTACAATTTTTTTTTCCTCGTTATGTTTTTCTTTTAATGTGTTTTATGTGCTGTAATGTCCTCCAAATGCAACAATTAACGGTATAAAATGTAAACAAAACTCTTATAATTGAAAAACTTACTTCAAAAACAAAAAGAAAAAAAAACTGATTTACAGAACTGCCAACCATAGAAGAGGTTGATTAGTGTAACGCAGTGGACAACTTTATCCGAAATGAAATGGGCCAGGTAACACAGGAGGACGAGCATTTGTCATGAGCAGAATACCACATCAAAAATCTTCCTGGAGTGGAAAATGAAGTCTGCAAATCTGTTTTACTGCCACTTTTTCCAAAGGAATCAAAGTCGGTAGCGATGATGGATCATGCAATGGGCATAGTTATAGCAGCTAGTAATTTCTTTGGCCCTTCCCAAATTGTCCTGTAAAGCCTTGTGATCAGCTACTGTATAAAATTGCAAAGAGAATCCAATGGGCATTCCCACAAGAATTTAGCGAGGACACTTTTGTCGTCATGACAGGAAGTTTACACATAACAATGGCTCTCTTACAGTGCTTGAGAATGCTCCTCTAAGGTCACGGATGGATTTCAGTCCTATCACAAGCAGGAATTGCATCCAGTGGTACAACAGAGACCTTTTTAGTCACTTCTCACATCGAAAAGACTCTCCTCCTATTCTCAATAACGGCTTGCGCGTTGTTTGCATTGCGCAAAAAAGCCTATGAAGAAAGTATGAACACAAATGATGAGGACAATCCACAACCACAAGCCATGAACGAGAGAGTGGTATGAAGCCAGAGCGGACAGAGAGCGAACAGTTTTATTTTTGGCAACTCATCTTGGAGATTGAATGTCATGTTATGATTTTCACAATGGCTTTACATTCTGGAAAATTTGATCTCTACGTGCTAGCTCTTTCAAACTTAAAGTGGATATTATTCTGTTGATCGACCTAACTACTCCTGCACTGTGGCAGTTCATTTGAGGGATATGCTATCTTTGGTGGATCGGCTAACTCATATCTACTCCGAATTTTCCAAAGGAAATTTTGTTGTAAGGAAGACAAGAAGGCCATTTTCAGGGATTTCAATCAACGAGGCCTGTGTGCAAAACAATCCTATAGTTAAAAGTGACAGGCAGCCATGGGCCTTACTGAGAATCCTACTGCCTTGCTCAGATGGATAGTTGCAGGATCCAAATCGTTACTGAATCTAACAAAACTCTAACTAAACTGAATCTAACAAGTAGAAACGGTGAAAGCACTCGCTACGACATTTCTACTTTAAAACAACAGTCATTCATCAATAACGTTGAAAGTATGATTAGTAAGTTGATTGAAATGGGCAGTCCGTTCTTAGACACAAGTTGTGACCTTATGGTTTTGGATTCACGCACGATTTGTAGATTCTGAAACGACATCCGACTTGCCCACAATGAAAAGCATAGGCGAGTCTCAAGCAGTTGAGTTTTTCAAACACGGCTGATTGATTCCTCAGTGCCTGTGGACGCAACAGTAAGAAAGAACAAGTTCTCCTTTTTTAACTGACTTTCTGCAAGACCCTTATCTCGGAAGGAAGAACAGCTCGCCTCTGTAAAAGAAGACCAAAATCAATTTTCCAAGCTCTACTTTGCTTGCCAAGTACGTCAGGGAAACCTGGATGTCTTTTTCAGTCACATACCTACCCTCCTGCTCTTTCTGAAAAAGGCAAGCTTTAATTCGGGAAGAAAGCAGACCTTTTGGTTTGTTTACAGCCTGACGAAGATAATACAGAGCAGCAGTTCCTGGATTTTGATGTGGTGATGCAGGAATGTGAATTATCTTCGACCAGATCCGGGAAATCCTTTTGCTGATTACGGGAAGAAGTTCGTTGTTTATATAAATAGTCCAGCAAAAGCGTCTGACGAAAAGGGGGAAAATGCCCTAGACGAATGACTTTTTTAATGGATTTCAACAAGTAATTACATAACATCTGGGGAAAACCGCCCAAAACTCCAGACCATTACACCGTCAGCATCTACCAATGTTCAATGTTTTATCCACTTACAATGTATAGGCCACATTTTACTAACTGGGAATTCTTTGTACAGGGTCCGTATAAAAATTCAACATTTTTTTTTTTTTTTTCGATTTAATCTCCTGAAAATTTTTATCGATACCATAAAATTCTGTTTTTTTACGTGACTTTCCTATTTATTGTATATGATCAATACTGCAAAATCACTTATTTTCACTTATTATTTAAAAATGAAAGTGTACGAGCAATTCAGATATTAGTTAAACTCTTAAAAGAAAGCTTCAACTTTGACATATTAAATGACACGTAGTATAAATCAACAAAAATTAACACATGTTATTCAGTTATATTTTTTAATTTCATACAAGATTATAAAAGCGTTTAAGTACCCACACGAACACACATACACTCACAAAAGGATGGAGAGAGAATGCTATTATACATTCCATTCTGTCCTTTTCACTTGCAAGCAAACAGCCGTGAATTGGCGAGTATAATACTAATCCAGTGTCAAGAAAAATATCGCCAACCATGACATTGATAAATTATAAATTTATCCTTTTAGTAGAAACATTAATGACACAAGACTCGGTCTGGATTAAATATATATTAAATTAAATATCAAAGCTTATTTTACATTCCATGCTGCTAGCAAGTAAACAAACCTGACAACTACTAAAAACTGTTGCCACAGGCACATAACAAACTTGGTGTTGCCACAAGACAATATAGACAGGGAAAAACATACATATATACACTGGTGGAAATATAATCACATAAATAAACAATTTCAACACTCACCCTTGATTACATTTCCCTCAGTCCTATGCAAAGTTTTTGGTTGAGCAAAGTTTTCCTTTGCACACTTTTAGTCAACATATCTGCAGCATTTGACCCAGAAGGCACATAAGTAAATGTCAACCGTTTTTCTTCAACCTTTTCACGCAAGAAAAAGTGTCCGAGTTCAATATGCTTATTTCGTTCAGAAGTAACATGGTTTTTAGCTAGAGAAATAGCACCTTGGTTATCCACAAATATATTCTGTGGAAATTTTAGAAACTGCTCATTTACTATTTCTTGCAAAAAGTTATGAAACCACAGTACCTTCTTTGCTGCATGACACATTGAGAAATACTCGGCTTCAACAGTTGAAAGAGTTGTTGTCCTCTGTTTCTTGGAACTCCATGAAACAGCTCCACCGGCAAGTAATACCATATACCCACTGAATGAACGTCTGTCGATTTTATCTCCAGCCCAGTCTGAATCACAGAATACTTCTAAATCCTTTCCAGTCTTTTGGAAGGTTAACTTCAAGTTCTTGGTCTGCTTTAAATAGCGGAGTATATGCTGCACACCGGTCCAGTGTTCTTTACTTGCACAACGATTAAACTGACTCATGTAGGTGGTAGCAAAAGCTAAGTCAGGTCTTGTTCCCCCTGCCAAGTACAAGAGTCCTCCAATTGCTTGTCTGTATTTTAAAGCTCCTTCAGCATTTAGCATACTGTCCTCAGATGCTCGCATATACTTTACACCTGGATCTAATGGTGTTGAAGCACCTTTAGCATTTGACATGCCAGTTGATTCGAGCAACTCATTTATGTAAGCATTCTGGTCAAGAGTCATAGACTCATTTTTACTTCTAGTAATCTTAATTGATAACAAATGATGAATTTCTGCTAAATTCTTGACTTCGAAAACAGCACCTATCTCAGTCTTAAATTTCTGAATTGTAGTATACTTACTGGACATGACAAGTAAGTCATCTTCATAGACACCCACAATGAGATCTGTTTGGTGGTTAAAGTAAACACACGGGTCTGCTCTTAATCTGGTGAGATTTATAGACTAGAAAACCATCAAGGCACATGTTCCATTCTCTGCCAGATTGATGAAGACCATAAAGACTCTTCTTGAGTAGACAAATTCTTCACCTGGTTTTCCATTTAGGTCTAGCTGTGGTTGTTCCATGAAAATTGTTTTAGACAATTTTCCATTCAGGTATGCTGCTGTGATGTCCAGCTGGTGCACTTGCCAATCTTGTTCAACTGAAAATGCCAGTAAGGTTCTTATAGACTTCGTTTTTATTACAGGACAAAAGGTTTCCTTATAATCTATTCCCTCCACTTGGGTATAACCACGGGCAACAAGTCTTGCTTTGTACCTTTCCATCTTCATCAAATTTTCTCGTAAAGACCCATTTGCACTTTACAACTTTTCTATCTCTTGGCTTCGGTACTATTTCCCAAGTATTGTTTCGTTGCAAGTTTTCTAGCTCTTCTCTCATGGCTGTCTTCCATTTTTCTGCATCTGGACATGTTAAGGCTTCTTTCAATGTTTCAGGGTCATTTTGAAGTGCTTCTTTGGACATCTCTGGATTTGGAACATCATGTTTGGGTTTCTTTAGCTGTCAAATGCACTCTTCCTTATCTACTATTCTATTTAATTCGGAAGTGTTTTCTTCATACATCATGTCTTCCATAACATAATCTTTTGTCCATTTGGGTGGTTTGATTTGTCTTTTGGACCTGGTTTCTTTTGGTTCTGTCTTCTCAACTTGTGGATCTTCATATACGTTGGCTTCCTTCGCATCATGTTACTTTGAACTTCTCTCGCTGACTTGATGAGGAGTCAATGTTAGTACATTGTCTGTCATGGCAGGTTTCTCTTCAAATACAACGTCTCTCGAACAAATAGCAGATCTGGTTTCTTTGATATAGGTGCGGTATCGTTCATCCCCATCATATCCGACAAGATAACCTTTTGTGGCCTTTTTGTCCATTTTCTTCCTCTTTTGAACTGGAACATGAGCATAACAGATAGATCCTATAATCTGCATATGCTTAATTCTAGGTTTCTTGTTCATCCATAGTTCATAAGGACTTGCGTTTTGTTCTGAGGTTTTTCTCGTTCTTTTCAGTATATAAATTGAAGTACTGATGAATTCTGCCCATAAAGATGCTGGGAATTCTATTTCTTCATTTGAATATTTCAATGTTCTGGCCATTTCCACAACAGTTCGGTTCTCTCTCTCGGCACCGCCATTTTGTTGTGGCGTGTATGGAGCCGACAACCTTTGACTTATTCAATGTTTCTTCAGAATTCTTCGTATTTCTTGGTTATCAAATTCACCACCATTGTCGCTAAGTATTTCTTTAATGTTATGGCCAAGGTTTTTAGCATGAGCTATGAACTCTTCAAGTACATCCTTTACTTCTGACTTGTGCTTCAAGAAGAAACCATATCTAAATTTTGTATAATGATCTTTGAAGACAGCAAAGTATCTGTATTTTCGAAATGACTCTTCGAATGGTCCGCATATGACTGTTGAGATCAATTCTCCAGCTTTGGTAGGTTGCTTTCTCGCTCCAAATTTTAAACGGTGAGCTTTTCCATACATACAAGCTTCACATAATTTTGTATCAGCTTTGACCTTGATGTTCAATTCCTTTTCAATAATGGACTTGATATGCTGCTTATCTTGATGTCCCCATCTCTCATGATAAAGTTGTAGAATTGAATCATCACTCACAGTCATGTTCACATCGACTTGGGTTTCTGGAACTAAGCTCTTCATAACTGCCTTCAGGGACCACCTCCAACACTTCGTCTGCCATGCAGGACTACTTCACCATCAATTTTCAGATAGCAATCTTTAGAAGTTGATTCAAATTCGCTGTTCTGTTTTCTATCTTGGGCAGCAAGAACAGAGAACAAGTTTTTGCTGATTTCCGGAACATACCGAACATTTTCTAGGCGTTTGATTTGGTTCTTTCCACTCACAGTTGTCATTATCCTAATGGCTCCTTTGCCAATTGCTGGTAATGTTTTACCGTTTGCTACTATTATATTGTGGAGATTTTAAAAATTCTCAAAGTCTATAAAATAATAACTGTTATTTGTCACATGTTTTGAAGCTCCATTGTCAATAAACCAGTCTTCATTTACTTGTTTCGGCAGAAAAAATTTCATCATCTACCGTTAAAAGTGTCATGTTTACTGCAGTATTATTATTATTACCTATACTGGTACTCTGGTGGCTTGATTTCGGGGGTCTTCCGTCAGCTATCCACTTTTTGCACCTTTTAACCCAGTGGCCCATTTCATGGCAGTAATTACATTTATTTGAATTTTTCTTGCTAGAAAATGATTTATGCTTTTTATCTAAACTGGCTACTAATGCTTCTTGATCGTTAATTTCAGCTCCACTTGGATATCTGCTTAGTTCTCTTTCATGTGTACATAACTGTGTTGTTAATTCGTCTAATGTTCTCTTATCATCGCTAAGAAGTAGCCAATTTGACTTGAATGAACGATAATTTGCAGGAAGGGTATCTAATATTTTGCAAATTAACAACATTTCCGGAAGTTTATTTTCCTTCTTACTCTCCAGTCCGTTGTTTAGGTCATTCCATAAATTTTTTAATTTTGACAAATGATCTTCCATATCACCTTCTGACCAGCTAATTTTGAAGAATATTAAGCACGTGCTGTATAGTTGGTTGTCCGACGAATCCTCAAAAATCTTGTGCAGCTCGAGCCAAACATCTCTTGCAGAGTTGAATCTCATGACTTTCTGTAGCGTATCTTCGGTCATGGAATTAGTCAGAACCATCATAGCACTGTTATTTGCTTTCTTAAAATCATTTAAATCACTAGGGGCCAAGGCCCCCAGACTCGCTACGCTCGCTTTTCGTATGAGGCATTCGGCCCCTAATCAGGCTTATTCGTAAAAAAGACATAATTTCAACAGACAAAACCCGAAGATTGGATCAGATAGAATGTTACTGAGCTACGCATTGCTTGGTTCTTGCATGTTCATTGGTACATAAAAATTTAAACTTCACACTACAGTAGACCCCCTACCCCTCATAACACGGAAGATATTTTGTTATGGGAATCCGTGTTGTACGGGTCCTGAGCTATACTCCACCTGGAGTGCGGACTCCGCTAGTAATCGCTGGAAAAATTATTTGTACTCCTCAGAAACACAATGATATTTAATGTTGCCATTCAAAAGTTATATTAATTAGGAGCTAAAGCGTAATAAAATCAGAACATATGTTTCAGCTGTATTTTTAATAATGTAAAACCTATTGGACACCTTGCGAATTTGCCAACCATGGCGAATTTTCATTATTTGGCGATTTACACATGCTCACAACCTATATTTACTGTTCATTTAAGGTTACCGGAAAACCGTTATCCATATTTTCATTTACATAATCGTTTGCAGACTGGCGTACTTAACACCACCAATTATACCATCTCGTCGCGCTAGCAAATATCCAAAGTGTACTATAACTGCTATAATGGCATAGTTAACGCCGCCAAATATTTCTATTGGTAGCAAATAATCCAGCTGGACGAGAACCTGCTTTAAAATAATCTGCATTTTAATTATTTTTCATTTTCAAGATATTAGTTATTCTGTTTTGGAAAAACGAATAATCGCTAATTCTAAACTCCTGTTGTCTAAGCGAACTTACTATTTGAAAATTGTCAACTTTGTGTAACACATTTCGAGTTACTTATTTCATATAGTTTTTATTTTGGCGTAAAATGGGCGTAATTCTAACTCATATTTGTAAATTTCACGCGATTCTAGCTACTTGGAAACGCTTTGTTGCAAAGGAATGAATGATTTTATGCCAAATCAGTCAACCATTCGGTTTATTTTTTCAGTTTTTTATTAATATCTTCTAAAATAATTCGATTTTCGAAATTTAAATCAGCTTAGCAGGTTCCTCGGAATTTTTCGAATCTGTGGGCACCTTAGTCGAAACTCAAATCCCTACGGTTTAGGAGGAGATAGGTCCACAAGCTTTGACTGCGACAGCGGCCTTTACTTTTTTTTAGAATAGAGAGATACTGTAGGGGATGTCAGTATGACACGGTTACCTTGAGTTATACTTAATTTTACTAATATAATGCAGATTATATGCAATGCTTTTTTCAAAAAATAAACATTACAGCATAGAGCGAAATCTTCGTTCTTATCGCGTCTGCGCTGACCCTGAGAGCAGTAGGTGCGTTTGCATCTGCACTGGCGTTGCAGTCGTTGGCCGAGTAAGATATCAATCCCACAGTATCAAATGCTATCTTTTGTTCTTAAGGAGTTTCGGTGCATTTTCTTGGAAGAGCGCCTGAAAGTTATTTCTGTTGTATGATTGCTCTCTGAGCAGTTCTCTGTCGAATGTTGCATTGATGGACCTGTTTGGGGATGTCATTCCAGGGCCGGCCCAAGGGGGGTGCGAATGTAGGCGATCGCCTGAGGCCCCGCTTCTGGGCCATTTTATTGCTATCTCATAAGACATGATGAAGAAGAGGCCCCGCTCTTGCACTTCGCCTGGGGCCCCGCACGCCCCTCGGGCCGTCTCTGGTCATTCTCAATTATACCGGCAACTTGCCTTGCCGCACATTGCAAGATCAAGATCCTCAATGAAGATTAGTGCTTTTTTATATATTTTTTCTGTGAAGTACACCTTACAATTGTATGTTTCTTGACGCATTCTGTGCAGAATATCTCCGGCCATATAGTCTTTGTAGTTCTCCCACAATTGCGCTGGTTGTGACGGGGAACATGTAGATAAAATAATTCCGAACAGCATCTATATTATAATATTAAAATGCTAAGGCAGCTCGGGACAGATTCTTGAAGTCGTTTCTGATGCAGTTTGACCACGCGCTTTGACCATAATACTCTCCTCGACCAATAAGTAATCAGAATAAAAGCCTGTCTTCACACATATGTACAGCATTTCATAAGATATTACGTCATATTCACGTCAAATTAAAAAATGTGAAAAAGAATTAGTAAGTCAAAATGTATTTCTTAAAGTTCATAAATATTTAAATTGCTTATACGATCGTGTGGATAACAGGAGTTTAAGATTTCAGGTGATGCGTTTTTCCGAAATGATACAAATAGCTGTACTTATTTGGCAGTTTTCTTCTGAAAGCATCGATTTGATGATGTCGGATTCTGAATCAATTGAGCCCAATCACCAATCATTTTCGCCCCACTTTCGCCAACCAAAAAAATTGCCGAACTTTGGTGAGTTTTACAGTCATGGGTTCGAGGAGTTATGCACAAGTTTCAACGCTCCCAAAAGAACTAGATGAAAACGTAAGGGAACAAATTAGCGATAAACGCACCAGTTAAAGAATTTGAAGACACTTAATTATTAAAACTATATTCATTGTCAAATCCTCCCCCCAAAAAAAGAATAATATAATAATAAAAATACATATAAAGTAATGTACTTACATGTTGTTCCAAACCGCCGTGTTAATCTAAGTTACGGTTGCCACATAAATACAAAAAATCGTGATGGTAACTGCTTATGTAATGTTATCGTCACCTTGGCGAGAGTGGGTGCATTTAAGTAGGAATCAACCGGATTCCACTTAAAACAATTTTAAAATTAGCACTTTTGGCGCGTTTCCCCATCTTGCGTCCAGGAACGAGCTGCAATGTTCTTAAAGACACTAGGGAAGTTCTAAAACGGTTTTCTTTTAAATCTAAACGCTAGAATTTTTTTTATCCGAAATCATACCCTGATTATAGCAAGCGTCGTACTTACTTATTATACCGACGGTCCGCCAAGCAATGAGAAATTTTTCACCAAGATAAATGCCACACACATGAAATTGGTGGTTCCGAATACGATTGGCAGCAGTTTGGCGGCGCATCTTCTGAAAAAATAATTTAGCGGGAAAAACCGATTGGATAATACCTAAGTACCCTGGCAAGAGTAAAAGAAATCATTCGAATTCTGAAACAAACTTTTAAAAATCTAAACACTAGAATTTTCTTTCAGCCGCTGTCGTATACCTTAGTTAAATCATTGTACCGGAGTTCAAAATGGCAGCTTTCACAAGAGTTGCCATATATTCACAGAAAATCGACAAGATTACAACATCTATGCCTTTATCACCTACTTGGCGAAATGGGGTCCGAAAGTAGGAATCAACTCAGCATAACTTTTATTTATTTATTTTTCGGTTGCCAATAAATGTGTGTTTAATAATTAAGTGTCTTCAAATTCCTTAAATGATGCATTTATCGCTAATTTGTTCCCGTTCATTTTCATGTAATTCCTTTTGGAGTTGAAACTTGTGCCTGTTCAGCTCCCAAACGTGCGGTGATTTTTTAGTTTTACGAGAGTAGGGGGGACTTATAGGAATCAACATATGAAGCAAAAAAAAAAAAAAAAAAAAGTGTATGCGTGTAATCTTTACGCGCGATTGAAGTAAAACTTCTTTGACTTTACGACACATATCACTGAAATGATTAAACTTAAAATAAATATAATATTATTATTTAATTATATTTATTATTCATGTACTTTACAAAGATTACATAAATGTTATATTCATATTATTCATTGGAAATAGGTACTTGAATGTCATCATAATATTTTATGTATGAAATTATAGGTTTGTGTTAACTATACTGTGAAACATAAATTTTACTCTCTAAATTTGCTAATTTTCTTGAAAATACAGCATCTATCGTTGTACCGAAACGCTTTGTTGATTGAATTCGAGAAGTATTCATAGTTAGATCAAATTTTTCTTTTATAAAATCAACTAACGACTGAGATTCTTGAGAGCGAAAATTAACATTAAAATCTCCAGTAAGAATCCTCGGTAATTCATGATAATTACTTAGAATCCAGGAAGTGCCCATGTTGTAGTATTATTCGTTAACTGTTTTCGTATACCATTGTTCCGTCTGGAGGTTGGGTCTAATCTGGGGGGATGTCCGTAGTCTAGTATTATACATAACTGTGTTCTTTAATTGATGTTTTCCTCTGTTTGTGGGGTTCGAATGCAGGTAGTGTAATTTTTGTTGTGTTCTTCTATCACAGTGTTCTTAAGCGTTGATTTCGTCTGCTAGTAGCTTTCGAATTATTATTCTGTATTCATGTTTTTAAACTGCAGGTTCTGTCCATTGTTTGGGATTGATTGAAGCCAGGGTCCGTTTCTTACGTACTAACATTTCTTAAAATACATCTTTTGGGCAAAATAATAACAGACACGACATACATAATATTTAGGAGTTTAATGGCCTAACGGCCAATGCAACTGGCATTTGACAAATAATAATATCACTTCACTTCGAAACTATTGCCTATATTCACTGCGAAATAGTATTATAAGACAATTATGTAATTAAAACACATCTGAAACCAGTAATTACTATATATCACGCTCATAAGTCTATGTATTTAATTTTTTGAAGTTTTGATAATTCAACGATCTCCATTTACTTCTCCTCGATGGAAATATA
The DNA here is from genome assembly GCA_038373885.1 of Cheiracanthium punctorium. Classification (NCBI taxonomy): domain Eukaryota; kingdom Metazoa; phylum Arthropoda; class Arachnida; order Araneae; family Cheiracanthiidae; genus Cheiracanthium; species Cheiracanthium punctorium. Next base: position 654,102 of record JAWZYV010001112.1, read on the forward strand.
AACAACCTGAGATGCGCAGTTACCCAGTGTGCGTAGCGCCATCTGTTTGCAACAACGGCGTTATCCAACTTTCTAAGAGAAGTGTCCCCTCCTATAAATTTACCTTCGTGGGATCGAAGTATGATCCTCCAACAGTGTTCTTAAACGGAAATTTCCCTCTGCTGTTTAGATACATTTGCAGCCACTGTCCCTTTAATTGTGGTGTTCCATCTCCTTGTTCTTAAACCGCTGTTCTGTCTTGGGGCGCGTTCGAGAATTCATCGGTTGTGCACCGGTGCACGACCAGAGCGTTCGAAAAGGCGGAACGTTGGGCGGAGCTCTGGAATTAACCGCGTTCGAAAACGTTTCGGTCATGTAGCGGTTGTCTGCTCAGCGTGACCAGAGCGCAACCAGAATGACTCTGCTAGCGAGGTGGGTTATTCTGGTTATTAGCGTAGTGTTGCCAATGTTTATTTCTGTTTTCTTGGCTTGGAATTGGATATGGTGAGGATGACCGAAACCGGTTGACAACCGTAACGTCACTTAACCAAAGAATGACCGCAACCGGTAGCATCGGTGCATAACCAACCGGTGAATTCTCGAACGGGCCTTTGAAGTTGGGTTAGAATCCAGGAAAAGTGTTCTTAAACTGACGTTTCCAACTACTTTTCCGGTTCGATTGCAGACAGGTTCCATTTCTTTGTGCTTTTCCAAAAACTTGTTTATTATTCATCTAAAAATAAGGATTATCGACAACCTCCTGTGACGTTGGATTACATCTAAAATATTATGTTGGATGTACCTCCAAAACGCTTATATATATATAAAGATTGATGTCTCAAAGAAACGGCGAGAAATCGCCGTTTCTTTCCCTAACAGGTTCCCGGTATTTGTACACGATGAATGTTAAAGCGTATCAAGTGTTAGTCCAAATACTAACCCAGCTTTCTAGTAAACGGACGCCAAATATTAATCACTGCACCAAGTAGTTTATTTTAAAACGCGTTTGGCATTTGTATGTACATCAAATACCACCCCGGCAGTAATAGTTCTATGTCTGAAAATAAGTACTACCACAATCTAACGATACACAATCAAGAAAATAAACGTTAGACCTCTTAAAAACAATTTAATCCAAAAGTTATTTTCCAACGGAAATCTTCACAAACTCCTCAAAGAGTATAGAATTTTACAACTAGTTGCCATCGGCAAAACGAGATATTTAAATACATATTTTGTGGATAACGTTGCCATCTCAAAAAAAACTAAATAATGATAATAATGATAATGCATTTTCAACAATGAAGTCGGCGAAAGGAGCGAGCGGTCGAAAATGTAGGATTTTCCGTGGTTCTTTTTTTTTCAGGTGCGCTTGCCGTGGAGTATATGACATATACGTCACTTCCTTTACTGAGCGTTACTTCCGTCAGAAAGAAAAAAAAAATCTGAGTTACTCCCTAGTCGCGACTAAAGAAGTTTTACTTCAATAAAAGGATAGAAGGAGAGCTCTTGTACAAGTCTGTTAAAATTCAGGTTCGATGTGCTCTTTCTGAAAATACCAGAATAAAACCTATCTTTTTGCATACGCAGCTTCAGCCAGATTATTTGATACCGTTTTAGCATGCGCGTACTCTCGCCGACCAATGAGTAACCCGAATAAAGCCTGTCTTTATACATGGGAGTGGAATTTCATAAGATTCGATCTTTTGGATTACAGGAGTTTAAAATTTCAGGTGATGCGATTTTCCGAAATGACATAAATAGCTGTATTCATTTGGCAGTTTTCTTCTGCAAAATAAGAGATCACTTATTGTGAAGTTTAATTTGTGGCTCAATTTGGGCATTTACAACATTTTGGCAAAATAAATTATTTGGCGGCGTTAATTACGCATTTATAGAAGTTTAAGCAAGCTAAAATAATAATCAGTGTTTTATTCGCAACAGTAATGCGAAATAATGATCAATTATATGAAAGTCTAGGTCGCCAAATTATGAAAAATCGCCGTAGATGGCGAATAAGCTGCTCCGGAAAAAAATCGCCGTACATTGGCGAACTTCCCAGGCATGACTCTCTAGGAGTTATATAGCTGCAATGCAAACTCCGGGATGACGCATGCATATCTTTATTTTGGGACTTTATCTGTTATTTCTTTAATTTTTCAGTTTTCTCTCTCATATTGGATATTTACCACTGAAGGCAGCTTGAATAAATGTAAATAAAGCAGGGAGCAAGCGCACTCCGTTTGGCGGATTAGTTCTTTGTCCCTCGCAGAATACAGGACACGTCACTCCTTTCTTCGAATTCTGATGTTTTCTACTATTTTCTTGCTAAATAAACCGTTTAAAGTGCGCTAGCTCCTAAACGGTTGGTTCATATATATTAAGGACTACCATTGCAAGAGCGGTATTGATTTTGGTGTATGTAGGACTTTAAAAGATTTTTTACAGAGTTGCAAAATTATATTTCTCATACATTACCGTCTATACAGAGAAATGCTTAAAAGCGACAGATAGCGCGGGAAAGGGGGTGGGAAGAGAATAAAATGTTGAAATCCACCAAATTTTACAATTTTGTATGATTCACCGCAAAGTTTGGTGCCAAATATAAGTCTCAAAAATTGAGCCTAGCTTGGCGATATCTACTAGATTTGGCTAGAAACTGGCAAGCTCTACAATTTATTTACCTACTACAAAGGAGAAGTATAGTTAGAATATGCTTGGCGAAGATTGTAAAATAGTTTTGGTAGGCGATTTTAACATATATTTCAAGTCCAAGAAATTGTTTTATGGAACAGGGAAAGCAAATACGGTTTACTCGGGGATTATTTTACACTTTCCAAACAGGATTTATAAAGTGAAGTATATTTAGACTATAATCTCAGTGGTATGACTTTTATCGCATTCTGCTGCCTTGCCACTTGTCCTGGGTTCGATTCCCGAGCTAGGCGAGGTTGACTCAGCCTTTCATCCCTTGAGTTGATCTATAAAATGAGTGCCAAGCTTGCTGGAGTTAAAAACCGGGAGCTTTGGTTGGCGATTTCAATATAGATTTCAAGTAGCAGCGTGGCCCGGCGTTGCCCGTGCAATGAATGAGAAATGCCATTTACGTTAAATATAGATTGTAAAGGGAAGGAATGTGAATCCTCCCGCTGGAATGATTTAAAAAAAGGACACGGGATTTCCCGCTGAAAAAAAAAAAAAAAAAAAAATTAACACTTCACCTAATAAAATACAGAGGTTGCCAGGAATTGGACTTGGCTAGGCTGGAATGTGAATTCTCCTGCAATGATAAAAAAAAGGACATGGGACTTCCCGCTGCAATAATAATAAAAAAAGGACATGGGTCTTCCCCCTGCAAAAAAAAAAAAAAAAAAAAAAGAACAAAGCACCCGATGGCGTAGAGGCACCGGGAACTCGACTGGCTAGATTTCTCCTCTTCTACCTGTCTGTGTTCTAACAATCATTTTTCAGAGATCGAATTTTGTTGTTTCTCTGAGTAGAAGGCACTTTTAGTAGTTTTATTTTATTTTATTTATTCAGTTTTTTCTGAAATAAATAAACTAAGCGGAAACTTTCAGGGTAAAAGTACAAATCTTTAAATTTGCAGACTTTTGGCGTCCCTAAGAAGTCAAAGTATTTTTGATGACAAATTGAAAAAACGATCTATATTTGGGGACTGTCCTCAAATTTCGAGGACGTATGGTCACCTTAATCTCCACCTCTAACCCCCTCTCTCTTTCAGGACGCCAGATGAAATTCCCCCCTCCCGCGAAGCGCGCTCACAGTTGAAGCGACCTTGAAAACCAGAGGGGGGAGTTTTCGACTTTCATTTTGCGGAATTTGTAGACCACAGAAAATTTTAACCTGCGATCTTTTCAGAAAAAAATTCATATAAAAAAAACTAACAAACATTTCTGCACGGTTCAAAATTTAAAGAAGGGAGAAATAAATGTTTAATAAGCGGTAGAAAGATGGAAAATTTTTGCCCGTTAGGTTTTTGGATGCGACAGTTTAAAAATAGCATATTTTTAAAAGCCGTACATTTTCTTCGAAACAGGACTTCCTTTAAAAAATTCCCCAAAATCGGCAAATGTAAGTACGATTTTGTAACAAATTGTATTTGAAAAAGAAAACTCTGTAGTTTCCGATGATATAAAAATATAGTATTTGGACAGAAATTTAGCTCGCGATAACGTAAAATGCGAGAAAAATGGCCAAAAACCTTACAAAACATAAAATAACTCAAAAACTATTAATCCGATTAATTTCATTTTTACGACATTAGCTTTCTCTTGTCCTATTTAGTCAGCGTGCCAAATTTGGTCCAGATCCGTCGAAATGTCTGGACGTGTATAGCGAACAAACAAACAAACTCTTCTCTTTTATATATATAGATACTAAAAAGTATTTTATGGAACAAAGAAGACAAACACGGCACACTCATGGATTATGTAGCACATTCAAAACAATATTTATGAAGGTGAAGTATAGCTAGAATGTTCTTGGCAAATATTGTAAAACAGTTTTAGTAGGCGGCGATTTTAATGTAGATTTCCATTCCAAATGAGTGTTTTCAGGAATAAGGAAAAAAATACGGCACGCTCATGACTAATGATACACTTTTTAACTTAATGAAATAAGGAAGAAAACTAGGGACGGCGCATGTATTATGATGGGCTTTTTAATATATAGCACATTAGTGCTTAATATATTAATTAGTGCTTAATATTGAAACATGAAAGTTTTTCAGATTTTTTTTTTTCAAAATTTTCTACACAGAAAATACATTGTGGTTTATTAACCTCATTGACCGCAATTATAAACTCCTTTATTTTGGCACTTTATCTCTTATTTCTTTAATTTTTCTGTTTTCTGTCTGATATTGGATCTTTTCATCGAGAGTAGCATAGCAAAAGATAAATAAACGACGGAGCGCGCGATCGCCAATCGAGGGATTAGATTTTTTTGTCTCTTGCAGAATTCCTACATTTTTTACTATTTTCCACTTCATACTGTTGGCGTTTCCTTTCCTGAACCCGTATTTTCTCATGAAATATTGTATATCGCTCTTTCAATGGTTAGATCAAAGATTGCCACGGCAGTCAAGATCACTCTATAATTCACCTGGACATTCCGTGGTCGATGGCTTTACCCAAAATCAGGGCCTTATTATCGCATGGGACATTATCGCATCCGGACTTTGCCTAGGGCCCCCGGCTCGAAGAGGCCCCGAATTTGCTCTGAAATATTCTTTTGTGATCAAAATTTTGTGACAAAAAACAAAAACCTATTTCATACATGAGGGCCCCCATATTCATCAATTTTCCGGGGCTCCTGCTGGTCAGAATAGGGCTCTGCCCAAAATATAGTCTTCAACGAAATACTCAATTAGAATTTGTGACTAAGCGAGCTCATTCGTCATTTAATATGTACTCTCTTTTCTTTTTTTTTTTTCTCAATAAAGATACTTAGAAACAAATTGTAAAGATTTCAATCATTTTACCGCCATTATCCAGTTGCTAAAGTAAGAACTGGAGCGAAACTTTTTGTTTACTTTCTGTCACACGTCATGTCACGTCCAAGTTGCACTTCGATTTTTCCTGTACGTTTTGTCCAAGACTTCGGTAACATTCCTGATCTTTTCCCTTTTTTTTCCAAACATTACGGTCATTAAAATGACCGTCGAATTCGACGGGGTTCTAGCTAGTAGATATTTAATTGCCATCCAAAGCTACAAATCTATTGGATGTGCGTGTATAACATCCATGCATTTGTAGACATCTTATTTATGTAGAAGATTGGATGGCTACTGAAATAAAAATTTACTCAGTTTGAAAGGATTTTCAGAAAAAATCGCAAAATCTAGTACTTTATTTCAAATAGATTAGAAATGACGGATGAATCCTCAATTGACTTATCCCATTGATCATCGTTTTCAAGCAAATTAAACGCCTCGCACGTACTCTGATACGCATTATGTACTATTACGTCCATTGTTTGTAAAGTGTAAATAATGTTAGACCACGAACGGTAATTAAAAGCAAAGGTAAATAAAAGTATTCCGCGTAGTTCGGATGTACAATGTATAATTCTTCCTAAAGCATTTGATGAAAATATTCCAGGTTGTCTGACTACTTCTTTGCCTCTCTTCCTTCCTTCAAAATTCTTTTGTGTTGCGTTCCAAGTGGTATATGTCGGAATGTCTGCATACATCAGGTTTTGCAAAAGCATCTGTTTGACATAACAAACAAAAAAAAAAACCGCTGCTAATATTGTTTTCGGTAGATTTGCTGCTCTATTCTGTATGTTTTGTTCCGCGAAATACACACTTTACCTTTTCTGGATCAAGATGAACGACAGTTGGATCCCTCTCGTGTATTTGAAATCCTAAAATATGCCACACAGCTACATTTCTGCTGATATATCCTGATTTGATATTGACCGATTTCATCTAAATTACTTGTTGAAACTTCAAACACGACCATCTCGCTGCTTTAATTGACATATTTGCAAATGGATTTTACAGAACTGCAATACTCAGTGTTGATATGTGCTCTGAAAGTTTTCGATAAAAGTGGTGAATATTAAACAACCTACCCAACAATTATCGATCACAACGTCATTCCTCTCACTTTTCAAGTAATTGCTTTTCCATTGTCTTCTATACTTTTTCCTCGATATAGTGGGCAACCATCATAATCATCAATTGTGTCTTAACCCTCGAGGATACCGTATAGAACATTTTTCATCAATCATACACGGCGATTTTGCATTGATTGCTTCACATGGTGCTCGTATCATGTTCTTGCTCACAACTTCAAACAACTCATTGGCAATTGTGGAATCTGGTTATTTCGGCAGATTTAACTTTATCGATTTCATTTGGCATTATCTTCGCAGTAAGCCATATTAAAATATGCGCATGTGGGAATCCTCTTTATTGCCACTCCACAGAGAACATCCAATATTGTGTTTCGCTGAAAACATGCAGTGAAGTGATGAAATTACGATATGTCTTCAGTTTTTGTTTGAAACGCATACTTTTATGTCGTGGCGATCAGTAGGAGTTTGTCCTTAATGTAGTAACCTTAACCTTTTTATTTCATCCCATTCTGGATTACACGAAGACATAATGAATAGATCAGGGCAACCATATTTCCGCACATACATGATATCGTCATGAGCATATATGTGCATATGTTGCGGACTTCCAGTATATGTTGCAGGCAGTATGGTCATCTTTCCTATGGTGCTTATATCACCATCATTACTTATCGCATCTCTCAAATGTATATATTTTTCTGATCTCTGTTTATTTTGATTGAGCCGAATGAATAATAGTCGTTCTGACTCTATTTTCGTGTACATATCGACGATGTACTGATGGAACAGCTGACGGCATTTCAGAATATGATTATCTTCATTTTTCACATTACCATAATCCGACAGGAATAATAATTCATTTAACTAACTCATTTGCCTGTGTATTCACCTGTGGCCGTGTTTCATTTTGATGCTTAAGATAACCATACTGACGTCTGGAAACATAACTGGATATTGCAATTGATCATAGCATCTATGAATATCGGCAATTCTTTGTAGTTGCTGATTTCTGTGCTGCAAAACGATATTGCGAGGATGAAATTCCTCTTCAACCATGACAGTTGTTGCCTCATCAATTGTTGGCGAGTTATATCGTCTGACATGTTCATTGGCTGGTGCTTTATCGGACGAGTGTCAATTGTACCCGAGCCGACAGCTATCAATCAAATCGAGGGGCGAATCGCACCGGAATCCATATCTTGTTCCCCCTCGAAAATATGGTACCGATGTCCCTTTGCAGGACCCAAAAAAACATTACTCGGTGCAGCCATCTCTGTAGGTGGCTCCTCTAAAATACGTTTTTGTTGGCCCTTTGCGAGACCGCAGAGTTTCCCTACAGACCTCAAAATACATATAGACTGGACACCCCTATGCTTTCTCTTTGACGAAAATGATCGGGAGCAGTAGGAGGGGTGAGAGCTGCCAGAGAGTTCCGAAGATGGTTTCAAGAACAAAACTTTTTCTCTTCGTAGAAAGGGGAAATCGCTGCAACCCACCCGTATGAAGAAGGGTGAATTTGCCAGTTTCCATCTTCAATACCTTCTGGCAGCTCTTAGCGGCTCCTGCTGCTCCCGGTCTTTTCCGTCACAGAGAAAGCATAGCTGTGTCCAGTCTATATGGACTTGAAAGTCTGTGGGTTCCCCTATGATTGTCCCCCACCCCTCAATTTCGCGATTGCAACTCGCCCTTGGATTAAATTTATCAGCTGTGCAACTCGCCCTTTTCTCCCTTCGTACAGTGCAACTAACAGATTCCCATTTTATCAGCACGAATAACAATTGTATGGCGGTGTGATGGCATGAGATCACAATGAATAATTTAATCGCATTTTAACATCCAAATTAAATTACTCATATAACAATTTTTGCAAGAACTCAGCAATATGCCTTCCAATTCCGGTAGTGATTTGGCAGCGTGCGTTCATTTGGTCATTTTCATCTCCGTTGAAGTAGATTTGGAGAAATTTAAGGTTATTGCCAGGAATAGGAAGCAAGCTATTCTAGATTTGTCCCCGAATTTTAAATGTTAGCATAAAATGTTCCGCTATCGCGTTTGCACCGAATGAAGTCATCTGAAAAGAAGGATTGTATTCTCTGATGTTTTCGACGAAATGTTTTGAATCATCAGTAATTCCATTTAACAAAATTTTCAGTGGTTCTTCTGGCTACTCAAGTTCAGGTAGCTCCACTTTTCCGGGGATTCTTCTTTAAATTTCATTGCTGTGCAGTGCCAACAAACTTAGTCTATTTTTACAATTTGAAAGAATGTACATGAGGAGTGAATATCCTGGTCGTATGAAAAAGCAGTTCGAATATATAAAGCTCCATCATTCAAATATTGCAGCTGAATGATTCTTCGCCGTTGATCTAAATTCTTTTTGGCGTTTTTGAAATGATTGCGTTGCTCTTCTGGATTCAACTCGTAAACCTGCATTCCATGGGCGGAATACGCGACGGAAAGCCCAAAACTGAAACAGAAAATCGACGAACTTCCGGTTTTTTAGTTTCTGTCAGCCAGAATTACGGGCTGAAAACGGAGTTGAAAATGTTAACCTTTTCTGTTTCTGCCTGCGCTTTCCGCCATGTGCCAGCCAATAGAAATTCGCCTAGATCCAGAGAGTCGGTCCATCCAAAAAGCAAGACAGCGTCACGTTTCGATGCTGAAGTACTTGTATCTCAGAGATTAGAATGTACTATTCTTATATTATGTTATAAATTTGTATTCAGTAAAATAAGTAAAATAGGAAAAAAAAGGGGGAGGATTTTCTTAAAACCAACGTTTTTGTATTTAAAATAGTACTCTTCATCTACATTTCGAAGACCTTCATTCAATTAATGCTATGAAAATTCCATGTTTCTCTCTTACTAGGGAAAGAGTTTTAAACTCAGAATCTATGTTTACGTTTTTTAATTTCATGTGTTGTAATCAAAGTTATCCTATTCATAAAGTGTATTTTTTCGCACTTTTTCAACCATCAAGTGTGCGAAGCAACAAACGATTTAAAATGAAAACAATAGATGGCGCCTGCATCGTAGTATCTGCTAAGGCGTATTATACTAGAGTGGAGTCAAGTGCTGACAGAAAATAAAGGAATTCTGTTCTCCGAGAAAATTCAGCTTTCCGCTCATGTGGATTCCAGGCTTAAGACCTCAAATCTTTCTGCCCACTGATCTGCCAGTTCTGCTCGTCTGTCAGAAATTCTGAGTCTAGCACGTTCATTACCGTCTAAACCACACATGGGCAGCCGCGGGCCGGATGTGGCCCACCACGGCTTTTGATCCGTCCCGCGGAATACATCAATACCCTGTATAAAACCCATATAAACCATCCAAAATCCCATATAAATTTGAATCATACGGCCCGGGAATTCGCTAACATCCTGAAGTTTGGCCCACGACTTTTCAAAGGTTGCCCATACCTGGTCTAAACGTTCTGGATCAGAGTAGTTAGATCTCCTTTGTCTCTATGTCATTAATTGTCGAGAACGGTGGCGTATGTTCGAACGTGGGCGAGGCTCTACAGATGTTTAATGAATGTTTGCACTACGGCTTAATACTAAAGGCTGCCGTACTATCACTAAGACTCTTTCATTATGATTTAAGAATATGAAGCTGAGGTGATCGGTGATTATATTTCTATGATAATCATTCTTTAGTTATGAAGAACATGACTACAATAAGTAGAATATAAGTATATTTATTATAAAGTTAACAGAGTAGCGTGAGAAATCAACATGCTGAGACACAAAAACATGATGGAACTGAGTTACATTACTTCACTTCAAATCTATATCATTTCGTGTTGCCAGATACATGGCACTCTCCTCCTTATTTGTTAGATAGTACAACAAGTAAAAAACAAAGACAATGATGAACATACCAGTTACACAATGAGTATGATAAAAACAATAGATAGTAATACATTCATTTAAAACTCATCACGATATCTTTTGGGGGGTTTTATAATTCGCTTTGGTCTGGTAGACTTTATTGGTGAAGTATCAGAATCGGAAATTGGAGTGCTTTCTGAGCTAGAGGTTGACAATTCTACATTAGGCAATGTTTAGCTAGTAGAATTACTCAGAGTAATTTCTTCATTAGGTTTCATTGCGATATCTAAGGCAGGTAGAATAGCATTTCTAACAGATGGTGTATTCACATTACTGTCCACTGTTGGTCCCAGTTTTGAGAAATTCGAATCATCAGCTACATCTATCTCAGATTTTCTAAGATGGTCAGAGTGAACATAGCGAATTTTATTATTAACACTCACTAAGAAAGTATTTAAACTTATAGCTTTAGTAATTTTACCAGGATAACATTTTCATTTCTAGTAGACTTTAACCATACCCTGTCATTAATTTCAAAATTTCTCTTAACAGCATTACGATTGAAGTAAGATTTTTGGTAATCTTGGTATTTATTTACTTTTGACAAGTGATTACTTCTAATCTTTGTGATGGTGGTTTGGGGTAAATATCTAAAAAGTAATTCAGCTGGAGTTTTTAGTGTTACTGATGAAGGAATATTCCTGTAAGCAAAAAGTGCTGAATCTAACCTATGTTGAAAATTGTCATATTTGCGATTGGAAAGTGTCTGTCTTTTTAACATGTTTTTTACAACACAGACTGAGTTTTCTGCTGCGCCATTAGAATTTGGATGATAAGGTGGAGAATTTGTTGTATAAATACCATTAGCTTTAAAAAAATTTGAAAATAATTCAGATTTAAACTGTGCAGCATTATCAGATACAATTTCATTGGGTAATCCAAAACAAGCAAATAATCTACGCAAATGAGATATTGTTGACTTTGAGTCTATGTTATTCACAAGAGAAACATCTATCCATTTGGAATAAGAATCCTTGACAATTAAAAGATTTCTATTCTCAAATTCAGCAAAGTCAATATGTATTCTTTCAAAAGGTTTACCACTTAAGGGCCAAAAATGTGATTTGACTTTGGGAGCAACTGATCTGGTAAGTTGGCAAGGTATACATTTGTTTACAAAATTTTCAATAAGCTGATCAATTTTTGGGAACCAGAAATAGGCTCTGGCTGATTGTTTCATTCGAAAAATACCTGGATGTTCATTATGCAATAGTTCCAGTATTTTGTCATGCCGAATTTCAGGAATTACTAGCCTATTTGCCCTTAACAAGCAATTTTCTTCAATAGATAGTTCATCCTTAACTTTTTTGAAATCTTGCAGGTTTTCATCAATATCAGTGGGCCAACCCAACTTAGTGTAATTCAAAACCTTTGATAAACAAGGATTAAGAGATGTTGCTTTCTGAATGTCATCATGTTTTAAGGCTTCAAAATCGGAAAAGAAGCAAACAAAATGTGTAAACTCATCAATTGAAACATCATTTTTACATGGTAATCTAGACAGTGCATCAGCAAGCAACAACTCGGTACCTTTTTTATACCTTATAACATAATCATAATTTGAAAGAATTATAGACCATCTCTGCATTCTTGCATTAACCATAGTTGGCACCAATTTATTATGACCAAATAATGTCAACAATGGCTTTGAGTCTGTCTCAATGGTGAATTTCTGACCTTGCAAAAATTTATTGAATTTTTTTATGCCAAAAATTATGGCCAAAGCCTCTTTATGCACCTGAGCATAATTTCTTTCAGCTTTACTCAGTGTTTTAGAAGCAAAAAATATTGGTCTAAGTTCACCACCAGGAAATTCATGGCATAAGACAGATCCAACACCATAGTCTGATGCATCACATTGCAACACTATTGGTTTAGCCATATCAAAATGAACCAAAACATTATATTTCTTTAATAGCGTTTTGCTAAATTCAAAAACATTTATACACTCTTTATCAAATTTCCATTTAGCGTCCTTTTCCAGTAAGTCATAAAGCGGACGTAAGGTAGCAGATAAATTTGGAATAAAATGAGAATAATACCCTAATAAGCCAAGATAGCTTTTTAACTCGGTAGCATTTTTTGGTATAGCAGTTTGGTATATAACACTACATTTATCATCTAATGGATGAACACCACTAGAGTCTTTCATGTGACCTAGAATTTGAATACTATTTTTAAAGAATTCACATTTAGAAAGATTTATTTTGACATTGTAAGAGTTTAGTTTATCCATTACAATCTCAGTTCTTTTTATGCATTCTTTTGTTTTTGCCCTAATAACTAAATCATCAATATAACAATTTGTATAAACAAAATCTTTCAGAATCTCATCCATTTTTTGTTGAAAAAGAAAAGAAGCTGATTTAATTCCAAAGGGAAGTTTTGAATACCTAAGTAAAGCCTCTAGTATTCGAAAGCTTGCACACGGTTCTAATGTGGCCCTTAGCACCACAGTGATGACATGTAGCATTTTTAAATTTGCATTCTCCTCTGTGAGATTTGCCACAGTGTTTACACAACTTTGCCTCCTTCGATCCTTGATGTGGAATTGAAGATTTTTCTGAACCCTTACGTTGAGGGAATTTTCGTTGCTTCTTAGTGTCTGATGAATGGATTTTCAAAACACTTGACGAATATTTTTTTAGTGATCTGGTTTCCTTGAATGCTGTCTCCATGGTCAGTGCTATTTCCGATGCTTTAGCAAAGTCAATGACTCTTTCACTTAGTAACTTTTGGATTTGTTCAGATTGTAATCCACAAATCAATTTGTCTCTTAGAGCATCATTTAGAAATGCTCCAAAGTTGCATTTGCTGGCGAGTTCCTTGATTTTCACGATGAAGGTGGAAATGTCTTCACTGCCTTGTCTCAGTTCATAGAAACGAAATCGTTCCATTATTATTGAAGAAGCGGGAGCATAATAGTCTGTTAAAACTTTAATGATCTCACTGTATGGAACATCTTTGATATTACGCGGCTGAAGCAAATTTCGAAGCAGCGAGAAGGTCTTCTTACCAATTGCCGTCAATAGCAAAGCACGCTTCTCGGCATCAGAAGTAATCTTGTTTGCTTCAAAGAAGAAATCTGCTTGCATCAGATATTTCACAAAATTGTCCCCTTCGACTAAATTTTGTAAATGGCCAACACTTGCGTTCGGCATTATGAAGCCAGGTAGTTCTAATAAAATTGATCCGTTATATCTTCGTCGCCAATGAGGTGATCGGTGATTATATTTCTATGATAATCATTCTTTAGTTATGAAGAACATGACTACAATAAGTAGAATATAAGTATATTTATTATAAAGTTAACAGAGTAGCGTGAGAAATCAACATGCTGGAGACACTAAAACATGATGGAACTGAGTTACATTACTTCACTTCAAATCTATATCATTTCGTGTATCCAGATACATGACAGAAGCTCTATCGTTCAGATATTGCAAATGCATAGTCTTCGCCGTGTAATTGTTCTTGGCGTTTTTGAGACGATTGTGCTGGTCTTTTTGATTCAAGTAATAAAATTCGTACTTCACTCATAAACAAAAGCTAATTTTTAAAAGTCAAATTTCACACTTTTTAAAATATAAATAAATATTTGGAAAGTGATACATTTTGACTAACATTGAAAATTTTGAGTAAAATGATATGTAAAATAATGAGAACATTATTATGCTTAGTAAAATACTATTGGGTTGTTCGAAAAGTAATTAAGGTTTTATTGTATGAAAATGAATGAGGATTGTCTTATAGTGTATAAATATTTTATTGAAATATATAATCCAGTACCTTTTTCCATCTTCGTGGCAGTCGCATGATTACATGCTCATAAAGTTTTTGTTCTTTGGTGGCAAAATATTGATCCAGGTGATTTTTGGCCTCCTCATTTGAAATAAAGGTTTTATCACCTAAAAATTTTTTTAGAGACCGGAACAATTAATAATCAGAAGTTTTCACATCTGGAGAATATGCTGGGTATAACAGTATATCCCATCAAAGCTGTAAAAGCTTTTGGCGAGTTAACAAACAACGCGACGGCGCAAATTTCTTTCCGTAAGAACATGAGAAGCATATGTCGAGCTTTAAAATTAAACTTACACATTTTAAATGATCGTGAACGGTCGAATATGATAAATTTAATCACTCAGCAACCTCACGACTTGTTACTCACCGGTTTGCTTCAATTAATGCCTTTATTGTGTCTTCATTAGCTTCAACTGGCTTTCCAAAACGTGGTGTATCTTTCACATCAAAATTAACAGATCGAAATTTTGCAAACCAGTTTTGGCACTGGCGTTCTGTCAATACATCGTCTCGACGCACATCGGATAATTTTTTTCTTGCTTGAACAATATTTTTACCTTTTTGATAGTAAAAAAACGTGAAATATGCCGAAAATGCTGCTTTTCATTTTCCATATTTGAAAGGGTACCAACCAAAAACAACTGCGTAGAATCAATCGAACTTTTCTACAAGCAAATCTTGCTATTATCAGCTGTCAAAATATATAGTGATTATGCGTCTTAAGTTGTCTGTGAAAAAATACAGTTATATATTTATTATATTTCCTTTTTTCGCAAAAGTTAAGCCCTCTGCTGGGGGGAAAAAACAAATTGCTTTCCGAACAGCACAATATATTACATTTCACATTAAAGATAATTACTGTTGCAAATCTGCCCTTTTTCGTCAGTTCTCATAATGAGTGAATATATTATGTATTGTACGTATGAATTTTTTTTAACGTGAATACGTCTTTAAATTTACTCCCATAGTGTTTTTGGCAATTCAGAAAACTGATGACAACAAAATCGGGGGATACAATTTGATGTTGCAGCTACATATCTATATCATCTACATCTAAAATTTAAGTACACCACACGATAGCTACAGGATAAAAGAATTCGTTACTTTGAGTGAGGACTGTAACGCATCTCTTACTGTGGACGGAAGAGCCGCCATTTTGATGTCGTTTCGCTTCGCACATAATGTCCGTTTAATATCAATTTTGACTCAGAGAATCTAGAACGTTCGTTTGCTTTTCAATCGTCAGCTCTTGTCAAGATCTATCGACTGCATGTATAAAACATTAGTGTGAAATAGTATAGTAAATATATATAGTGTTAATGTAAAAAATTAAAATGGCCTATACTCGTTGAAAAGCTAAATCAAAATATAGAGATCATTTACGGTTGGAACCACCCAAAGGTTGGTGATGTCTGTCTAGTAAAAGTAACAGTCAATGGCATCTTCAAATTCATACTCAGGTGTGTGTACATTCATCCGGGCACGGCGTTACCAGAAATGAAGCTTTTTGTATGTTACGATCGCGTTAAAGTATTCTAAAAACATCGAATATTTCTGAAAGTGAAGCAGAGAGCAATTTCTTTTCATTTATGTAATCACATTGCAAGTTGTAAATTCAGTTTTTGTATAAGGTAGGCATTTATTTTTATTTTGAAAATTGTGTTCTATTTTTACAGGGTGTCCCAAAAAGGTGGTAAACCACTTTAATTCTTTATCTATTACTGATAAGTGGGTAATTTAAATTGCAAAAATGTTCAAAATAAGGTCGGAAAGGCAATTACATTAAGAAAAATTTCCCTTCGTAAATTTTCAAAAATTTACACTTTTTATGTTTGTTTTGTACACGATCCCTGTTCAAAATTATTCTCAATTAGTAAAATGTGTCGCATACACTAATGAGGTAATGTAAAATTTGAGGAATTATTTTTAGTGTTATTGGGGAGGCTGCTGGTTTTCACACACGTTATGATGATTGTTTTAATGTGTATTTGTGACTAGAGGTCTACGCCGCCGCCGCTGAGGTCTAGGCCGGCGCTCCGGTTAAGAACGCTGATTTCACACCGCGGCGTACAATCGGCTTCAAAACTTTTTAAAAAATTGTACCTACATTTTCAACTGCCTATTTTTTTCTGGATAATTCTTAACGCCAGTAACTTGTAAAGATACAATTTAAATTTTTAAGCCAATGGCGTAATTTGATTGCTTTAACAGGATTTCTACAGATTTCACAGCTTTCTTTCCCCTGACTTTCCCTGACATCTATCACGCTCTTCCCTGACTTTATCTAGCGTGTTTCCCGAATTTTGTGTTTCTATTTTTAACATTACATTCTTTAATTAATAATTTTTTACATATTTTGCCCCCCTTTTTTTACTAATAATAATAATATTAAATTGATATATACAAGAATCTTATTTGACATCACTGGATTCTAACAAAAACCATGTTTGATAATAATTTAGGATAAAATTAAGCATATTCCAACTGCACAAGATATGCTCAAAATTATTTATAAGGTTGAATGAGAAAATGAAAATAAAACAATTTCTATACTTAGGTTCAAACGGCAAGTATTTCCTGGATTTTACCACAAAATTCAATTTTCTTGCATTTCCCTGACCTTTCTTCAATTTCTGCTAATTTTCCTGACTTTTTTCCCAAATCCCTGACTTTCCCTGACCAGAACTCATTTCCCTGATATTCCCTGACTTTCCAGGTCTGTAGAAACATTGTTTAACAACCGTTTAAACATGGCATTATGCCACAAAAGTACATTATATGTTTGGAATGGCTCGTGAGAAGGTTGTGGAGGGAACAAAAAACACACACACTTAAAACCAAATAATGTATCCATCATATGTTGATAACTAAATGTATCGTGAATGTGCTATATAAACAACATAAACCTATCCAATTTTGATAAAATCTATTGTTTCAGTTTTGCAGTAGAAATATTTTTAAAGTGTTCCACAACGGCAAGCCCACACTCTGGAGTTCCACCAGTGGCCAAATGCATAGAGCTCCGAACTGGGAGACTGAAGGTGCCTGGCACAAAACTAGGTCGCATCCGCCGACCTAACCGTTGCCCGAGAATGTTTAATTCGAGCCCGGCGACCCGAAGACCGAGTCTGCTGTTGAAGTCTGAGCCCGACCCCGAAATTTCAGCTAATAGATAAATAGAAGTCGATTACTTCATTGATAGAATATCATAAATTTTGCCGTTTGTACAAATTAAAGACAAATATAATCGAACTTACCCGAGCCCGAGCACAATCGTGATCTCTATACCCCACACCCTCGGCCTAGACCCCACATGTACCTAATTGGCCGTAATCGCACAAAAACGTCATACTGAAGACTAGTTTTCATAAAAATTCTAGCCCTAAAAAAATCTCATTTCATTGCCAAATTATACGTATGTGTGTGTGTGTGCGTGTGTGCATGCATGCATATACCCATTTTCATTATGCTCTTTTACAAAAAAATTTCCCACGCCGCGACTTTCCGTGCGGCGCAGACCTCTACTTGTGTCTAAATTAACCCTAAACTGCATGCTGTAGCCAATTGGCTCATTCTCATTTTTCCGTAATAAAAAGAAACTTTGTAGTTTTCGTCTAAAATATGCATTTAAAATAAATATAAGACTATTATGGAAATAATTTTTAGTTTTTAAAAATGTATGGCAACATTATTTTTTGAGCAAACAAGCATGAATTCATAGAGTGTCTATCCAGTTCGCTGAACAAATTTTGCCCGAATTTTTGATTGCTTTTAATTTTGTTGCGAAGTGAAAATAAATACAAAAGCATTAAAAAATAACTTGGCTGTTCGAACCCCGTCAGGGGTTAGACTCCACTGAACCCCCCTAATTTTTTAGTTTCATTTTTGCCATATTAAAACGATATTAATTGAATATGTCATTTTATCTTTCATCTTTCGTGTATTACGCCTGTTAACCCTATGTTGAAATTTTTGTGATTGTAACTAGGGCTGGGCCAAAAATCGATAAATACCGACATATCGGTTTTATTTCAGCATCAGATATCCGTTATTTCCGTTTTCATTTCAGTGAAATCTCGAATTCGATAAAGTTCAAAAATACAGGCCGGCGATAAGAAAATCCCGAGATCGATACCAGCTTGTGATGCTTTTGCTACTGCTTTCTTTCCGTTGATGGCGATACCGGATCGCGGGAAAAACAGCTGCTTCACTACGGGAATCGCTACTGCGTGTTTGTTATCGCAGAGAATAGTTTTTTCCTCCCTCGGAAGTCCGCAGAAAGAAAGCAGGGAACGTTAATTTTGAAGGGGATGTAGCATATAGTGTGTCGTTCTGCTCGCGGAAGATTTATTATTTAACGATGATTTTGAGTGAAGGATATTATGATGCGCGAGCGGCTATTTCAACAGACAATAGAGCTGCTGACATTTGGTTGGATCGATAATATCTGATAGAGCAAATGTTTTATTGGAAATAATAATTTAATCTAAGTGCCGTATCGTGTACATTAACGGGAGCTGGTGCACGTAAAATCTGTCGTGGCTCCTAAGTCCCCCATGAACGATACCTCTGGAGGTCTCTCATAGCTTGAAGGTCATCCAAGCTGCCAGCCTTCGGCATCAAATCTATATGTATGATTTATTAGCCTAATTACCATACTTAATTAACGTACATCTCGGAACTATCCATCGGAGAGCGTTTTTATTGATTCTCTACCCCCCCCCCCCAGACTCTACACCCCCATCGATACATAAAATTTCGAATGCTTTGACACTAAACTTAACCTTTTAATCTTACAGGCCCAGCGGGTCATACGAAGCTCCCCTGTATTTTCAATTTGGGCATTTTAAACGCTAGTCGCCTCCGGCGGTATCTCCAAAACCTAGAAACCGTGCCAGAGCCAATTTCTACATGTTTGCAGTCCTTTTAAGCCTCAATCATGGTTAATTAGTCTAATTACCATAATTTATTAACGTATTTTTCGGAAACTATCCATCGGAGCACGTGTTTATTGATTCTCGACCCCCCCCCCTTAGGAACCCCCATCGTTACATAAAATTTCGAATGCTTTGACACCAAACTTAACCTTTTAATCTTACAGGCCCAGGGGGTCATACGAAGCTCCCCTGTATTTTCATTTCTGGCAGCAAGTGGTTTTACGGTTTGTTTATTTGATTGCTTACATTTCAAAAATAGTAAGTGTGAAAAATATCGATATATCGTGATATCGCGATATAAGATGGTTTCGATATCGATATTTCAAATTCCAATATCGTCCAGCCCTAATTGTAATCTATTTATAGAAAAATGCATATGATGTATATTCTACAGCTTACGAAATATTGTAAAAATAGATTAAAGCTGTTGTGAACTAATAGTATTTAAATATATGTAAAAAATACATGTGATGCATATTCTACAGATTACGAAATATTGTAACAATAGATCAAAGCTGTTGTGAACTAATAGTATTTAAATAGTATATGTAAAATTATGTCGCATACTTTTATGCCGCTTTTGTATGTCGCATTTTTGGGACAGTTTTCAATAAAGGGGGAGAGATAAAATGACATAGTCATTAATAGTATTAGGACTAAAAGTAGAATTAGTCTGTATGACTTTCAGGAGCGAGGCGTGAATATATGCCATGGTCATCGCTGCTTACAGATTTATCCCCCTCTTCCCCGCCAGCCAGGGCCGGCTTTACCATTAGGCGAACCTAGGCGACCGCCTAGGGCCGATTCAATAAAAATCTAAGTGCATGTTTTTTTTTTTTTTTTACCGTTCCCAGTTTTTGCCTAGGGACGCTAATGACTGATTCTTGAAAGAAACTTCTTTAACGATCTCGAAATAATTTGCATCCTTCACAATTTTTCTAATCGGGGTTTCTTTTGTCGGTTTTTGATGCAGAAGATTTAACAAATAATAGTGATCAGCACTTGAAAGACAAATGTAAGAATGCAGAAAGACTGCTTACAAATAAAAACACAGAAAAAGATATTGATGGAATGAACCTTTTTAGAGCTCAGTACTTTTAGAAACATCGCAGCAGATAATATGTCTCCTGCAAGTACTTTAAAATATTTACTTGAAACAGTATTGGATGAAGTTTTACCGAATTTATGCATCATACTGAGAATTTTATTAACAATGCCTATGGCTGTTGCATCTGCTGAACGCAGCTTTTCAAAACTAAAGCTCATTAAAACTTACTTAAGATCAGCTATGTCTCAAGAAAGGTTAGTTGGATTGTCTCTAATATCAATTGAAAATGACATTGCGCGTTCACTCAATTACACGGAAATAACTGATGAATTAGCAAATAAAAAGGCCCGAAAAATCCCGTTATAAAATATGCCCCTAAACAATCTTCTGAAGAAGATTTAATGCATTATTTGGTTTTTGATTCGTCAGCTGAGTAAATATAAAAGCCAATAGTTCAAATTATTTCTGGGAATGAGTCTTCACCAACCAGCAGAAGATTCTTCCATTGACTGATATTACACAAATCCATTACACTAACACGATTGACTGATAAAAACCCTAAAAACAAACTAGCAAATAATCTTTTTTGCCAATTCACGATCAACTGTAAATTAGCTATTTTTAGAAATGTATACTTCTTTTTTACTATTAAAATTTAATAATTTCTATTCATATTTTTAAAATTATGTTTTGTTTGCATTATTTTAATGTGTCCTAAAGGAATCAAGAACTGGTTTATTAAACTAAAGCTTAACAATCGTATTTTATATTGGTCCTAACCAAGATAAGTTAAACAAATAAGCAATTATTGTATAAATCAGAGATTTCCAAACTGTGTGTGAATATTTTTTCGCAATGAGTGAACCTATTATACATGTATCAATGCATTTATGTATATGTACGTTTGTGTGTATGGCGGCATTAATGTTTGAAAATGTGTACAGGGCCGCCTATCTTGATTTTGACCAGGGCCGCATACTTTACTTTGCCTAGGGCCGCCAAATTTCTAAGGCCGGGCCTGCCGCCAGCGCAAGCACACATCCACACACTGTGTTATAAGTTCTAATGAAACGACCGACGAAAAGAAAATTTTGATCACGGTGTGATGCAAATAGTCAAAAATATTATGTTCATATATTTTATCAACATTTAAGTTAAATATTTAGTACAAAAATATTTAAAAAAAAATTCCTATTCTAGTCTAAGCTGAATTTCTTATTTGATTCGGTTGATTACTGATTCATTTTTCAAAAAACACATAACTCAAAAGAAATACTAGACGTTGTCATTGGACTATAATTTATTTTTTATGTAACACAATATACATAAGATCGAACACATTAACATAGTAAATTTGTCTTACACTCGAATACTTTAATGAGGTGGTGTAAGAACATGTTGGATGTACTTCAAAGCAAATAAGATTATCTAACGTTTGAAAAAAAAATAAAAAGGGGGAAGAAAATCTGAAACACTTTCAGATTTTAAATACGCACCAAAGTGCTCTATATTAAAAGCGTATCATGGTTTATGCGTCGTCCCTATTTTTCTTCCTTATTCCATTAACTTGGAGAGTGTATCATGATTCGTGAGTGTGCCGTATTTTGCTTCCTTGTTTCATAAAACCCATCTTTGGAATCGAAATCTATCTTAAAATCGCCTATTTAAACTATTTTACAATCGTTGCCAAGTATATTACAACTATACTTCGAATGTCCATCAGAATCCATGAGTGTGCCATGTTTCTCTTTCTGGGTTGATTCCTATTTTAACGCCCCGACTCTCGCCAAGGTGGCGATCATTAAACATATGGAGGTACTACGACGATTTTTTATATTTATGTGGCAATCGTAATTTAGAATTACAATGGCCATTCAGCACAACAGTAAGTAAAGCATTCCGTTACATTTTTATTTATTTTGGGTTGCCAATGAACGTAGTTTTAATAATTAAGTGTCTTCAAATTCCTTAACAGGTGCGTTTATCGCTAATTTGTTCACTTTAGTTTTCATATAGTTCTTTTGGGAGCGTTGAAACTTTTCCATATGTCCTAGAGACCCATGACTGCAAAGCTCGCCAAAGTGCAGGATTTTTTAGGTTTCCGAAAGCGGGGGGCGTTAAAATAGGAATCAACTCTTACTTGTACCGTAAAACACATCTTTGGAATCGAAATCTATCTTAAAATCAACTACTGAAACTGTTTTACAATCATCTGAAGGCATATTCCAACTGTATCCCGTAGACATTTTAAATACTGTTTGGAATGGGCATCCTAATCCATGAGTGTATCGTGTTTTCCTTCCTTGTTCCATAAAACACTTCTTCGGAATAGAAATCTACATTGAAATCGCCTACCAAAACTATTTAGCAATTTTCGCCAGGCATAGTCAAACCATACTTCACCTTTATAAATACCATTTGGAAAGTGTATCCTAATCTATGAGTGTACCGTATTTGTCTTCTCCGTTCTATAAAACACTTCTTCGGAATTAAAATCTATATTAAAATCACCTACTAAAACTATTTTGCAATATTCGCCAGGCGTTTTCTAACTATACTCGAAATATATTTATAATAAATTGTCGCGTTTTGGCTCCAAATTTAGCGATCTATTATCAAAAATTGCAAACCTTGTGCTACTTTCAACAGTTTATGAACGCCCCCCCCCTTCTCCACGTTATCTGGCAAACACATTTCAAAAGTGACTCGACTCGAAAATTGTACCAAAATCGTGTCTACACAAAATGCAAGGTTGAAATTAATAGCACTCTGGTGCTAAAAACATCCTAAATGGTTATTTGTATTATTTATTTAGAGATTTAATAATTAAAAATGAAAAATAATCTTAAATAGTTATTATTAGTAGTATTTATTTAGAAATTTATTAATTAGAAATGGGACATTTTTGATATGTACAGATATTGTACTTATCAAAACAGTAAAGAATAATATTCATCCATTATTTGAAAATAAAATCCATTCTTATTTTGGATGAATATTTTTCGATTATTATGTCGTAAAAATCTTTGTCTTAAGGATGCCAACATTTCTTTCTCGATCGATAGCAATGAAATATTACTCATCCGATTTTCACTTTGGGTGAATCTCTTACATGTGTGAATTCTTTTTAAAGCATGGGTCTTTTAGCCTCCGACAAATAGTCCATTTTTTGAGATATTCAAATTACAAATGCATAGGACATTTTTTTTAATATAGAAATTTATTATTATTTTCTTTTTTCGCATTAAAGTATTTATCAAAAGAACAAACAAAATATTTTCAACATAACAACTAATTTTATTATATTCAGAATAAGTTACATGAAACAGCAGTGCATTTTCTTATTATATAAAGAAATTACGCAAGAATTTCAAATAAGAAGAGACAAGAAATGATTTAATTTCAAAAATCATTTTAAAAAATATTACTCATCCGATTTTCATTTTGGGTGAATCTCTTACACGTGTGAATTCTTTTTAAAGCATGGGTCTACTAGCCTCCGACAAATAGTCCATTTTTTGAGATATTCAAATTACAAATGCATAAGACATTTTTTTAATATAGAAATATATTATTATTTTCTATTTTCGCATTAAAGTATTTATCAAAAGAACAAACAAAATATTTTCAACATAACAAGTAATTTTATTATATTCAGAATAAGTTACATGAAACAGCAGTGCATTTTCTTATTATATAAAGAAATTACGCAAGAATTTCAAGTAAGAAGAGACAAGAAATGATTTAATTTCAAAAATCATTTTAAAAAATGATTTTATTTATTTTAATTTAAAACTAAATTAAACGCATCCCACAGATAGACATTGCCGTTCTGTAATTCGTTCGTGTCAACTTTCACATGCACACGTATTTATATATTTTTTGTACAATCAATCAGTTCAGTCGCCTAGTGGTGTTAAAACGCTGGTTGGATGCTATCTTTTTAGAGATGACCTGGCTCACTTTTCACCGTATATTCCTCCCGAAATTTTCGCGCTATTTGATTGGCCAAGGAACTGCGCGCGTCATCGGACGAGATGGTCTGTTATCAGCGCATCTCTTTTCGGTCGGGACGATTTCCTTTATGACCAAAAGATGGCAGCAGTAAGAATCTTGTATAAACGGAGGTTTCTCTGCGAAACCAAACAAGAAAATAATAAAATTACCTTATAAGCCATTCCTTTGCAAAAAAAAAAAAAAAAAAAAAAAAAGATTATTCTATTGCGAAAATGTTATAAAATTGGGTTTTTAAATACGCTGAATTCAAGTTCAAAACTCTTCGCATTTTTCAGAAACCTGCTACTCATCTGCGCATCGTGCGCGGACTGAAGGCTTCGCCCCTGATGACTTTCCTTAGTTTTACGAGAGCTACAGGGTGAACATTCTAATTTTTCGAAATTGATACATTTTTCGTGATTTTTCTGGGAAACTAAATGCTGAAATTTTTAAAAATATTTTTCCTGCCATAAGTAAACTTAATTGAGGTTACAGTTTCATTTTCAGCCCATTTTAAAAAATCATGCATTTTAAGGTTAAATTCGTTACATTTCGAAAGTGAGCTTTGGGGAGGTTTAATTTAATGAGAGGAAATTTACAACAACCGTGTTAGATTCGCTTTATCTCGGAATGCTTTTTATATATTTCTTTATTCTTTTTTTTTAATCAAGAAAATCATATTATGCCAAATACATCGATTATAAAACACTTTCTAACACAGCAATCTTTTTGCGTCAAATTTGGTGATATTTTAGAAATAGTTTGGAATGCTATGTTAGATAACTAGGCTACTATTTTGTACCCTGGAGGCTAATAAAGCAACTATTTCTGTGGCTGTATCATGGTGAGCACCTTGTCTTAGCAAATTGGCAAAAAACGCGCATTTGCTCTTTATCCTTATAGAACAGTGTTTCATAAAAACTGGTCCTCAGGACTTTTCTATTGGCTTTGATCATAAACTATTGATTATATCAGACATTCTTGTCATTTTTAAAATAAGATTGCTATTCATGTAATATAAGTACCAGTTTTACCATTTGCCCCCCAAAATAAGGGATACTGGTCTTATCAGTCATGCATACAAGGTAAGAGGTCGGTTTCCCCTCGGTTGTTCGAAAACAGCCGATGGTTAGCTGACAGCTCTCCTTACCCAGTTGTTTGTTATTGACTGCACTTACAACTTTCTGGATGTCGTTTAGCCAGTCATAAGAACCCCTTGATGCTCCTCCTTAAGACTCCACCTCAAGTCGGGGCAGAGTTAACAACTTGGCTTTCTAACCGATATTTGCGGAGAATAAGACCCAGGAGTCCAGAGGGTCTGGACCTCTTGGAATGTCGAGTTAGTAAGATGGCTTTGTTAAATGACAATGTGATTTTTGCCAAATATGTTTTAAATATATTATTTATTTGACATTCGCATTTTTAACAGTAAAGATAAATAAATAAATACATAATCCAAAATCATGCAGTAAAGTGAACCCCACGGTGGAAATTAGTAAATATAATATGCAATAAATTTCTTATTGATCTGATCTTTTGTCCGGTGTGAATACGACCGCCTTTAAGGTTACTTAATTTTTTTTTTTTGAAGGAACGAAATAGAATAACTAGTTTTTGAGCAACTGAACAGCATAGATTCGAAAGAAGGCAAATATGCATTTAATAAGAAACAATATGTCAACGTCAAATAATTTGAACTGCCGAACGGTCGAATTGCACCGCACAAGTATGAAATAGGCTATGAGCGGATATCTATATATTATTTTGAAACATGATTTTCTTTCGGCAACTAAATTGAGAGAACGGCTGTGTGTAAAAACTCGGTTGAGGTGTCTGAAGAAAGGTCCCGGCCCGTAGATGTGCCATCACAAGAGAAAATCAGAAAAAGTCGAACGGTTTAGGCGTGGCGGAACGGCAAAAGTGCAAATTTTCGCCATAGAAATAACATTGTGGTTTATTAACCCCATTGTTGGCAGACGATTGATCCGTAAGGTTTGATTTATTTGGAAAAATATTTGTTAGAAATTTCATCCGTTTGTAAATGTTGTGTGGCAAATGTGGCAACAGTGTGTAGTGATAATAATAAATGTGTTGTTCTAAATTCTGATTAGAATAAGAGCAAGTATGATTTAAAAAATAGAAATGAAAACCGACTTCGAATTACTTCACCAAAAGAAAAATTAATCGCATTCTAAATTAAAAGGCTTTGGCCAAATTCTCACGAAGTATAGCAGATATTGCCAAATTGAGTTCAGTCTTGGAGACTTATTTTTTGCCGACAAACTTGGCGATAACTCGCCAAAACTGGTAATATTTCGCCATAGAAATAATATTGTGGTTTATTAAAACTCATTGTTGGCAGCTAAAAACGCCTTCTTTATTTTGACGCTTTATCGCTTATCTGTTAATCTGGAACGTGTTTTTACTGTATTCACTAATTTAGAGAACGGCTAGGTGTAAGAGAATTTTTAAAGTGTCTAAAAAAGGCCTTAGCCTGTAGATGTGTGATCAAAAAAGAAAAATAGGAAAAGTCGAACAGATCAAACATGGCGGAACGGCAAATGTGCAATTTTTCGCCATAGAAATAACATTGCGGTTTATTAAATGCATCTGGAAATCATAAAAGCTTTCTTTATTTTGGCGCTTTATCGCTTATTTCCTTAATTTTTTCTATATATTAATTTGAAACATGCTTTTCCGGTATCCACTAAATTGAAAGAACAGCTATGTGTAAAAATTTGGTTGAGAGGTTGATTAGCACTAGGGTGCTATTTCGTTCACGCCCAGACTTTGTCTACTCGATTCTGTCGATACGATTTGTAGACAGGTTTTGTAGAGATGAATTGTCACGGTGGAAATCTTTTTAAATGCGTTTGCCACATAACGCGGAAGGGGGGCGGGGTAGAATAAGTCTGACAAGGTTTGCGATTTTTGATAAGTGATCGCCACGTTTGCGGCAAAAAAAAAAAAAAAAAAACTTAAAAACCGAACCATGCCTGGCGATGGTTGTAAAATAGCTTTAATAAGCAAATTTAATAGAGATATTAATTCCAAAGATGTGTTTTACGCAACGAGAAAGACAAATAAAGCACACTCATGGATTATAATACTCATTCCGAACAGTATTTAAAGTAGTGAAGTATAGTTGGAATATGCTTGGCGAAGATTGTAAAACAGTTTTAGCAGCTATAGATTTCGATTCCAAAGAAGTGTTTTGTGGAACAAGGAAGAAAAATACGGCACGGCCATGAATAATGATACACTTTTCAATTTAATGAAACAAAGAAGAAAAATAGGGACGGCGCATGGATTATGATACGCTTTTAATATACAGCACTTTAGTGAATATTTAAAATATGAAAGTGTTTCAGATTTTTTTCAAACTTTTCTCCATACAAATACATTGTGGTTTGTTAACGACATTGACGACAGTTATAAACTACTTCTTTAGTTAGCGAATTATCTTTTATTTCTTTAATTTTTCAGTATTCTGTCTGATACTGGATCTTTACCATCGAGAGTAGCTTGAGAAAAGACAAATAAAGCAGGGAGCGCGCGATCGCCATTTGGCGGATTATATTTTTTTGTCTCTTGCAGAATTCCGAAATTTTTCACTATTTTCGCTTCATACTTTTGGCGTTTACCTTTCTGCGACCGTATTTGCTCATGGAATGTTGTATGTCACCCTTTCAATGGTTAGATCAAAGAATGTTGTGACTCCAAGATCATTTAAGAGAATTCACCTGGACGTTTCGTGGTCGATGACTTTACCCAAAATATCGTCTTCAACGAAATGCTCAGTTAGAATTTGTAACTGTATTTGCTCATTCGTCATTTAATATCCACTCTTCTTTTTTTTTACTTAATATAGTTAAAAACAAATTTTAAAGATTTCAATCATTTCATCGTCATTGTACAGATGCTAAGAACTGGCGTGAAACCTTTTGTTTACTTTCTGTCACAAGTCATGTTCCGTCCGCGTCGCTCTTTGATTTTTCCTGTTAGTTTTGTTCAAGACCTTGGTGACATTCTTGATCGTTCCCATTTATTTTTGAATATTACAGTCAATAAAGTGACAGTCGAATTCGACGGGTTCCAGCTATTGGAAGCATATAATTTGCACAATGAAAAATGAAGGACGAAGATTATTTACAAGTAATTATGCAATACGTTATCGGTATCACAGATTGAATCAATTTGAGAATTTTGTTTCATCATAAACGAGCACAAGGAGCTAAAATAAAGATTAGGAAAATAGGGTACAAGTATTAAAGAACTTGCTCGAAATTCTGTAAGCAGTGAGTTCTCTTGATAACGATGTTTTATTCTGTACAGCGATTGGCTTTGTTACAGTAATTTTAATTGCACTATAAACACAAAGATTAATACTCCCAAACCAGAAGTGATTGGAAGGATAGTTATTATGATTGCAGCTTAAAACCACAGTAAATTTCAGACTGGCTCAGTAAACCCAGATTGAGCACGCAGCTAAAATAAAAATTTGGCAACGCATAAAAATGGAACATCTGGTAATAAAATTTAACTTTAAAATCTTTAAAAAAGGTATTACAAAACCGAAAGAACTAGAATGCTGAGATAGTAAATATAATCTATGTATACTAATCATGAATCTTAAATATGGCTTTTTAAATTTGTGGCTTCCAACCCACGAACTCATAAAATGAACTATTTAGGTTCTTTTCCTATAACTTACAGAAAAGTTTAACCCTGGGTCTAAAAAATGGGTTTTTAGCTCGGACCGAAGTCACAGATAAACGAATGCAGACTCGTATTGGGCAAAAATGAATGAAATACTTGCTATAGCCGATCAGAGCGATAGATCATCCCAGACAGCACAGCAAATTTGCATCAAACTTGCAGCAAGCTTGATTTATCAAGTCAATAAACTTGAATTAAGCTTGAAAATTTCAAGCGTGTAAGCTTAATGCAAGCTTGAATCAAGTGATCAAGCTTGGCATAGCAAGCTTAATTCAAACTTAAAAAATTTTCCTAATATAAAATTTTCTGAATACATGGGGCGCGCCGGTCGGCGAACTCGCATCACATATTTTTTTTCCACGCATTTTCCCCTCTACGCTGGAACCTCAAGTTATTGTAGTCTGTTTTCGTCTAACGTCCGCGACTGGGACAGATGTCGGGAAGCCAGCGTCCTAACCAGTATGCCAATCCAACTCGAGGTGACATGACTAAAGTTTGAAGTGACTGTTATGGTTGTCACGCCCTTTTTTGGCGAGAATGATCAGTATTAACCGATGCCGATCTGCTTCTTTTATTTTTCCATGGGATGAATCAAAATAAAAATAATGTTATGTGTGATTTATAGACTCTACTAATAGGGAAATAAGCAAAATATATACTTAAAAGCAGCACACGTTTTAAAACTCTCAATATCGCAACACTCATGTTGGGCAATATTGGCCAAAATTGAGACAAACGACTGATTTTGAAATCAATTTTGTAGTATATTTGTATTTTATTTTGAAGAATTTCAATATTTGGAAATATAGAATCTTTTTTTTTTTTTTAATTCTATGGTCAAGTACATTTATGACTGATGATAAATTATTTGTTATGTGGATGTGGATGTGGCTTTCCTAATCAAGTTGTATTTAAGCTTGACAGTTCAAATGACTTAAATTCGGCGGGAAAATATTTGCCGACTCATTTTTTTTTTTGTAATCTCCAAGCTTGCTGCAAGCTTAAAATGAATTGAACTGTCAAGCTTATATTAATACGTCAAATTCAAAGAAATGTGAAGTTTGATTTAAGCTTATGTGCTGTCTGGGATAGTTCGGACGTTTTGTTAAATCAGTAGGTTACTACTGTATTTTATCCCCTAGTGGTAAAAAAAAAAATTAAAAAACCTATTGGACACCTTGCGATTTTGCCACCCATAGCGATTTTTCATTATTTGGCGACTTGCGTACATGTAAAGTTAATACAACCAACCAACCAAGAGCTAATAAAATATTCAGCCTTCAGCTGAAATTAGTTTCCCCTCCGCTAAAGAGGTTTTTTGACAGAACCTTTTAATTTGTATTGGCAGCCATGTACAGGATGTATTTGCATGTAAATCAAACGGGGAGAAACCAACCGTTCTTCCAGTGGTGTCAAGTATTTTAAACAATCCGGTATTTCGGGGAATTCGAAGCCATTGCTTATAGCTAATTGTGGTATTGTCAATTTAATCAAACAATCGTAACATGTTCTGCAAAATTTGCCAATATCACCGATATCTTTGTAAAAGACTAGTTTTATAAAGTCCGTTGTCGCTCCTTTGGACAGTAAAGTTGTTTTGGAAAGGGTTCTTATTGACTTTTTGAACCACAGTCGATCACAACAATAGCATTGGTGGATTGGACCATCAGCAACAGCTTCGAAAAATTTCTCAGCTAATTTACGAAATTCTAGTTCTTCACACCTTACATTTAGATCAGTATCTGTTCTTGGTCTTTTCGATGGTATATCTAGACAGAGTCGTAAACGTTTTCTGTCTTGTCTTCTGGATTTGGATTCCGCTTCTTGAGCACGAAAATCTGGATCTTCCCTTTTTCTTTGCATAAATAGACGGTTAATTTCACGATGACTTTCTTCCGGATTAGACAACTGGCGAGGACGGCCAGCGCGGCCTTGAACAACAGTCCCGGGTATATTCTTCTGATATTTAACGATGTAATACTGAACAGTAGAGCGTGAAATACCAAGCCTACGAGCTATTTCACACTGCGTGAGTGGTGTGTCAGAAAAATAAAGCGATATGATTTGGTCTTTAGTCTCTTGAGAAAGCACCATAGTCTCAATCAATCACGGTTAATAGCTTACTTTATTTACTACTATCAATTATCATCCACGACCTTTTTTTGTCTAGATATATTACACCTTTCAGCTACATAAATTTGTTTAGAACAAAAAAGTTATTTTTATTCTAAACTATCGTCCTGGCAACCAGCGAAAGAAAAAGAGGAAAAGAATCTTCGTTGCCATCCCCGCAAACACCTTGATGGAATATACGTAAATAATTTAATTACTTTTAATTCATAGTTATTAATACAAAACTATTCGTAAATCTTTTGTGAAAAATTGCTCGAATTTATTACTTCATCCTTTTGTAACTAACGTAAAGCTAAATGTATTTTTGCGTATACACTAAAACAATAAAGATTTTTCATGTATTTTATTGATCCATATGATGCGAATTTCAAAAGTGCATATGCTTACTTTATTTACTACTATCAATTATCATCCACGACCTTTTTTTGTCTGCCAAAAACTATTACCCTCTTTAGCGGAGGGTAAAAAATTACTGCAGCGACTTGAGTGCCAATTTCACGTAATAGTACCTCAAACCCTGGCTGATGTGTAAAGGTCTATCGCTCTGGCCTATCACGGATATGGCGATCTAACGGTCTGGAGTTTTGATAGATTTTCTTCAGATGTATGCGTTGGAACCTATTAAAAATGAACAAGGCAAGCCCTCTCCCTCTAGGCAGATAGCCCTGGCGTAGCTTTGTTTCAACACAAAAGTGTCGTGAAGAAAGAAATGTTGACTAATGTAAATCATGATATTTTCTAAATTATGCAATTTTTCTTTTAATCACCTTTATGTTTTGGAAAGTTTAAATTTTTTACGATTTATTTTTGAACTTAGACAATATCTTTATTAACTTTGTAGTATATATTCATTGTGTTTATGTGATAAGCAGTCTTTTTTCTGTTTCATGACATAATTTTATCATATCGCAGGTGGTCGTCAATGCCTTGGTCCAAGCCATCCCTGCCATTTTTAATGTCCTCCTTGTGTGCCTAATTTTTTGGTTGATATTTGCAATCATGGGTGTCCAGTTGATGTCCGGGAAATTTTATTCCTGCAAGGATGCACAAAATATCAGGCTCAACGCCTCTATAGTGCCGAATAAATTTGTATGCCAAGCAAAAAATCTAACCTGGAGCACGCCAAAGATCAACTTTGACAATGTGCTGAATGCTTATCTGGCGCTGTTTCAAGTGGTAAGTTCTTCCCCTTTCCCCCTTTCTTTCTCGAGCAATTCTGACTATGATAATAATTGAATTTTTACAGTAAACTGTTTATTACTCATTGTTAATTGATATTAGAATTTGGTTTAGGAAAAATATAGAATTTGTGACACACTATTTTGAAGGGGTCGCAAACCATTAGAGATGTATCTGGCATAATAAATATTATAGATACATTTTCTTACTAAATTAAAAATAAATAAATAAATAAAAAATATTCATCCGTCACCTTATTTTTAAATAAATATATATTCGATATCTTTCCTGTTAGATAAAAGCAAATATCACTCTGATATAACGTATCAAGCAACCAAACTACTGTTAATATTTTTTTTTTTTTTTCAAACAAACTATGTGGTCCGTAAATTCACTGTTTAAATAAAAAGAAACAGAAGACATCTTTATTTCCTTAAATAATAATAATGATAATCTTCCTTGGATTTCTAACTTTACTGTAATGTCATCTTGTTTTTAAATTAACCACTGATGTAACAAAAACACTCAAAATAACTGATGTTTAAAGCATAAAATAATAAAAAACTTTGCAAAATAATACCATAAAGGTTACTTGAACGGCCATACAGCTGTATCGATCAAAATCTTTCTGATGTTCTTCAGTCGTAAACATTCACCTGAAGCCGGGAACAGGGAACTGAAAAGAAAGTAAACTGAAGACACAAGGAACGAACAAGTCGTTGTAAAACGGACTAAAACAAAGGAAGAAACCAGGGAGGGCAATAGAAAAGGGGTAGGGAAGGTAGTACAATCCATTGCTTAAGATAATTAACAGAAGTAGTGGAAGAATTAGACTTATTAAATTTAGAAAGATAAAAATAAAATATAGAAAAATGCATAGAACATAAGGAAGAACAAACAAATAAAAATAAAAAAGGGGAAGGGCGGGATGGTACAAAATAGGAACATGCAAAAGAACAAAAAACAGAACAACAAAAGAGTAACCACAACAACAACAAAAAATTGATAAATAAATAAATAAATAACACCTATATGTAAATATAAACACAGGACATTTTTTTAATTAAGCATAAAGAAGAAGAAAAAAAATAAGTACACGCAACATCAAATAAATAAATTAGAAATAAATAAAGTAAATAAATAAATAAAAATAAACAGGGAAGAGTGAAAACGGTAGAGGGGGGGGGTCGGGAAGCAGGAAGAAAAAAAGAACCTTACAACTGCTTCCAAACAGAATGCATAAAAGGAATGGAAGAACCATCGTTCACAAGACGCTTCAAGTGTTGGGTAATGGAAAATCCTTCCAAAAAATCAAAATGGGACAAAGACTGAGAAGTGCAGAGAAACTTAGTATTAGAAAATTGAAATCGATGATTAGAATTCCAAAAATATGAGGTTATAGAACATTTGGAAAGCTCATGCTTAGAAACATATCTTTCATGCTCTTTGAACCTAAATTTGAGAGCTCTTCTAGTCTGACCAATATAGCCCAAGTCACAAGATTCACAAAGAATTAAAAAAAAAAAAAAAAAAAAAAAAAAAAAAAAACAATGGTTCTCAGTACAAATAGGATCTTTGAGAGAAGAGAAATTTAAGTTTATCAACGGGTTTAAAGATGACTTTGAAACCGAAATTTTGGAGAAGTTTAGAAATTTTGTAGCACATGAAAAGAAAGGCAGTACAATTGATTGATTAAGATCATTAACAAAAGTAGTGGAAGAATTACACTTATTAAATTTAGAAAGAGCTTACCAATAATAGAGGGGCTGAAACCACGAGAGACGGCTAAGGATTTTAAGTAATGAATCTTTCATTATTAAGAGATGAAGTGTCAGAACAAATTTTGATAGCACAGAACACATAAGTGTGAAAAGAAGAAAGTTTTTACTCGTAAGGATGATTAGAGAGAGCATGAGGAGGTGAAGAGATAGAAAAGGGTTTGCGGAAAACAGAAGCACAAAAACCACTTAGATTCAAGGAAGCAAGAACATCCAAAAAATATAAAGAATTGTTACACTCCTCTTCTAAAGTAAACTGGATACGAAGATCAACCGAATTAGCAAGTTAAAGTGATTTAGAAGCATCACAATTGGAATACACAAGAATGAAAGTATCGTCAACATATCTGACTCAGCACGAAAAATTATAGACCTTGAAGAGCTTCTGTTCAAAACAATGCATAAAAATATCACATAAAAGAGGTGTGAGAGGATTCAGTCGAGATTAAAGAGTTCATCTCTTTAATTAGCGTTTGTGTTAAACAAACTGTTTTCATTTTTAATTGTCCTTTATATAAATAGACTAAGGGTCTTGCTATGGATAATCCTCTCTCACCTATTTTATCTGTTTTTCACTTATTTTCTTGTGAACGATGGTTCTTCCTTTCCTTTTATTCATTCTGCTTAGAAGCAGTTGCTGTGAGGTTTTCTTTCTTCCTGCTTCCCGCCCCCCTCTTCCTTTTTTCCTCCTCTTTCTTTATTTTTATTTATTTATTTATTTTTAAATTTATTTATTTGATGCTCTGTGTATTTACTTTTTTCTTCTTCTTCATGTTCAGTTAGAAAAAAGTGTTATCCTATTTATTTATACGTATATACTTTTAAAAAAATGTTGTCCTGTGTTTAAATTCACATATATGTGTTTTTCATTTATTATTTTATTTTTATTTTGTTTTGTTGTTGTGGTGGTTACTGTTCTTTTGTTGTTCTGCTTTTTGTTCTTTTGCATGTTCCTATTTTGTGCGATTTCCCCCTACTTGCATTTTTCTATATTTTATTTTTATCTACCTTCCTTCCCCGCGTTCTTTTGCCCTCCTTGATTTCTTTCTTTATGCTACCTCCGTTAGGCAACGATCTGTTCTTCGCTTGTGTTTTCTGTTTACATTCTTTTCAGTTTCCTCTGGCTTCAGGTGAATGTTTACAACTGAAGAAGATCAGAAAGTTTTTGATCGAAACAGCTGTATGGCGTTCCAAGTAACCTTTATGGTCTTATTTTACAAACCACTGATGTAGTTCGATGTTAGACAGATTGGGAATTTTTGTTGATGGTGGGGAGGCGGGGGAGACATATTATTATGGAGAGTGGAAAAGGAAGGTTCTCCTAAATTTCGAAATAAGTGTTTTGAAATCAAATGGCTTTGAAACAAAGTTACCCCCGATGCTAGGGTAGGGGATTCGTGCAAGTAGGAACTTAAGCTAGTCCTGCCACCTGCCATCTCTAGCTAATCAATATAAACAAAAAGGGTACTTACGTATTATCCCGGCGGTCATTCCCGCCAAACTATTTTTTCGTCAAATGTGCTGGCAAACTGTTGCCAATGGTATTCTAAACCATAAACAATTTCGTGTGCCCAGCATTTATCTTTGTGAAAAATCACTGGTCTTGGCGGACCGCCGGGATAATACGTAAGTACCAGAAAAAGTATGAATTCAGATATTTTAGGACCTAGTACTCTACAAAACATAGCTTGTAATGGCCGACTCAGAAAAGAATTCTGGAGAAGACACTGTTTTTTTTTTGTTTTTTTTTTTTTTTTGTCTCCTCTTTCTTATAAATTTATTTGAACTTACACTACAATATATACTTTTGTAGTGTTAACTGAGTTTTTTTTTCTCTTTTTTTTTGGAGGGGGGGGGGGAGCACGTGCCCCTGTACCTCCCTCTAGTTCCGCTTATGTTAGCATAGAAATAAGAAATTATATGTATTCAGTTTATCGCATGTTTATAGAAATCTTCAAAAGCAGGTAATCTTTTATCATATTGTACTTTCGTCCTCATAAATTATTATTACTGTTATTAGCGTTTATATTTTACTGATGTGTTCATCTCAAACTCGGTTTTGGATATTTAAAAAAAAATTCCTTTTTTTCAGGCCACATTTAAAGGTTGGATTGACATCATGAATGCTGCAATCGACTCTACGGGTGTAAGTATTATGTATGTTTTTATTACATTAACTATTGCATAAGTCAAACAAGCAAAGAAATGCTAAACGTTTATAATTCATTCTTCGACTTTAGAAAAGTTTCCTCACTTTGAGATAAGGAGTGCAAAGAGAAAAATTTTTCATCATTTATGATAAATTACCACTCCCACACATCCCATTAAACTGGATGGTACCTAAGTTCAACATGATCTAGAAAGCAACTGGGTGGGGCTGGTTACCAAAATCAGTTGTGCTTGTATGGAAGGAGGTTGATTTTTATTTAAAAAAAAAATAGATGAATATTTTTTAAAAACATAGTTTTGTGACTTTATGTTCAAGTGTCCAAATTCCTTTCCCTCCTATCTATTAGGGGAAGAGGAAAGGGAAGGCTAATTAGGGTTTGCCCCAGATGACGCATCTGCACCGAGCTCTGTGCGAGGGTGGGGGGAAAATTCAAATCACAAGATTTGAGTGAATTTCAATAAATAAATTTAGTTACATAAACATTTAAAAATTCAGAGCTCATTCTAGGTGGGGAAAAGAGCAGGTTGCAAAGGTTTAAATAAAGGGCATCATTATTTTAAAAAGGCATTGTATTTGTTAAGACGGGAACTAGGGGCCAAGGCCACCAGACTCGCTACGCTCGCTTTTCGTATGAGGCATTCGGCCCCTAATAAGGCTTATTCGTAAAAAAGACAGAATTTCAACAGACAAATCCCGAAGATTGGACCAGATAGAATGTTACTGAGCTACACATTGCTTGGTTCTTGCATGTTCATTGGTACATAAAAATGTAAACTTCACACTACAGTAGACCCCCTCCCCCTCATAACATGGAAGATATTTTGTTATGGGAATCCGTGTTGTACGGGTCCTGAGTTATACTCCACCTGGAGTACGGACTCCGCTTATAATCGCTGGAAAAATTATTTGCACTCCTCAGAAACACAATGATATTTAATGTTGCCATTCAAAAGTTATATTAATTAGGAGCTAAAGCGTAATAAAATCAGAACATATGTTTCAGCTGTATTTTTAATAATGTAAAACCTATTGGACACCTTGCGAATTTGCCACCCATGGCGATTTTTCATTATTTGGCGACTTGCGTACATGTAAAGTTAATAAAAGCTACGGAAGAGATAGGATAGCTTGCCACCAATGGCGACTTTTCATTATGTGGTGATTTACACATGCTCACAACCTATAAATACTGTTCATTTAAGGTTACCGGAGAACCGTTATCCATATTTTCATTTACATAATCGTTTGCAGATTGGCGTACTTAGCACCACGAATTATACCATCTCGTCGCGCTAGCAAATATCCAAAGTGTACTATAACTGCTATAATGGCATAGTGAACGCCACCAAATATTTCCACTGGTAGCCAATAATCCAGCTGGACCGAACCGGCTTTAAAATAATCTGCATTTTAATTATTTTTCATTTTCAAGATATTAGTTATTCTGTTTTGGAAAAACGAATACTCGCTCATTCTAAAAACTCCTGTTG
Source organism: Cheiracanthium punctorium (assembly GCA_038373885.1). Taxonomy (NCBI): domain Eukaryota; kingdom Metazoa; phylum Arthropoda; class Arachnida; order Araneae; family Cheiracanthiidae; genus Cheiracanthium; species Cheiracanthium punctorium. The sequence continues at coordinate 691,827 of JAWZYV010001112.1, forward strand.
TCTAAGCGAACTTACTATTTGAAAATTGTCAACTTTGTGTATCTCATTTTCAGTTACTTATTTTATATAGTTTTTATTTTGGCGTAAAATGGGTGTATTTCTACTTCATGTTTGACAATTTCACGTGATACTACAAACTTGGAAACGCTTTGTTGCAAAGGAATGGATGATTTTATGCCAAATCTAGCAACCATTCTGCTTATTTTTTCAGTTTTTTATTAATATCTTCTAAAATAATTCGATTTTCGAAATTTAAGTCAGCTTCTCGGGTTCCTCGGAATTTTTCGAATCTGTGAGCACCTTAGTCGAAACTTAAATCCCCACGGTTTAGGAGGAGATAGGCCAGCAAGCTTTGACAGCGGCAGCGGCCTTTATTTTTTTTTTAGAATAGAGAGATGAAGCTTTATTACTTCTCAAAACTGAGTAAAATAATTAATTAATTACTGTGAAACCTCCCCAGTTGGACACTCCCATAACTTGAACACCTCCCAAAGCTGGACACATTTTGGGAAATGGAACGTATCCATAATATAGGAATACGACTCTATAAGTTGGACACTTTATGAGGGAACTACAGGTATCCAACTTACGGAGGTTTCACTGTACCAATCTGTAGTGATATATTAACATATTATTAATCTATGTAATGTAAAGGAGTTAATTAGTTTTGCAGTTACTTTGTTAATTAACATCTTATTAACATAATTTATAAATAGTTAATGACAGAAAAGATTTTTAAATAAGGCTTTTTTTCTTTTTCATAACAAAAACAATCACTCAAATATACCTCACAGGCAAGAGAATGTTTGATTGACTAAAGATTTGCATAAGAATCTAATCTTAATAAGATATTTATTTGATCACCCTGTTAACCCTTTGAGACGCAACCCTTTCCCAATGCTGAAAAAAGGGCAGCCGTTGCCATCGCTCGACTTAACTACCAGCAAGATGCCGGACGATTGAAACGTTCATCGCGTACCACAGATCTAGAGACCCTTTTTTAACGACAGCTGGATGTGCGGCACAGCCAGTTTTAAAGGGTCTCTAGGTCTGTGGCACGCGATGAACGTTTCGATCGTTCGCCATCTTGCTGGTAGTTAAGTTGAGCAATGGAAACGGCTGCCCTTTTTTCAGCATTGGGCAATCCATCCAGCTGTTCTCGCATTCTTCCATTTTACAGCAGATGCCAGTGCTGTCAAAAATAATCGTGACAATTTCTTTACGGGAAATGACGTGCCAAAAAAGCAAAGGATTCTCGTGGAGCTATGTCACCCGCAACTATTTTTATAGAAATCCAATCTATTCTTCGTGACTGGCAACATTCAAAACGTCAGAGTTTGGTGTTCCCAGAGCGGGAACACACTGCGCGTTAAAGGGTTAAGGATCATCAATAAAAATTTGACTAAATGACGAACCCCGGTGTTTTCCCCACCTAGGAAAAGCGGCATAGAACGCGGAGAAAGGCATTTTTGGTGCGGAAGGTCTGGCTTTTTTGAATATGCAAACGGGCCAGTGTGAAGTTGGTAAATATTTAACACCCAGTTCATAACATTACAGTTCGTCAAAATTTAAAAATAGACAAAAACAACAGCTATTTTTTTCTTTTTTTAATAGATTATCATACAGTCATTATAGGTATTCCTCTGTTGATTTTAACAATTAGTCTATTTTAACATTTACTGGCAATATTGGAATAGCGGGAAAGGAGAATACGATAAAAACTATAGCCACAGCTGAACAAATAAAAAGGCTAAAGAAACTTACTGTAGAGATTAAAAAAAAAAAAAAAAAAAAATTTCGAGGTTAGAGGAGGGTCAGTTTTTTGTCATCGATGTGCTAACTTGAATCAAAGGCAGCCAGGGTACATTTCTTTTACTAAAAGGGCATAAGGGTGCTGCACCCCGCTGACCCTGCCTAGAATGAGCCCTGAAAATTTTATACTGGTTATGATGACTAGAGATGCACCGAGTACTCGGCTGATTGAGTACTTGGCCAATTTGCCGACGATAAAGTCGACTTGAACGGGACCGGGATCACCTCGAATCATCGAAAACTCGAAATCATAAAATTCAATAAATAAATAAATTGAAATAAAGCAATTTTTGTAATTTGGCTACATATTTAAAGAAAAATGTACTTGCACATTATTACATTACTGATGATTAGAACAGGCTAGTTACTATATCGGAAAATAATCGTCATTTTCTTTTGTATTAACACGTCGACCCGCTTCCGTGCCGCAATATCGCACCATCGCCAAAGCAGCCATGTCAACACTGAACAGAAATGTCTGTGAGGGCATCTATTGGAAAAAGACAGCATTTTCTTTCGGAGGGGGGGATTTCTGATAGGGCCTCTGGGTGAACCAGGTATTGGAATTTTTTGATGCAAAATAATTCTTTCACTATGTGTTGGTCATTATTTGGGAGCTAAACTGATTTTTTCACTAACACGGATTTATGGGAAACTCGAACTTTCGAGACTCTACTGTAATTACAAAATGTAATTTATCCCATTTTTCTTTTACCGTTATGTTTTTCTCAAATGCAAGTTTACATTTTTGAAATATGTTAAAAACTATATTGCATTTTACACGGCGCTTAAAACAAATTTGTTTCTGCATGTTATAGGAAAACCAGCAGCCTGAAAGAGAAGCAACTATTTACATGTACCTTTATTTCGTTCTCTTCATCATCTTTGGTTCATTTTTTACTCTCAATCTATTTATTGGAGTGATCATTGACAATTTCAATGAGCAGAAAAGAAAGATAAGTATTTTTTTTTTCTTTTACATTACGTTTTACTTTAGAAATTTTAAGAAACAATATGCCAAGTAACGGCTTGGAGTGCTAGGAAACGGTTACATTATTTTCTGCTTTTGAATTTAAAGATACGAACACGTGACTTTCTGTTGATTTAAAAAACTAGAGTTTTGTAATTCTTGCAGTCGATTCTTTTTTTAATTTGAAAATTTAATGCGAAACTTGCCAATCCAAAAATTACTCATTTGTGGATCCGAAAATTTAGCCTGAATAAATTTTAATCATAACCAGTAAAACAAGTTTAAAATTGCAGCTCAGAATCTTTTCTGGATCGGAAAGTTTTAGCATAATGTTGGAGAGTCTGCCAGTAATGACCTTTAATTAATAATTTTTGTTTTGATTGTATATACATATGCCTCCCAAAAATAGTAACTTTAATTCTTTATCCGTTTGTAGGACTGTGGTAAACCCTATGTATTCGTTACTGAGATGCGGATAATCTCTCAGACTCGAAAGAAAGTAACGAATTGCTACTTTCGAAGTAACGAGTAACGAATTGCTACTTTACGAATTAGCAAGTAACGAATTGCTACTTTCGAATATGAGTCGTTACTGCATATCCGCATCGACCAGCTTCGAAGTTTGAACAGGCTGCCGTCCGTGCTTTGAAGGGGGAAAATTATTTTCGCTATTTGAGCAGTTACCCGAAGTATAGAGGCATGCTAGTATCGGATGTGCCGAATGGTATCAGTTTGATGAGGTTTGAAAATATCCGTATGTTTCGTTATCGTTACTGATGACGCAATATCAGTTACGGAGATATATACATATATACAATATCTGCTGCTCTTGTAAGGTGTCTGTTTCGCACAATGGGGGTATGGGATATGGTATATAGTTTGCTGCTATGCGTGGGTACCAATATCAGAACTTTTTTTTGTAATTTAATGCTTGAGCTAGAACCGAAATCTCAGTTTAAATAACAACTTAATACACCTTTTTAAAAAATTATTTTCATAAATTAAACGAATTCACACATCTTTATTATTTGGAGCTTAAAAAAAATTTGCCATGTAAACTTAAAACACATTATTTTTTTTTAAAGCTGCTGTTTCGTTTTACGGCAACACGGCCTATAGAGAGAAATATTTAAACAGCACGAGGCACACAAGGGCAAGCTTTTCGTTACACTTTGACTTTTTATGATAAGAATGAACAGGTTGAACCAGGTTTCAGAATTTAAAATGCAGAGTGGAAGGGGGTAGGGGAATGGGAGGCATACGTACGTCTCAGGAAGATTTCTATGTGCTCTCTGAGTTATTCGGATAATTTTAACCCTGAATAAAACAGTATACATTTGTATAAAAACATCCATAAATCAGAGAAAATAAGCTTCAAATACAATTTTTTGTTAAAAAGTAATATATGATATTTTCATTTGTTTTTAAACCAAAACTTGGAACTACATGTAGTATTTTAAACATTCGTAATGAATTGTTCGTAATGCTATATAAGACTACTGTTTTTCGTGTTAGAACTAATAACAAAAGTAACGAGTAAAGAATACTTAGTAACAGGTAGTAAGTTTCAAAGTAAAGAATACATACGGGTATTCATTATTTCGTTATTTTTACAGCACTATCCGTTGGAGATAAGTGGTCAAGTAAATTGGAAAAAAAAAAAAAAAAAAAAAAAAAAAAAGTTCCAAATAAAGTAACGAAAATGAGCTCAATAAAAGAAAAAAAAAAATCTATAATTTTTATTATCAATTAACACTTTTTAAATTTGTATACGTACCCCGTTAAAAAAGAATAGTTAATAAAATGTGCCCCATACACAGATAAATTATATGTTGACTTAAACCACTTTTCAATGGCTCTCGAAAGGAAAAAAATCACTTCAGATGGTCGCGTTTCAGGGGTCGTACAGAAATTATAAAAGAATATAGCCACTGATCCTCTTTCTTAAAAAAAAAAAAAAATTGGTTAGAATCAGGCAGTGGCGTACGCAAGGGGGGGGTTGGGGGTTCAACTCCCCCCTTACCCCTTGTCAAAAATTTTTTAACAAAATGTCCCTAAATTTTCAATTTTTAGCTTCAATATTACGCATTTTAACACAAACTTACGTCTACAACCTCCCCCCTCCCTTTCAAGGAAGTCTGCATACGCCACTGGAATCAGGACTATAGAATAGTTATGGGTTAAAATAGGCTATAACTTCCAGCTTTAATATATTTTTTTATGGATTAGTGTCTACGTGCAACAACAGATGGCAGCAGTATGTAAATGCAGATAATGTATTGAAATCACCCGCATTACAAAATTTCAAAATTTGCTAATTTGCCAATTAAACTTAGTTCTTTACATTTCCATCTGTACACATTCTTTTTCTCCCCATATTATTATTAGGTTTATAATATGTTACGTTATATACAGATTTTGTTGTAATGTTATCATAACTTTTAATTTTTTTTTTATTATTTGAGTGATTAGAGGGTTAAGTGTAACGGTATGTAACTGTAGTTTCCCCAGACTTCCCCTCGCCCCTCCAAGGCATTAAAAAGTTACTGCGAAAAATTATGCATGTGGGGTCCACTAGTAATATTTATCCAAAAATTTCATTAATTAGCAAAGTTTATAAAGCTACCTTCAAATGCTTAAAGATTTATTTATTTATTTATTTTGTGTTGCTATGGCAAAGCTGCACCTGGGCTATCTGCTTAGAATGAGGGGTGCTTTAGTAGGAGGACATTCTAAGGGTTCTAGTTCGTATTTACGTTACATCTGATGAAAACCTACCAAAGTCCAGACCGTTAGATCGACAGTCGCGCGATGGGCCAGGACACTTGACTCTCACACTTCAGCCGTCTACCGTGTTCAGTGTCTTATTCACTCGGCCATGGTGGGGCTAGAGACATTTTATGATGAAAGGCTAAAATTTTGTGCATCACGTTTCATTAGTGTTTATGGGACACATTTTATTCACGAGGACGTTTTTGCATGGGAATCGCATAAAAACTGAAAAGGTGTCATTTTTAAAAATTAACAAGAAGGCTTTATTTTTTCTTTCGTAGTCTTTTCCAACCCGTTTTTGAGAATTATTTTCGTTTAATTAAGTACTATCAAAGTAAACAATTGCTATTTGAAATTTATTTTTATTTCGGATATAATCATGTTTTAACATCCTTAGATTTTTACAAGCTATGTTTACACAGGTGAATGAATCATTGTTAAGATATTTAAATTTTAAGAATATTTATAAAATGAATCATTTAAGATTACGTTAGGGGGCTAAAATTTTTATTTTATTTGTTGAAGTAAATAAAAAACTTTGTAAAAAACACACATAATATGTTACAGGTAAGTAGATACGTACGTTTCGACCAAAAATTGTTTTGGTCTTCCTCAGTCAAAGCCCTTCGTCACAAGGAACAGAGGGAACTGAAAAAAGGTAAACAAGCAAGCATGTTGCCACAAGGGACAAAGAAAAGTCGAGCAAAACCACGGAGAGGGGAAAAAGGGGGGGGGGAGGTAAAAAGAGAGGAAAGAAGCACAAAGAACACACGAATACAAAGAAACACAAAAAAAGAGAAATAAAAGAAAACAGAACAAACAAAAGAACAAAAACAAATATAACGTAAAAACACATTTTGTTTTAAAAATGTAAACCACGAACAGGACAGCACAATATATATATATATATATATATATATATATATATATACACGTATACATATATTTTATAAATAAAACCGTACATCTTACCTGTAACATCTTATGTGTGTTTTTTACAAAGTTTTTTTATTTACTTTATCGTTTAACACCAGTATTATGAGTGTTTTTTCCATTTTATTTGTTGGCTTGTGCCTCATTATCCCCTTAAAACGTCCTCTGCCCAAGGCATCTTTCCCATGGCAGATAATCCTCGAATAACTTTGCCTTATACATTGTGCTTCAGTAGGGCGTATTACCTTTGCCTTTTATTCGAGGTTTGTTCTAAATCTTTTGTTCGAGGTAATGAAAGAAGCGAACAAGACCATATAAAACCGATCACACCGTGCAATGAATAAGACACTGAACACTTGTAGATAAAAAGTATAGGGTTCAGGAAGTGTGAAAGTCCAGAGTTTTGGGCTTCTGGCTTACCGCGCAGCTGTCGAACTAACAGTCTGCAGCTTTGGGCAGTTTTCTCGAGACATAACGTGAATACGCATTAGAACCCCTCCAGCCAAGCTCCTCCCCCTTAGGCAGGTAGCCCTCGTGTAGCTTTGCCTTAACCCTTTGAAACGCAACCCTTACCCAATACTGAAATTTCTCGTGTAGCTGTGTCACCCTAAAGTATTTTTATGGAAATCAAATTTATTCTTCGTGACTGACAACCCCGTCAAAACGTCAGAGTTTTGTGTCCTTACGGCGAGGACACTTAAAGGGTTAATCAACACAGCCAATGGAACACACAAACACAAGTGACCGACCCATCCGGAAACTTCCGGGTTTCCCGATTGGGAATACCAATACAGTAAATGTCGGTTGTCCATTCCTTACAAACTTCCCTATCGCAAATTAAAGCTAATATTTACAATACTAGGGGCCAAGGCCCCTAGACTCGCTACGCTCGCTTTTCGTATTAGACATTCGGCCCCTAATAAGGCTTATTCGTAAAAAAAGGCATAATTTCAACAAACAAAACCCAAAGTTTGAATCAGATAGAACGTTACCGAGCTACTCATTGCTTGGTTCTTGCATGTTGCTTGGAACAAAAAAATTTAAACTTCGCACAATTTTTAATTATGTGAAACCCATGGAGCACCTTGCGTATTAGCCAATTATAGCGAATTTTCATATTTTGGCGACTTGCGTATATGTAGTTAATAATTAGCTCTAAAAAAACAGTACTTCATATGTTTTCTTTGATAAAAACTACGGAACAGCTTGCCACCAACGGCGATTTTTCATTATTTGGCGATTTACACATGCTCACAACATATAATTACTGCTCATTTAAGGTTCCCAGAAAACCGTTATCCATATTTTCATGTACATAATCCTTTGCAGATTGGCGTATTTAGCACCACGAATTAATCATCTCGCCTTGCTGGCAAATATCCAAAGTGTACTATAACTGCTATAATGGCATAGTTAACGCCACCAAATATATCTACTGGTAGCAAATACTCCAGCTGGACCGAACCGGCTTTAAAATAATCTGCTTTTTAATTATTTTTCATTTTCAAGATATTGGGTTCTAGCATTTTTGAACTCGCGGTTTAGATTCACCCTGCTTGGAAAGATACAATTTTGCCAGATCGCACCTAATGCCAAGATGGCGCTTTTAAAATCAGTTACAACGAGTTATTCTGTTTTGAAAAAACGAATAGTCGCTAATTCTAAACTTCTGTTGTCTCAGCGAATTTACTATTTGAAAATTGTCAACTTTGTGTAACACACTTTGAGGCATTTATTTCATATACTTTTTAATTTGTCGTAAAAAATGGGTGTAATTCTACTTCATATTTGTAAATTTCTCGCAATTCTACATACTTGGAATTGCTTTGTTGCAAAGGAATGAATGATTTTATGCCAAATCTGGCAACCTTTATGTTTTATTTTTTCAGTTTTTTATTAATATCTTCTGAAATAATTCGATTTTCGAAATTTAAGTCTTATCAGGTTTCTCGGAATTTTCCGAATCCGGGGACATGTTTCTCGAAATTCAAATCCCCACGGTTTAGGAGAAGATAGTCGAACAAGCTCTTGACAGCGGCCGTTACTTTTTTTTTTAGAATAGAGAGAAACAAATCTTATCTTACTCCTCTTACTGTGCATGAAAATTGACTCCAAAAAATACTTCCTTTACTTTTAAATGTCACCTTGCAAGAGAGCATGCGAATTTGGTTTTAGAAATTTTTGCTTTGTTGCTAATGTAGGTTACGTATCTAAAATTAATAGATATAGTTCCTGACTTAGGAATAAACCAGCCTAACCTTCATTATTTCGTTACGCAGGAGGATCGCTAGAAATGTTCATGACTGAAGATCAAAAGAAATATTACAACGCCATGAAAAAAATGGGTTCGAAAAAACCTGCAAAAGCTATTCCTAGACCACAAGTGAGTATGGAATAAGCATTGATAATGTCTTTATTTATGAGTTAATGAAACAAAGTTAATTCTTCATTTTTAGCGACTTTTTATGCAAAATTACTCTTTCCAAGGAAAGATAAACATACATATTTGCGAGTACTGCATAGATCAGAGCCTGATTATAACCAACAGGGGCCTCATGCATTGATGAATCTGAGGCACCCCCCATCTATGAAATTTGTTTTATTTTTTTTTAATTTTGATATATAAAAGAATATTTCAGAGCAACATTTGAAATTGGGGGCCCTTTCGATCCAGGGGCCCTGGGCAAAGTCCCGATTTGCCCATGCGATAATAAGGCCCTGGTATAATTCTGATATATTTTCTGTGATAAGTAGTTGTTTGCTGTAGTGCGAATCTCGCCCTTCTGCTGCCTTAAAAAAATTATTTAAAACTAAAATGAAAACACGTATGTTTTTGAACGCCTTCTTCGCGTTTTGTAAACTATTTCTTTTTTGACCGGCATTAATCAAAACTCAGAGGGCTGGATTAAAATTTGGATTAATTATATATATATATATATATATATATATATATATATATATATGTGTATTATATAAACAACTCAAAATCTACGACTTTAGATGCTTAAAATTTGGGATCCAACTACAATTTTTATAAGCCATCATTACAGCTCAAAATCTACTAATGCCGAATTTGATCTCTGTTTTAGACGCTTAATCATCAAAATACATAAAGCTATCTATAAGACCGATTTCCCTTAAAATTTATGAAATCTTCTTTGTGAAAATCTACTAAGCAAAAAAGTGGATGCTCTAGAACAGGTATGAGCAACCTTTGAAAAGTTACGGGCCAAACTTTAGAATTTTAGCGAAGTCGCGGGCCGTATGATTGGGATTTATATGGGATTTTGAATGGTTTTGATATGTTCCACGGGCCGAATCAAAAACCGTGGAGGACCAGAGGTTGTCCATTTGTGCTGTAGAACATATGAAAGAGAGAGGTTCGGAATGCATATGAACCGACCGAACCTTTAAATGAAAAGAGTTTCCTAACTATTACATTGGCATTTTTGCTATTAGTTATATCGGGTGTAAAAATGCTTAACTCTGCAAAATGTGTCGCATGTTAAGAATCGCTAGCCAGTCCACAAATTATGCTCATTTTACTACAAATTTCTAAAATAAAACGTGAAATATGATTATTGAATCAGAATTACCCGTTTCAAAGTGGTTCTAGAGCTTAAAATCATTTTGAAACAATATAGAATTGATAAAAATTCCACTATTGATAAATTTCGTGTGCAATTCTTTTAGGAATTGACTGTTTCCTTCTTTTATTTCAGTTCAAATTGCAAGCAGTGGTGTTTGATCTGACGACGAATAAGAAATTTGATATGGCGATCATGATCTTCATTTGTCTGAACATGACGGTTATGGCTATGGACCATTATAGCCCGGAAGAACTGTATGATACTATTTTAGAGCGACTAAACATATTCTTCATCGCCATCTTTACGGCGGAGTGTGTGCTCAAAATTTTTGCCCTTCGCATGTATTACTTTAAAGAACCATGGAACGTCTTTGATTTCGTGGTAGTAACGCTTTCTATATTAGGTAAGACTTATACTTGGTGTATCTCGTACGCCCCTAGTTCTCGTGAGTTATGTTGTTATGCTTTCACTGCCTTTATATATATATCTAATATATAAAATTCTCCTGACACGGTGTTAGTCACCATAGTCCTCCGAAACGGCTCGATCGATTTAATGAAATTTTATATATATATTCGTTAGGTCTCAGAATAGGTTTATAACTATGTCTCATACCCCTAAGTCATAAGGGCGGTCCACCTCAAAAATTTTTAGCCCCAGAGTGCTATTAATTTCAATCAGGTTTTTTGTGTAGACATTAGCGTGTCGAGTCACTTTTCAAATTGTTTGCCAGATAATGTGGAGGGGCGGGCGTTAATAAAATGTTGAAAGTCGCACAAGGTTTGCAATTTTTGATAATTGATCGCTAAATGGGATGCCAAAACCTGACAATTTATTATAAATATATTTCGAGTATAGTTAGAAAACGCCTGGAGTATATTGTAAAACAGTTTAATTAGGCGATTTTAATATAGATTTCTATTCCGAAGAAATGCTCTGTGGAACAAGAAAGGAAAACACGGTACACTCATGGATTATAGTGCCCATTCCAAATAGTTTTTAAAATGTCTTAGCGGTATAGTTGGAATATGCCTACAGGAAGAATATGCTTGGCATAGATTGTAAAACAGTTTCAGTAGGCGATTTTAGATAGATTTCGATTCCAAAGATGTATTTTATGGTACAAGAAAGAGTTGATTCCTATTTTAACGCCCCCACTCTCGCCAACCTAAAAAATCCCGTACTTTGGCGAGCTTTGCAGTCATGGGTCTCTGGGAGTTATGCACAAGTTTCAACGGTACTTACGTATTATCCCGGCGGTCTGCCAAGACAAGCAATTTTTCACCTATGTAAATGCCGGGCACATGAAATTGTTGATGGTTTGGAATACGATTGGCAACACTTTGCCAGCAAATTTGACGAAAAAGTAGTTTGGCGGAAGTGACCGCCGGGATAAGACGTAAGTACCGTTTCAGCGCTCCCAAAAGAACTAGATGAAAACTAAAGTAAACAAATTAGCGATAAAGGCATCAGTTAAGGAATTTGAAGACACTTAATTGTTACAACGACATTAATTGGCAATCCAAAATAAATAAAAATGTAACGGCATGCTGTACTTACATGTTGTTCCAACTCGCCATTTTAATTCTAACTTACGATTGCCACATAAATGCAAAAAAATTGTCATGGTAACTACATATGTTTAATGATCGCCACCTTGGCGAGAGTCGAGGCGTTAAAGTAGGAATCAACCCAAGAAAGACAAACATGGTACACGCATGGATTATGATGCGCATTCGAAACAATATATAGAACGATGAAGTGTAGTTGTAATATACTTGGCGAATATTGTAAAATAGTTTTAGTAGGCTATTTTAAGATAGATTTCGATTCCAAAGATGGGTTTACGAAACAAGAAAGAAAAATACAGCACAGTCATGAATAATGATACACTTTCCAACTTAATGGAATATGGAAGAAAAATAGGGACGGCGCGTAAATTATGATACGATTTTAATATATAGCACTATAGTGCGTATTTAA